>CM035124.1:1212410-2424821 GCA_020205555.1 Panax stipuleanatus
TTGTTGGAGGGGAGCCCAACAATGTCCCAACGTCCCGCACGCATCGCCCATGGCACCTGCCCATGGTCCCGGGTAACCTTCACGGAGTACCCCTCCCCTATAGTAGCACTTAAGAAAAAAACCAAGTTGCCACGACTGGACATCAGGTGTGTCTGAGGAGTCATAACGTAGACCCTCTAGAATTGATAGTTTTCTGACATAGGCCTAGTTGCTGCCCAATGACCCAAGTTGTTGCATAGTGTCAACCACTGCTGCACAACGCTGCTCAATGGCCCAAATGGCCGAGTGTCCAAAACCCACTTGCTGGTTAAGTGCGCCCAGCGCCCTTGGCTGCCGCCTGGTGCCGCACGCTGCCGCACGCTGCCGACTGTTGCCGCACGCTGCTGCACACTGATGCTCAGGAAGCCTTGTTGTGTGTCAAGGCTTGACTTGGCATGCTACCTGAGCGTCCCGCATGCCAAGTGCGTGTCAACCCACTAAGGGGCTAACACTAAGACACCTGCCTTCGACACCACTGTAAAATATTGTCCCTTCCATTGTTCAATCTATGATTGATGTCCTAGGTAATGTATGTATTCAATGGAAATGCATTCAGGGATTTAAGAAATTCAAGCTAGTAATATTCATATGAAATTGACAAACTAACAAAATTATAGACAAGCACATATAGAATAACAGCAATACCCAACACTATTTTATTCCCTCCCCCTCCCGATTGAGAAATCAAAACTTGTCAAACAGAAAGGAGTGAAATAAAATAAAATAAGAACATTTTTTTAAAATATATATATAAAAAAGAAAATTTTAATAGACAAGTCTAGAACAATTTGTCCACACTTATTACATAATACTAGCTTATGTTCAAACACCACTACCTTCTTGTCAATAAGTATGTATATCCCACCAAAATCACTCAACACAATCAGCTATGTGATACACTGATACCAAACATAGTAAAGAACCAGAGTTACAGTCATCAAAGCAACCAATTGATCCAACATAAAACAAGAAACAAATATCTCCGCTCTATCCCGCTATATGTATTTTTAATTTTTCTGCAGAAATTATGGGGTACTTAAGTACTTATTGCCTAATATCTGAAGTCTTCTCCCTGAAATTTTGGGGTTTCAGTTCTTGGTTGCTTTATCTACAGATCGCACGTACATGCATTGCGGCCCCAACCCAAAACCCACCCCCACGACCCCACTCCCCCCCCCCCCCCCCCAACCCCAAAAAAATAAAAAAGTAAAAAAGTCATTCTGCTTCGCGAATATATTTACTAAAGAAATTACCAAAGCTACCATCACAATAACCATTTAGACTAGTAATGTGTAAACATTGGGACCAAAATGTATAATGACTAAAAAAATCCAAATACAAGGTAAGTTTCAACAAGAGTTACCAGATACTCTCATAGACCTAGCTAACCAAAAAAATTCTTTGTTGTTTAACTATAATTGCACAAACATAAGTATTATAACTTCGTATTGGATGCTCTAACATTACATTTCTACTAAAATATTTATAAAACAATCAACTTGTTGAGTCAACAAAAAATCTTCTATAAAATTTAGGTCTATTAAACTAGATTACAATAGAATTCCTAACTATAAGAACTTATGTAAAGATACCCTAACATATAGCGTTTTAGCTATGTAGTGTACCGTGAACTCGTATTCGTACCGCGTACCAAAACGTATCACATTTCAGGTAACATTGGTTTCAGCTACCAACATAAAATGACCTAAATATACTATATTATTCATTCCTGATAATGCCATAAATCCAACACAATAAGTTTCTCGTGAAACAAAAGTTGGTGTCAGCATTTAATTATCCAAAAGAAATCAAAAAATAATCCATTCCCCCATTCAAAAGCAAGGATAGAGCTGTTTTAGTCAAATTTTTAGTAAGTGTTGAGATCTTCTTTTTGAAAGTATACTCCCTCTAGGTTCTATATTATATCTGCTTGTAATTCGTCTAAACAAAATTTAAAAAAAAATAAGAAGTGAACAGTACCATTACATCAAGATTAGTCACTACAAATAAATAACTTCTACACATTACGTTCATCCCTTTCTCAACACCATTCTATATATAGTTTACATGTTCAAATAAATATATAAGCTTAAGACATGATTTTTTGCAATGCAAGTGCATCTTCAAAAATAGACACATCTCCAGTATACTCAAACTCATTATAATCCCCACAAAAAAATGATGTTCTGGTTAATGGCCTAGGTACAAACCTAGGCTTTGGCACTTCTTGAAAAAACAGTCATAACACAATCCAAGCCACGCCGTCCACTTCAAGCGTTTTCAATTTGCTAAACAATGCCCTAATGTACGGATAAGATTAAGCTGTCGAAAAGCAACAACTGTTTGATAGATATATGTAAGATTAGCATATTTATTGAATTAACACTAATAAATCTCTACTCCTAATAGAGTTCTTTAAATACTAATAACTTGTCTGCTTGCTCACGCCCCTTCTCTGTGTTCACTATACCTTTTTTTGATGTTCAAATATTAGACTATACATCAAACCATCTGACTGACTAGATTAACAACCAAATGAATTGTCTGCTCACTCGGCCCTATTCTCTTTGTCCATTTTTCTAACAAATAATATTAGTGTAATGTTGCCAATTGGTTTTGTTATGTTGGCGATGAAAGATGAGGAAGCCTTGAGAAACAAGGTTTTGGCTCCAAGAAAGCTAGATTGATTGAGTAATCCAATGCAGAAAGCAATCTTACATACCAGATCATATTATGATACGTATAACCTATTAAACTTCACATAAGTCAAACAAACCCTATACCAATAAAATAAAAACCAAAAAATATTGATAATATTAAAAAAAATGAAAGAACTTTATAGTACAGAATACGAAATATATCTTAATTAATCGTAAAACCCTAATTTTCACTCGAGAACTTTATGAAACTAAGTTCCTGTGCATCTGATATAACTAATTAGCAAAACCCCAATAACGTATATCACGAGAAACATCTCAACAATCAAATGTTAAGAGGAGGGGAAAAAATTAAACAACAAAGTGGGCATAGTGAAAGAATAAAAACAAACCTTGGTTTAACAGTTTCTGAGCCGTTTCATTAGGATCCATGTCAGTCTCTTTAAGGGTAACGTAAATATCAGCATCAGAGTGATTACCCACGATTTCTTTAATAGATTGAATGGTTTTACGGACTCCGGCAGAAAGAACTTGATGACCCCCCTCAATTCGTGAACCGGAGACCATCTCCAACCAATTGCCTACGCAGATTACACAACCTCCTCCTCGGATAGTAATCGAAGATTAATACAAGTTTTAGTAAAGCAAGTGGAGTACTTTGCATTCGTAATGATGAAAAGATATCTATATATAGAGGCAGAGATACAAAGAGAAAGCAGAGCATAAAACGGCTTTAAATAGAGAATAGGCTAGCGAGTTTTGCGAGCGAGGGTTTTGAAAATAAATTTACCCACTCAATAATAAGAGAAAATAAAAATGCACCACTTAATCATAAGTGAGATTGGGTTTAAAAAAATAAATTAAATATATTTTATATATTTTTAATTACCCTTTACATTGACTTAATTTATAGGAATGCCCCCTACTTGCCATACAGAGTATTTAAAGTATGTTTACGATTGCTTGACAAAAAATGTGATTATTAATTCTGATAATAGTTTTTACTTATAAATTATTTTTTAAAAAAAATAATTTGTGTGTGGTTAATAAAATATATTTAAAAATTAGATAGAATCAAATCAGATAATAAAGAACACATGAAAATTCATTTTGAATAGCCTATCATTCATTAGTTTGATTTTAAATTTACTACCCTCACTTCGTGCTTATCCGTTACTAATAACATTGCCAATGAGTAACGCCATGATTGGTATTGTCCTATTCTGTCTCGTGTCAAAAAGAGGAGATGATAGACTTTAAGAAGGAGATGATGTAGACTAATCAAATGCAGACTATCACATAAAAATAGGACACATAATATTCATATACACACACATATATATTATGGATTTCACGTGACATGTGGAACCCACAAATATGTATATATGAACATTATGTGTCGCATTTTTATGTGATAATAGCATTTGTTGGGCCGTAATTATTTGAGTCGGTCGGGTCATACTTATTTTGGACTTTCCGGATCGAACCCATCTTAATTCTTGGAGTATTGGGCTATTATTTGACTAATGATTTAAATAAGACTTGGGCTGATAAATCTTGAAGTGGACAAGTGGCTACTTGTGGGTCCCATATCTTGGCTAATATGGGTTAGCTATAATCTATGAGATTAGCAGGCGGCTAATTGAAGGGATGGGTCAAGCCGTCTTAAGCCGTCTTCATTAATGAGGGCTTAACATAATATTGACTTAGCGGGGAACAAGAATTTGATAAAATCTGCATGAAATAAGATAACATCAGCATAGGGGATACATGCAAGTTGGTGAGATGGGTATAAGGGCAAGGATATCACACAAAAGAAAAAGGTACACACACACATATACAAACATAACATTTTACTCTACCAAACACTAGAGCACACAACCTCCATTGTTAATCCTTTTTTCGGCCTGTACTTAGTCTCACACCGGAGTGATCCCCGACGGCCCAAGCCGTCGAGATCTGGTGCTGACGTGTTTACTGTGCAGGATTAGACGCGCTTTTGGTGATTGAAGCGCGTGGCAAAATCTTGGTGTTAACATTGGCGCTAGAAGAAGGGTCTTTCTAAGTGTTTCTGGTTTTCAATCACAACTTATTGAACATCTTACATCGGAAGTTATGGAAAAAAGTAAGACGGTTACAGCCGAAGGGCAACCGACGACAGCAAGTACTTCTTCTTTGCAAAGATTTTCGGTGAAAGATAGATTGGGTCCTTCAAAAAGTATTCATGATAGACTTGGGTCACAGAAGTTCCCGGAGGATTCCATGCTAGAGATCACGGTGATACCAAGAGAAAGTTATTTTCTACTGCGAGTAAAGGGCCTGACAGGGATCGTAAAGGGGTGGCAAGCACGCTGCCTAAAACCCAGTACCGACAAAGTCAGGCAAACAAGGTTTCTACTCTGGCCAAGATGGCGCAAGAAACTGACACGACTTTGAAGGCACTCATGCAACAGAGAGAGGAAATTTCTAGGCAAATGGTTCTTGTGGCTGAAAGAGAAGATGAGGCATTCAGTTACACTCGATCGGAAAAGCGAAGCAGGTCACCGGATTGACGAGCACGAAGAGATGAAGATTCCAGACAGTCTGAAAGTAGGCTTCGGAGTCATTCACCTGACAGAAAGCGAAACAGATCAAGAGGACGTTCTCTCGAAGCCTCAAATAAGATACCTCGTACTGAGTATCATCATAACAGTAGAAAGGATAGACGCCGAAGTAGTTCAAAAGATCATTCTCCGAAGAGTCCGAAGAGGGTGCACCGTACTATGGGTTCTCACCTCAGCCGAAGTGTCAGACGAAGTTCTTCGGGATCATCCAGTTCGGATAAAAAGAACCGAACTGAACAGAAGAAAAAGAACTCTCCACTAAAGGATGTTGTTTCACAGCCCAAAGGGGTTGAGGACCTAGTTAAGGAGATGAAGGAGCTTCGAAAACAGTTGGCGGAGGTTCAACAGGGGAAGGAGACTCCGGGTAAAAAAGCTTCTCATTTCTCTTCTGAAATTCTAAAAGAGAAGGCGGATCCTAATAAGAAACTTCCCCACATGGAAAGTTACGATGGTTCAGGGGACCCGTATGACCATAGTCAGGCATTTGATAGGTTGATGGATTATTACGATTATTCAGACGCAGCTAAGTGTCAGACATTTGGGATGACATTGAGGAGAGATGTGAGGCAATGGCTGGGGACTTTGGCTTCGGATTCGATTTCATCTTGGGTTGATTTGTGTGATAAATTTCATGCTCTGTTTGGAAGCAACAAGAGAAGGGGAAAGCCCACAGGGTCGTTAGCACAGATTAGGCAGTATCCGAGCGAAACCCTGGGCCAGTATATGAAAAGGTTCAGAGAAGCGATGGGACAAGTGTCAGATCTCAATGACCTTCAGGCTGTGGGGTTGTTTCAGAATGGCTTAGATCTGGTGAAGTCCAAGAAGCTAGTAAAGAAATTGATGTTCAAGCATCCGAAGAGCTTGGCCGAAGCATTTGAGAAGGCCAAAGGCTTCATCGTGGTAGAAGAGGCAATGGCTAGTTTGGAACAGGGTTCTTCGGAGAAAGCAAAGGAGAAAGGAAAGGAATTGACTGATGGTAATCAGAAGAATAATGGTGACAACAATGACCGATTTGATGGAAATCAGAGAAGGTATAACAATAATTGGGCACCCAGATGAGATCGTCCGCCTGTCCCAGGTCAGAAGGTAAATAAGGTGTATACCAAGCTTAATACAGATCGGGCTACTATTCTGGAGCAGATAAAGAATCAGCCCTACTTCGAACAACCTCGAAATAATCCTAGGCCAGGATCCGGAGATCCCGCCAAATATTGTGATTACCACCAGGCGGTTGGACATGACACCAATTGTTGTTAGAATCTGAAAGAGTTCATTGAAAGAAAAGTTCAAAGTGGAGTCTTGGTTCAGTACGTGGCAGGACGAGAGCAACAAAGAGAACATCCGAGGAATAGGGACCCAGTTCAAGTTAACCAGCCAGTGCAACCAGTTCAGAATCAACAGGCCAGACATGTGGTGGACGTGATTACCGGAGGTAACTTTGGTAAGGCCGCGGGGAAGAAGCGTCGAGGCTATCTGGATTCGTTGATGGCGGTGACGGGTAAGCCTCTGAAGGCTGAGAGGGCATATCCAGGGTCGATCATCTCCTTTACAGATGATGATTTCCCTTCAGAAGCAATCGAACCGCACGAAGGAGCTATGGTGATTACTGCACAAGTGGGTTCGATGGACATGAAGAGAATGATGATAGACAATGGGTCTTCGGTGGATATTTTGTACGCACATGCATACCATAGGATGCCTTTGGATGGTCAGAAAATGGAAATTAGGCAGGAGGCTCCTTTATATGGCTTCAGCTAACGATCCAGTTAAAGTGGCGGGGACTATCGAGCTGCCAGTTATCTTTGGAATGGATCCTCAACAGGTTCAAATTATGTGTAAATTTTATGCTGTACATGTAGATTCTGCATATAATGCTATTTTGGAGAGACCTACTTTGACAGTTCTTCAGGCAGTTACATCAATTCTCCATTTCAAGATTAAGTTTTCGACGCCACATGGAGTTGGCTAAGTTGTAGGAGATCTGGACTTGGCGAGAGATGTTATTGGAATGCTTTAATTACTTCGGGAGTGGGAGTCAGCAGGCATAAGCAGACCATGGCCATCGAGATTGAGCCATTTACGAAGAGCAGCACGGAATCATTGGTTATGCCAGCAGAAGAGACCGAAGAAATTAAACTAATACCAGGGAAGAAAGAAAAGACTGTGAAAATCGGTTCTGGGCTGCCAGAGCCTTTTCGGACCAATCTGATGGAGCTGCTTCGGTGTTATATTGATATCTTTGCTTGGGTTACTAGTGATATGCCGGAGGTGAGCCGAAAGGTGGCCAAACATAGATTGCACGTGGATCCAGCGAGGAAACCAGTTCGACAGAAGAGGATAATCTTTGCGCCAAAAATACAGAAGATAATAGATGAGGAAATTGCAAAGTTGTTGGCCGCAGACTTTATCTTTGAGATCGATTATCCGGAGTGGATGGCCAATGTAGTTCTGGTGTAGAAGCAGAATGAAAAGTGGCGGGTTTGCATAGATTATATTGATCTGAATAAGGCATGCCCGAAGGACTTCTATCCTTTGTCTCACATCGATCAGCTCATTGATGCAACTTCAGGGTATGCCTTACTTAGCTTCATGGATGCTTTTTCGGGATATCATCAGATTTCTATGTGTAAGGAGGACATCCCGAAGACAGCTTTTATCACTCATCGATCGGTATACGCCTACAAGAAGATGACGTTCGAATTGATAAACGCGGGGGCTACATATCAAAGGGTGATGAATCACGTCTTCACGAAGCATCTAGGAAGAATATGGATGTCTACGTTGATGATATGATAGTGAAGAGCATGTCGGTTCGTGGTCATTTGGACGATCTAGAGGAGTGCTTTCAGACGGTTCGACATTATGATTTGAAACTGAATCCGACCAAGCGCACCTTCGGACTTGGAGCAGGCAAATTTCTGGGTTATTTGGTCAGCAAAAGAGGTATCGAGACGAACCCGAAGAAGATTCAAGCTATCTTGGATATGAAGACTCCACAATCCTATAAAGATGTTCAGCGTCTGACGGGTCGGATAGCAACGTTGCGGAGGTTCATGTCTAAATCGGCAGAAAGATGTTTGTCGTTTTTTGACATGTTAAAAGGGCCGAAGAATACAAAGACGTTTCAGTGGACTTCGGAGTGTAAAGACGCTTTCCAGGGGATAAAGAAATATTTGTCTTCGGCACCTTTGTTGGTAAAGCCAATTCCCGCCGAACCTTTGTATTTGTATTTGGCTGCAAGCTCAATGGCAGGTAGGAGCAGTTCTGGTGCGTGAAGTTGGGGGTAAGCAGCACCTGGTTTACTATGTGAACCATGCCCTTAGGGATGCAAAGACAAGGTATCCTAAACCTTGAAAATTTTGCCTTCGTTCTGATAGTAGTTAGTCGAAAGCTTAGACAATATTTTCAAGGTCGGATAATTGTGGTATACACAGATTAACCACTGAAGAAGGTGTTGGTAAAGCTAGAGGTTTCGGGAAGACTTGCTGCGTAGACGATGGAGCTATCTCAATTCTTCATAGAATATCATCCACGGACAGCTATTAAAGGTTAGGCCTTGGTCGATTTCGTGGTAGAAAGCTCGTTCTCCGAAGCTGATGAGAGTTTGAATGAAGCTGAGAGATCTACAGAAACGGTAGCAACACTTCAGCAGCCGCACAGTTTGGACGTTATATGTTGATGGATCTTCTACTTCGGACATCAGTGGTGCTTGAATCATTCTAACGAGTTCGGAGGGATTCCAAGTGCAGCAGGATATCAGGTTTGGGTTTAGGGCTACGAATAACGAGGCTGAATATGAAATAGTGTTAGCCGGGTTGAGATTGGCGAAAAGCTTGGAGGTTCAGAAGCTGATCATCTACAGTGATTCTCAGCTGGTCGTCAAATAAGTTTCGGGGGAATATGAAGCTCGGGGCTCGAAAATGGTTAAATATCTTGCAGAGTTGAAAGATCGGCTTCAGTACTTTGACTCTTACGAGTTTCAAGGGGTTGGTCGAACTAATAATTCAAATGCCGATACTTTGTCAAAGCTGACTACAACTGAATCGAGTGCTTTTGATGGGTCAGTTTACTTGAAAGTTTTGAAGCAACCCAGCATCCAGCACGGGGAAGTGATGTGCATCGAGCGATCTAATTGCTGGATGACACCATATATAAACTATCTGGTAGATGGCGTACTACCTTCGGACCAGATGTTAGCAAAGAAAGGGAAGTATAAAAGCGCAAACTTTGTGCTTATTGATGGAGATCTTTATCGAAGGGCTTACTCATCTCCTTTGCTAAAGTGTTTGGTTCCATATGAGGCTGAGCATTCTCTTCGGGAGGTTCATGAAGGATTTTGCGGTGATCACATGGCTGCGAAGTCGTTAGCATATAAAGTGCTTTGTCAAGGATATTATTGGCCTACAATTTTTAAGGAAGCTACCAAATATGTGAAGAAGTGCCATAAATGCCAGTTAAATGGTCCGATCCCACATCAGCCACCAGAAGAGCTATACTCGATTTTATCTCCTATACCTTTTGCTGTCTGGGGGGTAGATTTACTAGGGTGCCAGTTAAATGGTCCGATCCCACATCAGCCACCAGAAGAGCTATACTCGATTTTATCTCCTATACCTTTTGCTGTCTGGGGGGTAGATTACTGGGTCTACTACCGAAGGCAAAAGGGCAAGCTAGCTTCGTTATTGTGGCGATTGATTACATGACTAAGTGGGTAGAGGCGAAACGACTTCGGCTGATTACGGAGCAAGAATGCTTGAAGTTTTTGAATGAGAATGTGGTGTTTCGCTTTGGCATCCCCATGACGGTAGTTTCGGATAATGGTCGACAGTTTGTTGGTTAAAAATTTGAAGCATTCTTGAAGGAGTTGGATATTCAGCATAGAAAGACTTCGGTTGCTCATCCTCAGTCTAATGGGCAAGTTGAGGTAACCAACAGAATACTCTTGAATGGGATTAAAAGAAGATTGGACGATGCAAAAGGAAGATGGCTTTTTTTTTCAAGACTGATTTATCTACAAAAATTGTTATAAGGATGGATTCCTTCAACTCCTCGTAGTGAAGTAGAATATCTTTGGGTTAAACCTGTTCGGCTCTTGGAGAGAACGAGGTTGCCAGCTAGGAATAAGGTTGGATTCCTTCGTCTCCTCGTAACGAAGCAAAATATTGATTGGTCGAACCCGTTCGGCTCTCGGAGAGAACGAGGTTACCAAATTGTTATAAGGTTGGATCCCTTCGACTACTCGTAGCGAAGTGGAATATCTTTGGGTTAAACCTGTTCGGCTCTCAGAGAGAACGAGGTTACCAAATTGTTATAAGGTTAGATCCTTTCGACTTCTCGTAGAGAAGTGGAATATCTTCGGGTTAAACCTGTTCGGCTCTCGGAGAGAACGAGGTTGCCAGCTGGGAATAAGATTGGATTCCTTCGTCTCCTCGTAGCGAAGCGAAATATTGATTGGTCGAACCCGTTCGGCTCTCGAAGAGAACTGAGGTTACCAAATTGTTATAAGGTTGGATCCCTTCGACTTCTCGTAGCGAAGTGGAATATCTTTGGGTTAAATCTGTTCGGCTCTCGGAGAGAATGAGGTTGCCAGCTGGGAATAAGGTTGGATTCCTTCGTCTCCTCGTAGCGAAGCGAAATATTGATTGGTCGAACCCGTTCGACTCTCGGAGAGAACGAGATTATCAAATTGTTATCAGGTTGGATCCCTTTGACTCCTCGTAGCGAAGTGGAATATCATCGGGATTGAACCCGCTCGACTCTGGGAGAAGAACGAGGTCTCCAGTTATAAGCTCGGATGTTATTATAAGTTCTCCGGAACAAATATTCTTATGAAAAGTTCAGTGATCTGTTCATCATAAAGGTGACGTACAAAAACACTTCGGTAATGAGTAAGTTTTACCTTACATTATTACTTAACTTATTTGAAGTGTTAAATTTAAATTATGTATTGTTTGAATAACAATATGACTTAAATTGAAAAGGAGTAATAAGGAATAAGATATATTTCATTACATAAATAAACGGAGGTTACAATATTAATTAAAAAATTTACAAGAACATGAAACTGAAGTAAAGACAAGTTATTTTCGCCGCTACTCTTCGTCTTCGGATTCGGAGGAATCAAGGAGTAATGGATTTAGAGAGGCAGCAACTAGTTTTGCTTTGCCTTTGCTTCGGGCCTGTTCATAGCCTTCGACATATATTTGAACTATCTCGTTTGTTAGCTCGGGAGATTTGCGGTATGCTATTTGGATTTCTTGTCGAAGCTCTTCAGTGAGTGGGGGGTCTGTACCCGGTTATGTGCTTTTTATTGAGTGGACTTCGCTGAGTTTATTTACATTTCTTTGATGTTAGGGTCGGTTTCTTATACTCTTTCACCAAACCTACTGTTTGATAAAAGACTGGGGGGCAATGTTGGGCCATGATTATTTGGGCCGGTCGGGTCATACTTATTTTGGGCTTTTCGGATCGAACCCATCTTAATCCTTGGAGTATTGGGCTATTATTTGACTAATGATTTAAATAAGGCTTGGGCTGATAAATCTTGAAGTGGACAAGTGGCTACTTGTGGGTCCCATATCTTGGCTAATATGGGTTAGCTATAATCTATGAGATTAGTAGGCGGCTGGATTGAAGGGATGGGTCAAGTCGTCTTCATTAATGAGGACTTGACATAATATTGGCTTAGTGGGGAACAAGGATTTGATAAAGCCTGCATGAAATAAGATGACATCAGCATAGAGGATACATGCAAGTTGGTGAGATGGGTATAAGTGCAAAGATATCACATAAAAGAAAAAGGTACACACACACATATACAAACATAACATTTTACTCTACCAGACACTAGAGCACACAACCTCTATTGTTAATCCTTTTTTCGGCCTGTACTTATTTTTACACTGGAGCGATCCCTGGCGGCCCAAGCCGTCGAGATCCGGTGCTGACGTGTTTACTGTGCAGGATTAGACGCGCTTTTGGTGATTGAGGCGCGTGGCGAAATCTTGGCGTTAACAACATTATTTAATCAAATGTACTCCTCAAAATATAATTTGTTTTGTTGTGTCTTTTTTTCATTAAACGATATACTTACTAATTTATTAAGAAATGTCAATTTATATATTGTTTTTAGTTTTGTAGATAACCTGCGCACTTGCAATGTAATAAACCAATTGAAGGAAACTTAAGCTTTTTTAACTTTTTTTTTTATTTAAAGGATATAATTTATTAGATTTTTAACCTTATGGAGTGCTTGTCGAAATTTGACCTTCCGCTATACTCACCTTTGGTCTAATTTATATTTTGTTAGCTTGCCCTACAAACATTAATAGTTTTAATGCAATCGAAATGATCAAAAATATTATAATGTTTCAATAAAATACTAATAATTTTGTTTGAGGATTTTTTATTGGAATGTGATTTGATGGATAAGAATGAATGAAGGATTCGGAGGGGGGGGCACGTCATGTTATTGGATATTTACATTGAGAGTAAGGAGTTTAATATTTTAAAAGTTCAGAGTCCAAATTGACTTACGATTCTCTTAATCTGATTTGACTTTCTATTTTTGAAAAACATAAATTTTATTCAGTTATGAAACTTATAATTATAAGAAATCTATACATAGAACTCTTATTCCTACCCGGGAACCAGCATAGTAAATCTGTTAAGTTTAGCACATGGCGTGTAAAAGGAAGATGATTTTTAATCGAAGAGGTCTTCGGTCAATCCAACAGTACAAGTTCGTAAATCTGTTAAAGATTAACTTGAGCCCAACAACCCCGTTGTGGTCCCGACAAAAGCTCAGTCGACACTAGTTTTACGACAGTTGTTCTCTACTAGTCAGTCTCGAACACACATTCGTCAGGAGCGGGATTGGGAGCATGAGAGAGAGGACAGATGAGAGTTGATACAGATAAAAAAGATCCAACAGGCGAATGAGGCAATATTGGAGACACTACGCCTCCAACGAGAAGAATGAGATGCGTTGTTGGCTGAATTGGAAAGAGAAATAGAGGTCTCCTTAGGTCAGCACGGATGTCGGGAGTCTACACCCCAGAGCTAATCCAGATCTTATCAAGGCGAAAGCTCTCCGGAACCTCGACGAGGGACGAATACGATTTGATTGGCGACAACATGTCGTCTCAATAGAGTATATGAGGAATCGGCGCAGAGGATCCCCTTAAGAAGATGCCCGACCCCATCATGCAAAAATTGACAAAGTTGGAGTAAAAGATATCAGCGGCGACCCAAACTAACAAATTGTCGATTGACCCGAAGGTGACTCGAGATTGATCGAGTTCGGATCGATCTGATTAAAAAGATGCCACCTCTGAAGACACACAACGACACTTTGTCTATTTTTACAATAAAACAATTATATACATTAGTTGTTGACGTTTTTGGCATGTACTTATTTTCATATCGAAATTATCCCCCGACGGCTTCGACCGTCAAACTTGTTGGTATGATCATTTATTCATTGTGCAGGTTTGAAGTTCGTTATTTAGTTATTTGGCCAACGGACAAATTTTGGCTTTAATATTTTTTTTGTGAGGTTAAATTTGTCCTGAGAAAAAGCAACTTATGTCTAAAATTTGAATGAAGGTTTTATGCGATTAATATGTCTTGCCTGCTGTTGATGGGTTGAGACTTGAGAGTATAAAATCGGCTAACAATGAAGTTGTACACTTTGTACTCGAAAAATATAATAAAAGAAGTTAACCATCGAAAATGAGAAAATAATAACTTATTTATTATTTTGAAAAACAAGTTAAAATATATTTTATTTTGAAACAGTTCAAATAATTAAATTAATGAAATCATAATCTGTTATGAATTAAAAATGAGACCTTAGTTTTAATGTGTATTTTTTGCCCTTCCCAATAATAAACGGTGACTAAAGATTGAAAATAAAAATAAAATACAAAATGACACCTATAATAATAGTTGATTATAATCATTAAACTCGGATTAATTATAAATTTTTATTATTATTATTTTAAAATATTATTTACTTCATTCATTTTAAATTATAAAAAATTATTATTATTGTTTTAAAAATTAATCTACATATTTTTAAATTTAAATTTAATAAAATTCTTAAAAATTATAAAATAATATACTTTAAAATTACTCGTACCTTTTTAATTGTTTAAAATGTGTATTATTATATTGACTAAAATTAAATAAAATATATTAATTTATATTTATAAATATCGTAAAAGCTCAGATATTATCTTAGGAAATTAAGAGAATGTTTTTTCTCTCTCATTTATTCTTATTGAATATTTACATAGATAACTGAGTGCACATGTGTGGCTAGTCTGGATGATTCGAATCCAGTTTTGGATAGGTATGGGCCCACCCTGCAACAGGCAGCTGCGCACACCGTTCTGATGAGAATTAAGTAACTTTCATGTCTACGCCACATTTAGCCGCTCCACCTATCTTCCGGTCGCCCCGTCATCGTGTCCGCTGTCTAGGGTTTCATCAAAACCCTAACATAATACACACGTCAGATAACTTTAAACAAATATGCCACTGATTAGAAGGAAAAAAACACCTGAAAATTCAGATGCAAATCCATCCGACGGAGAAGATAACAAAAAGAAGACGAATGTTAAGCAAGCGGCCAAAGATAAGAAGAACAAGTGGTCGTGTGTCGATAGTTGCTGCTGGTTCATAGGCTGTATATGTACTGTTTGGTGGCTTTGCTCTTCTTATACAATGCGATGCCGGCGTCCTTTCCGCAGTTCGTTACGGAAGCAATTACCGGGCCGTTACTGGACCCTCCCGGGGTTAAACTGCAGAAAGAAGGATTAACGGCAAAGCATCCGGTGGTGTTTGTGCCTGGAATTGTTACCGGCGGGCTTGAGCTCTGGGAAGGCCACGAATGCGCTGATGGATTGTTCCGGAAGCGGCTTTGGGGCGGCACTTTCGGAGAAGTGTACAAGAGGTAACAAAGTGTTTGACCATTTACTATTAATGTGTGAGGGAACTTATGGAATTATTATTTTTGCTCGGAAAAATATCAGTTTCTTTTTTTAAAGTCTAAATTTGAGGTTAGAAATTTGTTCATCATAGTTGTCAATAATGTGAAATTCTAAAAATTATACTTTTAATGAATGTTGCGGGACTCGGAGATTTACTTTAAATTGTTCATGAGAGGTGATCAATTTTTGCATATAGACCTGAGGTTTCAAAAATGAAACTTGGTACCTCAAGTTTTTTGAGGTATGTGATAAAATTGGGTTAGATTCACTACTTATTGTAGGTACATTTTTAAATGTTGCATTCTACTTGGGATGGTAATAAAACTTCAGCTTTTGGTAACGTCTATAAATCTGGTAAAAATTGGCACCGAGTTCTGATTTTTCTTTTTCTTTTTTGTTGCTTGCATGCAAATGGTAACAACAAATAAGCATCCATTTAATGAGATGGGAAAAAGTTTATATCTTTTTCTTGATGTGCACAACAGAGGATGGAAAAGGATTGTGCTTTAGTTACCTATATTGGAGTAGCTTCTAGCAAGAGGAAAGAGAAAATGAGTAATGTTTCCATTTCTGGCTGGGAACTGTTTTTTCTTTTAGATATGGATTCTTTTTTTTGTTTTGTATGGGTAGTGGAGATATTTACATGAAGGTTGGTATTTCGGGTATAAAAGCTTAGCAGAGTATCCAACTAGTAGGATTCAAGGTGTTTTATGTGCAGAACCCTTCTCACCTATCAAAGGAATAAACAATTAAAATCTACCTATCTAGGCTTATATTAAATCTGGAAGTTCATACGCAAGAGGTACGAACAAATTTA
This sequence comes from Panax stipuleanatus, assembly GCA_020205555.1. NCBI lineage: Eukaryota > Viridiplantae > Streptophyta > Magnoliopsida > Apiales > Araliaceae > Panax > Panax stipuleanatus. The sequence continues at coordinate 1,228,522 of CM035124.1, forward strand.
CTATCCTATAGTCGGGACAAGCTTTTCTCTACATATACTTTTGACAAGCTTTTCTGACCTAGCAAGCTCAATGGTGAAGCTTGCACAGTTGCATATGAATTGCGGGCTTGCCACGAGAAGGTGACAGATGTTGCTTGGCTGGCTAACAACAGAGGCTTAGGGTATCAATGAGCAAATTACAACACTTTAAAGACTTCCCCAAAGATGTCCTCACCAGCATAAGAGGATCCACGTTGGTAGTATTAACCTCTTTTTGTCCAGTAAAAGGGGAAAGAGAGTCATTTAACCTCTTGTATATCATTTTTGGTGATTTAACCGAATCTCTTTTATAAAATTTATGTCTTGAACTCTTGCCCTATCCACATAATTAACACTTGAGATAACCCCTTCAGTGGTCCCCAAACTTATTGTCAATTCACGTTTGGTCCTGAAACATTTTCTCCCGCATGTTTGGTCTCCGAACTATTTAATTCTTTTAATCTTAGTAAAATTTGATGTAGGACAACTCGCCCTAGAGTTCGAGGAAGAATTGAACAGAAGACGTGAAAAGAAAACCGACCCGAAGAGACGGTTGTAAGTGGAGTTTTTCCGAAGAGAAGACTTCGGCAAATGGCATCGGCTTCGAAATATGGCCTCGGCTTCAGAAATAGCGTCATGTCTTCGGTTATCGGGACTTTCGGTGTTTGGGCTTCAAGCGTTAAAGTAATTCTTGTATTTTGTTATTTTATTTACAGCTGTTATTTTCGTACCTTTCTGATTTGTCAGAAAGTTTGTTAGGAATCAGAAAGTTGTTAGGGCTGTCACTTTCTCCTAGGTAGATTTATTTCTCTCCTAGAATATCCTATGATGACTCAGCCCTAAAATTGAGTGCTATATATACCCGACATGGGGGTATACATAGGCATATATACAACTTTTATTGAAAACTTTTCTCTTACAAACTTGTTTGTAACTTTCTGGTGGATTCCAGTGAACTTAGAGTTAATCACGTTGGTGATTTCTCTTTATCTTACTTCCGTTCTGCGTCAATTGGTATCAGAGCCAAGGATTTTGCCTTGATTATGGCCAACAACGAAGGAGGAAGGAACATCCTTGACGACGCTGGTCGCAGGGATGCCGAGATCTGGGCGGCGATTGACGAACAACGACAGTCTAACGACCCGGCCCAAACAGCAACAGAGACAGAGGTGGGGGATTTGCCCTTAACAACCACGAAGGTGGCCGTCAACAACAAGAGGTCCGACGAGTTCCGGTTAGAGGGTTCAGTGATGAAGATTTCGATGAAGATGGTGCAGGTGATCCCCAAAAATCATCAACCCAGAAATCAAAACCCCTCAGATTATCGCATCCGTGCAGATATACCATTGTTTTATGGTAAGCTGCAGATTGAGGAGTTTCTGGATTGGATCTCGGAGGCGGAGAGGTTCTTCGAGTTGACAGAGGTCGCACCAGACCGTCAAGTCACTCTGGTAGCATACAAGCTAAAGAGCGGAGCTGCTGTTTGGTGGGAGAAGCTGCAAGGAGATCGGCGAAGGCAAGACAAAACTCCTATCCGATCTTGGAGACGGATGAAGCAGATGATGATGAGCAGGTTTTTACCCCCAGACTATGAACAATTTATTTTTCAAAGCTATCAGAACTGTTCACAAGGGAACCGAAGTGTAGCAGACTACACAGAAGAATGGACGAGGCTGTCAGTGCGGAACAATCTCAATGAGACCGAGGCACAGCAGGTCTCTAGGTATCTGGAGGGACTGAAGCCATCCATTAGGGACAGGTTCGGGTTACAAGTTGTGTGGACGGTAGACGAAGCACACAACATGGCATTAAAGGCAGAGTTAATGGAGAAAACGCCCAACCAATATACCTTTTACAAAAGGGACACGACCGAAGCGTCCAACGCAGTTACCAACCGAAGTAGGTTTCCTGCGAACGATGGGAAGGACCAAACTTCGGCTACTGGCATTCAGCAACAGAGAGGTTCGGGTCTTACAACTCCCAGTAATAACCAACCCACGACTTCGGCAAACAAGATTACACCACAAGCATCGAACCCTTATGCTAAATCAGGCGGGTTTAAGTGCTACCGATGTGGTCAGCCAGGTCATCGCTCCAATGAATGCCCTATGCGGAAGACTGTAAATCTTGTGGAGGCTGGTGAAGGAGAAGAAGACAAACAATATGCCGAAGAGGAGGCAGAAATGGTTGAGTTCTGGGAAGGAGCTGAAATAGCCGAAGAGCATGGAAAACACGTCAACTGTGTGATTCAAAGAGTCATGTGCTCAACAAAGGTTGAAGAACCTTCACAACGGAACAACATTTTTAAATCATGCTGCAGTGTACAAGGAAAGGTCTGCGACTTAATCATAGACAGCGGCAGCTGTGAAAATTTCGTCTCGAAAAAGTTGGTAGAACACTTGAGACTTCGGGTAGAGAAACATCCGAAGCCCTATGAAATTGGGTGGATTCAAAAGGGACCCAAGGTGAACGTGACCGAAGTGTGTAGAGTACCTATCTCAATCGGACATCACATCAATCCGAAGTCGTCTGTGACGTCATAGATATGGATGCTAGCCATGTATTACTGGGCCGACCTTGGCAATATGATGTGGATGTTACTTACCGACGGCGCGACAATGTTTTTGTGTTCAACTGGGAAGGAAATAAGATCGCCTTAGTCCCTAAGCAGATTTCGGGAAGTGGCGTGACGAAGAGCCAAAAGGAGGGGCAACCCTTGCTAACCATCGTCACCTCGGCAGATGACTTAGAGGTCGAAATGAAAGAGGCACAAGAAGTACATGTCGTGGTGGTACGAGCCCTGATGGTCGAAGGGAAAAAAGGGCCGAAGATAGTGTTACCCGATCGGGTACAGTCTGTGTTGGGCGAGTTCAAAGAGTTGGTGACGGAAGATTTGACGAACGCACTTCCACCACTTCGGGATATCCAACATCACATCGATCTAATCCCAAGAGCAAGCTTGCCGAACTTATCACACTATCGGATGAGTCCTAAAGAAAATCAGATCCTGCAAGAGAAGGTGGAAGAACTACTGGAAAAGGGATTTGTTCGGAAAAGCATGAGTCCGTGTGCCATTCCCGCTCTTCTAGTGCCGAAGAAAGATGGCACCTGGAGAATGTGTGTTAATAGCCGAGCCATCAACAAGATAACTATCAGATACAGTTTTTCGATCCCGAGGCTGTATGACATGTTAGATATGTTGGGAGGATCCAAACTGTTTTCGAAGATAGATCTCCGAAGCGGTTATCATCAGATTCGGATAAAACCTGGGGATGAATAGAGCGTTCAAAACGAAGGATGGACTCTTCGAGTGGGTCGTCATGCCTTTCGGTTTATCAAACGCACCCAGTACTTTTATGCGGGTCATGAATCAGGTATTACGACCTTTCATTGGCAAATATGTTGTCGTATACTTTGATGATATATTAATTTATAGTCAGAATGAGGAAGAACATATGAAACACCTTCGGACTATATTAGAGGTTTTGGCCAAAAACAAACTTTTTATTAATTTTAAGAAGTGTAGTTGGTTGGCCGAACACATATTATTCCTCGGATATGTGGTCAGTTCCGAAGGGATAATGGTTGACGAAGAGAAGGTTAGAGCTATTCGAGAATGGCCGACCCCTAAGAATGTCGGAGAAGTGAGAAGCTTCCACGGGTTGGCTACATTCTACCGACGCTTCATTAGAGACTTTAGCAGTATTGTAGCATGTTGAATATTGGCTCCTATTTGGTCAACTTCCTCACCCATTTAATATAGGAGACAAAGTTAAGTGGTGTTGCCCATTGAACTTGTCCCCCCAAGTCCTTAAGAGTTGTCTCATCCCTCATTAATTCTCCAAGCTCCCATTCGGCTATAAAAGGGAATGAAATGAAAGCGAAACACAAACCAGCTTTTAGTGAGCAAGAGAGTAAGAGAGATAGAAAAACTCAGTTTGAGCAAATAGTGAGTTAGTAAGGTAGAGAGAAATAAACAGTTAGTTTATTTCTCAGAGAGAATTTGTAATCTCCATTTTATTTTCATAGTGAATTTCTGAGATCTCTCCCCGTAGTTTTTCCCAGTTGGGTTTCCACGTAAAATTCTTGTGTTATTATTTTATATCTCATACAGTAGTTTGTTTGTATTTATCTTAGTGTAATTGTGTGAGCCTGATTTCTCAACAATTGGTATCAAAGCTTCGGTTCACGCCAATGATCAGAGAAATTAGGCAGGTCACAAATACGAAGATGACAAGCACAAGTGGGAGGTATAAAGTTGAACCATTTGACGGTAAGTCAAATTTCAGTATTTGGCAATGTACAGTCAAAGATGTATTGGCTCAATAAGGATTGACAAAAGCACTAGAAGGGAAGAAACCAGCGACTATGATAGATGAAAAATGGACGGAACTTGAAGCAAAGGCCGTGGCAACAATCAGATTGAGTTTGGCGCCACAGATCAAATATCAGGTTTTGACAGAAACCTCTTCGAAGGACTTGTGGGAGAAACTTAAGAAAGTTTACAAGTCAAAGTCTCTGTCAAACCGGTTATATTTGAAGAAAGAATTGTACCAGCTTCGGATGGAAGAAGGGTCAGATTTGGCCAATCATATTAATGAGTTTAATAGATTGGTGACCCAACTAACCAGTATTGATGTGAAGTTGGACGAAGAAGATAAAGCCTTATTGCTTCTTGTCTCTCTACCAGATTCATACTCAACTCTCCAGACTACACTCCTTGTAGAGAAGGAAAAGCTTGCAGTTGACGATGTGATGTCAGCAGTTCTGGACCAGGATAAGTTCAGGGGCACTACTTTCAGAGATCAAGGAGACAGTCTTCTTGCATTTTCAGATGGGCATGGCAGGAGTCCTAATCGAAAGAAGTATTTCGGCAAGGAACGAGAAAGGTCTCAGTCGAGACAAGGCAAGAAGGATAAATCTCAGGTTGAGTGTTATCATTGCCATGAGAAGGGCCACTACAAAAATCAGTGTCCATTGTTGAAGAAGGATAACAAGAAGAAAGGTAAGCAGATTGAAAATTCTGCTAATATTGCTGAGCAAGCAGATGTGTGCAGCGACGGAGAGCTGTACACAGTGACAGAAAATGAAGCTTCACAAGGTGATCTCTTATCTGTTAGAGACAGTAGCAGCCTTACAGATTGGTACATGGATTCCGGTTGTTCTTTTCATATGTCCCCTCACAGGGATTGGTTTGATACTTTTATTTTGCAATGGTGGTACAGTTTTATTGGGTAACAATGTAGTCTGCAAAGTTACTGGGATAGGCATCATCAAAGTTAAAATATTTGACAAAATTGTCAGAACATTGGGTGATGTAAGGTATATTCCAGAATTGAAGAAGAGCTTGCTATCGGTTGGAGTACTTGACTCTATAGGCTGTAATATCTCAGTCAGAGATGGTGTCATGAAAATTACCAAGGGTTCATTGGTAATTATGAAGGGCCAGAAAAAGGGCACCCTCTACAAGTTGATAAGGGATACAGTTGTTGGTGGAGCATCAATTTCTGTGCAGGACAATTCCAATAGTGATAGCACAGAATTATGGCAAATGCGACTTGGTCATTTGAGTGAAGGAGGAATGAAAGAACTTCACAAAAGGCAGTTGCTGAAAGGTGTCAAAACGTGCAGTTTGGAATTTTACAAGTTTTGCGTATACGGCAAACAACGAAGGGTCAGCTTATAGGCAGGAGCACATATCAGTAAGAATGTACTTGATTATGTACATTCAGATGTTTGGGGGCCAATAAAGCATACGTCAATGGGTGGAGCCCATTATTTTGTTAGCTTCATAGATGACTACTCCAGAAAAGTGTGGGTGTACTTTATGAAGCAGAAATTCGAGGTTTTCAGAATCTTCAAGCAGTGGAAAGTTAAAGTAGAAAACCAGACCGGAAAGAAGTTGAAGTATTTCAGATCAGATAATGGCATGGAATACAAGGAAATGTCATTCCTACAGTTCTGCCAGGATGAAGGTATCACCAGACACTTCTCAGTCAAAAGAACTCCAGAGCAAAACGGGGTTGCCGAGAGGATGAACAGAACTCTATTAGAACATGCCAGATGTATGAGGTTGAATGCAAGTCTGCCTAAGAATTTCTGGACTGAGGCAATCAACACAGCCTGTTATCTGATAAATCGATCTCCTTCAGCTGGAATTGATTATCAAATCCCTGAAGAGGTATGGAGTGGAAAACCAGTTGATTTTTCTGTGATGAAAATCTTTGGTTGTCCAGCTTATGTTCATCTGCCAGTCGAGGAGCGACAGTCCAAGCTTGATCCAAGGTCAAAAGAATGTATTTTTCTTGGATATGAAGACGGAGTCAAGGGATATAGGTTATGGGATCCAGTATCCAAGAAGAAGGTCGTCAGCAGAGATGTGGTGTTTAATGAAAAACATATGTTGAACAAATCTGAGAATGAAGAATCTGCAGCAAGTGAGTTGCAAAAACACCCAGTTGAGGTGGAGCTTCCTGAAGATACAAAAAAATCTGAAGAAATTGAAGATGATCATCCTTCAGATCCTCAAGAGAGGTTCTATAATCTTGTTAGAGATCGGGAAAGGCGAGTCAGCAAATCAGTGTAGAGATATGGGTTTGATGACATGGTTGCCTTTGCCTTGATTGCTGGTAGTGGAGATCCAACTAGCTATCAGGATGCTATTCTGTTCCGAGGATAATGATAAATGGGCAATAGCGATGGCAGAAGAGATGGAGTCTTTACAGAAGAACCAGACTTGGGAGTTAGTTCAACTTCCAAAAGGATCAAAGGCTAGAGGATGCAAGTGGGTGTTCAAGAAAAAGGAAGCTCAGAATGATAAAGAAGGTGAAAGATTCAAAGCCAAGTTAGTAGCAAAGGGATTCTCTCAGAGAGAGGGAATCGACTACAATGAGATCTTCTCACCAGTTGTGAAACACACATCGATTCGGTTGATCTTATCTATCGTAGCATCACAGGATATGGAGTTAGAGTAGCTTGATGTGAAAACAGCTTTTCTCCATGGTGATTTAGAAGAAGAGATCTACATGAAGCAGCCTGAACCAGGAAAAGAGGGCTTAGTTTGCAGTTTGAAGAAGTCTCTCTATGGTTTGAAGCAGTCCCCGAGACAGTGGTATATGAAGTTTGACAACTTCATGGTGGCTCATGGTTACTCTCGTTCGGAGTATGATCCATGTTTGTATTTCAGATCCATTGATGATGGTTCTCTAGTATTGCTGACGTTATATGTCGATGACATGTTGATAGCAGCAAAGAGAAAGTCAGATATTCTTCAGTTGAAGAATTTGTTGAGCAGTGAATTTGACATGAAGGATCTTGGGTCAGCCAAGAAGATCCTAGGTATGGAAATTCACAGGGATCGTCAGGCAGGAAAATTGTGGCTAACTCAGAAAGGATATTGCAGAAGGTCTTGGAGAGGTTTAACATGAACAATGCTAAACCAGTTAGCACTCCGTTGGCAGCACATTTCAGATTATCTTCACAGTTGAGCCCACAGACAAAGGATGAGGTGGAGTATATGTCCAAAGTACCATATGCAAATGCGGTGGGTTGTCTCATGTATGCCATGGTATGTACAAGGCCAGATATCTCACATGCAGTCAGTGTGGTTAGCAGGTATATGGCAAATCCAGGGAAAGAGCATTGGAATGCTGTTAAATGGATTTTTCGTTATCTAGCAAGTACAACCAATTACGGTCTTATGTTTGATCATGATACCGCAAGAAGTGAGGTTACAGGGTTTGTTGATTCGGATTATGCTAGAGACCTAGATGCAAGGAGATCTACGACAGGGTTTGTATACACCTTTTATGGAGGATGTATATGTTAGAGGTCAGTGTTGCAGTCTACGGTAGCATTATCAACAACAGAGGCCGAGTATATGGCGTTGACAGAGGCAAGCGAGGAGGCTTTGTGGCTTAAGGGACTAGTTGAAGAACTAGGTTTCAAGCAAGGCAGTATCCAGATTCAGTGTGATAGTCAAAGTGCTATTCATTTAGCAAAGAACCAGGTGTTTCATGCCAGGACCAAACATATAGATGTTCGGTATCACAAGATTCGTGAGTGGTTGAACAATGGTGACATTGCAGTTCGCAAAGTTCACACAAAGGAGAATGCCGCAGATATGCTCACAAAGTCAGTTACAACAGAAAAGTTCAAGCATTGCTTGGACTTAATTCACTTCGTCAAATACTGAGTTCATGGTGGAGTATCCAGGAAGAGGGATTCATTCACAGACACAAAAAAGCTCACAGTATTTGGAAAATATGAGCCAAGGTGGAGATTGTTGAATATTGGCTCCTATTTGGTCAACTTCCTCACCCATTTAATATAGGAGACAAAGTTAAGTGGTGTTACCCATTGAACTTGTCCCCCCAAGTCCTTAAGAGTTGTCTCATCCCTCATTAATTCTCCAAGCTCCCATTCGGCTATAAAAGGGAATGAAATGAAAGGGAAACACAAACCAGCTTTTAGTGAGCAAGAGAGTAAGAGAGATAGAAAAGCTCAGTTTGAGCAAATAGTGAGTTATTAAGGTAGAGAGAAATAAACAGTTAGTTTATTTCTCAAAGAGAGTTTGTAATCTCTATTTTATTTTCATGGTGAATTTCTGAGATCTCTCCCGTGGTTTTTCCCAGTTGGGTTTCCACGTAAAATTTTTGTGTTATTATTTTATATCTCATACAGTAGTGTGTTTGTATTTATCTTAGTGTAATTGTGTGAGCCTGATTTCTCAACATGGCATCCATTACTGAATGTCTGAAGAAAGGAAAGTTTCTATGGGGAGAAGAAGCTGAAACGGCCTTTGCCGTCATTAAAGAGAAGCTGTGCACAACACCCGTCCTCGCTTTACTTAGCATCGAGAAACTGTTCGAGGTAGAATGTGATGCTAGTGGAATAGGGATCGGGGCAGTTTAATCACAAGAAAAGAAGCCAGTGGCCTTCTTCAGCGAAAAGTTGAACGATGCAAGAAAGAAGTGGAGCACGTCTGAGCAAGAGTTCTATGCCATCGTCCGAGCCTTAAAACATTGGGAGCATTATCTGGTTCAGCGTGAGTTCATCCTCTACACCGATCATCAGGCACTGAAGTACCTGAACAGTCAAAGGAACTTGAGCAATATGCACGCCCGATGGACTATCTTTTTGCATAAATTTTCTATTGTTCTGAAGCACAAGTCAGGTGTTCTGAACAAGGAAGCAGATGCCTTGAGTCGGCGAGCAAGTCTGTTGGTTACTATGCAGCAAGAGGGCATCGGATTTGAATTCCTGAAGGAGTTGTACTCGGAAGATGAAGACTTCGCCGAAGTATGGGGGAAGTGTGCTCAGAGGCAAACAGATGGAGAATTTCACGTGGTAGATAGATATTTATTTCGAGGAAATCAGCTATGCATACCCTGAGGTTCAGTAAGGGAAAAGCTGGTTCGGGAACTATATGGTGGAAGTTTAAGTGGACATCTGGGACGTGATAAGACCATCAGTGGTGTAGCCGAACGGTATTACTGGTCGCAGTTGAAGAGAGATGTAGGTAACATAGTTCGAAAGTGCTATGTATGTCAGACCGCGAAGGGGCAATTTTAGAATACTGGCCTCTACATGCCTCTTCCAGTGCCAAGTGCTATCTGGGAAGACTTATCAATGAATTTTGTGCTGGGTCTTCCTCGAACTCAACGAGGAGTGGATTCGGTATTCGTGGTGGTTGATCGGTTCTCAAAGAGGGGACACTTCATTCCTTGTCGAAAGACTTCAGATGCATCCCATGTGGCTCAGTTGTTCTTTCGGGAAATTGTCCGCTTACATGGGGTACCTCAGTCTATCACTTTGGATAGGGATTCAAAGTTCCTTAGTCACTTATGGATTACTCTTTGGAGAAGGATGGATACCGCCCTGAAGTTCAGCAGCACTGCACACCCACAGACAGATGGGCAGACCGAAAATCTGAACCGAACACTAGGCAATCTGGTTCGGAGTATATGTGGTGACAAGCCGAAGCAGTGGGACGTAGCATTGGCACAAGCAGAGTTCGCCTATAATAATGCTGTTCGCACTGCTATAGGTCAATCTCCTTTCTTTAGTGTATCGGCAATCTCCTAGACATGCGCTGGACCTGGCCCGACTTCCTAAGATCGGTAGAAACAGTGCCGCTGCTGAAAATTTGGCCGAACAAGCTCGAGATGTGCAAGCCGAAGTGAAGGCAAGGCTGGAAAAGACAAATAAGAAGTATAAGACCGCGGTCGATGCCAAAAGACGGTTAAAGCTGTTCAACGAAGGAGATCAGGTTATGGTATTTTTGAGAAAAGAAAGGTTTCCCGTTGGGTCCTATAACAAGCTGAAGCTGCGAAAGTACGGTCCGTACAAGGTAATCAAGAGGAAAATGATAATGCATACGTGATCGACTTGCCTACTGAAATGAACATCACCCGAACGTTCAATATATCCGATCTGTATGAGTTTCGAGAAGATGTTCTAATTTATCCAGATTATAACTCGAGGTCGAGTTCTTCGCAAGTGGGGGAGACTGATGTAGGACAACTCGCCCTAGAGTTCGAGGAAGAATTGGACAGAAGACGTGAAAAGAAAGCCGACCCGAAGAGACGGTCATAAGTGGAGTTTTTCCGAAGAGAAGACTTCGGCACATGGCCTCGGCTTCAGGCATATGGCCTCGGCTTCAGAAATAGCGTCATGTCTTCGGTTATCGGGACTTCAGGTGTTTGGGCTTCAAGCGTTAAAATAATTCTTGTATTTTGTTATTTTATTTACAGTTGTTATTTTCGTACCTTTCTGATTTGTTAGAAAGTTTGTTAAGAATCAGAAAGTTGTTAGTGCTGTCACTTTCTCCTAGGTAGATTTATTTCTCTCCTAGAATATCCTATGATGACTCGACCCTAAAATTGAGTGCTATATATACCCGGCATGTGGGTATACACAGGCATATATACAACTTTTATTGAAAATTTTTCTCTTACAAACTTGTTTGTAACTTTCTGGTGGATTCCAGTGAACTCAGAGTTAATCTTGTTGGTGATTTCTCTTTATCTTACTTCCGTTCTGCGTCAAAATTACTCTAATGTAGATGGAATTTTCAATTTTATTAACGGCACTTTTACTAAAGATAACTAAATAGGGGTATAATAGACATTTCACATATTCCCCTATCAAATTCCTCTTAATTACACTAGGCCCATGGGTGCCAGAGGTTTTATATGATCTCACTTGTGCGAGAAGCTGATGGCGGAGACGCCGCACAAGGCATTGGCGGTGGATGTTTAGGCACTTGCTTGAATTGTCAACTACTCTCCCCTGGGCCGATCGGAGTTAGTTTCACCATCAATATCAAGAACGATTCTTGACTTAATGGTCTCATCAAGATGGTAAATCTAGTACCTTTTGTATATATCTCACTTTCTGAAATTACTTCTCCATTTCTTTTAAGGTTTCGGTTTTAATTGTTCATATTTGCTTTTGATTTTTTTTTAATAATTTTAATTGTAAATATGGATCATCTTGGACCTGTATTTAAGGTTATAGAATTTAATATATCTTCTCATTCTATTATTTTGTTTAGGTTCTCACATTTTGATTTATCTATTTTCAATTGCTCTTTTATCAATTTGTTGTTTTTGAGTTTCTGAATTGGCACACTTATCTCCATAGGAACTTCCTAGAACCGTCCTTAGGTTCTGTCATTGCTTCTTCATTTTCAAACCAATTTTGATGCATTGAATTGCTTTTTATCTCTCTAGAATTCACACTCCATTTGGTCTTTCTTATGTCTTCAGGCGTGGCTTCTAAGGTCTTAGATTTATTCTTGAATTTAGGAATTTCTAATTGTTCTCGATGTTATGTATTTATTTCTCAGAATGTTCCTTATGTCTTTAATTCCATTTGGTGCTTTAATTTAAATTTTAAATTATGTTGTTTCAGGAGTAGTAATCACTGTTGTTGAAGGTACCATATAGGCTGGGAATATTTTTTGAGTGTTGGGGTTTGGGGGAAAGCGGTGATGATATTGAGGAAGATGATGAAGGTGGAGACATTATAGGAAGTGGAGAGACGAATTTACCCCCTCAAAATATACTTGTGTTATTCCCACTCGTGTGAATTTCATTAACAAATTAGGGCTTCTGTTTAAATGAGAGGAGTTTTACTAAGATTAACATATTTAAAAAGTTCGTTGACCAAACGCTCAGGAAAAATTGTTTAGGGACCAAATGTAAAATTGACAATAAGTTCAAGGACGAGTGGAGGAGTTAACCCTTAACACTTTGACATTTGGTTTATCTGTACTTTCGGGGTTTGCAGGCTCATTTTTCTATTTAAGGTTTGCTTGTGGGGGGAATAATTAACTGGATCTTATAAATGCATATTCTGCAGGCCTTTATGTTGGGTGGAGCATATGTCCTTGGACAATGACACTGGGATGGATCCTATCGGTATAAGGGTCAGGCCTGTGACCGGACTTGTGGCTGCAAACTACTTTACTGCTGGATTTTTTGTTTGGGCTGTTCTGATTGCTAATTTGGCTCAAATTGGGTATGAGGAGAAAAACATGTACATGGCTTCTTATGATTGGAGACTTTCATTTCAAAACACGGAGGTGTTGTTTTGGCTTTTTATTTGGTGTCATAATGCAAGCATGTATTCTCACATAAAAGGCAACTTTATTTAGATTAGATTCTGTTTGAGTTCTTCCATTGATTTTGATCTTTGATGCTGAATACTATTTTCAGGTAAGGGACCAAACACTAAGTCGGATAAAAAGTAATATCGAACTGATGGTTGCTACAAGTGGTGGCAAGAAGGCAGTTATTATCCCACATTCAATGGGTGTTTTGTACTTCTTGCATTTCATGAAATGGGTGGAAGCACCAGTTCCAATGGGCGGTGGTGGAGGATCAGACTGGTGTGCTAAGCATATATAAAGGCTGTAATGAATATTGGTGGACCATTTTTAGGTGTTCCAAAAGCTGTACCTGGGCTTTTATCTGCTGAAGCCAGAGATATTGCAGTTGCCAGGTTTTTCCCTCCAACTCTCTTTCTTAAAAAAATAATGCCTTCCTCTTTGTTGTACTTAGAGGTGCTCAAAAAATTCGTTTTTTTCGATTTTTTACTGAACCGGTTGAAACCGGTACCTGCGGTACCGGTTTTTTTCGGTACCGGTTTTTCGGTTTTTTTATACCTTTCGGTACCGGTAGCGGTATTAAAATTTTTGAGTTCGGTAAAACCGAAATACCGAAAAAAAACCGAATCATGTGCAAGTGTGTTGTCCATTTATATGTGTGTGTGTCGTGTATGCTGCTAATGTTTGAAAAAGTTGGCTAAGGCTTTAAAGCCTTTTTGACCGAATTCAAAGGAGCTTGCAGTTGCATGTGCATGTGTTACAAGGCGAATAGTGTAGTTGGTGGGGATCAGGTATTGAGGGTATATTAGTGAACCATGCATCCTAAAGAAAGAGAGAGGGTATATCAACATTAAGCCTAAAGTAGACTTGGTCTTCAAATGAATCAATCAGTATCTTCAAATGAATCAGCCCCTACGCTTGCAATTAATCAATTATATAAATAATTTCTTAGTTTTTAAAAAAATTTGTTAATATAAAAAAAATTATTTAATTATTATTAATAATTATATATATTATCATGCGGTATAATCGAAAATCGAACCGAAAAAATCGGTACCGATTCTGTACCGAACTGGTACCGAAACCGGTAATTCGGTACCGGTTCTTGTTTTTTCGGTATTTTCGATTCGGTTTCGGTTCGATTTTTTACCGATGAACATCCCTAGTTGTACTATCATAGAAAAATCAAAGTTAGACATTATAAGCTCCTAGTAAGAAATAAGGTTTCCCAGAGAAATAATCTTTACAAAATGGGAGGACAAGAGTTTTTATGATTCTTGGTTTTTAATACTTTCTAAATCTTAGAAATAAACTGGACCGGCTGCTGGAAGCTTGCTTCAGTCACTGTTTCTATTGTGAAATTTGGAGAAAATATCTTGTCACCCTGATAGGCATGCCAGATAGTTCAAATATCTAATTTTGGTATCATGTTTGCAAAAGCTTGCATCGCTAAGAAGTTTGTTTTTTCCTTGATAAAGAAGAGAAATGACAATGATAAGCTAGTACTCCCTTTGTTCCATTTTAACCGTCTCTTGGAGAAAAAAATTGGTACCTTTTTTGTAGATTCAAATAAGAATTATTTACTTTGTTTCCCATATTATCCTTAACATTAAACACAAATTTGTTTCTCTCTCGTCTCTTCAACTAATTTACTCCAATGAAATAACCTTCCTGTTTTCTCTCTCATCTTTCCAATGACTTGTAGAAGGATAATGTTGATATTTTATACCCAATTTAATCAATTAGACTGTATTAATTCCATTTCTTAATCTATGTGCCTCCTTCTAAAATGTCATTTAAAAAGAAACGGAGGGAGTAATTATGTGCTGTGTGGATGAGTAAAGAAAATCTGCTCATGGGGATGTTCTACTTTTTTCCAGTGCTTAATTCTAGGTATTGTCTTTACGCTGCGCTCTTGTGAGATGGAGTAATAATGCCTAAACATCAGCTAACTGAAAGACATTCTTTTGCATAAATAACATGGCTTCTATGGTTCCAGATAAGCCTCTATAGGAAAACATTTTTGATCTTTTTGAAGTCAATATTTGATTTAAATGCAAGAGAAAAGCATGTTAATTTGAAGTTAGAAAATACCTCTATCGGACTTTTGTCTTAATCTTTTCATTTTAGTTTTTTCACTTTACTCTACCCAAAATTTGTTGCAACTGTTTTCACATTGACGAGGACATATTCTGTGTTATGATGGGTGTAGTTTACTCTTGCCTATGCTCATAATTCTTCGAATAGGCATTCCCTACTCAGAATTTAGTCAATGTCAATAGTAAGTTAGATAAACCTCTCACTTTGTTCTATCATCTGTACTTGTACATTGATCTTGCATGTAATGAGTTGTAAAATTTCACCTAAAATGCAGAGCCATTGCACCAGGGGTTTTGGATAAGGATCCTTCAATGATGTTACAGCACATGATGAAGATGACCCGCACTTGGGATTCGACTATGTCAATGATACCAAAAGGTGGAGACACCATATGGGGTGGTATTGACTGGTCTGCTGAGGAAGGCTATTCTCATGCCAAAAGAAATCAGAGGAACAATAACAATACGCAAGTTTCAAGCCAAAATGAGACCAGAAGTCTGGTCTCTAAAGCAAAACATGCTAATTTTGGAAGAATTATATCATTTGTGAAAGATGTGGCTGAGGCTACTTCTTCGGAGCTTGAGAGGATTGACTTTAGGGTAAGATTTTTTGTCAGTTGTCGTAGATGTTTTTTACTAGTGGTCTTTGTTTATCTAGGATAGTTTTTCTAAATCCATCTCAGTTGTTTTTATTATAACACTCATCATGCGTATATAATAGAGGTTTTCAAATGTAGCATTTGAAAAATAAGAAGAAAAAAAACCCTCATCAATTAAACAATAGCAAGCATGTTACTATTCAACATAACCAAATGAAACTAATTAATTAGCAAAAAAAGATAAAATCAACTAACAAAGCAGAGCAATATTTAATCGAATGGATTGAGAGAGTATAAAAAATTAAGAGGAAAAAAAGCCCTAAAATATAACGATTCTCCATTAGATTCATAGATTTAACAAAATCAAAGGAATTAATTGTTATGTTTATCTTAGAATGATGAGGAAAATAATATTGCTTGAAGGGCAACGACTTCACAATCATATATAGAGATAGAGAGAGAGTATTATAAGCTTAGGCAGGGCAGAAGAAGGTGGAGGCTGATCAATATTTATTTTCCGGATTGTGAAGAATGTATTAATACGTATTTAACCATTACAACTGGTTCGGTTAGGTTAGGTTAGGTTTGGTTCGGTATATACCGAATAAGGCAAACCACTTCCCAGTCCCGATCTCGATCCCGAATATCCGGTATATACCGGTTCCGTATATCGTTCCCGAACCGGTTACCATTTGTCCCGAACTGGCTGGTTCGAACTAGTTCGGTTTGGTCAAAAATTGAAAATTATGCCCACCGCTACGTGTTGATAATATAAAGTCTCACATCAGACAAGTAAAGCTTGAATGTCCTAAATATTACCTCTGTGGCTACTTGATGTAGGACAAAGTACAAATCTTTAGGTTCAAATCAATATATTCAATAAATATTTACATTAATAATCAAATATTTATCTCTAAAGAACAATTCAAAATTAATTAAAAAAATTATTGATTTTCCTCTTTCGTTCTACATCACTACTCCACTCTTGTCAATTTGTTTTGAGTTGGATTCCATGTTCATAGATTAACATATCAGTTTTGTGGTGGAGCTGCCAAAGAAATATATGATTACGTCTATTGCAACAGAGGACATGGAAGTTGATAGAATTGAATACCAACACTTGATTGATGTAGCCTAGCCAAGTGATTTTATGAGACTATTATTGAGTTACAGATAACAATAGTTATTTAGTTAGTTCTCATTTCCATAATTTTTGAACACGCAAACTCCTTCTTTCTGCCTGTTGTGTGTCGGGGAGGAGGGGGGTGACATGTTTGATTTGCTTCCCCAACGAATTCTTAAAAGGGTTTTTGTAAAACACTTCTCATAGAAGTTAAGAAAAAAAATTAGGGAATTCCCCAAGAGGGGGGGGGGGGGGGCGATGATTAGAAAATGGGAATCTAGTCATGTTCATTAATTTATAAAAAAGGATATCACATGTTAGTCATGGTTAACTCTACTGAATAAAGCACTTCTAGTCAGACCTCCATGAACCAGACCAAACTACTCCAACCTCTTTGAAGCCTGGTTAATTGTACCTTCCCCAAACCTTGGGGGAGGGAGGGGGGGGGGGGGGGGAGGAAGAGAGGGAGAAGTGAAAAATAGAATTATATGCTTTTCCTTATTTCCTCTATTACCATGGTGTTAGATATATTTATTTCCCAGCCTTTTCACAAGGATGATCGAAGAACCCTTCTACTTTCCATACATATGCTCGTTGTAAATTGCAGTATTCCTACATATGATGTATTTTCTCAACCATCTTGTGCTTGTGAATGAATTGGCAACAGTTTATCAGTTGGTTCACTTTCTGTGTTGGTTTATTCACTGTATCTTATAAGGAAGTTGGAAGCATGTATATTCAAGCCGTGTCAGTAGGATCCAACATTATTTGCTTAACTGATTGTTAATGCACAGGATGCTGTCAAGGGTAACAATGTTGCAAATAGTACCTGTCGGGATGTGTGGACAGAGTACCATGACATGGGATTTGACAGTATCAAGGCTGTTGCAGAATACAAAGTTTATACAGCTGGGGAAATATTGGAATTGCTTCAATTCGTTGCTCCAAAAATGATGGCACGTGGTAGTGCTCATTTTGCATATGGGATAGCTGAGAATTTGGATGACCCAAAATACAAACATTACAAATATTGGTCCAACCCATTGGAAACAAAGTAAGAACTCTAGTTATTACAACACTTTTCAATTTTGATCAACCATCTATAATTGTTATTCTAGAAGGTGGCTGATAACTAGTAGCTAAGCTATTTCGCACATAAAGCCTTGCTCACTTCAAATGCTTTTAAAGTTTATGTTCAACTGTTATTTCAGTTGTAGATTTCCATTTAACTTAATAATTTGTATATTGCCAAATTAGTATGCATTTACTACAGTTGTAGAGTGACATATTTTTGTTGCAAACCTTTTTGATTTATAATGAAGAATTCCCCTCTATTTGTTTTAGTTTTTCACTTTTCCCAATTCCTTCTGTTTACCGTGGGATATATTCTTATGAAAACAGATTGGCCATATATGCCTTGTTTATTCAATACAATTAATTGATAACTGCTACATCCAGTATTATTAGTTTTATGCATGCCATTAGTCCTGTCACCATTTCCTATATACCAATATTTCGTCTTATATTTTGTCTCGTCATTGAAGATTATTTATTTCGTCCCTGCTATTTTAGTTGGATTGAATTTTTTTAAGATTCTTTACTGGTCATTATTAAATTAGTTGGGCAGATATGCTATGACTAGAGTTTTTGCTTACAAAATTGATCCAACTTCATTGATGATGAAACTAATATATCACATAACCAGGCAACCATTGTTGCTTATACTTGCTTTGGTTTTTTTTCCCTTCAGGTTACCAAATGCTCCTGATATGGAAATATTTTCAATGTATGGAGTTGGCATCCCAACTGAAAGAGCATATGTTTACAGGCTCGCTCATTGGGCAGAATGTTACATTCCATTTCAGATAGATACTTCAGCAGATGGCGAAGATGAAGATGGCTGCTTGACTGATGGTGTTTTTACTGTAGATGGGGATGAAACTGTGCCTACTTTAAGTGCAGGATTCATGTGTGCGAAAGGGTGGCGTGGGAAAACCAGATTCAATCCTTTTGGGATTAAAACTTGCATTAGGGAGTATGATTCATGCTCCCCCAGCTAATCTTTTGGAGGGTCGCGGAACTCAAAGTGGCTCCCATGTGGATATAATGGGAAACTTTGCCTTGATTGAAGATATCTTACGAGTTGCAGCTGGGGCTACAGGCGAAGAGTTGGGAGGAGATCAAATATATTCAGACATCATGAAGTGGTCGGATAACATCAAGTTAGGCCTGTAAATTCAAATGGTGAGCGCTTTGATCAGTAATGAAAGTCGATCTTGTTTATGTCATGGCATCATTTTAAGCAATGCAAGTGTTCTTTGCATGCCTGCACTGCATAAGTTTGCTTGTACAAAATCTCAATTACTCCCTCCTCTACCATTCCATTCCAGCATATTTTTGACTATCCCATTCTATCTATAGCCATGACCATGTACTATTTCTTCGAACTTGAGCTATATACAATACAGAGTTGTACTTATAATCCCTCCCTTCCCTTCCCAAATTAAGATACAAAATGTCAACTCTTTTACTTGATATGTTGTACTTGTATTATTTATATGTCATGTCGAGTAAAGACAAATTGGCCTTATTATTATGTTACTCTGTGTAATCCCTTGTGTTAATAGTATGGGACTATGTGCCACATAGACTAGTATTAGTAAGGCATCATAATCCTAACACCGTTTTTATATACACCGGACAATATATTAATTTAATACATATTTCTTCCTATACCATAATAACTGTCGTTTTAGAAAAAAAAAATCAATTTATTTATTGTTTACAACTTTTTAGGAGAATAAATTATTTACTTTCCTATATCGCCTCTACTTTCTCTCATTGTCCCAAGAAATTCTCTCCCTTGTATTAATAGTTTTCAACTTCTTATAAAGGGGTAGTGATGGAATTTTATACAAATTTTAATTAATAAATAATAGCATTAAATGACTTTTTTAATTCATAGTGCATGAAGTTAAAACGACAGTTATTATGAAATGGAGGGAGTACTTTATTTTGGTGCATGTGCACAATACATAGTAACTTCTAATAAGTAATAACAATAAATATTACAATAATAATAATTTTATAGTTAAGTCGTCCGAGGGGTACGTGAGGAAAATGTTGGAGTAATGTTATCGTGATAAAATATAATTTTAAAAAAATAATACAAAATAATGTGTTAATTTATAATTAGTAGATAATGAGCGAGTCCAATAGTATGACAAAAAATTATCATCCATGTCATTTTAAATTATTATTTTTATGTGGCATTGAAACAAAAAATCAGAAAAAGAAGAGAAAAGTGAGACACCGCGTAATGTATTCAACCATACATCATTCGGGGAAGGCGCCGGAAAATATTAATAGCTTCTAACAAAATTTTAATAAAAGTGGATTAAGTATAATGAGCTAATTGTTAGTTTTGCCATTCACAATCTTGAGTGTTGATACACTTACAAAAATTAATTTACAGAATGATAAAGTTTAATTTGTAAATGATCTACCGTACACAAGTGGATCTAAAAATTGTAACCAACTACAACTATACTCATATATATATATATATATATATATATATATATTTTTTTTTTATATAACTATTCTTTAGTCACCATATACAATGTTTGTTTATAAGAATTATAATCCCAACATTATATTTTCATAAATTACAATCTCAAGACTATTAATCATAATATTAAATAGTTATGGTTAGATGTTTGTTTCTTTATGAGATTATTTATGTGATAATTTAAAATAATCACACATTATATTTATTTTATCTATGATTATTTAAAAGATTGTATAAAAAATTATTATTTGAACTAATATACTATTGCCACTAATAACAAAGAAATCATTTTCTCACTACTTTGAGCATAGATGGATATAATAGGATATATCGATTATTTTAAACAAAGTTAAAAGTTAATTTTGTCTATAAATTTGTAGTTTCAAATGGTAGAGATTATAATATATAGTTGGACATTATATTAAATAATTTATCTTTAAGTCATTTTATTATCACGAAACTAATAATCCCAAATTAATTTAAAAAAAAAATAAAAAAAACTTAAAATTAATAGTTGAATCCCAAATGTTAACAAACATGCAATAGTATCAATGATAATAGATAGATAAATGGATAAACGAATAAATTATGATTAGGTTTAAAGATTTTGTTATTTTGCCAAAAATTAGAACGGTTGTATTCGGGTCCGGGTAGTGACTCCGGTCAGGAATATAGAATTAGTCTAAGGTCCGAACTGGTTCGTAATCGAGTGGCGCTACCCCGACAGAACACACAAGCCGCGCATCCATTCTTCTCACGGTTTGGCATCTTTCATCGAATCTCTCTCTCTCTCTCTATTTTTTCTTCTCACAGATCGGACACTATCTTTCTTCCTCCCTGGTAAATTAATTTTTTTCCCTCTCTCACTATTGGTTTTTGTTTATGTATATATAAATCTTACGTAAGAATTGATTTGATCATAGGGTTTTGATTAGAGAAAATACATGCATGCTTGATACGAAGATTTTCAATGATTTATAGAATGTGCCATGTGATTGTTACACTGCAATTACTCAATCGGGATTATTGCTACTATTCAGGATTTTACTATTCCTGAATACCCTTATTTGTTTGTTATTCTAGTGCTACATACTCTATTGATAACTTCTTGAGGCTCTGAATTTGGTACTTTTACCTAGTAGAGATGCATACTTTTCTTTTTTGATTATGAACTTTTCCTTGATTAGGCACTTCACTTATGCATCATTTTTCATTGCTCATGTATCACCACCACAACAATTAATTTGAGTCTGAATTTAGAGCCTAGTTGATATGCTATTTGTTTATTAGTATTAGATAAATAATGCCCTTATTGCATTGCAAGTTGGAGACTTGCAGGACTTTTAGGGTTTTTGTACAAAGGATTAAAATAGTGGACTCAGCAAGTCCTTATTGAATTCCGTTCTGATTTTAGTTCTTCTCTGTCTTTACAATCTTGGTTTCTGGTGGTCTATTTTGGGCTTGGTAAAACTCCATAAGCAATATTATTGTATGAAAGCTTCTGCCTCCTAGTTAACATTAAATCATTAACTCGTCAAGACTTAATTTTTATTCTCAAGCATATACCAGAAGGGAAACACGTTCCTTTTTGTAAACCCTCAGAAGCAGATACTCGTATGTATATTGTTAAATAGTGCTGTGGTATTGTACCCAATGCCACTTTCCGTTACCATTTTTTTTTATTTTTGGCATCTACATAATGCGTATTTTTGGCTTCTAAAAAAACATATTATGCTGACAACATTCCCTTTCACCCCTTCATGAGCTAGCAATAAGTTAATAACTACATGGAATTTCAAGACTGCTTTTTGGGCTACAACTTAAAAGAAAAGGCACCTGCTCTAAACAGTCTAGCATTACAGTTATTTCAAATTCCCTATAAAACTGAAAAGAAAAAACACTTTGAAATGTTTTTGCCAAGTGAATTAACACCATATAATGGAAGCAGGACACAATTATTCCTGTATGAATACTCCAAATAGAGATCTCCATCAACCCCAAGCAACAAGGCAATGCAAACGTTAACGAGCATGCATCTCAAAGCTCATTATATATTCATTTGTTTCACATACAAAATTTAATTTATCATGTTTTATAACTTACAAGAAGTTATCATATATATTTTTTTGATAGGTAAGTTTTAGTATGGTAATGGGATTGAAACCACCGACCTTGAGGTTATTTCTCAAGGCCTACCTTTGCCATTTCTCCCACGTCCTGGGCTACGTTTGTTTGAAAAAAATGATAGATGGGATATGATTATTTGTACTAATTTAATACCACTATTAATTATTATATCCCATGATTTGTCCTTTATTCAATCCTATGGACTAATTGTTATCATTTTTGTGGTCACTTGATCTCAAAGGCGATTATCATACTTCTAGAAATATTTATACAATTTAAAATTCTTAAAATTTGTTTTAAAACAAAAGTATCAGTAGGTACACTTTAAAATTTTATATTGGAACGTGGTTCCCTAGGGGTGACTTACACTACCTCTCTCAAATCATATAGGATACCTACTATAGTCCCTAAATACCACCACTGGTGATGCGATTAAGAACAAGAAAATTAGGAGATTATTAATTGATTATATTATATTATTATTTAAAGATAAATCAATTACAATAGTTTATTTTTGCTAGATAATAATTTGATATCTTATAATTTTAGTAGATATTAATAGGAGTTTGTTTCTTATTAAATTAGGTTACTATTGGGGTTTTATATGTTAAATATAAGTGATGTAATCTCCAACAGTGGAATATAAAATTGAATTATTCTTCAAAACTTTGCGCTTTTGTGTCCTTATTATTCTTCTTATTTTCTCCATTATTCCTTCCTTCAACTTTGTCTTGAACTTTATAACCGTAACTACTGTAAATACTATGACCTATCCCAAGTCCTGGAATTTTCTAAAACGATTCCATTAGGGATGGGGAGGAGGATAACCGCTTTTACCTGATAAACTGCAATCCAGATATAGCCAGAATAACTAGATGCCCCTCTAGCATTTAATACCAATATGACTTGCTCTTGGAGAGAGTGCTGACTAAAAAAGTCCCCTCCAGAATATGAACTTTTTGGTTAGGAGGGTAACCACCATGTTGTTATGTACTTATGTTGCAATATTTACATAGATAACACTCTTCTCTTTCTTTGATGAAGTATGGATAGCACTATTGTCTTTCAATTGGTCTGTTTCTCTTTATTTAAAGCTTTTTCTTCTCAATTGCTTGAAACTTATATGGTAGTTTTGTTGGTTTCTAGGGTTGGGTTGGGTGTTGGCAACATGTGATGAGTGAAGAGGAAAAATTAGATTCAATTACCTTGCTGGTTGTCTGTTGTTTTATTCTCTGAAAGGTTAGCTAATTACAGCAGTTTTTCTTTTTCATCAATTGAGCAGAGGTTGATTTTAAGAATGAATCTGCAACAAGTTGTACAGCCCAGATCTTCTAATGGATTTGGTCGTCGAAAAGTTGAAAAAGAAAGTGGAACTAGGGTTGATAATAAGTTGGTGACCGGAAAGACTAACTCCAGCAGATTGACAACTGCAGGTGAGAATCAGTGACCTAATTATTTATGTTTGTGTCATCTTTGTCATTTTAACTGTTTGTCAGATCAGGTGTACTGAGTGGCAACAAAGGGGGAGGAATTGAAAGTCCCTCACGCGAGCGACTAGTTTATTTGACAACATGTCTTATTGGACATCATGTGGAAATCCAGGTGATAGATGGATCTGTATTCTCTGGAATCTTCCATGCTACTAATGCTGACAAAGATTTTGGTATGTCCTGAAACTATGAATCCACCTAATAAGTAATGCTCATTTCATATTGGTTGTTGCTGCTGGATTCTGGATTCTATGTCAACAAGTGACATGCTGCTATGCACTTGGAAATATTCTTCTTAAGATTTACCTTGTTGTCATTTGTAGGAATTATCTTGAAAATGGCTCGCTTAACGAAGGCTGGCTCTTCCCGAGGACAGAAGAATATTTCAGATTCCGTTAACAAGCCTCCTTCAAAGACTCTGATTATACCAGCTAGAGAACTTGTGCAAATCATTGCAAAGGTTCTTTGTTCTTTTGTGCTTGACATTATATCAATTGTGGAACTTACTGGGTATTGGTTAAAGTAACTTAAAGTATTTGACACACTTGTTTGTCATGTAAACCCTTGTCGTAATATTGTTCTTGTATTCAATGTTCTAAAAGGCGCTAGGCGGGACTGTCGGGGGCCTAGGTAGGATTTTTTATTTTAAGCCAATTTTAATATTTTATCTTCCATTTATCCAAACAAAACAATAATATAAAGTAAAACAATCTATAATAAAGATAATAAAGACATTTGTTTAATGTTCAAACACGTATTCATATTGTGTCAAAGTTCAAATACAAACATGCAATTGTTCAAAGTTCAAACATATCTTCAACGTATCACTTTTATTCATAAACTAGATTGGTATTAAATAATAAAATTTAAAATTTTAAGAATTCAATTCAATATTAAAACTTAAGAAACTAAACATAAATTTAACAATTATATTGAATTAAACTAAATATTACAAATGTATCATCATTTATATAATTTGAAGTAGGTACAAGTTCAAAAAATTATAACTATAATAAAATTATCTATTTTGACTTGATCATGTTCACTTTTTGTTGTGATTTGATATGCTACAACATGCATTATGAATATGGTAAATTATTAGAAAAATAAATATATCAAGATGTAATTTATGTAGTTATTAAAATAAAATAAAAAACTCTCATCCTAGGCCCCGACTAGCCCGCCTAATTTTCTGGAGGGATATTTTTGCCGCCTTGAGCCTAGGCGAGGCGCTAGGGGGGCCTAGCGCCTAGGCGGGAATTAATCGGACCTAGGCGGGCTTGTATTAAATTTGTGATGTGCTTATTGGATGAAGCAATTACGTCAATTTGTAATGAATCTTTCTGTTCACTTGGACCAGGGTGTGTCTGTAACTAGAGATGGGATAGCAAATGAGCTCCAGCGTGAAAAGCAGCAGGATATAATGACAGACTCCTCCATATCACAATCTTGTTATGTTGAGGTGGAGAGGGAATTGGGACGTTGGGTCCCTGATGAAGATGATCCAGATTGTCCTGAATTGGACAACATATTTGATGGCCCTTGGAATAGGTTGTTAATTATTCTTCCTTTCATCTATATTCTTATTCTTTCTTGGGATATTCTAGTGATCTCTACTTAATATGCGTGATAATGCTCATGGGGTCTTGTGCTTACCTTATTGTGAACTTAATTAATAATAACTGAACCATGCTAATGCTGATCTTATTTGGATCTGTTTCGGGAAGGTTATCAATATTATACAGCAATCTTTCTTACTATTTTTGTTTGGAGTACAATTATGTTATTTTTACATGGAGTGTTTCTTGTAAAAGTGCCTTCTATTGGCATCGTGCTGGAATATCTGGTATATTATCATTTGTATCTAAGCAAAATCTTTAGAGATCCACGTGGTTGAAAATGTTATATGCATAGTGGTCAAAATTGTATTCGACACGATGCAGGTAGCAATCGATACATAATCGTATGTGTATCAAAAATTGTACTAGAATCGTAGGTATTGAAGGGGAATCGCAGTAGAATCGCATGTATCGTGCGATACATCGATACCCTAACGATTCGGGAAGAAGACGGATGTGAAAAAAAGTAAGAGAAAAAGACAAATCTAAACATTTACCAGTTTTCGCTTGATTGGTTTGATTATCTCCATCAGCTTAATCTGTTGATTAGTTTGATTATCTCCATCATTGTCGACTTTAATTTTCTCTCCATCGTCACCTATGTTTTCTCCCCTAAATCAATTGACGTGTTTTATTTTCCTTTCCTTATCTTAGGACAACGGCTAAGTATTATAGTATGTATAATTCTATTCTATTATATTAACATTAAACAACGGGCAAGTATTATAGTATGTATAATACTATTATATTATATTAATATTAAAGCTTATCCACATTTCCAAACTCTCCACTCACATAAAGTACTTATTTACTTTTTTCCTTTTTATATTATTATATCATACACAAATTTATATTCCAATTTGTTTGTAATTTAAAATTAATTAATTAATCAATTTATTCACTTAAATACTTAATATGTTTTTAATTAAAATATGTTTTGTAATTTTCAGCTTTATATATCAAATTATATTTGATAAACTTTAGTTACTAATTTTCTATTTTTTTGCTTCTTGACAACTTCAAACATTGAGGACTTGGCTTTTTGTTGGACTATATGCTTAATTGTTATGAAATTTAAGTCATAAATTGTGTTCTCAATATAAATAAATATAATTATTTATTTATTTATTCGTATCTTACGACATGAAACACGATACGGGGGTTTTTGATTCACGATATGATTCTCGATTTGACAACCATAGTTGTCATGGCGTCGCGTAGGCGACGACTAGACGTTCTGGCACTAGAGAAGGACAAGCTACATCTTGGACGCCGAGCTTCCAAGTCTCACTCCTTGGTAGTTGACCCCATGACTCATTATAACCCATAGACTTACTATGTGGTGTAAGTTTATTACTTATTAGACTTGTAGTGCGTGATGAGTGTTGACTTGGTTAATTTTTTATCTTCTACGTAGTGTTTGTTGACTTGTTCTACTAATTTTCAATGTCAATTGTTTTATTTTTGAATTTTGATTATGAAGTATTCATATAATTGTGTTTTTAATTGTATTCCATGGTGTTAGTTATGATTTTTGAGTTTTAATGTATATAAAATTTTATTGTGCAATATTCTTTTGAAGTAAAATAAATAATTGTATAAATTGCACGTTGTTAATAACTTGTCACCATATGGACGCCATGATTGGCGCCTTATCCTATGTCCTGGCGGTTAACTACCACCGCGTCTCACTGTGGCGACGTGACAACTATGATTATATGTTTTATTTGTGGTATGAACATTAGCACTGTGATCTTTTCAGAGAGTAGAGATAATATCCAACATTTCCATGTGCAGATGTACCCACAATTATACACTCTATATGTTGTTTTTGTTTGATGATTGCTCTAAATGAGTTTAAGTATTCATTTGTGATCTGTGTTTAGTGTTACTTGGAATGTGATTGTAGCCTATTAAATGAGGAACATTTAAGCTAATGAATGTTTAGGTATGTTCTCAGAATTGGGAGTCAAGTTGATGCAACTTAAGCACATTCCCTTCCCCCCAGATGTCAGTTCCTTAACATAGTTAGTATTTGTAACTAACATTTTTATAGTAAGTCTTAAGTTGTGAATGCAGTTTCTTGGCAGTCTGATCATGTATCCTCTGATCATGTATCCTTTTCACCGACTTGACTTTGTATTATATAGGGGCTGGGATCAATTTGAAGCAAATGAAACATTGTTTGGAGTAAAAAGCACATTTAATGAGGATCTGTATACAACCAAACTCGATAGAGGGCCTCAAATGAGAGAGCTGGAAAGGGAGGCCTTAAGAATAGCAAGAGAAATTGAGGGTGAGGATACCCAAGATCTTCATTTAGCGGAGGTCAGGCTTTAGCTCAATTTCAATAATCGATATTGTATTTTCTTTTTCATTTTTAAAATAATATTTCAATTTTAAATTTATTGTATATCATTTTCTTTTTAATATTTAACAGGAAAGAGGTATTCACCTTAATGGAGATTTTGAAATGGATGAGGAAACCAGATTCTCATCAGTCTTTAGGGGGGTTAATGATAGTGGATATGATGGAAAAGAGAACCTTTTGGATTCACGGAATATTGAAACCTTTGGTGATGTCTCTGATTCTGTCATTAACAAGTCGTTTACTGGCTTCATAAGCGGGAAAAGTAATGATGGAGCTCAAGTTCCCTCAAGCTCTTCATCTGCGGTATTTATCAACTAATCTATATCATTCTTTGTAGGAGCCAACTAAATGGGTGTTCCTCTATGAAACCAACTAAATGAAAGTTCCTTTTGATCTTTCATCTTTGGTATGCCAATCTTGAAGTTAAAACCTCTTGCTGCAAGCCTTTATCTGATTTTATAATAATGTCTATTACACTATTGAAAATCCATTTTGAGGAGGTGTTTATTGAAGGATTTTATGGCCTTGAGGGATGACAATGATAAATGCTGAAAGTTGGAGCCTAGATTCATGGAAGATCTTTCGAAGAAATACATAAAGATGCATAGTCTGTTAGAAGCTTTCCATTGGATTCATAACATTTCTGTTTAGTTTGTGGCTATAATTGAGTTAATTACTTCAATTTGTTTGTATCCATTTATGTTTCTTCTAACAGAATTACTAATCAGTGCTTGATTTAGACAAATATTGTTTCTGTGTTGTGTGGTATTCAGGATGATTTACAATCTCCTCAGTCAATTACTGGCAGGGAACTATATCGTTCTGTTTCTCATGATCATGGTAGACAATTGTCATCCGACTGTCTTCCTAAAAGTCTTTTATCTTTCGATGGTGGAAGCAGGTTCCTGTTATCTTTAGTCTTGCTCATAATATGTTAATAGTTTGTTCGTTATCATTATAAGAGGTTCTTGCGCCTCTAATTGAGCATTTCTTATTTCAGGGTTCAAGAGAATCAGTTCAATGAAAAACTTGTTGGAAGAAATTACACCAAGGAAGACTCTGAAAAGAAAACTGTAAGTTAAGCCTTTATCCTGCCTTTTATTTTCCCTGCCAATAATCATGATTTTTATTTGTATATGGTGCAGTTAGCTGAGGAGACTCAAGCTTCAAAAACTGAGGGTGAGTCAAGTGCTTCATCCTGATACATGTTTCCCGGTTAAATTTAAGTTAGTGTTCACTAGCTCACTATTGTTGGTATAGTCACTCACTTTTTAGCTGCTTGAACTTTTGTTTAGATTATATGAATTTGGATAAATGATATCTTTGTAAAGCTATTAGTTGATTGTTGTAATTATCTGATTGATGGTTACCTGGCTCAAGATATAAGAGAATAAAAGCCCCATACCCTGGAAACATATTGTATTTGAGGACGTGTTTTAGTTTGAAGATCTTGAATCTAGCACCACGTCTACAACAATAATGACCTTTTAATTAGCAAACAAAAAAAACAATAATATTTTTTTTACCTAAAAAGAATAGAATGAGAGAAAAAGAAAAAAAGGTGATTTTTGTTACTGAAATATGAGTGCATTTAATCACAATTAGATCAGGCAGTTGCAACCTATGAACTTAAACTTGCCCCAGAGACCGCCCACAATTTAGCAGGTTGAATAACTCATTAATTTTTAGGGTGGTATTAAATGTATAAGGTCAGTCGGGTAACTGAAATTTCGTGGGTTGTAATGGGTCATCCAAGGCATCCAATGGGTTAAAACCCTTTATAACCCTAATACTATTACTAATCGTCAGTGCACCTCACTCATTGCTCTAGCAAATACCGCACATACTCCTGCGTTTCTCTCACATCATCATGGGTAAGTCTCCTTTTCTCTCTGTAATCTTTAATTTCTTATCTTGTCTCTCTATAATCTCTCTTTATGAATATCTATTAATGGGGCTTGAATGGTAATCACTTAATTCGGATGTCATATTACAAGAAATTTTTAATCTTTAATTTCTTCTCTCGTCTGTCTATAATCTCTCTTTATATATATCTATTAATGGGGCTTGAATGGTAATCACTTAATTCGGATGCCATATTACGTGAATTTTTTATTTTTTACTATATAAAAATTGAATGACTAAATCTGAATTTAAGGCTTAGAATCTTTTGTTATGCTATCGTAACGTGAACCACATCTCAGTTTTAGCCCGTACCTCGTTACTTTCCCTTGTAGTTCAATATTTGAATTGCAAAAAAGTTATATCTGGACTATTTCAATTGGATGTCTTTATTTTTGTTGACATCCTAACCAACCTGGATTACAGGCATATTGGCTGTTTTAAATTTCTCAACCAACAGGTTAAGTTGTATGTCATGGGAGATCCCTTGCTGATCTATGACTAACCAGGATATCCCCTTCTAATCCCTTTTGTTTTTAGTCTACTTTTATGGTTCTTCGGTACAGATGATCAGTGGATTAAAATATTCATTAGACCGGTTGACATTTGATATTTGTATATAGTTTAGTGTTTCTAAAATAGATCAATGCTGCTGTATGAATAAATTTATTTATTTATCAATTTTAAATTTATTAATTTGCTTATTTAGTAGGTGATTAGTGTGTTGTGTGGCTCTTCTATGTTTACTTTTCACTTCTCTTACTTGGTTGTTTGTTAAGAGTTTACAAGCTTCTTTCTTTTATGTCATTTGGTGGGACTCCTTGTCCTCCTTTAATGTAATTATCTGTCTAATAAAATATATTTTAAAAAATAATATTGTATGTTTTCATCTTTCTTCTGTTAATCTTTTTTTGTTGAAATGCCAACTTGGTCTTTCTTAGGAGAGGTCATTATATTTTGTACTCGTCACGAAAAAACAAGAACAATGTGGTTATTTTCTGTTGTTTTGTATATTTAATTATTTAAACCTCTGTACTTGCTCTGAAGATTGATATTCTTTTATTAATTTATCACTTTGCACTTAAAGCTCAGAGTTAGAGTTCTGCATCTTTCTAGTTTCTGCACGCAAAATTTGGTTTTGTTATTTTCTTTGGTAATTTCCTCAGATTTGATTTAAGTTGAATAAGAATAACTAAAGGTAAGTCTGATGTATGACAAGTTTGAAAGAAAGGAACAAAGGGGTAAAAAGAAGGCACAAAGGCACAAGCCTTGAAATCAGTATAATCAATTCAATATCTTCAAAGATTTTGATTACATTTTTTTATGTAGATCAAATAAATCCCTAAAATTGGAAACCAAGTATGCTAATTTAAAAAAGGAAACAATATCTCTAATGATTATCTATTGCTATATTACAATGATCTACTAGTATAATTAAAAGATAATGAAATAATTACCAAGGCTTTATCTATAATTAATAATATAGTATGTTTAATAAAGGTAGCAATTATTTTCTTGTTTCCATCCTCTTCAAAATGTCTACCTGCCAGTTTTTGTGTTCTCTTACTTCAATCTTTAGGCAGGAATAGGGGGGATGGGTTGTTGCATTTTGCAGCTGAACAGCATCCAAAATTACGGTGAGGGGTTCGCTAATATACAAGTCTACGTCTTTCGCTAACTAATGCATTATCTTTAGAGATCTTACATAGGTTATGAGGATTCACACCAAAAGTAAAAATGAAAATATTACTTTCATATATGGAATCTGCTTTCATAATTTATTGTAAATTTACTATATTCCACGTTTACTTTGTCTATATATTCATTTAGCTCAATCAACTTGGAGTGAGTTTGGTGTGAGCCCTAAAGTGTAAAACTGTAATTCAAGTAATGTTTCTGATCTTTCACGTTGCTTTACTAAATGAAATACTGAAGTGTCATGATGATGCTTAGCTAATAACAAGTTAAGCTACTGTTGCTTTTGTTGTTGTGCTCAAACTTTCTCTCTTGCTGCACTGGAATGGCACTGGAATATGTAGTTTTAGTTACATTCTACTCCCTCATTCCAAATTACTTATTCCCTTTGAGAAATTGATGTAAAAGTTTTGTAAAGTTCTAAAACTACATTTCCTGATATGCCCCTCTCCTGGTAATGCTCAAAATAAACGGCAACTGGGTAACATTCACTTATTTCTACACTTGCACTATTGCTTGTGAGTTTCAAAAAGGAGAGAAAAGAAAGGAGCGAAATTTAGTTTTGAGGAGAGAACAAAAGTGGAGAGAAATTTTAAACACATCTCCTCCCAAACTTGTAAGATTTGGGAGGAAATTTATTAAAGACTTAGATAAGATATTGAAATACCATAAATATCCTTATAATGGTTCTAAAATGTAATCTCACAAGGGTAAAATAGTAATATACTCTTTTAAGTTAAAATTTCCTTTCAAAGCTCACAAACACAAGGGGAAAAAGTAAATTTCTTTCCTCCCTCCCTTTTAAATTATTTTCTTTTTTTCCCTCTCCAAACCCACAAACACGGTGTTGGGGGACATGATTCTGGGACAAACAGAAAGGAAAGGAATAAGAATAATTTGGGATGGAGGGAGTATTTGATTTCAGCAAGCTTTTAAGTAGGTTTTATTGATAACTGAACCTTGATTAAATTAATCATTTATATTTCTTGAGTTTCATCTTTCTTTTGGCTTTAAAATATTTATGCATATCTTTCTGCTGCACAGCAAGTTTTTACTTATTTTTTACTCTTGGGCTATTGCTTGGCTTATGCAGATTCACAGTCATCATTGAGGCCAAAGAAAGAAAGTTATGATAAAGGCGGACTCTCCCCAAATGCGACTGCATATGCTCCACCTTCTTCTAAGGTTCTAGAGAAGAATTGTCCTACTGATTTGTCAGAGAATGCTCCATCTGTCAAACCACATGGGACAACACAATCTGTGGTAGCACGTACGAGGCCTGGTAGCTCAGCATCATCCACGTCAGATTGTGGAAATGCTGTTTCAGTATCAAGTGTTCCTGGGTTATCACCAAGCTCATCAGTGGGTTCGCTTTCAGAAAGATCAACACTTAATCCCCATGCTAAGGCAGATTTCATATTAAGCTATTTTTTGTTTCTTTCTTGATAAGGGATTGATTCCTTAGCGACTTATTCATGATTAATAATTATTGCTTTACATTGTGTTTCTCTCTTAAATGTTTTATCAGGAATTTAAACTGAATCCAAATGCAAAGAGTTTTGTGCCAACCCAGACACCATTGAGGCCTGCATCTCCAGTGTCTGATAGTTCTTTCTACTACCCAACTAATGTGACCACTGTTTCGCAAATACATGGGATGCCTGTAGGCATTGGGGTAAGTGGTTTTTAGTAGCTTTCAATTACCATTAGACTGTCCCACAGTTTTAAGCAATCCAATGGTTGGCCAAAGTTTTGAATGGGCTTTTGAGAAGTAGACATTCACTCTTCATAAATGGCCATGTGGAAATCACTAATTGACCAGGCACTGGAAAATGTGTTCGCAATGAGCAATGATGAATGCCACTTTCATGCAACAAGAAATGGATTGACATTTTCTGCCGGCATAGTTGTTCCTTTATAACATGTAGGAATGTCAGTTTTTAAGGTGGCAGCATGTTAGGCTTTAATCTGCATTTAAATTTGTGTATTATGTCTGCTAGACTGGGACTTGTTTTTTTTTCCCCTAACATGGTGTTTCCCAACCCGCGGGTCGGACTAATCACCCGGGCTGGACACAACCGTTTTGGCTTGCGTTGGCAGTCCGTGGCCACGCTTTAGTATTCTTTTGGAGAGATTCCACTTGTAAAGCAATGTCTTTGTTCCTATTTCACCTGGAAATTTTAATGTGTGCGGATTATGTCTTCAGAACAGTGCGGATGTTACTCATCTTTGATGTTAATTAAATTTCCACTCCAATTAAATACTCACAGGTCCTTAGATTGCAGTAGATGGTTTGACGTGACTCATGAGAGGGCGTCAGTATGAAATCTTATGAGATTTATACACGTGTCTCATTTCACATTCATTTCTATTGGTGTGCTGTTGGTGGCTTATTATGTCATTTGCTGGCAGATTGGACCATCGTTTGCTGGGCACCCACCTGTTATGTTCAATCCACAGGCTGCATCAATGCAATCACCACAGGCGTATTTTCATTCTAATGGACCTCAGGTATTTCAAATCTTTGTCCTTTGTTCATGGTTGTCAATGTATTCCAGAGCTTAGACAACAATTTATTCACTATTTGTTGCAGTACGGGCAGCAGATGCTTCTTGGTCAGCCTCGCCAGGTCCTGTACATGCCAACATATCCTCCTGTAAGATTGTTGTTTTATGCCTCTGTTTTTACTGGCCTAGTCGCTTAAGATCCACTTCTTTCAAGGGAATTATTTTGAAAAATGTTTTCCTCATTTCTGGTTTTTGTTACGTGTTCAATAGAAATTGTTTTATGGACCAATGTGTGTTTAAGCTTTCTTTTCCAGACAATGAGTTATGCGTTTTGATCGACAAGCCATTTTTCGAAAAACATCTCTAGTCATTTTGCCAGATGAATACAAATTATGTATTGATTGTTTTGTTCTGCAATTGGGCCATGCGAATATATAGCTTTAAATTATGAAAGAATGGTGTGGGCAAGACGACCTAGCAATGTTATAATTAACTCAATATTATGCTTCATCTACTTTTTGGGTCATGTTGAAATTACAGATTGAATATGTGCTTGAAATGATCACATCAGTTATGAGTGGTGAAAAGGGCAGCATTTTAGGTGGTACAAATACATCTTTATAACATTACTGATTGGTGCTGTCTTGTTATCGAAATTTATAAGAACAATCCCTCGTCTTTTTTTTTTTTTCAGTATTGATCAATGTTGAGCAACTCATGGTTTTGGTACTTTGTTTGGACAGGAAATGCAGTATAAAGGAAGAGAGTTTTAGGCTGTTTTTTTTTGGGGCAGATGCTGCATCCCTCTACTAGGTGTGCTGGAAAAGGACTTTTTGAGAGTGGAATTGTTAGAAAATATTTATTTCCCTGTAAAAGGTCCTGCAGGCTGCTGCTGCTGCTGACAAGATCCAACGTTTCTCTAGCACCATTTGTTGTGATAGTAGGGAGGGGAAGCATATCATTTTGGATTATTGAAAAATTTATAACCTTTATGACTTCACTCATCCCTGGGCCCTCTTTTCAATGTTTTTAAAATATGAACAATTTACCTTTTTGCCTCATTCTTGAGCGTCTTTTTTTTATTTTATATTAGACTTCATTCAAACTCACCGTCCATCAATTAAGTTTCTGCTTTTCAACGCTGATATTATATTGTCCCCCCACTTCGGGATTATTTGATTTCAAAATCCCAATGTCTTTGACGCATTGGTTAGCTTCTTATGTACGAGGTTATGGAACCTAATGATTCCAGATGATGATGCTGCTGCTGCTAAGAACACGTTTTCTTACCTTAATACCCAACTTGCTTTTCAAATAATTAAACATTTCATGCTCATCCATAAAAAATTATGTTAAAATAAATTGAGCAAGTGTTTGGCTAGAGTGACTTATAAGTCTAGTCAAAATAAGTTTAGCCAAAATAATGACAAAAAGGTCTATACAAACTTATAAGTTTATTTTAAAATAACTTGTAATACTAAATTGTTACTTCGAATGTTACCAAGTCACTCCCGAACGGGTTGTAAAGAGAGTCTTATTTATTTTTAATTAGTATAAGTTTTCAAAAATAAATGATAAAATATTGCGAAATTTTAACATTTCTAAATTAATTTTAATTTATTGAAAACTAGTATTTAAAATATAAGAAACATGTTATTTTGAAATTTCAATTTTATTTTAGAAACTTCATAAATTATCATCAAGATTAAATTCTTTTTGTGGTAGAGAAGAAAAAGGAGTACTCATTTATATATAATTTCAGGAGTCCCAATTTCAGAATTTATTATTGTTTGCAGATTTGTGGAACAAGAATTGATTAGTCATTATTAGTTCATAGAAAAACATCACACTAAACGACAATAACAATACAAGTATTCTTAAAATATTACGCCTACTCCGTTAGTACAAGAATCCCGAAAATATAAAAAAGGAAGGTGGTGGTGGTGGTGGTGGTGGCGGAGGAAGAAGGAGGATTGGAAGTAAGGAGCCGTTGTTTTAGGTATTAAAGAAGTAGAGACTTTAATTGGCAGCAAAGACTAGAAGATAAAGAGATTTGTGTGGGTAAATTGGGTTTTGTAGAAAGGAAAGGAGACATGCCCAAGTCTATCCCAACATCCCTCCGGTCTTATCACACTACCAATTACATTCCCAAAGGTCCCATTTCTTCCTCCTCTTTCCGTCTTCACTCTGCTTCTGGTTATCCCATTTTCAGGAGAAATATCTCGTTTTTTGTTGTTCTAGATTTTGGTCTTTAAATTATTTATAGGTCTGTATGTATGTTTAACGGTTTTTATTTCCACTTTTTTTTTTCTTCTTTTAATTAAAATTGTGATTTGTTTTTAGCAACCAAAATTAAATGAAAAGCATGCATTTGTTTTTTGGGTTCATCATCAAATTTATGACTCTTTGAGCATATCAGGTAGTTAGGTTAAGGTTGTGTCTTGATAAAATTGATGGTTAAGATTTGAATAGTTTAGACATTTGAATAATACAAAGTATTTAAATAGAATTGTATTCGAATAAAAAAATATTTATTTGATAATAATTTTTTTCAAAATGTCTGAATAAAGGTATTTTATCATTTTAACCTTCTAAACAAAATTATAATAAAAAAAAACAAAAACAAATGGAGTCGCTGCTTCTCTTTCTTCATCTACCCCCTCCCCCGCTCCCCCAAAATTGTATTTTAATGTTTGGTGATTGTGGCGTGGTGGTGGTGGTGTGGTGATGGTGTGGTGGCAGATCTGGTTGGTGGATAAGAAAGGAAAATGATAATATTAACGAGGGTATTTTTGTTCAAAAAATAACAATATTCATTCAGACTCGCCTCTTAATTATTTAGACTTGATTTTATATTTTAACCGGTTAGAGGCATTAAGAGGTACCAAAAAAACAAACAGACAGCACACTGTCTCTTAGCGAATAAGAGGCAGTCCATTCCTCTTAAGAGGTAAACAAACAGCGCCTAAGTCTCTGCCATTTGTTGTCCGGATGCTGAAAAATGATTTTCCTCCCAAAAAATAGTTGCTTACATGTTTATGTATTGGAAGTTTAAGAATGCCGGAAGTCAATCAATGTGTTGGGCTCAGCTCACATTGAGTTGTTGAGAGACTGATGATTACTTAATTGTGAACATCCAGTACACATGTTATTAGACTATGAGTATATTCTATTCTATCTGTGAGCTTTTTTCTTTTTATTGTGTAGCCTACCAAGTGTTATGTCTCAATGAAAATATAATGGATGAAGCTTGTTGCGTTCTTATAAAAACTTTGTTGTTTTCATCAGCTTCTTCATTTTCAGTCATAGAAAACACGTTCTAATGTTGAAAATTCATTTCATTCCTGTTTAGAGCCAGCTCCTTCTCTCAACCATGATGCCTTACCTCTGATTGGTGCTATGTTTGTTACTTATATTTAATGTCTACCATGCTGTTGCAGCAAACACTTTGTTAGCCGTTAAGCTAAACTGAAGTGAAGTTCTCCTTTTTATGCATTGTTTAAAGATCAAGACGATTTCAAGACTCGACACTTTCTGAGGTCGTTCATAGTTCAAAAGAATGAACAATTTTCTCAAGAAAGATTCTGATATCAGTACTGCCCATTCACTGGCCCCATGTATTATTGGCTGCTCACCGTGGTGGACTTCTACCGAATCCCAATCTCAACAATCATGTCTATCGAAAAGTTTAAGCTTGAAGAGGGCAACTCCACCCCCATATTGTCAGAGTGCCAACCAATTGGGCTTCCATTTTCAAGACCAGGACTCGTCCTCAACTCAGTCAACTGGTCAGTCATACCCTGAAGTGGTTAACGGTGGAGAAAGCAACTCAAATGGGCAAAGTTTACTCTCCATGATATCAGGTTAAGAACTTCAATTCTCTATGTTCCTTTTCTATTATTTGTTTTAGAAGCTAAATTTATCTGTATTACTTGACGTTGATTAAAGCTATCATCTATGAAGATGACTTTCCAAATATCTGCTGACAATATGTGGTACTCTATTATAATTATTATTTACTACTACTACTATTATTATTAGTAGTAGTAGTAGTAGTAATAGTAGTAGTAGTATTCAGAGTTAGAATTTGACGATGAGCCTTTATCTTTGAGGAATTCACAATTTGGAGCTGGGAGACTAGTTGGCCTGTGAATGTGTTGTCCTTTTGGTTCCACAATTTGTGACTGAATTTTGGAGAAAGACTTGATGAATTCTACAATCTGTAGTGGGAGTATACCAGCTAGGCTTGATATTTGGGTTGGTATTAATACTACTATTCCTAAACTTTTGTTAGCAAACAAACATCTATCAACATATAGTTGAATTCTTTTCCCTAAAAATCCTCTAAAATGCAACTGGCCTTGAGATTTAGTTAAAGAAAAGATTGTGGCAAGCAAAAGCAGAACTGCTCGGTTCTGTAAAGGGCAATTATATTGAACTTTCAGGATATGATGTATAATTGATGTTAAATGAGTTGCAGTGTGATTAGAATAGCTGGAAACAATGTTTTCAGACTCAGACAGTTCATCGAATCGGAAAAGTTACTGGGTGGATGGATCACTGGTTCAACCAGTGACGTCATTAATATATAATAAATAATAAATAATTAGATATATTAATTATTATTATATATTATATATAATATTTAGTAAATATATAAAATTAATCAATTTATCTACCAAAAAAAAATTAAACCTATTTGTACAATATTTAGTTTATACAATTCAAATAAATACTAAATCTATTTAAAAAGAAAAATATTAAATCATGATCATAACTCAAAACTCAAGAATGATAAAATAATAAAATCAAACACAAATAATAAACATCTTTAAGATATATTCAATCAAATTCGGTAAAAAGAAACTAAATCTATTTGTACAATGATTACTTTATACAATTCAAATAAATACTAAATTTATATGAAAAGAAAGATATTAAATCATAATCATAACTCAGATATTAAATCATAATCATAACTCAAAACCCAATCAATGATACATTCATTCAAATTCAAAGTCTAAAAAAAAAGGTGAGATAGGGAACCGGTAAAACAGGTGACCCGTTTACCGGGTTACTGGGTCTATCGGTTCAACCACCGGGTAACCAGGTTTTTGACCAAAAACGATTTTTTTGTTCGAACCGGACCGCAAAGCCGGCCGGTTCCGATTTTTATCGGTCGAACCGGCGATTCGGTCCAGGTTTGATAACCATGGCTGGAAATGACTATGGATGTTTCTCTGGATGTTAGTTTGAGGTTGCAAGACTTTCAGAACTGGAAACCCTTATTGATGCCTGGCACATGCAATCATGCCATGGCTGGCATGGCTTATCCCTTCATTTCTCCAAATTTGTTAGAACCATGTAACTTTTCCTATTATCTTATTTTGGATTATTATCCTTCTCAATCAGCAGAATGCAGATAGCTTCTAGTTTTGATTATTCTGTTAAGCTTGCTATGACTTCTGAGTCATACTCTAGGCTTTATCTTTCTATCCCCTTGTTGATTGTATGGCTCATCAGTTTGGTATCCTAATAATTTTACTTGTATTTATGTCTGCTTTATGTTGATTGTTGGTAATAAAATTCTGTGTCACCAGTCATCAGATCTTTTTGTTCTGTATAGTTGAACATTGTTGTTGGCTGTTCAGATATAATCCACCGACCCCTACATGGACAGAAGGCCTGGGCCGAGAGGAGCTTACCGGGCCCAATGGGCCGAAGCCAGGATTGGAGTAGCAGAGTTCGGGACCGGGTATCTGAGCTCTTTGAGCCAGAACCCAGACCCAGCTGGTATTATCCGGATCGGGCATCCTAGTCCCACGAGACCGGGGCCCAGACCAACATAATGATGATCGGGATCGGACTACCAAGCCCTTCGGGCCGGAGTCTAGACCGAATAGGTAATGATCGGGATCGGACTACCGAGCCCTTCGGGACGGGGTTCAGACCACTTTGTGAGGCCCATACCGAAGGTTATTTCTCGGATGGAGCCCGGAGCAATAAGGAGTCTAAAGGATTAAGGGTTTTAACCCTAATCCTATCTAAATACCAACTCTTATAAGGTAAATGGTTGGATAACCACCAACTTGTACTTTTAAATGAGATTGCGTTGGACCCAAACAACGGTAACTGCCATGTTTAGGAGTCCTAATTCGACTGGGACAAGGACTCCAGAGGCGGTGAGAATGACTATAAATACAAGGCTTGACCTAATGGTAACAGGTAATACCCACTTGAGCACTATACACCACTGCCTCCATTGTTAACCTTGTGACCAGCCTGTACTTATTCTCACACCGGAGCTATCACCCGGCGGTCCCAGCAGTCAAGCTTCGTTTGTGACGTGTTATTGTGCAGGTTTGAGCGCGTGGATTTGGTGATTGGACGCGCCGGCAAAACTTGGCGTTAACATTGGCGCTAGAAGGAGGGCATTAGTGCCTTAATCAATCACGTTTGTACTTTTCTAGTAGAAAGGACATGGCCAGTAAGGACGGTGGAGCTTCAAACCAGGAAAAGGCCAAGACCCACCCGACGACCCTAGTAAGGGCATCGGTCAAAGACAGATTGGGACCTAGCAACCAGGAGGGCAATTCGGTGCAGGTCCAGTCGGCACGAAGGCAGCTGTTCGTCCCTAGTCAACATACTCCGATCCCTCAGCACACCCACGTGGAAGACAACCAGTCTCAGGCCTATGAACGACGGGATAAGGATCGGGTGGAGAACAGCAAGGACCAGCGTCAGTTTCTTCTGTTGACCAAAATACAGCAGAATAAGGACGCCATGCTGGCCTTGCGTCTCCAGCAAGAAGAATTGGAGTTGCAGATGGCTAAGGTGGCTGGAGAACAGGTGGCCTCTTCGAAGAAGCGCAGGCATCGTAGCCGATCCAGATCTCCACGACAAGGTGAGACGGGAAGGAATAGAAGCCGACACAAAGGTCATTCTCGGGAAAGGAGGAGCCAAAGATGGAGTCGTTCCCCCGAACGAAGATCTGAACGCCTGGGCCGATCGGGACAGAGGGCGAAAATCGGATCTCCCGAATATGAGGGGGACAGGCGCAGACCTTCCTCCCGTAAGGAAGATACCGACCCCCTCGCTCGACGAGTCGCGGAGTTGGAGAAGCTTCTGGCTGCGAAAAAATCAGTTGGGAACACTCTCGAGCTGCCACAGCTCGCCCTTCTCGCCCGAGATCAATCAAGTCACTGCTGACCCAAAGAAGAAAATGCCCCCGATGGAGACATACGACGAAATGGGAGACCCGTATGATCATTCGGACGGATATGATAGGTTGATGACATATTACGGGGATTCGGACGCAGTAAAGTGTCATATGTTTGCAACCACCTTGAAGAAGAGTGTCAGAGAGTGGATGGGAATTTTGGCATCGGGAACAATTACTTCATGGAACGATCTTCAGGAAAAATTCCACGCTAGATTCGGAAGCAACAGGAGAAGGGGAAAGATCACAGCTTCCCTCATGCAAGTGAAACAACGTTCGGACGAGACTCTCGGCACCTACGTCAAGAGGTTTCGGGAAGCTGTGGGATCGGTGGCAGAATTGAATTCACTACAGGCCTTGGGATTCTTCACAACGGGTCTGGATATGGGGAGGTCAAAGAAGTTGATGAAAGACCTAGTGATCAACCCACCCTCGGACTTGACTGAAGCCTTTCATCGGGCCGAATGATTCATTGCCATTGAAGAGGCCATGGGAAATTTCAAGCCACCTTCACACGATAAGTCTAGGGACAGAGACAAGCCGAACAACCAACGATCGGACAATAATCAGGGGAGGTCGGATAATCAAAGGAAAAGAAACAATAACAGTGGAGGATCGGGCAATGGCCGACCACCTTTCCCAGGCAGAAGTGTCAACAAAGTTTTCACTCCTCTTAACACCGATCGAGCTAGAATATTGGAAGACATCAAGGACAAGCCCTTCTATGAGCCCTGCAGGACGAGGCCGAAACCTGGGAGGCGTAGCAAAAACAGGTATTGCAATTATCGTTAGAATGCGGGCCATACGACCGAGGAATGCCTGGATCTGGGGGATCTGATCGAGAAGAACATTCAAAATGGGACGTTGGTTCAGTATGTGGCCGGTAGGGAAAATACCAGAACTCAACCAAGAGAGGAAGACAGGACTCAGGCCCGAGAAACACAAACGAACCAGAATCCGCCCACCCGGGGGGTGATTGATGT
Organism: Panax stipuleanatus; assembly: GCA_020205555.1. NCBI lineage: Eukaryota > Viridiplantae > Streptophyta > Magnoliopsida > Apiales > Araliaceae > Panax > Panax stipuleanatus. Next base: position 1,270,458 of record CM035124.1, read on the forward strand.
TATTTCCGAAGGTTCGGTAGGGTGCGTGACCGGACGGAAGAGAAGTGAACATCTAGATGCGGTCTTATCGGTTGCTGAGTTCACAGCAAAGAAGGTCAGGGCTTTCCCGGGGGCAGTTATTACCTTTTCAGATGAAGACTACCCTTCGAATCCCATAGAGTCACATGATGGGGCATTGGTGATAACAGCCCAGGTCAGGCCAGTGGATATGAAGCGGATGATGGTAGACAACGAATCCTCGGTCGACATACTATATACACACGCCTATCAGAGGATGGATCTAGGGGGAAAGAAGATGGAACTGGGGGGAGAAGGACCATTGTACAGATTCAGTGGCGACCCAGGTGCATGTGTCGGGCACCATCGAACTGCCGGTTAGGTTCGGCACAGCTCCTCGACAAATGGAGGTTATGGTCAGATTCTTCGTTGTCCAGGTGGATTCGGCTTACAACGCCATATTGGGAAGACCGACCCTGGCAGCCTTGCAAGCAGTCACCTTCATACATCATTTCAAGATCAAGTTTCCAACAACGAACGGGATCGGGGAGATAAAAGGCGACCTAGACATTGCCCGTAGGTGTTATCGGAATACATTGATCTCTTCAAGAACCGGGGTAAGTAAGCAGAAGCAGACGATGGCTATCGAGATAGAGCCATTTACAGATGGTAGCGCAGAGCCACTTGCATTACCAGCCAAAGAAACAGAGGATATACAACTGATCTTGGGGAACGAGAAAAAAATGATAAAGATTGGCTCAGGATTGACAGAACCCTTCCGGACTGGGTTGATCGATCTGCTTCAGGCGTACGCGGATATCTTTGCATGGGTACCCAGTGATATGCCCGGGGTGGACAAGTCAGTAGCACTACACCGACTGGAAGTGGATCCCAATAAGAGACCGGTTATACAGAAGAGAAGAATTTTTGCCCCGGAGAGGCAGAAAATCATCGATGAAGAGGTTGCTAAATTACTGGAGGCAGGGTTTATCTTCGAAATTGACTACCCGGAGTGGCTGGCAAACGTGGTGTTGGTTCAAAAACAGAATGGGAAATGGAGAATCTGCATTGATTACACAGACCTGAATAAGGCTTGCTCGAAAGATTTCTACCCTTTGCCCAACATTGATCAGTTGATTGATGCCACTTCAGGGTACGGAATGTTGAGCTTCATGGATGCTTTCTCGGGATATCATCAAATCTCAATGGCTAAGGAGGACATCCCGAAGACGAGCTTCATCACGCATTGGGCAATTTATGCATATCGGAAGATGACCTTTGGACTGCTCAACGCAGGGGCCACTTATCAGCGAATGATGAACTATGTGTTTACAAAGCAGCTAGGCCGAAGCATGGAGGTCTACATAGACGACATGATTGTAAAAAGCGTGTCAGTCCAAGATCATCTGGTGGACCTGGAAAATTGCTTTGAAACGGTTCGGAAATACTAGCTTCGCCTGAACCCAACAAGTGTACCTTTGGATTGGGATCAGGAAAATTCCTGGGTTATCTGACTAACAAAAGGGGCATCGAGGCAAACCCAGAGAAGATCCGAGCGATACTGGATATGAAATCTCCGAAGTCGTACAAAGATGTGCAGAGGCTGACAGGTCGGATAGCGGCTCTTCGAAGGTTCGTATCAAAATCAGCGGAAAGGTGTTTGCCATTCTTCGACACTCTAAAGGGGCCAAAAAATGAGAAGAGTTTTCAGTGGACCTCCGAGTGCGAAAACGCCTTCCAGGGGATCAGGCAATACTTGTCCTCGGCACCATTGCTGATGAAACCAATCCCCTCAGAGCCACTATATCTATACCTAGCCGCAAGCTCGATGGCGGTGGGGGCAGCATTGGTACGGGAAAAAGCGGGAAAGCAGTTTCTGGTCTACTATGTCAGCCACGTCCTTCGAGAAGTAGAAACCCGGTACCCTAACCTGGAGAAGTTCGCCTACGCTCTAATCATCGCGAGCCGGAAGCTTCAGCACTATTTCCAAGGTCGGCTGATGATAGTCTACACAGATCAACCTTTTAAAAAGTACTGCACAGGCCTGAAGTCTCGGGCAGGCTTGCCGCATGGGCAATGAACTAACTCAATTCGCCTTAGAATACCATCCCCAGACGGCAATTAAGGGACAGGACTTGACGGATTTTGTCGTGTAGTGTTCTTTCGCCGAACCAGATGTGGCTTCGGTCACCGAAGCTCGATCACTACAAATGGTCTGAACTCTCTACGTGGACGGGTCATCTACCTCAGACATCAGCAGAGCGGGGGTCATTCTGACTAGTCCTGAAGGGTTCCGGGTCCAACAGGCCATTAGGTTTCGATTCAAGGCCACCAACAACGAGGCCGAGTACGAAGCTATTTTGGCCGGACTTAGATTAGCCCGATGCCTGGAGGTACAAAAGATAGTGGTGTACAGTGATTCCCAGCTGGTGGTTAAACAGATATCGGGAGAGTATGAGACCCGAGGGGCCCAAATGGCAAAATAGTTGGCAGAGGTAAAGGACGGACTCTCATACTTCGGGTCGTACAGCTGTCTAGGGATCGATCGGTCAGACAATACAGTAGTAGATTCCCTAGCCAAACTAGCCACAAACGAAGCAAGTTCTTTCATCGGATCAGTATACTTGGAAGTATTAGACAAACCTAGTATTCAAAGGACAGACGTACTGACCCTGGATCGGCTCGACTGTTGGCTTACGCCATACATCACTTACTTGGCCGAGGGGATTCTGCCTTCGGATCGCATGTACGCTAGAAAAATCAAGCACAGGAGCTCTAACTTCGTTTTCTCATTGATGGGGATCTGTACCGAAGGGCATTCACCTCTCCTTTACTCAAGTATCTGACGCCTTCGGAGGCTGAGTACACACTGAGGGAAGTACATAAAGGAATCTGTGGGGATCACATGGGGGCCAAGTCATTGGCTTACAAAATTCTGAGGCAGGGATACTATTGGCCGACCATCTTCCAGGAAGCAAAGGACTATGCCAAAAAATGCCCTAAGTGTCAGTTATATAGTTCTATCCCACATCGACCTCCCGAGGAGTTGTATTCGGTCTTATCCCCGATTCCATTTTGCTATGTGGGGGATTGATATCTTGGGACCATTACCGAAGGCCAAAGGGCAGGCCACTTTCGTAATCGTCGCAATCGACTACATGACAAAGTGGGTGGAAGCCAAACCGTACAAAAGATTACCGAACAAGAATGCCTCAAGTTCTTTAAGGAGTATGTTGTTTACCGGTTCGGCATTCCGATGGTCTTGGTCTCGGATAATGGCAGACAATTTGTGGGGTCAAAGTTCGAAACTTTCCTAAAAGAGTTAGGCATCCAACACAGAAAGACTTCAGTGGCCCACCCTCAATCCAATGGACAGGTAGAAGTCACCAACAGGATCCTGCTCACAGGAATTAAGAGAAGGTTGGATGAATTAAAGGGAAGATGGCCCGAAGAGCTGCTCAGTGTCCTATGGGCGTATCGGACTACCCCGAGGACCACAACAGGGGACTCACCGTTCAGGCTGGCCTATGGAACCGATGCGCTAATACCCGTTGAAATCGGATCACCAACACTTCGGATCAGTCAGTACCAAGAATTATATAATGATGATGGTTTACGATTGAATTTAGATCTGTTGGATGAGGTTCGGGATTCAGCATCGATAAGACTAACTATATACCAGAAGAGAACGGCCCGACACTACAATCAGAAGCTGAAGCAAAGGAGGTTTGGGGTCGGGGACCTGGTTCTTCGGGAAGCAGAGGCATCTACCCCCCAAAACATGGGTAAGTTAATGCCGAACTGGGAGGGTCCTTATGAAGTAACTGAAGTGCCGAAGCCGGGAACTTATCGGCTTCGAACATTAGATGGCACAGAGGTAAAGAATACATGGCATGCTAGAAGACTTAGAAAATATTATCAGTAAGAGTCGTGTAATTCTTTACTTTCGCTTATGTAAGTTGCTTTGTACATCAATAAAATAAAATGGATTTCTCTTCGCAAAATTTTTCGATCTTCATTTATAAAGTCTACAAAACCCATCGGACTAGCGATGAACAGATCTAATCAGAATAATTACAAGACAACTTGAACTGATCAAACAAAGTTACACGCAGATCCAATCGGGCAAAGTTACAAAAGAAATAAAGAAGAAAAAAAATTACAAGTGAAATCCTAAACTACGGATCAGGAGCCTCGTCATTAGCATCGTCTCCGGCATCGGACTCTTCATCGGAGGAGTTTAGGATAGCAGCATCAAGCCCAGTAGCTGTCATCTTCGCCTGAGCCTGCTCCTTATGAGCTCCATAGCCTTCGGCGAATTGACCCATAATGGTATCATGGAGCTCAGCCGACTCCTGATACTCTTGCGCACCCTGCTGCTTGGCTTCAGCACACTCTGCCCCCAGAGCCGTATTTTCCCTCATCAGCACCAGGTGTTGGGCGTGCATTTCAGAAATTTGGCTCTGAAGGATCAGAAGTGCATTCTGCTGATCCAGATCCTTCTCTTTCAGAAGAGCCCTTTCCTCGATGAGCTGTTTATTATAGCCGTCAAGGGCAACGAACTCCTTCTGTAGATTATGATGGATCCTCTGGAGTTCGTTGGCTTGACGTTCGGCGAAGGTCACCTTAGTGCGGGTATCGGCATGACCTTCCTTCTCCTTGGCCAAATCAGCCGATAACCCCCGAACATCCGCCTCGAGTATCTCCACCTCGGCCCGAAGCTGAGCCTCCTTCTGGGTAGCCTTAACGACAGGGGGGATAGCTCGGGCCAGAATGGCGTTAGCCTACATCGGGGAAAAAGAAACAGGTTAATAATGGACAGGCAGATATTCAGAGGATACAAACTAAAACTTTCGGGAATACCTGACTTTGGGCCTTGATATACGCCACCATCAAGGCTTCGGCAGAATACCCTTGGAACCGGGCATCGTCAGCAGGAAGCCTGAAGTAATCCAAGCGGTCGAAAGGGAACACTTCCGACGGGCTCTTCGGCCAAAACGATTGGGGCGGAAGACCGTTCGGAAGGACCGGCTTGGGCAGACGGGCCGGCAGTAGCAGAGGGCACGACCTCAGTAGACAGTTGGACCGCAGAAGTCTGCGAGGCAGCATCCGCCTGGATCTCGGCCATCTGCAGGTCGGGCTCATCTGCAAGTTTCAGCTTCTTGGGGAAAGGCCTCAGAGTTTCTTCCTCGGTCTCCTCAGGATCCCCAAGAACTGAAATTGGGGGTGTTGGCAGAAGAGACAGCTTCGAGGTGGCCGATTCGGAAGAGACGATTTAGAGGGGCCCTTGGAAAGAGCCCTCTTCTTGCCTTTCTTCAATTGGGCCACCTTCTCAGCAGCAGTCATCTTCGTGACATTCTACGGCTCAAAGGGAGAGGAGTCGGCTGAAACCTCAGAAATGGGGATTGTCTCCCCTTCGGGTGCGTCATCCCCGAGGGGTAAAAGGATCGGACCGGACCGAACGGGAAAGGGGGTAAGAGACTCATCTGCACCCGTCGGCTTGAAGATGGTCACTGCAGAAACAAGAAGATCCATCAGAAAATTAGAAAAGCAAATCAGAAACTAATGCTCGAAAGGAAAAGAGGCCGGGATAGAATACTTACATCCATGCCTATACAGCCAGGTCTCATTGGCTAAAACATCCAGGCTCCACATAGTCTTCTTCACCTTCCGATAGAACGTTCGGAACTCATCTCTTCGGTTGGCGGGGAAGGTGGTCACTTTCACAATCGGGTCTTCGGGGGTGGCCCAGTTTGGGAGAAGTTGAGTCCCCTTGACGAAGATCCACTGATTGTGCCAAGCCTTGTTGCTGGAGGGAGTCTTGGCAAAGGTGGCTCGGCCGGAGACACGGTTCAGTTGACGGAAGTCGGGCTCCTTGGATTTGCCGATCGAGAACAAGACAAAGAAAAAATCAAGACCAGGGGCGATCCCTAGTTCTTGGCAGATAGCTATAAAGCTTATCAAGTGGATATACGAGTTCGGCACAAGTTGTGCGAACCCGATCCTCACAAAGTAGAGAAAAGACACGATAAATTCGTGCAGGGGGAAGCGGACACCGTACCTCAGGGCATAATTGGGGATGGCCACCCATTTGCCTTCGGGGCGCCAGAACATTCTCTCTTCGGCCCTCGGTACCCGAAGCTTATACTCTTGAGGGATATTGAAAAGGGCTCATGCGTCAGAAATTTGGGACGGAGTAATGGTAGACATAGTGTTGATGTGAGAATACTCCGTCTCAGAACAGTAGACAGACCGAATCCGTGCCTCGGTTCCTTCAGCAGTGTCACCGGTGGGAGCTTCCGGTAAATCGACCGGCACCAAATTGGAGCTGGCGATGGTGACGGTGGCGGCCATTTTAGCAGAAGTAGGGGTGATCTCAGTGGTGGGGGTCAAGTCGGTGGTAGAAGCAGCTAGAAGGATGCCAGAATCAGCCATTAAAACAAAGAGTCGGTGGAAATGAGGTGATCTGGGGTGGTAAAAAGCCTGATTGGAGTAAGAGAAGTCTCTCGCCGGAAATCGTGCTAACCGGAAAGTCTTTTGAAGTGAGCTTAGAGAAAGAGAGTTCGTAAAAAGTGACTGTCGTGGGGTGGGGAGGTATTTATACTGATGCTGCACGAATCTCAATAGGCGGCTAATAATGACGTTGGGCCGTTCATTTCTTGTGTAACGTGTACTGCATTAATTAGGTCGGTTGGATTACCCAGGCATCTCTTCAAATCTCTCATTAAATAACCCATTAAAGGCTTGTTATAATGAGAGACTGGGGGGCAATGTTCGGATATAATCCACCGACCCCTACATGGACAGAAGGCCTGGGCCGAGAGGAGCTTACCGGGCCCAATGGGCCGAAGCCAGGATTGGAGTAGCAGAGTTCGGGACCGGATATCTGAGCTCTTTAGGCCAGAACCCAGACCCAGCTGGTATTATCCGGATCGGGCATCCTAGTCCCACGAGACCGAGGGCCCAGACCAACATAATGATGATCGGGATTGGACTACCAAGCCCTTCGGGCCGAAGTCTAGACCGAATAGGTAATGATCGGGATCGGACTACCGAGCCCTTCGGGACGGGGTTCAAACCACTTTGTGAGGCCCATACCGAAGGTTATTTCTCGGATGGAGCCCGGAGCAATAAGGAGTCTAAAGGATTAAGGGTTTTAACCCTAATCCTATCTAAATACCAACTCTTATAAGGTAAATGGTTAGATAACCACCAACTTGTACTTTTAAAGGAGATTGCGTTGGACCCAAACAATGGTAACTGCCATGTTTAAGAGTCTTAATTCGACTGGGACAAGGACTCCAGAGGCGGTGAAAATGACTATAAATGCAAGGCTTGACCTAATGGTAACAGGTAATACCCACTTGAGCACTATACACCACTGCCTCCATTGTTAACCTTGTGACCAGCCTGTACTTATTCTCACATTGGAGCTATCACCCGGCGGCCCCAGCCGTCAAGCTTCGTTTGTGACGTGTTATTGTGCAAGTTTGAGCGCATAGATTTGGTGATTGGACGCGCCGGCAAAACTTGGCGTTAACATTGGCCAAAGTGTATATGTTATCTTCTAAATCTGTCCGGCTTTAAGATATAAGTAACTTTCTTGATAGTTGGATGAGTTGTTATGCCATGTAACATGGATAATGTTCACCACTTATTCCATTTCCAATGCTGTTGTAAACATGGTGAAGCCAATTTTCTATGTATGGACTATTGACAAACTATTTGAACTTTTGCCTCAAATCTTGTTGTCCCCATGTTACTTTTTATAACTCTACATATTGATAAGCTCAGAATTTGCATTATTCTGTTTTTCCTCATATTCAGGTTATAGTGGAAGTCATGTAAAGCGTGAAGAGGTTCACAGCAAGTCAACTTTGTCAATGAGAACTCAGGACTATGTTTTTCCTCCTCAAGTTGATTATGGCCAGGAATATGTAAGCTGAATTTACCATCTTATTGTGACTTTAAGTTTTAGGGTCTATATGAAATAAATATTTTGCAAGTAATGATGCTCTTTATTGTTCTTTTTTTAGGCTTGTGTTTCACTTGTGTATCCTGATCCAAATTATCGTGGTTCACTTGCTACTTATGGGCCACATTCAATGGTGGGTTTATGTGGTTTAATTCTCTCTCTTTATTTTTATTGTTAGGATGTATTCATTCTGCATCTTTACTATCTTCTAATATGAAATAAAATATAAGAAGTTAATGTAGTTATAAGTACTTATTATGAAATAAAATATAAGAAGTTAATGTAGTTATATGTAGTTAGATCCACCGGTCTGTTATTTCCTGCAGCTCTAGAAGGCAGTTATGTAAAACAAAAAGTGCATCAATGTAGTTATATGTGCTTACTATGATATATATGCTAATCTCCTTGCATGCGGTCTCCCTCTCCTCCCTTCAGCTTCCTACTTATATATAAAAATGTATGTATATTTGGTGCCATTATTCAGAGTTGTCCTTTTGCTTCTCCTTTACTCTTATTCTTTTGTGCTTTTCTTAGCTGAATGATTCTATTATACGAGTAGTATTCTATTCAATAATATCCTCCGTGCTTTTTGAAAAAGGATTAGACTTTCAAGGCATAGATGCAAGTTGATTATAACAATATGAGGTTATTCTTATTGACATTATTTCTGGAAGTGGAAAAAGACTTTTTAAGTGTAAAAGATTTTATACTGGTTGGCACATCAGGTTTATCCTGTGGAATCCAAAATCCATCATTTTTTGTATAGATTCTTGTACCTTGGTCCGTAAATCAACTTATAAGTTGATCCTGCAGGCTATATTAACCTCAACACTCAAGTTTATATACTGCCAGAAATGAATTTGCAATGCTTCCCATTTATATGACACAGAGAATTAACATCTCACCAGATTCATCATACCCCTATGATGGGTAGGGCTTCTACTCGAGTGCCGCTACCTCTTGATCTTGCTCAAGACGAACCCATATATGTCAATGCTAAACAGTACCGTGCGATTCTAAGGCGGAGACAGTACCGTGCCAAGCTTGAGGCTCAGAACAAACTCTCAAAAAATCGAAAGGTAAGTCTACAGGTGCAGCATCACCTTCCTTTTGTCTCAACAGTGATCACAGTATTCCCTTATTAATCTTGCTGTTGAACTTATGCAACCATATCTCCATGAGTCCAGGCATCTTCACGCATTGAAGAGGGCTAGAGGATCAGGGGGGCGCTTTCTCAACATGAAGAAACTTGAAGAGTTCACTCCAAACGCCGCGCACAATGAACAAGATGTCCCAAAATCATCTCAGCACCATATGACCACAAAAATGTTGGAATCTGAAATTTATCATCCACGAGAAAACAATAAAGAAGCTCTGTCCACAAACTCCTGCTCTGACATCACTACTCTCTCCAACGATGACATTATCCTCCAGCAGCAAGAATTTAGGTTTTCTGTTTACCCTTCTTATGTTGGCAGGTCCATACAAAGTGGTGGGGAGGGTCTGCCTGGTGGGAACCAGCACTTTCTCGCATTTATACGTTGAGAGTTGCTATATGATGATCAGCAGTTGATATTTTGTTAAAAGGGAAGTCATCCTTGGCTCAGTTCGTTCCATTATTCGTGAGTAGTTCAATTCCATGTTTACATAACTTGTCAATAACATGATGTTGAAATTTTTAACTGTTCTATGCCATTCAGGATAGACAGATGAGGTTATGTCTTGCTTGATGATTAAGTGCAGTTATGCGATTTGCCTTCTGATACGGGCTATAAATTATTTGCAAGTTTCATTCAAATATTCTTGTTTTTGAATGCCCGTCTGTCTGGTGCTGCTTTGGATGTTATGCAGAATGCACTGGAGCTTTCTTTCCAAAGTTATCAGCAATAATGTACATACGCAATATTATTACCCCTTTGATAAAGGATCAATGTCAGGGATTTTAGAAAATGTGAAAATACTACTCCCTCCATCCCATAATAACTGTCGTTTTAGCTTCATGCACATGAATTAAGAAAGTCATTTAATGCTATCATTTATTAATTAAAATTTGTGTAAAATTCCATCACTACCCCTTTATAGGAAGTTGAAAACTATTAATACAAGAGAGAGAATTTCTTGGGACAATGAGAGAAGGTAGGGGTGATATAAAAAAGTAAATAATTTATTTTCCTAAATAGTTGTAAACGACAAATAAATTGAAAAAAAAAACTTCTAAAACGACAGTTATTATGAGATGGAGGGAGTATTCATTTTATTCCATTGGTTTCTTTTGACATTTTACGTCAACTTACGGAATTTCTGTCTTGGATTTTGTATTAGTATCTTACACTTGGGTAGAAGTTATACTACTTATCTACAATTGATGTAGGTTTCCTAGGATAAGGAGGTATTATAATAAGAACAAGCGAGTCTAATATGCAAATCCCTGGTATGTTTAATATCGGATGAAAGACATCTGAATCCACTCGGATCCATCCATCCAAATTGGTAGGAAGCTTTACCAATTAAAAAGAAGTGCATTGCATGAAATATGTATTAGCACTAACTAGTGTATACTGATCCAAAGCTTTTTTCCAATCACCACAACATGGCTATCAGGAAGAGAACAGGACCATTGGTCCATTGCTCGAATGGATCCTAGGGATTAACCCAATAAACCTGCTGCCTCCACTAAGCTTTTATGAATAGGTTATATTTAGGTTGCCCGTTTTCCAAAACTAGATCTAGAACCAAAAAATAAAATAAAGCAGATCTAGATTCTGTCCATTTCACATGATCAGAAATCAGGAAATCCTAATTGTTAAATAGAAAATAAAATGGGTCGTGGATAGCACACTTCAACACAAGATATAATGTATGAATAAGGTGGAAAAAAATGATAATTTGAACAAAAAACTTGCCATCACTGTTTCAATGATCATGATTCTTTACAAACTGGCCGGAAAGAGTGAAAACAGAGAATACAACAATTGACAAGTTAAGGAAGAGGACAAAAGAGAAAAGACCTTATTTCGTCCCAACTTTCATGATGTCAAACCCTCTTGATTCTTTGTAGAAAGCCGTTTCAGAAACTCATATGTAGTTATCATTGTGGTAGCAGACATGGACATGGAAGCTGCACGAGGTCCCAATCCTCTGTAGCAAGCCATCCATCCACCCTCCTTCACCAATTTCCTCGCTGTTTGTCCAATAGTTGGCCCTCTACGCCCATTCTCATCACCATCCAAAACCTGCAATCTGGTCTTAATTGTATCAAGTGGCATTGTAATTATAGCTGAAACACCACCAGCCAGGGCTGCACTAACACCTTGAACTGCCATCACTGTTTTCGAATCCGGTCTCAGAGCGTTTACACCATTCTCACTTTCTTTCCTACAGAGATAACAACCTAATCCTCCCCAAACGAGCCGTTGTGTGACAGAATAGGATGCCCACCAAACCGCATTGGATGGTGCATAGGTCAATATAGACATCCCAAATCCTCTATAAAGACCTCTAAGTCCATCTGTACTGAGAATTTTCCGAAATGCATCTATCCCATTAAGATATTTACTCGACGATGCATTGGGGAATTTGGGATTATCATGACCTTGTACCATTAACCTTTGACTTACAACATCTACTGGTGTCCAAACAAGCTGTGCAGCCATTGCAGCACTTAAACCAGCTGAAGCATTGGCAATAGCAGCAGCAGTCGCCTCCGGAAACCCAAGCCTAATTGTAGCGGTCACAACATTACTCTTGGTAACCTCAAGAGCAGTCATGTAAAGAGCCCGAGCTGGGATTGTGCCCATCAAAGAAGTCCCAAATCCTCTGTAAAGACCACACAAACCCTCATGCCGGAGAATGGAAAACGCAGTCTTAATGCAAGAAACCTGAGACAAAGAAACTTGTTGCCTAGTTTTCAACACCACAACAGGGTAAAGAGCGACGGACACACCAGAAAACAACGCTGCACCGAGGAAGAAAAACTTGGACTTATCAAGCATTTTCCAATCAATATCCGCCGGTAAATTGATATCTTGAGCTGAATCTTCCTCGGCGGCACCTAAACTCATTTTCGCCACTTTCAAGAACTCAATACAGAACAAATCCTCTTCTTCTATATTCACTTTGCACCTTCATGTAAGTAATTTGTATACAATATGTATCTCTCAAACTGTATATATACAGAAATGAAAAACCTAAACCCCTAACTACTTGACTGTACAAATTTGTAACCGTTGTAAGTTAATATATAACAAGATTCTTACAAAAACAAAAACTGACTGAGGTTAAAGATTTCAGGATTTGTTAGGTTAAAGATTTAGGGAGATTTTTTTTTTCTTGCGAAGCCATATTTTGGATCGAACGTGAATCACAGCAAAGGGATCTAGCATTTCTCGACTGTTCTTACCGGAGAAGCTGATTGCGAGTGAATCATCTCGCCGTGGACTGATGAATATCGAGCGCGGCGATTGGTAGCGTTCTCCGGAGAGGGCAGATCGACCGGAGCAATTTACAACAGCTTTTAAGTGACTTAATCAATGGAGAAAGATAACTTGAGGAGGAGAGAGAATCGGTATAAGCAGTTGGGGTGGGAGAGAGAGAGATAGAGGGACGGGAGTGAGGTTTTCATGTGGGAGTGCGGAAAATTTTAGGTGAAACGGGAAAAGGATAAATAACTTTACACGTGTCGGTTATTGGCTAAAGTGTTTTACATCTCATTGCTCACTGGACTCGATACGGTTTGTCCGAGAGCCCAATTTGGACTCGACACGTCACGTCACGTCACGTGTTACAATACCAACTTTTAAGCTTCGATACCAATCACTTATTTTATTGAAGGAATTATAACGTAATTTATTCACCACAATTTTATATATTTAATAAAATACAGTACTAGTAGTAATATGTTTAGAAAAATATTTAATAAAGTTAAAATTCAATATTTAAGATAAACTATAAAAAGGGAATAATTCATATGAGAGTCTCATCCATTTAATTTAACATCACATAAAATAATTATATATTGTTCATATACAATTGATGTGATATCTATAAATTTATTGTTGAGTTAGGTGGGTCATATCAACAACAAATAAATAGGTGTCACGTCAACTGTACATCTCCATAACTATTATGTGGATGATGGACCATATTTGTACAATAATTGTTCGGATGGGATATAATCGAATAGTGGACTGTATCCGCACAATATTTGTTGTTTAATAATTTAAATATAATACTTATTTAATGTAAGACCCCAGATTTTATGAAATAGAAGTATTCAATTTTTCTATTTAGTAAATGGTTAAATTGATAAAAGTTTAAAGTTAAGGTTGAAATGTATAAATATTTTAAAATAAGCAAGTGGTTATAAAATATTCTTGTTGTCGGGGAATATTCGTTTGGTCGTGGAATATTCTTGTTGTAGGGGAATATTCGTATGACGGCGCAGCTATTTGTGGGGCCCACAACGAAATAACTGTCGGATATAGAAAGCGACAGAAATAACATTTTTATAAAATAACGGCGTAGTTGTTAGCGTTAGTACTGTTGAAATATCCGGTGATTAAAATACAGTGATACGCGGTGTTGCACAGTAGCACACGGTATTGCACAGTATTTCAAATTATTGAGTCTTACGTGAGAAGACACTTACTCAATTATTGTTACAGTAATTACTGTTCAATATTTTATATTATTGACTCAATAATTGCTACGTTGATATTTTATATTATTGACTCAATAATTGTTACATTGATATTTTATTGACTCAATAATTGATACGTTGCTATTTTATATGATTGATTCAATAATGGTTACAGTTGATATTTTGTATTATTGATTCAATAATTGTCACTGCAGAGTATTTCACATTATCAACTCAATAATTCATATTATTTGAATAATATTATTAGATAGCATTATTGACAATGTCTAAGAAAGTTCTGTCTAGGAGGGGTTATTTAATTGCGCCAGTAAGGAGAAGTCCTTATCGGAAGGCCCCCTCTTTTCTGGGAACGACCCTGGTAGTCAATATTGTATTTCTATAATATTATTTGTGAATAATTAATTATTGATTTATATGATAAGAAAATATTTATTTTGTGGATATTAAAGAAGGAATTAGCGCTGATGAATTTTTATCAATATTTTGGTGTGAAAAATTATCTGTTTATGAATTTCGGATAATTTATGTTGGGAATTTGAAAAAAAATTCTTCTGCAAAGTTGTAGAGAATTAAATTTCCTATAAAAGGAATATGGAATTTGTATTTTTCTGACAAATGGGCTATTTATTATGAATTATTGAAGTTTCAAAAAATAAATATTTTTTAATGGGTGGGCCCCACTTTTGTTGAAAATTTGATTTTTGAAGAGCAGCCGACGGCTGGAGATTTTTTTTAAAAATAATATTATTTTATTAATTTAGTCTCCTTTGGCATCCTAAGCTTTTCCTATAAATAGGGTGCTTAGGTTAGAATTGAAAATCACACCAGAATCAGAAGTTTTCTCTCTCTATAATATCGAGCGTATTTTTGTGAGTATTTAGATATTTTGAGTATTACATATCCGATATTCCAGTTAGAAGTACTATTCTTTTGAGGTAAAGGATGTTATTTTCTTTCGTAAATGATGTTATTCTTTTCAATATCATTATACCAAAATATTGGCATGAATTTTATTATGAAATTCTTACTTTTTTCGTCGGGATTACTATTCACGTATACGGCACTATTCACGAAAAAAACTAAATTTTCTTCTATTTGTCCAAATTATCTGTTATGGTTACTATCTTTGATTGGATCTAAGTTTTGAGCTTTATTCTTGAAGTTTGCTCCACAAAGTGTTATTATGGAGTATTCTTGAACTTGGATAAATTAGATTGCGAATCCTTAATCCTATCCTTTATTTCACTGAATTTGTTATTTATATTATTTTTTATCATCCTCAGTCCTAAAAGGTGATATAACTGAATATCTTTGGCCTGTAGAGCAAAGATGAATGATTACCTGATGAATATCTTTGACCGTAGTGCAAAGATGACAGGTGTTGAGATGAACATGACCACTGATGATACAAATGAATATCTTTGGCCGTAGTACAAAGATGAACTATTGATGAATATCTTTGGCCTGTAGTGCAAAGATGAGCGATTGATTTGTGAATATCTTTGGCATGTAGTGCAAAGATGAATAATTAACTGTTGAATATATTTGGCTTGTAATGCAAAGATGAATTGATTAGCATGATTATGAACAGAAACTGTGATTTGGTATAACCATGATCTCTGGTGTTTCAGGTAAAGACAGGTAATGAGATTTATCTTCGTCCTGAGTGCGAAGAAGAATTCATCAAGATAATTATGATCATGAACTTACATAATTGTGGACAGGAATTGTTGATTGATGTTACAAGGATAAAATATTATTGGTGGACTTTTAACATGGAGAAGATAATAGACATTATAGTCTATTTGACTCTTCTAATGGATTGCTTGTTCCGCTGCAGCTATGGTTGAAAAGTTTTACCATATGTTTGAATCTCTGATTTATTACTGATGAAGACTATTGATAATTTAATTATCTTTAGTCATGATATTTCTACTGGACTATTTGTGCTCACCCTTTTGTTTCACAATTTCTTTTAGGTAATAAGAGTATAACGGGGTCGAGCAGGGATAACAGGGGAATAGAACGATGGTCTTTAGCTGTTGAGGATTTTCCATAAAACAGTATGAGAAGAATTACATTGAGAATTTAAAATGTGTGTGTCGTATTTTATACGTCATTTTAACAGTTGATTTTGGTGAATCAAATAGGTTGAGGTGAACCCAACTTTGAAAGGGTGTTTTGTCACTATCATACAAGATGTCTAATCACCTACAACTTCGGGTTATCATAAGACATGGTTGTGCACATCCACTTGCTGATTATATCTATGAGCACTTCCTATATAATATTGGAGTTTGGTTGAAATATAATTCTCAATTAGAGACAATAAAAATAATTATATGACAAGAGAAGACCCACCATTGAAAAGAACATGATAGTAATCTTCTCATTTTGTTTGGGGTCTATTGGGTCAACCAATGATAATTCTCAAGTCATATGATATCTATTATAACTTAGACGCATGGCCTCCCATGTACGAAGATTTTCTTGAGTAGTTTCCAAAAATTTTAATTCCTAAAACAGTTATTGACTGTACCTTTCTGTAACGTATTATTGATTTGGAGTATGGGCTCTGTATTTGTATTGAAACTCACAGTTTAATTGTGGTCGTATTTTGTACGACAGTTTAAAAGTTAGAATTTGAAGATTTATATTTATAATTTTTGTTGAGTGTATTTCGTGGCGACCCAGAATGGGTTGGGTTGATTGGACATATTTTGGGGGCGTTATATTTTGGTATCAGAGCTTAGGGATATGGTCGCTGGCGGAGATTGGAGTCTAGAACTAGGAGGGGAGGGACGAATAATATACTTCCCTAGTGTGTGACTTACCTAAGCTGACTTTTCTTACTTAATAAATTGACAATTGTTATATGTCAATTAACCTTGTTTTGAAGCGGTATTCAAGAATGAGCAATGAAAAAATCGTGAGACAGAAGAAATGACCGGAAAGAAAGAATCTGAAATGAAAGCAATGTATTCTCATCTCTTCGAACTACCAGGTACGTAAATTTTGGGGACGAAATTTCATAAGGAGGGGAGATTGTAAGACCCCAGATTTTATGAAATAGAAGTATTCAATTTTTCTATTTAGTAAATGGTTAAATTGATAAAAGTTTAAAGTTAAGGGTGAAATGTGTAAATATTTTAAAATAAGCAAGTGGTTATAAAATATTCTTGTTGTCGGGGAATATTCGTTTAGTCGTGAAATATTCTTGTTGTCGGGGAATATTCGTACGACGGCGCAGCTATTTGTGGGCCCCACAACGGAATAACTGTCGGATATAAAAAGCGACAGAAATAACCTTTTTATAAAATAACGGCGTAGTTGTTACCGTTAGTACTGTTGAAATATCCGGTGGTTAAAATACGGTGATACGCGGTGTTGCACATTAGCACACGGTATTGCACAGTATTTCTAATTATTGAGTCTTACGTGAGAAGGCACTTACTCAATTATTATTACAGTAATTACTGTTCAATATTTTATATTATTGACTCAATAATTGCTACGTTGATATTTTATATTATTGACTCAATAATTATTACATTGATATTTTATTGACTCAATAATTGCTACGTTGCTATTTTATATGATTGATTCAATAATGGCTACAGTTGATATTTTGTATTATTGATTCAATAATTTTCACTGCACAGTATTTCACATTATCAACTCAATAATTCATATTATTTGAATAATATTATTAGATAGCATTATTGACAATGTCTAAGAAAGTTCTGTCTAGGAGGGGTTATTTAATTGCGCGCCAGTAAGGAGAAGTCCTTATCGGAAGGCCCCCTCTTTTCTGGGAACGACCTGGTTGTCAATATTGTATGTGACGTCCCCAGAATAGATCCAGTCAACCCAACTCATTCTGAGTCGCCAAATACATGGTACAGAATTCAAATACAAACTTGTATATCACACGGTCGTACAAAATACGACCATACAACTGTGAGTGTCAATACAAATATGTAAAAAATATTAATATTCAAACTAAGTTCTCATTATAATTATTACCACATTATTTATCAGAAATAGTGAGGACTACTACTGCTCTAACTCGGACCATCACTCTGTCCCCCCGACTAGTCTCTGCGACATTCTCATTTTCTGAAGAGGACAACAGATAAAAAGGGTGAGCTCAACTAGCTCAGTAAAGAATATTATGACTAAGATAATGGAAAATAAATTATCGTTAGTATTCAACAATTCAGATAAAATATAACGGACAGTCAATTTTAGATCAATATTTGCAGCGAAAATAACAATTCACTAGAAGAGTTAAGTAGAGAATGAAGTCTACTATCTTCTATGATTTAAAAGTCCATCATCAATATTTTATCCCTGTAACATCAATCAATATATATCTCAAATCAAATATTCATCTTCGCACTACGGCCAAAGATATTCATTTGTATCATCAGTGACCATTTTTATCTCAACACCTGTCATCTTTGCACTACAGGCCAAAGATATTCATCAGGTAATCATTCATCTTTGCTCTACAGGCTAAAGATATTCAGTTACATCATCTTTTAGGACTGAGGATGATGAAAAATATTTCAAAGAACGACTCCAGTGAGATAAAAGACAAAGATTAAGGATTCGCATTTTAGTTTATCCAAATTCAAAAATACTCCATAATAATACTTTGTGAAGCAAAATTCAAGAATAGAGCTCAAAACTTGGATACAATCAAAGATAGTAATCTTAACAAGCAACTTGGACATATAGAACAAAAATAAATTTTTTCGTTAATAGTGCCGTATACGTGAATAGTAATCCCGACGAAAAAAGTAAGAATTTCATAATAAAATTCATGCCAATATTTCTGTATAATGATATTGAAGAGAATAACATCATTTATGAAAGAAAATAACATCCCTTACCTCAAAAAATAGTACCTCCGACTGGAATATCGGATATAATACCGAAGAAAACTTGCGCTGAATACTAATACTCAAGGTATCAAAATACTCACAAAAATACGCTCGATATTATAGAGAGAGAAAACTTCTAATTCTAGTGTGATTTTCAATTCTAACCTAAGCACCCTATTTATAGAAAAAACTTAGGATGCCAAAGGAGACTAAATTAATAAAATAATATTATTTTTAAAAAATTTCGTCCTCCGCCATCTGCTGTCCAAAAATTAGAATTTTCAACAAAAGTGGGGCCCACCTATTAAAAAAATATTTATTTTCTGAAACTTCAATAATTCATAATAAATAGTCTCTTTGTTAGAAAATACAAATTCTATGTTCTTTTATAGGAAATTTAATCCTCTACAATTTTGTAGAAGGAAGTTTTTCCAAATTCTAAACATAAATTATCCGAAATCCATAAACAGATGATTTCTCACACCAAAATACTGATAAAAACACATCAGCACTAATTCCTTCTTTAATATCCACAAAATAAATATTTTCTTATTATATAAATTAATAATTAATTATTCACAAATAATATTACAGAACTACAATATTGACAATCAGGTCGTTCCCAGGAAAGAGGGGGCCTTCCGATAAGGACTTCTCCTTACTGGCGCACAATTAAATAATCCCTCCTAGACAGAACTTCCTTAGACATTGTCAATAATGCTATCTAATAATATTATTCAAATAATATGAATTATTGAGTTGATAATGTGAAATACTGTACAATGACAATTATTGAATCAATAATACAAAATATCAACTGTAGCCATTATTGAATCAATCATATAAAATAGCAACGTAGCAATTATTGAGTCAATAAAATATCAATGTAACAATTATTGAGTCAATAATATAAAATATCAACGTAGCAATTATTGAGTCAATAATATAAAATATTGAACAGTAATTACTGTAACAATAATTGAGTAAGTACCTTCTCACGTAAGATTCAATAATTAGAAATACTGTGCAATACCGTGTGCTACTGTGCAACACCGCGTATCACTGTATTTTAACCACCGGATATTTCAACAGTACTAACGGTAACAACTACGTCGTTATTTTATAAAAAGGTTATTTCTGTCGCTTTCTATATCCGACAGTTATTTCGTTGTGGGGCCCACAAATAGCTGTGCCGTCGTACGAATATTCTCCGACAATATAAATATTCCACGACCAAACGAATATTCCCCGACAACCAGAATATTTTATAACCACTTGTTCTTTTTAAAATATTTGCACATTTCACCCTTAACTTCACATTTATCAATCAACACCTTACTATTTCGAAATAATATATAAAAAAAATTCAATCTTTATTCATAAAAGTTGGGGTCTTACATTGTAGTTCTATAATATTATTTGTGAATAATTAATTATTGATTTATATGATAAGAAAATATTTATTTTGTGGATATTAAAGAAGGAATTAGAGCTGATGAGTTTTTATCAATATTTTGGTGTGAAAAATCATCTGTTTATGAATTTCGGATAATTTATGTTGGGAATTTGAAAAAACTTTCTTCTGCAAAGTTGTAGATAATTAAATTTCCTATAGAAGGACATAAAATTTGTATTTTTCTGACAAATGGGCTATTTATTATGAATTATTGAAGTTTCGGAAAATAAATATTTTTTAATGGGTGGGTCCCACTTTTGTTGAAAATCTAATTTTTGAAGAGCAGCCGGTGGCTGGAGATTTTTTTTAAAAATAATATTATTTTATTAATTTAGTCTCCTTTGGCATCCTAAGTTTTTTCTATAAATAGGGTGCTTAGGTTAGAATTAAAAATCACATCAGAATCAGAAGTTTTCTCTCCCTATAATATCGAGCGTATTTTTATGAGTATTTAGATATTTTGAGTATTACTATTCAGTGCAAGTTTTCTTCGGTATTATATCCGATATTCCAGTCAGAAGTACTATTCTTTTGAGGTAAAGGATGTTATTTTCTTTCGTAAATGATGTTATTCTTTTGAATATCATTATACCAAAATATTGGCATAAATTTTATTATGAAATTCTTACTTTTTTCGTCGGGGTTACTATTCACGTATACCGCATTATTCACGTATACGGCACTATTCACGAAAAAATTAAATTTTCTTCTATTTGTCCAAATTATCTGTTATGGTTATTATCTTTAATTGGATCTAAGTTTTGAGCTTTATTCTTGAATTTTACTCCACAAAGTGTTATTATGGAGTATTCTTGAACTTGGATAAATTAGATTGCGAATCCTTAATCCTATCCTTTATTTTACTGAATTTGTTATTTATATGGTTTTTCATCATTCTCAGTCCTAAAAGGAGATATAACTGAATATCTTTGGCCTGTAGGGCAAAGATGAATGATTATCTGATGAATATCTTTGGTGTGACGAACAAGATTTTTATAATTTAATGTGAATACTTATTGAATTAAATAAATATCAATGATTTAATTATTGAGTTAAATAATTAATTGATAAAATTATGGTAGATTAATTTAATTATATGTGTCACTTTAGTTAAATTAATGTGGTAAATTTTATATTCAAAGTATGTATTTAATTGAGCTTATTTGATTAATATATTAATTAATAAGCATAATATTATTCTAATTAATTTAATAATTAATTAGAGATTTAATGATTTGACATAATTAATAAATAAGAATTTTAATTATGTGACTATGTGAATTATTGTGGAATTATGTAATTTTATTTTATTAATTTAAATAGGATTATTGATTAATTAAAAGTGTGACATTATTAAACTATATTATAGTAAGTTAATTAAATTAATGGGAAAGAAAGAATAAAAGGAACAAGCAAACAAAGTCTTAGTGCGGGTTGGAGCCAGTTAACCCATTATGAGATTAACTGACGACCCATAACCCACGATTTTTAATTACACGTATATCATATTAGTAGTATATCATATATCATATATTGCATTCATCAGTTAAGAAAGTTAGAGAACACAGAGAGAAAAAGAGAAAAATTTGAGAGAGAGTGAGATTGAAGAAGGTTTGGAGAATCAAAGAAGAGTTTTCTATCATCTAAACAAGAATCAAAGGGTAAGAATCCAAGTTATAATCTCTATTTCTCATGTTCTTGAGTTTTCATAGAAAAATTAGTTTCACTTCTCTGTAATTGAATTTTGTGACTAATACATGAGAAAGTGATTGATATATGTTAGGTAGTATGTATAAATTATTATATGATGTTTATAAATTATTTTGGTTGAATCAATCCATTAAATTGTGTGTAAAAATAAAGTTTTGAGTTTACAGTGAAAAATATTTGAAAATGGCTTGTATGTATGAAATTTGATGCCTTAGTTGCATGTAAAACTGTAAATTGACGATTTAATATGTTTGTACATGTAAAAGCAAAAAGAACGAAATTTAAACGGACTAATTTGGTATTATAACGAATCTGTATTGTGTGATTTCATGAAAATTGACGAAACTTTAAAAAATAGCAAAAATATAGAATTTATGGGTTTAAATTTAGTTGTTTAAATTGTTTAAGTTGTCAAAATCATGCTATAAGTGTTGGGTTATACTTCTGTAAAGTCTAGAATTGATGAGTATGATTAATTTATTGTTTGAGCAAAGTTTTGGGTGCTCTGTTCTATGTTATTCGCGAACTACATATTCTGAAACTGGCGTGTGGAGCTGCAGCGCCAACTTTAAGCCTAAGAGTGGGGCTGCAGCGCCAGTGGAGCTGCAGCGCCAGTGGAGCTGCAGCGCCAGCTTTAAGCCTAAGAGTGGGGCTGCAGCGCCAGTGGAGCTGCAGCGCCATTTTTAGTTCAAATGGTGGAGCTGCAGCGCCACTTGGTAATTTTTTCCCAAAAATGAGATTTTAATTATTCAAGTTCAGAAAATGTAATTGGAACCTAATGTAATAAACATGAAGACATGATTAAACATATAATAAGAGGTTAATAACTTATATTACGTGAGTAATTAATAAGTTAATTACATGACTTGAATCGTTAATTGTATAGTCCAATAACGTGCTCAAGACCGATGTGTGTGATTCGATACGTATATCGAGTTATTGATTAATGTGTATTGTGAACATATTGATATGTAGGATTTAATAAAGAACGTGAATTATAAATTGTAGCTTGTGCAAGAGGCAAGTTTCCTATCCTTAAACTTGTTTAATATTTTACAAGTTTTCTATCCTTAAACTTGTTTAATATTTTGCAAGTTTTCTAAACTCAAATCTTACTTTTACATTGAGCAAGTTCTTATCCTTGTTTATTCAAGTTGAGATTTTCATATGAGATATTACTATTCCTTTAAGTATTACTTCAGTTATACAATACTTATTCGATTGTATACTCTTGATATTTATTATTCAAGTTGAATATCGTTGTTATTGTTAAACCTTATAAGACTGGCGAACCCTTATTGATTCGACTAGTATGTACGTTCTAAATTCTAGAATACTTATTGAGCTTATCCAAATCAAACTTCCTTTGGTGCGGACTCTGATGTCAAAATTGAGATGAACAACCCTTTAATAGGGGATTATTTACGCTTTAGCGTTGAGATATTGTGCACAGTATGGTACTAAGAGCTGATCCCCCTAAGTACGAGAAGTAGAGTCTATAGTCTTATGACTGTTAAAGGTTTAAAGTATAAACACTTTACAACCTAGGACATAGTTCAAGGTCTTATGACCCTCAGATGTTCTTTTGATTCCTATTATTTATCCTCGAGTCAGAAGTTGAGTTTCTTTATTCAGATGTCTTTGATTCACTCGCATGTTATTATATTGTTGTCATATTATTATACTTGTGGGCAACCGTGCTCACTCTTGCGTAATAATAACATTGCAGTTAAGAACGAAAGGTCCGACGAGCCTTCTACTAACAAAAAGGCAAAGTCAACAAGTGATGAAGACTTGTTGTTTATTTTAATTGTTAATGTTTCAGACTTATATTAGAGTTATGTAAGACTTATTTATTTGTTTATGTTTCGCACGGATGTTTAAGGTTAGTATGACCTATGATTTATTTTATTTTTTACTCAGATGTTGTAACCTCATAAGGGGAGGATTTAATTCTATTTATTGCATGGTTTGCATTTACTATGGGTAGATAGATAGATGATATTCGTACAGTGAACACCAAGTCCCGTGGAATTAAAGTACCCGAATTTGGGGGTGTCACATTTGGCCGTAGTGCAAAGATGACAGGTGTTGAGATGAACATGACCACTGATGATACAAATTAATATCTTTGGCCGTAGTGCAAAGATGAATTATTGATGAATATCTTTGGCCTGTAGTGCAAAGTTGAGCGGTTGATTTGTGAATATCTTTGGCCTGTAGTGCAAAGATGAATGATTAACTGTTGAATATATTTGGCTTGTAATGCAAAGATGAATTGATTAGCATGATTATGAACAGGAACTGTGATTTGGTATAACCATGATCTTTGGTGTTTCAGGTAAAGACAGGTGATGAAATTTATCTTCGTCCTGAGTGCGAAGAAGAATTCATCAAGATAATTATGATCATGAACTTACATGATTGTGGACAGGAATTGTTGATTGATGTTACAGGGATAAAATATTATTGGTGGACTTTTAACATGGAGAAGATAATAGACATTATAGTCTATTTGACTCTTCTAATGGATTGCTTGTTCCGCTGCAGCTATGGTTGAAAAGTTTTACCATATGTTTGAATCTCTGATTTATTACTGATGAAGACTATTGATAATTTAATTATCTTTAGTCATGATATTTTTACTGGGCTATTTGTGCTCACCCTTTTGTTTCACAATTTCTTTCACGTAATAAGAGTATAACGGGGTCGAGCAGGGATAACAGGGGAATAGAACGATGGTCTTTAGCTGTTGAGGTTTTTCATAAAACAGTATGAGAAGAATTATATTGAGAATTTAAAATGCGTGTGTCGTATTTTATACGTCATTTTAACAGTTTATTTTGGTGAACCAGGCTGAGGTGAACCCAACTTTGGAAGGGTGTTTTGCCACTATCATACAAGATGTCTAATCACCTACAATTTCGGATTATCATAAGACATGGTTGTGCACATCCACTTGCTGATTATATCTATGAGCACTTCCTATATAATATTGGAGTTTGGTTGAAATATAATTATCAATTGGAGACAATAAAAATAATTATATGGCAAGTGAAGACCCACCATTGGAAAGAACATGATAGTAATCTTCTCATTTTGTTTGGGGTCTATTGGGTCAACCAATGATAATTCTCAAGTCATATGATATCTATTATAACTTAGACGCATGGCCTCCCATGTACGAAGGTTTTCTTGAGTATTTTCCAAAAATTTTAATTCCTAAAACAGTTATTGACTGTACCTTTCTGTAACGTATTATTGATTTGGAGTATGGGCTCTGTATTTGTATTGAAACTCACAGTTTAATTGTGGTCGTATTTTGTATGATAGTTTAAAAGTTAGAATTTGAAGATTTATATTTAGAATTTTTGTTGAGTGTATTTCGTGGCGACCCAGAATGGGTTGGGTGGATTGGACCTATTTTGGGGGCATTATATTTTGGTATCAGAGCTTAGGGATATGGTCGCTGGCGGAGATTGGAGTCTAGAACTAGGAGGGGAGGGACGAATAATATACTTCGCTAGTGTGTGACTTACCTAAGCTGACTTTTCTTACTTAATAAAGTGACAATTGTTATATGTCAATTAACTTTGTTTTGAAGCGGTATTCAAGAATGAGCAATGAAAAAATCATGATACATAAGAAATGACCGAAAAGAAAGAATCTGAAATGAAAGCAATGTATCCTCATCTCTTCGAACTACCAGGTACGTAAATTTTGGAGACAAAATTTCATAAGGAGGGGAGATTGTAAGACCCCAAATTTTATGAAATAGAAGTATTCAATTTTTCTATTTAGTAAATGGTTAAATTGATAAAAGTTTAAAGTTAAGGGTGAAATGTGTAAATATTTTAAAATAAGCAAGTGGTTATAAAATATTCTTGTTGTCGGGGAATATTCGTTTGGTCGTGGAATATTCTTGTTGTCGAGGAATATTCGTACGACAGCGCAGCTATTTGTGGGCCACACAACGAAATAATTGTCGGATATAGAAAGGGACAGAAATAACTTTTTTATAAAATAACGGCGTAGTTGTTACCGTTAGTACTGTTGAAATATCCGGTGGTTAACATACAGTGATACACGGTGTTGCACAGTAGCACACGGTATTGCACAGTATTTCAAATTATTGAGTCTTACGTGAGAAGGCACTTACTCAATTATTATTACAGTAATTACTGTTCAATATTTTATATTATTGACTCAATAATTGTTGCGTTGATATTTTATATTATTGACTCAATAATTGTTACATTGATATTTTATTGACTCAATAATTGCTACGTTGCTATTTTATATGATTGATTCAATAATGACTACAGTTGATATTTTGTATTATTGATTCAATAATTGTCACTGCACAGTATTTCACATTATCAACTCAATAATTCATACAATTTGAATAATATTATTAGATAGCATTATTGACAATGTCTAAGGAAGTTCTGTCTAGGAGGAGTTATTTAATTGCGCCAGTAAGGAGAAGTCCTTATCGGAAGGCCCCCTCTTTCCTGGGAACGACCTGGTTGTCAATATTGTAGTTCTATAATATTATTTGTGAATAATTAATTATTGATTTATATGATAAGAAAATATTTATTTTGTGGATATTAAAGAAGAAATTAGAGCTGATGAGTTTTTATCAATATTTTGGTGTGAAAAATTATCTGTTTATGAATTTCGGATAATTTATGTTGGGAATTTGAAAAAACTTTCTTCTGCAAAGTTGTAGAGAATTAAATTTCCTATAGAAGAACATGAAATTTGTATTTTTCTGACAAATGGGCTATTTATTATGAATTATTGAAGTTTCGAAAAATAAATATTTTTTAATGGATGGGCCCCACTTTTGTTGAAAATCTGATTTTTGAAGAGCAGCCGACGGCTGGAGATTTTTTTAAAAAATAATATTATTTTATTAATTTAGTATCCTTTGGCATCCTAAGCTTTTCCTATAAATAGGGTGCTTAGGTTAGAATTGAAAATCACAGCAGAATCAGAAGTTTTCTCTCTCTATAATATCGAGCGTATTTTTGTGAGTATTTAGATATTTTGAGTATTACTATTCAGTGCAAGTTTTTTTCGGTATTATATCCGATATTTCAGTCAGAAGTACTATTCTTTTGAGGTAAAGGATGTTATTTTCTTTTGTAAATGATGTTATTCTTTTCAATATCATTATACCAAAATATTGGCATGAATTTTATTATAAAATTCTTACTTTTTTCGTCGAAATTACTATTCACGTATACGGCACTATTCACAGAAAAACTAAATTTTCTTCTATTTGTCCAAATTGTCTGTTATGGTTACTATCTTTGATTGGATCTAAGTTTTGAGCTTTATTCTTGAAGTTTGCTCCACAAAGTGTTATTATGGAGTATTCTTGAACTTGGATAAATTAGATTGCGAATCCTTAATCCTATCCTTTATTTCACTGAATTTGTTATTTATATTATTTTTTATCATCCTCAGTCCTAATAGGTGATATAACTGAATATCTTTGGCATGTAGAGCAAAGATGAATGATTACCTGATGAATATCTTTGGTCGTAGTGTAAAGATGACAGGTGTTGAAATGAACATGACCACTGATGATACAAATGAATATCTTTGGCCGTAGTGCAAAGATGAACTATTGATGAATATTTTTGACCTGTAGTGCAAAGATGAGCGGTTGATTTGTGAATATCTTTGGCCTGTAGTGCAAAGATAAATGATTAACTGTTGAATATCTTTGGCTTGTAATGCAAAGATGAATTGATTAGCATGATTATGAACAGGAACTGTGATTTGGTATAACCATGATCTTTGGTGTTTCAGGTAAAGACAGGTGATGAGATTTATCTTCGTCCTGAGTGCGAAGAAGAATTCATCAAGATAATTATGATCATGAACTTACATGATTGTGGACAGGAATTGTTGATTGATGTTACAGGGATAAAATATTATTGGTGGACTTTTAACATAGAGAAGATAATAGACATTATAGTCTATTTGACTCTTCTAATGGATTGCTTGTTCCGCTGCAGCTATGGTTGAAAAGTTTTACCATATGTTTGAATCTCTGATTTATTACTGATGAAGACTATTGATAATTTAATTATCTTTAGTCATGATATTTTTACTGGACTATTTGTGCTCACCCTTTTGCTTCACAATTTCTTTCAGATAATAAGAGTATAACGGGGTCGAGCAGGGATAACAGGGGAATAGAACGATGGTCTTTAGCTGTTGAGATTTTTCATAAAACAGTATGAGAATAATTATATTGAGAATTTAAAATGTGTGTGTCGTATTTTATACGTCATGTTAACAGTTTATTTTGGTGAATCAAATAGGCTGAGGTGAATCCAACTTTGAAAGGGTGTTTTGTCACTATCATACAAGATGTCTAATCACCTACAACTTCGGGTTATCATAAGACATGGTTGTGCACATCCACTTGCTGATTATATCTATGAGCACTTCCTATATAATATTGGAGTTTGGTTGAAATATAATTCTCAATTAGAGACAATGAAAATAATTATATGACAAGAGAAGACCCACCATTGAAAAGAACATGATAGTAATCTTCTCATTTTCTTTGGGGTCTATTGGGTCAACCAATGATAATTCTCAAGTCATATGATATCTATTATAACTTAGACGCATGGCCTCCCATGTACGAAGGTTTCATTGAGTATTTTCTAAAGATTTTAATTCCTAAAACAGTTATTGACTGTACCTTTCTGTAACGTATTATTGATTTGGAGTATGGGCTCTGTATTTGTATTGAAACTCACAGTTTAATTGTGGTCATATTTTGTACGACAGTTTAAAAGTTAGAATTTGAAGATTTATATTTATAATTTTTGTTGAGTGTATTTCGTGGCGACCTAAAATGGATTGGGTTGATTGGACCTATTTTGGGGGCGTTACATTTAATTTATAAGAAAGTTGTATTTCAAATTTTCTAAATTAATTTGTGAAAATTCGTGACCTAAATTTGATGTTAATTTATTTAACTAATAAATAAAATTTTAAGAATTAAACTTATAATATTTATAATATATTAATTATAACTACATTGATTTTAAATTTTAGTTTTTTTTATAGAAAAAATGACTTTAGGGAGATAGGATGATAATTACTTTGTGAGATATTTCGCAATTTCAAGAATGTTTGTCATTCTATTTATTGGGCTAAAATGAGAAAGAATATACTCTCTCGTTCCAAATAACTGTTTAGTTTTGATTTTTTAAAGTAAAATTAATTATTTTTTAAAATTATTTTTTATACTATTTTTACAGAATATAAGTGCAGAAGTTATAACAAAAAAAATATATATACAATTTACTACTAATATTAATTTTTATAATGTTAAAAATATATTTATACATACTTAATTATTAATTTTAAAAATAATTAATTTAATTAAAAAAATTAAAATTAAACGGTTATTTTGAAACCGAGGGAGTATATCCCATCAATTTTTTGTTAGGGTTAGGATTTGGCTGACCGATATAGCACCCCGCAAAATTAAACGCATTCACTCCTACCCCGCCTCCCTCCTCTGACCTCTCTATCTCTTCTCTTTCATGGCGGCTTCTACAGTATTCCGATGTCCCGCAATTTCTTTCCAGCCCCAATTCAATCCCACCTCTTACAACTCCAGAACCACTACTCACTTCCTTCCAATTAAAGCCTCCACCACCTCACCTGACTCACCCCCACAAAAACACCGCCGACCCGCCGACGAAACTATCCGCCAAGAGGCCCGCCGCCACAGCTCTACCAACTCTGACCATGGTTTCTCCGCCAAATACGTTCCTTTCAATGCCGATCCATTCTCCACCGAATCCTACTCCCTGGACGAAATCGTCTATCGCAGCCGTTCAGGCGGCCTCCTTGACGTTCAACACGACCTCACCGCTCTGAAAAAATACGACGGGAAGTACTGGAAATCCCTCTTCGATTCTCGTGTGGGAAAGACCACATGGCCGTATGGATCCGGCGTCTGGTCCAAGAAAGAATGGGTCTTGCCGGAAATTGACAGCGAC
Source organism: Panax stipuleanatus (assembly GCA_020205555.1). Lineage (NCBI taxonomy): Eukaryota > Viridiplantae > Streptophyta > Magnoliopsida > Apiales > Araliaceae > Panax > Panax stipuleanatus. Next base: position 1,300,192 of record CM035124.1, read on the forward strand.
GATATCGTTAGTGCATTTGAAGGTAATTCTAACCTTTTCTGGGCTGAGCGTTACGGCAAACAGTTTCTGGGCATGAATGATTTGTGGGTTAAACATTGTGGGATCAGTCACACGGGTAGTTTTAAAGATTTGGGTATGACTGTTTTGGTTAGTCAAGTTAACCGGTTACGCAAAATGAACCGCCCAGTCATCGGCGTTGGCTGCGCCTCCACTGGCGACACATCAGCTGCATTATCTGCTTATTGTGCTGCGGCTGGGATTCCGTCTATTGTGTTTTTACCTGCTAATAGAATTTCTATAGCACAGTTGGTTCAGCCTATTGCAAATGGGGCTTTTGTTTTGAGTCTTGATACAGATTTCGATGGGTGTATGCAGTTGATTCGTGAGGTAACTGCTGAATTACCAATATATTTGGCAAATTCATTGAATAGTTTGAGGTTAGAAGGGCAAAAAACTGCTGCTATTGAGATTTTGCAGCAGTTTGATTGGGAAGTGCCGGATTGGGTAATTGTTCCGGGAGGAAATTTGGGTAATATATATGCCTTTTATAAAGGGTTTCAAATGTGTAAAGAATTAGGGTTAGTTGATCGGATTCCGCGGCTAGTTTGTGCTCAAGCTGCCAATGCTAATCCGCTTTACCTCCATTTTAAGTCGGGCTGGAAGGACTTTAAAGCAGTTAAAGCCAATACAACTTTTGCATCTGCTATTCAGATTGGTGATCCGGTTTCTATCGATAGAGCTGTTTTTGCTCTCACTAATTCAAATGGGATTGTTGAGGAAGCAACTGAGGAAGAGTTAATGGATGCCATGGCTCAAGCAGACTCAACTGGGATGTTTATATGCCCCCATACTGGAGTTGCATTAACTGCACTGATTAAGCTTAGGAACAGTGGGGTGATTAGTCCCACTGATAGGACTGTGGTGGTGAGCACTGCTCATGGGTTGAAGTTCACGCAATCAAAGATTGATTATCACTCAAAAGAGATACCAGATATGGCTTGCAGATATGCTAATCCACCTGTGCATGTGAAAGCAGATTTCGGATCGGTTATGGATGTTTTGAAGAAGTATTTGTTAAGCAAAGACTCAAACTTTTAGATTTATTATGAGCATTGTAAGTTTTGGCCATGCACTCTATGTTATCCTTGTTTCAGTTTATTACTTATTGTTATGGTTAAGCAAGGATTCCAAGCTAAGTGTTGCCATGGCTTTGTTGTTGCATTACTCTTTTGCAGATTAGGAGTTATTTGATTGATCAGCAAAGACCTTATGTAAGGCATGTTGCCATTTTAAGAGAATAATTTGAATTCAATGACATTTTTGTTGCAAAAGATAGCATTTTTGAATGGGTAATTTGCTTTCTAATTCTTAGTTAGCTTTCGATGTTGGTACGTGCTGCTGTCCACCTTGCTTTGTTGAGTCACTAAGACATAACAAAATTGATTGAGGAATGGATTCTTTAGTAAATTTTTCCTATAATGTATTTATTTTTTAGGGAACTAATGTTTCCACATAATCCTCTCTCACATGAGCATACAGTAGTGGGTCACACTTTCATGTGAGAAGGAACTATGTGGATTTATCAAAAACACTTGTGGAAATAGTATTCCCCATTTTTTATTGCTTGCTAACCTATATACTGAGTATTTGCCAGTGAAGCAGCAAATGAAGAATTAACTCGTACATCATCCATGCCAAAATAATAATAATTCCTTTTTAAGATTTTGAAACATGGTTACATTCATGACAGGGTCACAAGCGATTCATTTGAAAGCTCTAGAGGAATTAAAAGTGTCTCCAGAACCTCCATGTTCTCGCATTTGTATCTACTATTTTGTCATATGCTGAATGGTGCTCTCATCCTCCACATTACTTGGTATTTGATGGGTACACAATTGTGTCTTGTACTGGTAATAATCTCAATTGTCTTTCTGAAAAAAGTTCAGGGTCTTCTAAAAATACATTCAGATATTTTTTATACAGCAGCCAATATGAACTTAGTTGTTAGAATTTGTATTATGGTGGCAAAAGTTTGCTGCAAAGCACCTGACATAACTGAGTTGTTGTCAGTTTCTCAATCAACCCAACTATTTGAAGGAAGAAATTAGATCTTTCAGCTTTAATGGTCGGGGAATTGTGCCTGCTCAAGCACGTTCTTGTGAAGTGTATATATTTATACGGGGTCCTCTATTTTCCAGAGCATGAAGAGTGTCGGCATAGTCTTATTCTGATGGTCTTTGGAGATGATGGCATCCTCTTGGTCTAATAGGCAATCGAGAAAATACAGGAGAATACAAGGTGATTCCCACAAACAAACTTATCCCTATATACGTCGTATTTATGTTTTTCATTTAAGAAAACAAAAATATTTCCATCTTAAATGCAAAATGTCTGTTGTAATTTAAATGCATACATACTACTCCCTCCATTTCACACTGAAAAACTCTCATTTGTAAACAGAATATGTATTTTTGTTGCATGTTTAACCTTGAAAATAATAGTTTGTTAGTTTAGTAATAATTAGGGTGTTCATCGGTAAATTACTGTACCGAACCGGTCCGAACTGGTTACCGAATCCATCCTAAATTGGGTACCGATACCGGTTGGACTGGTATACCGGACCGGTATCGGATCGGTACCGGTTTTTACCTACTTTTGTACCTGTTGTGGTATTATATATTTCCCCAAAAAAGCTCAGTTTATCTCATAAGAGATATATCCACACACAACAAATCAGTCATAAATTCATATTGAATTCTTTAAACATTTAGAAGCAACTTACTAGCGCAAACTAATCTGAAGTCGAATAATCCTGAAATCATCAAATTAGCTAGTAATAAATAGCAGAATTCTGCTGCTACTACTCCAGAGACGAATCTATGCAAAACTGATTCACTAATCCTTTCTATACATTCCAAGTAAACAAACAACAGCATAACATATAAATGCAAACAAATTACATATACATATATTTAATTGAAGCTGAAAATACCCTTTAACTTACAGAAGTCAAGGGTCATGAATCTTGATTCCTATGATTAGAAAACCAAGTTAATCCATCAATGAACCGCAACAAAGTTAATTTTAACATATACAAAATAACACAACTTGGTCACAGTCTAGCATTTCCATTTCTATGGTAATGGATCTTGATTCCTATGATTAGACAACCAAAACCAAAGCCATCCCCAAATCTCTATATTTCAAAATGGTTACCGCACCAATCCCAAACTCCGAACTACACCAGAATAAACTCATCAACACCATTCGAGCTCACCGCCAACACCAATTAGAAAAATTACTTAAGAAAAATCTGGAATCTGGAGTCTGGAGTGGGACTGTAGGAGGCAAAGGTGCAACGGAGGCTGGAGGAAAAGCCTGAGAGAAGATAGGTGGCCTGAGAGGATCGTAAATGGAGAGAAAGGCAGAGAGCTGAGAAGGAGAGAAGCCCTAGATCTATTTGGAAAGTGAAAGTAATCTTCAAGTCTGAAAGAGTGAAAGTAATTAAGTAAATAAATTTAATAAAGTATTAAGTAACTGGCATAACCGGTCCGGTCTGGTCCGGTCCGGTTTATACCGAACCATGTAAACCACGTCCCGAAACTGGTACCGTTTAACCGGTATATACCGGTTCACTGTACCGGTACCGAATTAGTTCACATTTATTTCGAATTGGCCGGTTCGCCCAAAAATAAAAAAAAACAATTTTTTTGCCCACCCTTAGTAATAATAACAGAATTTTGAAATCATGACAATAAAATTGAGAATATTATGTCATTTTATATTGATCTTTTTTTAAACAGAGAGGGAGTATATTAAATTAAGACAACTAACATTGGATTTGTTAATGTCCAATATAAGAGTTATACTTATATATGTCTTAATATTAAAGAAAGGCGGCTAAAGAAGAAACCACTGAAACATTAATGTAACTAAGGGGGTGTTTGATAAAAACTGAATGAATCTGAATGAAAAAAATTGTTTGATAATTAATATGTTTGAATCATCTGAATAACAATCTTTTACTATTTTACCCCTCTAAATTAAATTGAACAAGTATATAATTTGTCTTATTCATTAGTAGAAGTAGAATGAAACATATATTTGTACATACAATCCTTCTATATCTATCATCAATAAAACCTAAAATTAGTACTAGCAACTACAGTATCCTATATCAGTTGTATATGTTTATGTCCTTTCTTTCTCTCTCTTAACTTTATGTCTCTACTTTTTTCCTTTGTTCTTGGTTCTCCTCTCCTTCCTATATTCCCATGTTTTTCTTCTTTTGATATATATATATATATATATTCTGCTAGGAAGCTCCCAAAGCTTCACCGCAAACATTACCCACCCTCCTATGGAACAGCTCCAAGACCTTGAATACTGCATTGATTCTAACCCTCCATGGCGTATGTCTTTCTCTTTCCGTTCTCTCTACATGTATACACAGGATACAATATGAAGAAGAAGAATACGGCTGAAATTGGAGCGGGACCAAATAAAATAGAAAGCATATTTCAAAAATAAAGTTAGATCTGCCGAATTGAAGAAGAAATTGTGGATCTAAGAACAATCGAAGCTTGCAGAGAAGAGAGGAGCGAGGGGTATTTGGGTAAAAAATTGTACTCAGATCTATTCAGCCCATTCAGGCCAAATTTTTTTAAAGAATCGGTCAAATGCAATCAGTCCCATTCAGATTTTAAAATTTACAAACAAACAGTCTAAATGGCTTAATCGTTCAGATCTTGACTCATTCAGACGCATTAAGTTCTAAACAAACACCCCCTAAAATTAGTAGCAAAGAAAATATCTCCAAGCTCCTCCATGGATCACCTTCTTTAGTATAGTTGACTTGTGTTCACTCATATATCCTACTGCAAGAAAGTGATCAGCGCGCGTGTGTGTGTGTGTGTGTGTGAGAGAGAGAGAGAGAGAGAGAGAGAGAGAGAGAGAGAGAGAGAGAGAGAGAGAGAGAGAGAGAGAGAGAGAGAGAGAGAGAGAGAGAGAGAGAGAGAGTTTTAAACTTAAACATGGTTATGGCTGATGTTGATAAAGAAGAACAGAGGAGGTATGAGTTCAAAGGGCAAACCAGGCTTCCAAAATTTGCAGTCCCAAAACATTATGATCCTACTCTAAAACCCAATCTTTCAGCCTCCCAACTTCTCTGGCAATGTATTAATCCACCTCTCCCTACTTGATGTCACCCACTACCTCGTCTTGAAGACTTGAACGCACTTGACCTGCTCATCCATGATCAAGTTTCATTCACTAATTCTCGGAACCAATTAGTACTCAACTCTACTACTACTCTCACTCATTACTACTTATTTATATATGCTTTTATAATCAATATCATAACAACTAGAGTAATATTGTACACTTCATCCATTGTCACAAATGGTGTTTTTGTGATTTTAAAGCAGAAATATATTCCTTGTGATGTGGTGGTGGACGGTGACGATGAGATACTTGTGTTGGTCTTTGAGTAGGATCTTCCTTTAGGGGATGGAGTTTTGACGATCAACTTTTCTGGAATTTTAAATGAACACATGAAGGGTTTCTACAGAGGGTATCTGTTTTCTTTCTTTCTTTCTTTTCACCTGTTTAATTTGGTTGATGACAAATCTGTTTATAAAAAGATAACAAAAGGGAACTTATCAAAATTCTTCTCTGACTGAGGACCTGAGGTGATTACTAGTTGTAGTGGGTAGATTGATGTAAAAGGAATTTGTTTTCAATGTTTATGAGCCAAGAAAAATTGAAACCAACTTTTATCAGGAATCAAATGGATTTTTTTGGGGACACCTCTATTGACTATCATCATACAGGACCTATGTGGATGGAGGAGTGAAGAAGAATATGGCAGTGACACAATTTGAAGCTGTGGATGCACGCAAATGTTTCCGCTGTTGGGATGAACCTGCTCTCAAGGTAGCATTTTTTTTTGTTGCAAAATTTCTCTCAAGGAGGCAAATGCAAGCATTTGCTATGATTCTTGATTTTTTTTGGGGGTGAACTTTAATTTCTTAATTTTCACCAAAATTTAGTAACCTCTTATTCCTGAATCGGCCGGATGGTTTTCTTTTCTTTGATTTAGTATAAATAACGTTTCTTGTGAAATTCCATCTGGAATAGCGTTGAAAGTTATGCAAGAATTAAGACAAACTTGATTATCTTTACTTTTTCAATGTGAAAGAAGGAAAACATATACTGACTGATAAGTAATTGTTTAATACATTCGTTGGAGAATGGAGAGCATATGCTGTCTCATATTTGTTCAAGCTATCTTATGCCTGAATCATTCCTATCAACAACTTGCAAACAAGTCATGAATAGCGATAGATAAAGGATTTGTTTACACAAACTGTTGATGTGTTGAGCCTCGGCTAGTTCTCAAAGAATATTGTCAAGCTCTCAACCATGGCTAATATTACAAATTTTTAACACTGCTTTAAATAGCTTCTACATGATCTCAAAGTCTAAAGGAAAGCAGATGTCAGTCATATGACTACCATGTTTTGGTATTGTGATTAATTTGTCCAAACCGGATCGAGTCATGTAACTTAGTCTTTTTTGAGAGGGCTCAGTTTTAGAAACTACTGTGCAGAAACACTTTTTTCAGCTTCACTGGAATCAAGACAGTTTACAGAACCTATTGAAAATGAATGACTCATTACAAGAAAAATGTACAAGAGGAGAAAATGCTAACTTGATTTGTTTCATTTGTTCCTATTAGTTGTTTAGAGGTGATGATTACTGTGCATATAACTAACTTTAGTATTAAACTTCTTTTAATATTATACTTATCCTTGCAGGCCTACCTTCAAGATTACGGTAGATGATATACCATCTGAATTGACAGTGTTGTCTAACATGCCAGTTTGTCAGGAAAATCATAATAGGGCACCTAAAGACTGTTCATTTTGAGGTTTCATCTATCATGTCAACTTATTTGGTGGCTGTTGTAATGGGTTTGTTTGATCGCATTGAAGATAAAACATCTGATGGTATGCATACAAGTTAAAGGCTGATTACTCCAATTTTATTTTATTTTTACTTTTCTCCTCTCTTCCTGGATTCTGATAATCGGTCATGCAGGGATTGTTGTTTGTGCATACTGTCCTGTTGGAAAAAGTGACAAGGGAAAATTTGCTCCAAGTATTGCTGTTAAGGCACTTGATATATTTAGGAAGTAGGTAATTCTTTCGCTTTCTTTTCTGTGGTGAATCTGACCTTGAGATATATGACCTTATCCGTAATACTGACAAAGAAACAACTTCTGCTGTGTAAAAGAGCAATGTTATTGTTCAAAAAGAGATGAGAGTGCCTTTCACAATCTATGGTTATCAGTGTGACAATCATTTAAGTCCCTCCACCTACACGGATATAATTTATACATGAAAGCTTGAGTCTCTCCAACTAAAATGAAAAGGAGAGAAAGAAAACCTAAATTATGCAAATAAATGATCCAGGAATCTCGTCTCTTTCACTATTGACACGGAAACTGCTGTAAAGAAGGTTTGCAAGTAATAGAACCACTAAACCTGTCAACGAATTGGTACTCGACTCTTATTTCAGCAGTTAGTGAGTCCATGTTTTATGGAGGTTTCAGAAGATCAAAGAAAGAAATAGATATGCTTACGCTTTGTAATGAAAACTGTTGTTTCGGTACACTGTCTGGACATTAGATTGACTCTATGCTGGAATGTTTAGCTACTTCTCAATGCCTTGCACACTTCCTAAGCTGAATATGGTTGCCGTTCCTGATTTTTCTGGTGGGGCCATGGAAAATTATGGCTTGATCACATATCGCGAGACTGAGCTACTGCACGATGATTTGCATTCTGCTGCAGCTAACACACAAAGGGTAGGTTGAAATCTAAATCTGCGTTTGTTTGTTTGTTTGTCTTTTTTTAATTTTATGACACCAAGGTTAAAAAGAAAAACTCTAAAAGTTTATAGCTCTGATGTATTGGAACGTTTCACCAACATGGTACTTGACTTTTTCTTGTCCTCCTAATATGATCATAGGTACAAAACATAGATAAAGAAGCAAAAAAATTCAAAACTTGGTGATTTGGTACCTTGACAATCATTTGATTGGATCCTCTATTGTGCCAGCTTGCAATTGTTGTTACACATGGAGTAGCCCATCAATGGTCTGGCAACTTAGTAACAATGGAATGGTGGACTCATTTATGGATTAATGAGGGTTTTGCCAGCATGGTTAATTCTTTTTTTTTTTTTTTCCGAATATATATCCTCTGTTTTGAGCCTTCTACGGGATAAAATGCTGTGTTATGAAATTTGATTTTTATTTGGCCACTGACATATTATTTCCTGAGTGGAGAATTTGGACTCAATTTCTTGATGTTACTACTGGCGGCCTGGCCTACGTATGGATGCACTGGAAGACTCGCATCCAATTGAGGTGAAAAATGTTTTGTCATTCAAGACTAAAAGGCTCAATTTCTTGATGTTCAATTCATAACGCAGAAAAATCAGCATGATGATGAGTATGTCCTTTCAGGTGGAGGTACACACTACACTGGTCGTTGAGTTGATGATGCTATAAGCTATATAAAAAAGGGTCGGTCCTCGGTTGTTATTTGGATGTTACATGACGACTATCTATATCTTGGTGATGACATTTTCAAGGTTGGAAATTTTGAAAAATAAGTAACATTTTTCAAAATAGTATAGTGCGTATGTATTATCATTAAAACCATATATACTTGCATTACAAAATCACATTACATACACGTGTTTTCTTTACTTCTAATTGATTCTCATTGCCAGCCAGGTATGTTGGACGATACATATGCCCTTTGTCAAGTGTCATTATCATCTTTGCTTTTCCTTGATGAATCTTTTACCAGTTTGTGACTTAACTGGTTTGGCCTGTTTGGTTTAAACCTCTTGCTCTAAGACGTGCTTAGCGTTATCTTTCTTTCTTTTTCTTTTTTGGTAATATACTGTTGATTTTTGAATTGGTAAATAAATATACAGCAGAGACTGGTACGTACTCGTTGTATAACTATCAAATCTCAAGTAGCTATAGTTGTCCATAGTATTCCTGCTCTCCACCAGCTTTACATACATGTTAACATGTATGTATGTTACCATGGAGTTTATCATTCTCATGCTTTCGATCTCAAGCTTAGGGGTGGGCAACCAGTAAAAACCGGCCCGAACCGGATTGGTACCGAAATTAGCCAAATTTCGGTGTCAGTATCGGTTGGACCGGTATACCAAACCAGTTTATCGGTTTGGAAACGGTTTTTACCTAATAAATATCGAAAATTAATATAATAATAATAATTATTAATATTATTATTATAATCATTATTTTTATTATTATCTATTTATTAATAATAATAAATTAATAAATTTGGAAATTGGTATATACCAGTATGGTTCGATAAAATTGAACCATAAAAACTCGGTATCAAAATCGGTGCCGAAAAATCAGTATATACCGTTTTTTTTGTACCGAAATCCAACTGATTATTTTTGTACCGAATCGACGGGTTTAGACCGGTCCGAAAAACCGAAAAAACCGAAAAATTTGCTCACCCATACTCAAGTTAGTGATACATAATATACAACCACCCGCCTGCATTTAGCTCAAGCTTTTTAAGGAAGAAGACAAAGGTTAAAATATAAATATAGCTGGCACTTTATCTGTTCCAAAAAAAAATAATAATTTAGTTTTAATAAAAAAAATGATTTCACCAAAGAATTCCATTTAGAAATTAAAAATAAATATTTTACAAAAGATTTATTTTTTTCATAATAGAAATATAAAATGACACTATACTCGAGTTTGTCATAAAATTAAACTCTTTTTATGATAATGGAATGTGTAGGAAGTGGATAAGCATGAAGTTTATTTAAAGTAAGTTGGTCAATAAATCAATAAAATACTAATACGTTGATAAAATTATGTGTATTTATATTTTATGAGTCAATTGATTAACTTTATATAAAAAAAATAATAATTAAGTTCTTTCTAACGGGTCACAAGCTATGGATTACTCATCACACAAGTCACAAGCTAGATAACAACTGTCACATGCCAAACAATACCTAATCCATCTCCTTTTAGACAGCTAGAAAATAGAATCCAAAGTCAAGTCAAACTATTATAATATTCCCTTATTCAAAAAGATTGTCATTTTAAAAAATAATTTTTGTTCTAAAAAAATTATCGTTTTGAGTTTATCAATACATATTAACTATTTTTTTTCTATTTTATCCTTATTTAAAGCTTTCTCTTATTTAAAACTTTTTTCCCTTCCCAATGATTCTTATTCAATTCAATGCTATAATCTAAGTAGTAATTGGTTGAATTGAATAAAAAACATTGAGAAGGGAATAATTTGTTGAGACAATTAATAAGGATAGTATAGTATTTTCGCTAAATATTAATTATATTTATTAATATATGTGTATTAATTTTAAACGATAATCTTTTAAGAACAGAAGGAGTACTACTATTTTGTATTTATACAAAAATCAAAGGAAGTTGTAGTAATAATTCATAACCAACACACAGAATTCTTGCAAACACTGAAACAAATTACAAATCTCAACTTGTCAAGTCCATAAAAACAAAATCAATCCCAAACAACATTATAATTATTCAAAATATTTATTATAATCTATGGAACAACTCAATTGAAGAACTCCAAAAATAGGTGTGGGGTGGCGTGGGGTGGAGTGGCGTGGGGTGGGGTAGGGGAAATAATTAAAATAAATAAATATTGTAAGTAGCAAATTCAAATCTGAGTAGGGCCGTGGCCAAGACCTGGACCTAGATTAGACATTCTGGGCCCTTGCTTTTGATTGAAAGAATCGATCTTCTGAAGCTTCAATTCAGCTCTGAACCTTGCAATGAAATTATCAGCTTTAGTGTCCACATCCGGGCTCGGACAGAACAAAGAAGATGAAGACGACGTCGCATCGCCGCCAGGTGTACAAGTCTCAACGTCGTCAAGATCTGGAGATCCAGAGCGGGAGCTAGGGTTGCTCTGTATGCTAACATAATCACCTTGTACTACAAACTTCCAGTCTGCCATTTTGAACGGCGGTGGTGGTGGCGGAGCCGGTATAGGAACCAACGGCGAGGATCCGCCGCTGCTTGAATTTTCATCCACGCTTTTGAAACTGCTGATCTTTACCGGTAATGGGGGTTGATAGGTGGTTGCTGGTTGAGTTTGGGTTCTGGATTTCACCGCCTTGAATGGTGGAGGCGGAGGTGGCGGAGGCGGCGGCGCTGGATCAGCCGGATGTGGGTCTGACGGAATTCTCCTCCTCTTGCCTTTTCTCGATGAAAACAAATTATGGAAGACTGAAGGCGGTGGGTGGCGGCGGAGGCGGAGGCGGTGTTGGCTGTGAATGAATAAGAGGAGGTTGAGAATGATGAAGGAAAGCATCTAAATTTTCGACACTCCTTTGTCTTTGCCTTTTCTTCCTCTTTTTATGATAAAATGATGTCAGGAAATTATCTTTACTTGCAATTTCCTCCATCTCTTTTCTTGTGATCACTTCTGCCGCTCTTCTGCTCCCAGTGTTGCATCGGAGGTGGTGGCGCTGCTGGTGGTGGTGTCAACTCCGCCTGTTCTAAATCATTCCTCACAGTACTTTGGCGTGTTTTCTCTTTATGTGCAATACTCTGATATATTCTTTTTTCCTTCTCTTTAGCTGCTCGCCGCTGTGGCGGCGGAGGTGGCGGAGGCGGCGGAGGCGGTGGAGAATAGGGAGGCGGCGAAACATATGGAGATTCTTCTTCTGGTACTTTAGAAACAAACGTATCAACGTGAATATTTTTAGTTTCAATATCTTGTTTATCAGCTTCTTTCCAGCTCCGGCGACGATAATAAACACGGTGATCGGAATCTACAGTCCGATAGCTGTTGACGTTGGTATCGTCATAAAATCGCCACTGATCATCTCCGGTGACCCATGGTGATGAAATTTCACGTAGATGAAGATCAGGGTATGAGGTACTATTCCTTCTCATTAGTCCACCCATTGATCTAGTAGGATTATTAAAAACCGTCCGATCTGGATAATCATACCATTTATTCGGGGTTGATGGGTTTGATTTTTGGACAACGTTTGTAGGATGGGAACTAGTTTGACGATGATATTGATGATCAAAACTTGAATCATCATTATCGTTTCTGTTTCTACTAAGAAATCCAAAGAGCAAAGCAAATAGAACTAGAACTAGATTTAATGAATCCCAGCTTTTTTTAACCGTGTTTGGCCTAAAGATTTGAGCACTAAAAGACAGAATTGTAGGAATTACAAAGACGACCATGAAAACCGCGGTTAGCAGTAGGAGTATTAGCAAGACGCCGACGTTGAAGAAGAAAGAAGATAAGCGGTGGCGGTAGCGGTCAACAGGGCGGAGATTGGTGGTGCTTTGTAGCCAAAATGGTTTCAGATTTTCCCATTCTTCTCCCTCCATAACTTGAGCTTCTAAACACTTTAGGGGGGAAGAGAGAGACGTGGGCTTTCTATGACACCTTTTTGCTTTTGCTTTGGTTATAAAAAGCTAGAGGGTTGTGCTGTATTCATTTATAATACGAGTTTGGGTTTGGGGGCGGAAGTGGAATGGTGATGGTGATACAGTAATAATGGAAAATAAAAATGTGGGACCATTATCTGCGGCTCATATTCTTCTAAGGTGACATGAATATCGGATATAAAAATTAAAATGAATGTGTTTAAATTTAATTTATTTATATTTTTATTTATTATTGAGATTAAAATATAAATAAGTGAAATTTAAATACATTTATATTTAATTTTCATATCTAATATTCATGTCTACATATAATTTTTGATTCATTCATATATGAAATTAATTTTATAAAAGTTAATCAATTAACTAATATAATATTGACAAATAAAAAATATTATATTAATTAATTAATTAAAATTAATTTCATATTAACCCCTCCATAGATATTCATTCATGTATGGAGTGTACTGCCACTCTACTATACTCGCATAAGGAAGGTAACATGGTTTCAAGAATGACAGCCCGAATCAAAGGCCGCATATTGTACTTTTGTAAATCTGAAACATTAGTTTTAAAAATATTCCATATGCTCGTTATTTTATTTGTGTTATATATCAATTAAGAAAAAGACATTGTGCGTAATATGATGATGTTGTAAATAAGGAGAGAGAAGTAGATACGTACATTGGTATATGGGAAATTCCTCATAAACGCGTCTTGTTTTCCAACGAAACTTCCTCGTGTAATCAACCACCCCAAATATACATACACATTAAAACAAGTTCCTCCTTACTGTATATATTAATCACACAGTTCAAAAGAATATATTTTTTTGATTTTTATATTTGTACTAAGTTCAAAAAATATGCACACAATTTAAAAAAATATTTTTTTAAACTGTGTGCTTAGTATGTGTTTTAAGAGCATATATTAAGAAATTCTTTAAAACAATAGGGATAACTTTAAAAAAGAATTTCTTAACATGTGCCTTTAAGGCACATGCTAAGTACACCGTTCAAAAAAATATTTCCTTGAATTGTATGCATATTTTCTTGAACTTGGTGTAAATGCAAAAATTAAGAGAATATACACACAGTTTAAGAGAATATTCTCTTAAACTGTGTGTTCAGCATGTGCCCTTAGGGCACATGTTAAGAGGACCCCTTTAAAAATATTACTTGACTGATTGAATTTTTTAAAATTTATTGATTAAATTATTTCGTAAACGTCAAATATAAATCAAAATATTTAGATGTGACTTAAGAAAACAAAAGGGCTAAAGTCATGTAAATATTGATTTATTAGACGTGGAACGGGCGGAAGGAAGCCATCATTTGTATAATCCAACTTACATTTGCAAGACTAAAATAGATGAAGTATTCGGTGGGACTCGTGTCACGTGGTGAAATATTTGAATGGAGGATTTGACATTCTAAATGGTCTAGAGTCTAAATTGACTTATGACTTTCACATTCTATTTGACTTCCTATTTCTAAGGAAGTCAAATCTTATTCAGTTATGAAGTTTATAGTTATAAAAAATCTTTACATAAGACTCATATTCCTACTTAGGGACGGGCGCAGTAAATTAAGACGATGTAGTTAAACTATAAATAAACGACTATAATTCAGTTACAGACACACATTGAAATTTTATCTACTTTTACGCATACTTTTATTGTTGACGTTTTCTAGCATGTATTTATTCTCATACCAGAGTTATCCCCAGCCGTCAAGCTCTTTAGTGTGATTCGTTTGTTTCCTGTGCAGGTTAAGTTCGTTGTTTGGTGGTTCGACGTGCAGACAGATTTTGGCGTTAACATTGACGCTAGATGGAGGACATGTTTTAGTGTTGCTTTTTACAATCGCCAATCTACTTTAAGTTGATCAGATGGCGGGTAAAGGGAAAGCGATTCATGACCAGGAGAGGTCCTCGGTCAACCCGATAGCGTAAGTTTGTAAATGTGTTAAAGATAGGCTTGGGCCCAACAACCCCGTTGTGGTTCAAACAAAAGCTCGGCCGACTTCGTTCGACGACAGTTGTTCTCTACTAGTCAGAAGGCTCTCGGTCTCTACAATTACGGGACATATAATCAATCCCGAACACACACTCGTTAGGAGCGGAATCAGGAACAAGATGGACAGGACAAACGGAAACTGATACGGATGCATAAGATCCAGTAGGTGAATGATGCTTTGGAGACACTACGCCTCCAACAGGAAGATGAGATGCACAACTAGCTGAATTGGAAGGAATGGGAGAGGTTTCCCCGGGTCGGCACAGGCGTCGGGAGTCTACGCAGCAGAGTCGATCCAGATCTCATCGATCAGAAGGCTCTCCCGAAGGAAGAAGTTAACGCGGGTCACACTCTCGAGACCTTGATAATAGACGGTATGCTCTAAATGGCGCCAACGGGTGGCATCACCAGAGTATACGAGAGATCAGAGTAGAGGGTCCCCCGAAGGAGATGCCATATCCCATCATGCAAAAACTGACGGAATTAGGGTTTAGAAAACTTATAAACAATTGGGATCAATTAGTTGTGAAAAATTAGGAGGTTTTAATGGCTAATTTCATTTGCATACAAATCACCAGTTACAGCGGGTGAAATATGGGTTAGGGTTTTGAAGTCATACCAAAATTGAGAGCAATTGAACCTTGATTTGTCAAAAAAATTTAGGATTTTTGCTGGGTAATTTATTTCTTTAATTTGCAAACCAACCGTACTTTGACTTCATCAAATTCATCTTCGCAATTGTTGCAGATCGTGATGTTCTTGTTCGAAATTGAGAACCCTAAAATTTTCTCCAAACCCCCAATTTTGCAATAACCATTTGATTCTTCCATTTCCAATTAAATAAGGGTTTCTATTACATACCTAATTGCAGATCCATATCTTAACTTCAAACACCCATCAATATATATGTATATTGTTCCTACATATATAAAAGAGATGAGAAGAAGAAGAGTAAAACTTTTTATTTCAATCACAAATTACGCCTTTTTTGGATGATATTGAGCAGTGTTGGATTAATTTTGGAAGAAGAAAAGGAAGAAGAAAAATGAATCCAACTGAATAAGGCTTTTTTTGGATGATATTAATCAGAATAAATGATGGATAGTTTGTGGAACAAGGAAACAGGCAGATGAAGAAGAGAACGCAGGTATGTAATGTATTTTTTTTATATTTTAATTTCTTCAAGCCTTTTTTTAACCTTCACTTTTTCACATAAGCAATGCTTTAATTCTTACGAGGTCACTAGGCATATTCATTGATAATTAATCGACCCGTACCAGATCGAATTGGACCGGGCTGGTTATCGAATCTACCTAAAATTTGGTACTGATACCGGTACTGGTTAGACCGGTATACCGAACCAGTTAGTCGGTCCGGGACTGATTTTTATCCCACATTGTACTTGTTACCATTCTCCTTGTTGATGATAGAGACGAAGTTTTGCATCGAGTGCAAAATGTGAAGCTGTCACATATTTCTCTTTGCATGCCAACGCCTAATATTATTAAGCCACACATCTTCTCCCCTATACCAGTTGTACACCCCATAAACTTAAACACCCTTTTGACAAAAAATAAAAACAATCTTTTTCATTAATTCCCATCCATTATCTTAATTTTATCAAAAAAAATTTATGGTTTTCTGTGTGATTCATTATATAAATTAAGTTTGAAAAAAATGATTCTGAAGAACTGTGAGTGTGAGGAACTATGACAATGTTTACAGGAAAAATACTGAAGTATAAGGAATGTGAGAGAAACAGTGTATTTGATGGATGAATTCACTGCTGATAACAAAGTTTATCACAATGCTTGTTATAGATGTCACCACTACAACTCTGCAGGGGTACCCTCAAGGTCTTTACTCCATCATTTAATTTTCTCTACCTTTTAATTCTACTCCTCCACTTGTTTTGATATATATATATATATGTGTGTGTGTGTGTGTGGCGTGCGTGTGTGTGTGATGAGTGAGTTTTACACCTGCGAATCGACTACTTTTAGACTTGAGAAGATGCTTGTTCTTATTTCTTTATATTGTTTTGTTAGTATTCTATTTAATATAAGTTTTGCAGGAGTTTTAGGTCAAATCCAACTTCGAAAGGGTAAATCGGCCTTTTTTCCAAACACGACGCCAGTAGCGCCGAGGCCATGCCTTATCGCCAACCCCCTCCTTCAGACCCTGCATGCTCAGTGCCGCAACGCCTCACTGCCTTTAGTAAGGTGGCACCGTAGCGCCACGTGTTGACCAGAAGCCCTAGACCAACGCCGCAGCGCCAACTCAAAGCTTAAAAGCTAGGCGCCGCTAGCGCCAGCTCCGGTCTTTTGGCAGATTAGGTCATTAAATGACCTAGCTGAAGGAGGATGATATATCTCTAATTTTGGGAGCCTCTTTTTGGGCTTGATAGCTGATTTCTAGCTTAGCAAGGAGCTTAACTCCATTTTCTCTTCTCCTCTTCTCTTTAGCTTAGCTTAGTTTGTACATATAGACTAGGGATAGATGGGGATTCCTTGGAGTTCAAGAGCGACATAGCGAAACAGATCGAAAGGTGAATCGGAGGGAGTTCTTGGAGATTGAAGAAAGCTTTGACAGAGTTTATTCTTCTCTAGTTTTTTCTTTGATTTTATATTTATAAATGTTGTTATTGTTGCTACTTATGTCTAGTTTATTAGCTATGAACTAAATATTGTCTCCAAGATTATAATGGATCCCTTTGTTATTTGAATTTATTATCTTTATCTCTTTGGTTGGCACCATATGATTTGGTTCAATATATTCATGCTTAATGTTTAATTGCTAAGGAAGTAGTGATTATTTGATAATCTATGAGAAATTGGGAGATGGGCTATAGATTGAGACCACAATGTGTTGGCATGTGTTTATGATTTGTCTGTATCAACGGTGTGACGCCCCCAGAATAGGTCCATTCAACCCAACCCATTCTGAGTCGCCAAATACATGGTACAGAATTCAAATACAAACTTTATATCATACGGTCGTGCAAAATACGACCACACAACTGTGAGTCTCAATACAAATATGTAGAAAATATTAAGATTCAAACTAAGTCCTCATTACAATTATTATCACACTATTTATCAGAAATAGTGAGGACTACTACTGCTCTAACTCGGACCATCACTCTGTCCCCCGACTAGTCCCCGCAACATTCTCATTTCCTGAAGAGGACAACAGATGAAAAGGGTGAGCTCAACTAGCCCAGTAAAGAATATTATGACTAAGATAATGAAAAATAAATTATCGTTAGCCTTCAACAGTTCAGATAAAATATTATTGATAACATGTTTTAGATCAATATTCGCAGCGGAAATAACCGTTCATCATCAATATTTTATCCCTGTAACATCAATCAATATTCATCTCATCAAATATTCATCTTTGCACTACAGGCCAAAGATATTCATTTGTATCATCAGTGGTCATGTTCATCTCAACACCTGTCATCTTTGCACTACAGGCCAAAGATATTCATCAGGTAATCATTCATCTTTGCTCTACAGGCCAAAGATATTCATCAAGTAATCATTCATCTTTTAGGACTGAGGATAATGAAAAACATTTAAAAAAAACGAATTCAGTGAGATAAAAGACAAAGACTAAGGATTCGTATTTCAGTATATTCAATTCAAAAATACCTCGTAATAATCAATTATGGAGCAAAATTCAAGAATAAAGCTCAAAACTTGGATACAATCAAAGATAGTAACCTTAACAAGCAATTTGGACAAATAGAAGAAAATTTAATTTTTCCGTGAATAGTGCCGTATACGTGAATAGTGTCGTATACGTGAATAGTAACCCCGACGGAAAAAGTAAGAATTTCAACATAAAATCCATGACAATATTTCGGTATAATGATATTGAAAAGAATAACATCATTTACGAAAGAAATAACATCCCTTACCATCCCTTACCTCAAAAAGATAGTACCTCTGACTGGAATATCGGATATAATATTGACGGAAACTTGCGCTGAATACTAATACTCAAAGTATAGAAATACTCACAAAAATACGCTCGATATTATAGAGAGAGAAAACTTCGAATTCTGGTGTGATTTTCAATTCTAACCTAAGCACCCTATTTATAGGAAAAGCTTAGGATGCCAAAGGAGACTAAAATAATAAAATAATATTATTTTTACAAAACTTCTCCAGCCGCCGGCTGCTTCAAACATCTGATTTTTTTCAACAAAACAACAAAAGTGGGGCCCACCATTTATAAAATAATATTTATTTTCCGAAACTTCAATAATTCATAATAAATAGCCCCTTTGTCAGAAAAATACAAATGATGTGTCCTTCTATAGGAAATTTAATTCTCTACAACTTTGCAGAAGAAAATTTTTCCAAATTCTCAACATAAATTATCCGAAATCCATAAACGGATGATTTTTCACACCAAAATACTGATAAAAACACATCAGCACAAATTCCTTCTTTTATATCCACAAAATAAATATTTCCTTATCATATAAATCAATAATTAATTATTCACAAATAATATTATAGAACTACAATATTGACAACCAGGTCGTTCCTAGGACAGAGGGGGCCTTCCGATAAGGACTTCTCCTTACTGGCGCGCAATTAAATAACCCCTCCTAGACAGAACTTCCTTAGACATTGTCAATAATGCTATCTAATAATATTATTCAAATAATATGAATTATTGAGTTGATAACGTGAAATACTGTGCAACGACAATTATTGAATCAATACTACAAAATATCAACTGTAGCCATTATTGAATCAATCATAAAAAAATAGCAACGTAGCAATTATTGAGTCAATAAAATATCAATGCAGCAATTATTGAGTCAATAATATAAAATATCAACGTAGCAATTATTGAGTCAATAATATAAAATATTGAACAGTAAATACTGTAACAATAATTGAGTAGGTTCCTTCTCACGTAAGACTCAATAATTCGAAATACTGTGCAATACCGTGTGCTACTGCGCACCACCGCGTACTGTATTTTAACCACCGGGTATTTCAACAGTACTAACGGTAACAACTACGCCGTTATCTTGTAAAAAGTTATTTCTGTCGCTTTCTATATCCGACAGTTATTCCGTTGTGGGGTCCACAAATAACTGCGCCGTCGTACGAATATTCCCCGACAACAAGAATATTCCACGACCAAACGAATATTCCCCGACAACAAGAATATTTTATAACCACTTGCTCATTTTAAAAATATTTGCACATTTCACCTATAACTTTCATATTTATCAAGTCAACACCTTACTATTTCGAAATAATATATAAAAAAAATTAAATCTTTATTCATAAAAGTTGGGGTCTTACAAACGGACTGCATGATTTGCCTATAGGATATGAATATACATGTATGCCACGTGTGACCTTATGAGAACTTTTGTTTTAATTCCTTGTTAAGGTTAATTCGCATAGGAATGTGTTGGATTATCGCCTAGTTTGGATGTTCCTTTCTGTCTATTCCTGTTCGGGTGGATTAGAGAGGATACGCTCATACATACCTCGGAAGAGGCGTAGGAGTACTTGTGAGTTCTCGGTCGACACTCCTTCGTGATCATTTAGACCAAAGAGAGACGGGTAGGATATTTGATGAAACATAGCAAACCAAGTGTTCTGACAGAACGCTACTGTGGGGTGAATTTATGATCTTAGCTTGTAGAGCCTTTGATACCCATCATTATGCTTTTACTTACTTTGATAATTAGATTTAATTACATAAATTACACACCCTTCCATTTATTCTATTCAGACCTGACTTAAGCGATATAAAGTCGATGTTTGGTATATTTTAGGAAGTAGTTCCTCGTGAGTTCGACAACTCTCTTATCACTGTATTACTTGTTAGACCGCGTATACTTGCGCATGTTTGGTGATCGATTATCCGACCAACAGTGTGTGTGATCAAAATATATGTTTTACTACATTTTAGTCATGCTTTTTCTAATGTGGGTTTTGTTTGAAGGTTGATTATGTATGATCTCAGCTTGCTTGAAGCATTTGAATTTGTTGTCTCTGTTTTAGAATTGCTGAATCAATTGTCAAGATGTTACCAACGCTTAATACTATTAACCGTTATAACCGGTTCGGTCCAATACATACTGGATATCCACCTTAGCAAGTTAATTATGTTTTTTTATAAATTTTAATATCTCAAATAATTTCATTAAATATTAATAGTTCGTTGTATATATTTTTATTTTTCTAAAAAAATATTAAAGGGTAACACTTTGTGATTTAAAACAATTATAGGCAATTTTTGGCCGCACATACACAGTTTGTTTAGAATTTTTCTATGAGTAATTTTTTTTTTAAAATACATGTTTTTTTTTAAAAAAATATCTTTCAAAATAAAATATTTTGGATGCGTCATTGAATGTATTAATAGAATTAAATGGTAATAAAATAGATTTTTAAAATAAAAAATAATATCTATAATCATATTTTCCCAAATACTGAAATCATATTCTTAAATTTTGCAAATTATTTTGACAATACAAATCTAATTTAGTTAAATGGAGTATTTGTCATGTATATCATTTTTTAATTTTAAATGGAAGGAGCATAGCATTATGATATATGGGTCTCTTCTTCGGACCGAGTAATGCTCTAACCTGAATATATGGGTTGGGCCGAACCACTTTGGCGACGAGCTAGGGTTTCTCATATAAAATAGCTAATCACTCTCAACGACATAGCTAATCTCGCAGACTCGATGGGAAAGAGAAAGAAGGAGCAGCTACAAAATACTACTACTAGTCCAGTCCTGGATCAGAAGGAAGAAGAAGAAAACGAAGCGTATAGCGAGTCCCAAAAGAAAATAAAGAAGAAGAAGAAGAAGAAAGAGACAATAGATGTCAAGATTCTGACACTCCGTGAGCAGTCCGACAAGACATCGCCGCTCGTCGGTTACTTTCCTACCGGCTTCGACCCACTCAAGAACGGGCGGGTTGAAGCCGAAGCGTCCGGCCCGCCGGACCACAGTGTTAGGGTTTACAGGAACGTGAAGCGGAACAATCGACTGCAGGTGGTTGTGAGCCCAAATGGATCTCAAGTCGATTTTGTTGGGACCAATTATTCAGGCGAAGGGGCGGCTCCTCAGCTATGTACTTATGCTCTTGGTGTTCTGGATAAAGCCACTCAAACCCTGAAGATTGTTCCTATTGCTGCTAATAAGGTAAAAACCTTGATGTGAGTTTGACTATGCTTGTTTGTTGGATGTTGAGAAAGTTGAAGGGAATTATTTCTTATAATTAAATGAAGAGAAGCTAATAACATGAGAATGTTTTGTGACTTTGAATTGTGTGGTTGTAATGGATGAGATTGCTTTCTGGGCATGCTTAATTAATTAATTTGTGAACTAGGTATTGGGAGTGGAAAATTTATTTTTTTCAGAGTCCCGAAGGTACGAGATAATCCAAAAACCTCAAATTGTACTTTTAAATATTTCATCCATCTTACGTGTTCCCTTATTTTCACTGTTTACTTCAGGATTCAATCATAAGGAGTTGATTAAAATATTTCTGAAGTTATGTTTAAGTTCTGGGTCTACCTTTCTTTTGTTTATTGATATGGTGTAGTTGAGGTAGTCGGGTAGAAAGTGTGGTGCTACTCTATATTTGCTATAACAGCATAGAGAAAATTTTACCAGCCAGGGAGAATAATTCCTACTGTAATCTTCTGATACGACAAATGAACCTAAAATTACAATCTTTTAATGAATGACTCTTAGGTGGTGTTTGATAAAATTAGTTGTTAAGATCTGAATAGTTTAGATATCTGAATAATATAGAGTATCTGAATAGAATTGTATCTGAATGAAAAAATATTGTTTGATGATTACTTTTTTCAAAATGTCTGAATAAAAATATTTTACCATTTTAACCTTTTAAACAAAACTATAAAATAAAATAAAATAAAAACAGAAAATTCTTTCTTCTTCATCTACCCTCATTCCCCGCCGCCCGCATCCCCGCCGGCCCTCCTCCCCCTCCAAATATAAATACCCCATAGTTTCTTCCCAATTCCAGAACACCGTCTATTCCATAGACAGTGAGAATATCGTCCACATAGAGATCCGGCTGCCGGATCGTAACGGCCAGGATAGGTTTCTTGGATCCGGCGACGAAGACATTTCCGTTGGATTTCCTCGAAAGGAACAAACAGTATTCGCCTTGAAGTGTACGGATCTCGGCGATTTTCCCTGTCGCCGGAAGCACGTGACGAGAGGTTTTGCCACGTGAGGGGGAGGTTGAGGGTGTGGTAACGGAGGAGGGAGGTGGTAAGACGGGGAGGAGCATGGCGGTGGCTGTTGAATATCGCAGCGGCAAAAGAGAAGGCGAAGTCCGGCGGGGCAAGGATGGTGCTAGAGGCGTTGTTGAAGGCGGGGGAGAGAAGGGTGGTGGCGAAGAGGGAGTAGCCGCGGGAGGAGAGGGCGTCCGCTGCGGCGGCGGCGGAGGAGGGCAACGGAAGGGAGGTGGAGGAATTAGCCCAGGAGAGGAGTATGCAGAAGAGGAATGGGAGAAAGTGAAGAGGAATGGGAGAAAGTGAAGAGGAATGGGAGAAAGTGAAGAGGGTGAAGAAACTGTGATCTTGAGGAAAGATTCTAGCTATTTTTGTGTCTGTAAAAGCTTTGATTTCTTGGAATTGGGAAAAAACTATGGGGTATTTGGTGGTGTGGTGGCGTGGTGGTGGTGTGGTGGCAGATCTGATTGGTGGATAAGAAAGGAAAATGATAATATTAATGAGGGTATATTTGTCCAAAAAATAGCAACTCTCATTCAGACTTGCCTCGTAATTCTTTTGACTTGATTTTTTATCTTAACCATTTAGATGCATTAAGAGGTAAAAAAACAAAACAAACAACACACCGCCTCTGACCGAATCAGAGGCAACCCATTCAGAGGCAATAAGTGGTAAACAAACACTGCCTTAGTCTTCTTTTAATGATAAGAACTCCAAGCTCTATTTATTTAGCTTTATCATTTTTAACAGTATACTATCTATATTAATAATTGAAATGTGTTTTTGGACAACTGACCTGACTTGCTACTGATGACAGATATTTAGGTTGGAGCCTAAGCTTAGTGGCTCAGATGTGAGTCAAGTGACTCAAGTTGAAGCTCAAGATAATTCCAAGGAAGTGCTCAATGCAGAAGAGACAGCTGAAAAATTAAGAGATCTCACATTCCTGTATTCGACAAAGAAGACTATAAATAAGGTAATAGGCTAATAGCCCCCTTCCCCAGTTCCCCCAATCCCCACCCCCCCAAAAAAAATGTAAAAGAGAATAACAGTAACCCTCTCAAGCACACACCACTGGCTTTAGTGAAGAGGAGAACATCAAGAGAGTTCTTTAATGCATTAGCATCTTACCAGAAGTAAAATCATCTGTTGTGCTACCTTTTTTCATTGATCTTTCTGCAGAAAGTCTTATTATAATATGGTTATTTCTTATATTGCAGACTAAAAAACTCGAGTCTTTACGCCAAAAACAAGATCCTAGATCTCAGAAGGATCTAGACAGTAAATTAGAGGACATTGAGATAAACAAGGATGCTCTTGAAGTTGCTGCAACTACTAATGCTCGTAATATTCCACCCCATGATATATCAGCTTCTACACCTGAGAAGGCTTATCCACTTGAAAAGATTATTTTTGAAGGAGAGTGGAATTACCTTAAAGATTTACTCGAGATAGCAGAAGTGGCACCCGATGTTTACCCGAGCTTTGTTTGTAACAGAGTTTATAAATTGGAAGAGATTAAGGTAAGCACTTAAAATTAATTCAACTTTCTCCGTCTACCTGGTTTAGAATATGATATCAGATTATACTGCCCTATGTTCTTAAACAAGAGTATTATTTGTTTTCTCGCAAATATTAAGGTTTGCATGGCCCAAAAGGTATTACAGAAAATAAAAATTACTTAAATATTTATGTTGTGTGTCATATACAAAGCTTAATTTTTAGAAAAGAGAAAGGAAGTCAACAAAAAGTGGTATTCTTATTTCATTAGTGGCAGGAGTACAATTGTCATACTTTTAAGAAAAATTATTCCACGAAAACAAAATAGTAAAGATACATAATTCTGATTGTAATTTCATGATTATTTTTGATAATATCATCATATAACCGACATATGACTGGAACCTAAGAATTACATGAACAGATTTTACTATTTTACCTTTATTTTTAAGTGTCATTTGCATCCTAAGAATGTTTTCCTCATCTTTTCCCTCTTTGGTTACTAAAGAGAGAACGAAGGTATCTAGCACTGAAATATATCACTATATTACAATGTGTATCAAGTTTTCAGTAAAAGTAAATTATTCTATGAATTACATGTTTCTTTTATTGACGTCTGAGACTAGTCTGTGATATGCTGCACTCTTTTCATGTTACAGCATGAGTATGAGATGGGTACGCTTGCTTGTGTATTTTCATACATTACACATCTTATCAAGTTCAAGGATAAGCATTCGATGGATGGTCATTTATCCGCAAAGAATCACAAAATTCCAAGCATCTTTTCCCAGAAGTTCCGAGCCATGTTTGGGGAATCAGATAAAAAAAGGCTTTCGGATGAAAAAAGGAATCTTCTTATCAGCTATGTCTTGGTGCTAACTCTTTTTGCTGATGGTTATCGGTCTGACCCATCAGATATAGCTAAGGATCTGAGAATGAATGCCATAGAACTGAGAACACATTATGAACAATTGGGTTGCAAGTTTGTTCGCGAGGGAACTGTTCTGCTGGCTACACTTCCTGTCCCGCTGCAATTCCCAGTTATTAGGATTAGAAGGAAGCGTCAAAGGTAGACTGATGGGTTCGAACTTCTTCTTTTTGTACTGGTTAGACAGTACTTTAGAATGGTGGGAATTATGGACGAGTATCTCATCTTGGCGTATTTGTGAGATTATCATATGTAGTATGGTTAAATTTTGTTTCAAGGTTAAAGAAAAGATGGACAATTTTGATGACATGCTTCTTGTAAGGAATCCCAAGTAAGCATTGCCTTTTTGGAATGTCATGTTACAATTTCATTTATTTATAATGAAAGTCACATTTCAGAGGAGGAGATTGCTGTCGAATTTTTTTTATACCTGGGTCTGTATTTATTGAGTACTGATACAAAATTTGTTTTACAGAAAAGAACATGTAAATACAAAATTATGTACACTTTTGCCGTTGGTAATAACTACTCCATCCGTCCCTTAATATAAGTCGTTTTAGAGTTGTGCACAAGTATTAAGAAAATGATTGTATAGCATTAAATATAATATCAATTGTCTATATTGTCTTTGTATTGGAAAAGAGTATTATTTATTGGATAAAAAATAGTGAGAGAACCAAAGTTGTATTTAATATTTGGGGGTAATATTGAAAACTAAGCAATTAATGTTTATTTGAAATCCTCAAACGACTTATATTAAGGGACAAAAACACTTATGTAAAACGACTTTTATTAAGGGACGGAGGAAGTACTACATTAGAAACACCCATGATGAATAATCAACTAATTACAATTGAGACATCATTTTGTAAGTTATTTCAAATTTCCATGTTCTTTTATGTAAAACAAAATTTGTGTCTGTACCTCGATAAATACATACCCAGGTTCAAATTACTATTGGTATTTATCATACATGCTTCTATTATTCCATAATGAAGTTCCTAGTGGATCTCAGTTTCAGTGGTAGAATCATGGTCCGGAAAATAAAGATGAAAGTCTCAGTTACGTACAGATTGCTTGCTTTCCTCCTCTATACTGATACCAGGAATTTGGATTATGGACAAAAAGTATTCATGTTCATGTATGCACCGGAGCTTAAATTGCTATTGATTTTAAGGAGTTTTTGTGGGTCTTCCGACATGACCTGACCTGACGGACAACCCTATCAAATCCGGTAGAGACATCAAGAAAAAGAAAATGTATTCAAAGTGAAAGAAACACTCGAGATTCAATAAATTATACCAACATTCTATGAGACCCAATATACATGGCCATAAACTTGGTATGGGGCTCGAGAAAGTTTAGAAATTAACACATTGTTTTCAATAACAGGCACTAGCTAGTAATAACTATTCTGATACACGCATTAAGCCCATATGTAAAATAATGGACCAAGCTATCTAATAACAAGGGCAGCTTTTATATTGTGTAGAATTATACTCCTATATTGGAAGCAAATGATGGGTGGAGTTCTTATTCATGATTTGCTCTTAAACTTCCTTTGAGCTTTCAAGTCCACCACAATCACGGAAATGTTGTCCTTGCTTCCCTTCTGGAGAGCAAGCACCGAAAGGTATTCTGCTGCTGCTTGAGCTGCAGCATCAACTCCCTCACCTCTCTCTACATGAGTAATAGGTCCATTCTTTTTGTGCCAAAGCAGGATACGCCTTCTAGCCACTTCACACACTTCCTCATTTGTCATGACATCCCACAGACCATCACTGGCTAAAATAAGGCATTCATCCTCTCTAGCTCGTGGTACAAACATGACTTCCGGTTCAGGTATAATCCACGGTCTCAAATATCTATCACCTGAGGAACATCCCTTTATCAAATAATATCTCAAGCAAGCTGAAATATAGAATCACATAATGTAGATTGAAAGGCCTGTTCATAAATGCACTCCAAACAGACGAGAAAAGTAACAGCTCCTTTTCTGTACCATGTATTCATAACAGAGCAAATAAAAAAAAACACAGCCTATGAGTACATAGTAGATATATGATGCTCGAATTGATAGGAACTAACATTAGAAGTATGTTTCCAATATTTTTCCAATCACCTTTGTAGTTTCTAGTACGGAAGCACTAAACTTCAATCACTTCTATAGATTGATTCATTGCTCAAGGCAATTCTGGAATTGTGTTTTCAGACTATATATGTATTAGTGCAAGGTGTCACTGGCACCCTTTTGGTGCTGTTAGAAAAGGATAGGATCTCTAACCGATAGAGCCAGAGGTGTTTCAGAAATTAATCTGTGTAGCACACATTGAAACTTGTGTTCAAATTTTAGGTCTAGAAAATTCTTTTTCCGAAGTTGTTTTCATTATGTTCATTAGTTTTATTGTAACAGAATTATTTTCAGAAGTTCTAGAAGAAGGCTATTTGTCTTAGATCACTTATTTCAAAATCAGTAAGCTTAAGGATGTAATCCAGACATTGTAGAAGAAGGCTATTTGTGTCCAAAAAAAAAGAATTAGTTTTTTAGTAAGATCAGCTATTCAACATCAATGAGCAATATGCAGTTTGATCAACTGAGGTTTAAATAGCTGCCAGAAAGGATATTCCCACAAAGTCACTATTTTGAAACCATGCAAAAGTAAACCTACCAATGGACCTTGACATTGCAAGTACGCCAAAAACACGGTGTCCATTCCACTGTATGACCTTTCCCCCAGATGCTTCAATCCTTGCATGTTCATCTTCTCGGTTTGGCTGAATTTAAGTGGAAAAAAGACAAAAAATAAAGGGGAAAAAGTTTAGACCAGTTTACCACAAAAGCTTGATTTCTTACTAACAAAAAGTAGAGCTTTACAAACACGCCTTACTTTATGATCATTTGACAAAGCCAATGCTTCTTTGCCACGATAAAGGACTGCTCTTGAATCACCACAGTTTGCAACAATAATATGGGATGAGCATATTAATGCAACCACAGCAGTAGATCCCACAGTTTCAGGGGCAACAGGTTCTAAAGTACTGTTAAAGGCATCGGAATTTCCTCCAGGAATGCTTCTGCTAACTCTTCCTCCAACTTCATCATCAATCTTTAGAAAGCAGCTGGTGAAGACTTCCTCCCACTGCATCTGTTGAGTGTCTCTCATTCTTACTTCAGCCTCATCATCCTGAATACCTTGTAACTTCTCCTCTAAAGCAAAATGGACACGGTCACGGCAGTAATTTGCAACCTGTGTAAGGTAACATTTCTACACTTGAGACAATGACTATGATATTAAAGGTTAATTTATCACATGACATATAGAAGAATTATGAATAAAACGTAAGCAATGTGCTTATGATAACAGACTTACAAATGAGATACTAAAAGACAATTTAATATGATAAAACATTAACAGTTGCATAATATCATTCTAGAGGGTTCAGAATAAATCCAAAGCTAGAAACTAGTTCAGAATAGTTTATGAATTTGGGACAAATGATAGCGATGAAGTTGGACAATCAAAAGTACATTCAAATCCAGAAAATCATGTCACGTTACTCTCAAAGAAAGAAATAAAACGTCCATATAGCAAAGTTGAACCTCAGAATCAGACATACCTGATAACCTCCATGACCATCATACACTCCAAAGAAATGAGTTGTCATGTGACCCAATTTTTGACTTATCCCATCAATTACACGATCACCAACAAACATTTTAGTAGGAACTTTCATAAATTGAGGCACAGCGGCAACAGCATCTTCCATCTCTGGCCTCTTTCCACAAATAGACACAGATCCCCATAGGGGAACATACTCCACTTCAAACACATCCCTGATCCCTCCTTTTCCAGGAATCTTCTCTGTAGGCAACTGAACAGCAATTAGGGATGCCTTTAGAGTAAGCCCATTAGAGCTTGCTTCATTTGCACAGGCCGAAACTGTTAATAATTCATCTGCCAGCTTCCCCTCCATACTTTGTTTGTCAAAGCTAATAACTTTAGCAACAATTTGACCATAGTCTATTTCCTTGATTTCAACAGCAATTGGCAGGCTTATCCCTGAACTAGTATTCAGAGCTAGCAATTGCTCACCATTGATCCCATTGGGATCATCAGAAACTGTAAAAATTTCATCTTCCTCACTTTGCTGAATCATGGCATTTGTAGAAACCCAGTTGTTATCGCTTAGTACAGTCCCTGAGAGATCAGATTTCCCTCTGCTTTCTCCAGATCCAGAAAAGGTTCTCTTTAGACCATTGCAACTCCTCTCCCAACTAGCAACAGACCTAGCATGCAGCACCGATGAAGGATCAGATAACAAGCTTGCTGTTTCAGTCAGTATCTTCACCCGTGTTATTTCCACATTGCCTGTGATCCCAGAAGTATCACAGATTGAATTACTTAAGCTAAGTGTAACTGCAACAGCCGGAGACATCTCTTCCATGAACGCCACTTCGTATAGCACTGACAAAATAATGATTACCCCAGATCCCACCAAACTTACATAATCAACCACTTTTTATTCCACCATACTCCTGCTAGCAATTGACTTAGTACACAAGACTAACAGGTCTCACTATATCCACTCCTTGACTGGGGATAAACTTCAAACAACTTGAACAACAATTGATAGAACGAACACCAAGTAACACCAAGGGCAGATTTCAACTGGAATGAGCTAAAGAAGAGCAAAATGTAAATTTGGGCATCCAAAGCTACAAATTTGGGATACAAGAAACACTAAGCACATAAAGCAAGCTCAAGCAAAGGTCTGAATAAGCTAGTGATAAGCAAAAAGAAAATGGGTCATCAGATCTGGTGGTGAAGAATTGATCATCTGGTCGTAAACAATGGATCTAAGCATCCATATATGAGAATTTTAAGGTTGAATAGAGTTGATTTTTCCAGTAAATCTGGACCAACAAATTCTTCCACTCGTAGAAAAAGAACCGACCCTAGAATATCAAAATCCTATCTCCAATACCAGCCCTTAAATAACCAAAAGAACATGTGATAAAAAGCCAAAATTAATTATCCTTATCCATAAACCCAAGAAGGAAAGCAAAAGGATTTCATGAGAAAGAACCTAGGAAAAGGAAACTAAACCCTCATGAATCACAAAGAAAACCATCAAAAGGTGGAGTCTTTTTGACACACAGAACTTGGGTTTCATGGATCTGAAGCAACCATCCACATCCTCTTAAAAACATTTGTTCTTTTTACTTTTATTTGTTCCTCAAATACATACAACAACCTGTAATCTGAACAAATTCAACAACTGTAAACAAAGAAAAAATTATAATAAAAAAAGAGAGGGAGAGAGGGAGAGAGGGAGGGGGGGGGGGGGGGAGAACCTCCCAGAACAACTGAAATTCACAAACAAATAGAGAAACAACTGGTAAGGTGCTTACCAATGGAACACCCAAGAGCTGAAGCCTCCAAAATCCAAATATTGGTCAGTTATTCTGTTTTGCCTCTTTCCTAGATTTTTTCTTGCTGGGCTTGGAGGCAGAGAGGAGAGAGGAGAGAGGAGAGAGGAGAGAGGGAGAGAAAGAGAGCTCCTTGGAACAGCCTTTACTCCATTTGGTGACACGTATAAACTCAATTATCTAACCTCAATCAATCAATGCATTGGACATAAAAATGGTTTAGGTCCTTTAGGATACAGTAGAGTTTCATGATACACAAGTCCTAGTGGACTTTTCATGAGACAAGCAACATTAACAACACGTGTCCCTGCATCTAAGGATTCATACGCCCACCCCATCATACCTAAAAATGATCGAAATACGTATATGGAAAACAACAAGACAATATGTACATTCATTCTAAGGTTAACCTTACATAGTTTTTTTAAAGTTATTTAATGCAATTACATAATTTTATTAAATTTAAGTTATTTTTTACTTAAATTTTTTTTTGTGACGTCCCAAAATAAGTTCAATATTTAATTCATTTTGAGTCGTCAAATACACTCAACAAAATTTAAATACAATCTTTCATATCACACGGTCCCTCCGCCCTTCCTTTAATATATATGTCGTTTTAGAAAGAATAGAGAAAATAATTATATAACATTAAATATAATATCAATTGTCTATAATATATTTAAATTTTCATACTTATCTCTTTCTTACTCATATATGAAAATATTGTAACTAATTCTCTTATATTATATAAAATAACAAATAATTAAAAAAATAAAATTATTTAAAACCACGTAGTATTTCGAACAACTCTTTCCCTTTTGTGTTACCGCATTTTGGTTCATTTCTCTCAGAGATAGACCTAATTTACTCCCTCTTAATCTATAAAATATAGGAATTTCTTAACATGCGCCCTAAGGGCACATGCTAAGCACACAGTTCAAGAGAGTATTCTCTTGAATTGTGTGTATATTCTCTTGAATTTAGTGCAAATGCAAAAATCAAGAGAATATGCACACAGTTCAAGAGAATATTCTCTTGAACTGTGTGCTTAGCATGTGCCTTTAGGGCACATATTAAGAGGACCCTAAAATATATTGGTCATAACTTGTAGTATTTGAAGTCTTATTTTGTTTTTACATTAGAAAGACTTTCAAGATAATAGAGCTCATTACATTCCCGCACTTTGGTTCGTTTCGTATACAAACTCAACATTCGAAATTGAATTGAAAAAAAAACACAGTATACAGATTAAGATACCTTTTAATTATGTATTTGATCCATAAAAAAAAAAGTATTATTAATTTTTTTTGTATGCAGTTAGTTATATCCTAAACTTTAAATTCGATGTAAACTTGATTTTGATTAGCTACTACGTGCTTCAATACAAAATAAATATAAATAAAAAACTCATTCCGTTCCACAAAAAAAATTATTTTTTTCTAAATTAATTTGCAATCTCTTAAGATTTAAAATTAATATGAACTTATTTAATTTTGATTCATATTGTAAACTAGTTTAATAGTACAACTAACTCCAACTAGATTTTGAATATTAAACCATAAATTTCTATAAAAATTATAAATATAAATAAATAAATTGGCTTACAACTTACAAGTACGGGGGGTGTCCTCACCGACTACGTAATTAATGAAATTAGATTAGTTTATAAAATTGACACATGTCATAACTTCACCGGTTTAATTACCTTGCATGTTAGTACCTCTACTAAACTATAGTAATTTGGATGCAAAATAAGTATGTAAAAAGAATAAAATAAAATAGTAATTTATTTGGTAATCTACCAGGTTACGTTACGTGGCCAATTTGTTTATAGAAGAACTACTGATTAGAGGTTTGAAAAAAATTAACCCTCAAAACACACACACACACTTAACTGTGTTTTTTTATAAACATGTCCAAAATGATTAACATGGGAAAGATTCTTAACTCATATATATATATATATATATATATATATATATAAAAAATTATCCGTGGCAACCGGTTGCCCGTGACACTATTTCAGCAACTAAGTTGATAGTCGTTGATCAGATGAATGAAAGGCTCATATTAAAAAAAAAGACTCACATGCCGCTACAGGCTTTAGCGGCAGGCCCTTAATTCCCAAAGCTGTTCGGTTTTACTTTATTGCCCCTCCCCTCCTTCATGTCTCCTCCTGCCGCCACAGCCTCTCCTGACAGTAATCAATTGGAAACTAAACTTTTAAAGAACTGAAAGAGTCACAAAATAATAATAATAATAACAATAATAATAATATAATAACAATAATAATAATAATTATTATTATTATTATTATTATAATTATAATTATAATTATAATAATTATAGTAACAATAATAATAATAATAACAATAATAATATTATTATTATTATAATTATTGTTGTTGTTATTATTATTATTATTATAACTATAATTATTATTGTTATTATTGTTATTATTGTTATTATTATTACAATAATTATTATTATAATTATAATAATAATAACAATAATAATAATTATAATTATAATTATAATAATAACAATAATAATAATAATATTTATTATTATTATTATTATTATTATTATTTTGTGACCCTTTCAGTTCTTTGAAAGTTTAGTTTCTAATTGATTCCACAATTCCAAACTGTCGGGGAGGCTGTGGCGGCAGGAGGAGACATCAAGGGGGGGAGGGGCAATAAGGTAAAATCGAACAGCTTTGGGAATTAAGAGTCTGCCGCTACAGCCTGTAGCGGCTAGGGGAGTCTAATTTTTTAATATGAGCCTTTCATTCATCTGATCAACGGCTATCAACTTGGTTGCTGAAACAGTGTTACGGGCAACCGGTTGCCACGGATGATTTTCCTATATATATATTCTTTTCTTAACAAACTCGGGGAACAATTTCAGGAAAAATTAATTATTCAACCAGTCAATAGTACATGAATGATAGAGTTGAGGGAATATTTATCCTATTAAAAATAAAATTCAAATTATAAACTTTTGTGATGAGCAAAAAAAATAAAGAAAATTAAAGCTCTAAAAATAAAGAGAAAAATGAATATCACAAGAGTGGAGAAAAAACGAGCAATCTAACACCAAATTAAGAGAAAATAAAGTTCCACAAAAGAGAAAAATAAGCTCTGCAAAAGGAAAAACAAACTCCACAAAGGGAGAAACAAACAATCAAATAATAGATTATTGATAACAAAAAAAAATCTAGAGGAAAGTCTTTTCAAAAAGAAAGGAAATACTCCCCAAATTTAAATATGAAGTTTTGAAGGTTAGAGTTTTCGACTAGAGAAATAACATTCCTAATTTAGTTAATAACCTGATTATTAATTTCTTTTTTCAAGATTTTTTAATTTTTATTTTCCTTATAAATAACAAAAAAAATATTATATTCAACAGTACTGATAAAAATAAAATTAAAATTATATGAATTTATTAATATTGTAATCGGCAATGTACCAAAAAAGATATTATAATCAAGGAAATTGATATTTTCACAACACTATTTGATATTTTCACATGAAAAGTGTTGCTAGATGTATAGCAACGAGTAAAACCGTCGCTATAGGATCTATGTCGATACTTTTTATGCGAAAATATCATTTTTTGTTGTGAAAATATCAACTTCCTATAATCAACACTATTGATGTAAGATCCGATTTTTAATTAAGGCTTAAATATAAATTATTACTCTAAATTATTATCCGTTTTTTACTTCGGTGATTCACCTTTTAAAATAGGGGATCGAGAGTTGATTAGGAAAACTGTTATTAATGCTCTGATTCATTGAAATGAAATGAATTCAGATTTGAGAATTTTCACAATAATTTTTGAATTGTTAAGAAAGAGAGATTTGTGTGCTAAGAAAGAGGGATTTGTGTATGTAACTTCATCAGTGATGGAAAGAAGAAGATAAAGGTGGATATTGATCAATGATGCAATTGTTTGGGTGGCATTGATTTGTTTTTTTGATGATTTAGGGAGTGATTTTCTTTAGCTATAATGGGAAATAAAGTGGTTTGACAAATTTATCTTATTTTGTATAATGAATGTGTAAAAATATATCAAAATAACATTTTTTTTAATTACACATAAGATGTAATTGGGCCTACTCATGGTTCCATGTCATCATATTTTGACGTGACAGTTTCAATTGAATGAAAGTGAAAAAAATTAATAGTTTAATTATATAATTGAAAAAAATTAAAAAGTGAATCATCGAAATGGAAAAAGGGTAATAGTTTGAGGTAATAATTTATATTTATACCTTTAATTAATAAATTTATATATATGTGTGTGTGTTTCTGAAACAGTAAAATGTTAAATTGATAAAAAATTAAAGTTAATGTTGATATGTGCAAATTACAAGAAACAAAAAAATATTGGCGAAGAAACAAAAGAATATTTAGTACCGTACGACGGCGCCGTAGCAATCAATCATTGGTGGACCCTGATAATAGAATAATTATAAGATACAGAAAATAACAAAATAACCTTTAATAAAAGTTGTCGGTAGGAACTGTTACATTTAACTGTTAAAATACCTAACAATAAAGGAATAGTAACGTACAATCCCACTACAATATTTCACAAAATTAAACCAATAATTGTTACAATAACAAGGGTAATAATGAAAAATTACGTATTTAAAAGTCGCATATACTGAAAAGTTAGACATACTCATTAATATGTTAGGTAATAACACTGTATATATGTGATATTAATACATTAAGTAAATAATACATAAGATGGACAAATATAATAACAGTTATGAATGATAAAGAAAATGTAATCTTGAAATGTGAAAATTGTGCCAAAATTATGTGGTAGATTGAAGGTAATCTTGAAATGTGAAAGTTGTGCTAAAATTTATGTGTGGTAGATTAAAGGTAATCTTGAAATGTGAAAATTATGGTAAAATAATGTGTGATAGATTAAAGATAATCTTCAAATTAAAAAAGTGTGCTAAAGTTGATGTATGGTAAATGTTGATTAAGTTTTGATTATAAAATGAGGGTTTTAGAAGGAGTTGACATAATCTTCTTACTTGTTCTTCTCCTCGCTTTCTAAACAATTTTTTTTTGTGTGTGAGTGCTTCTTTTAGTGTGCTAAGAATACTTGAGTGTTGGTAACATCAGTAAGAGTGTAAAGGATTGCTCAGGTGATTATTTTTTCTAAAGTATAGTTACACAAACACCTACACACATTACACAATATTTGCAACTATTTATTTGGAAAACTCTCAAGTCATTTAGAAGATTTATTTTGAGAAGTTTCATATGGAAGATTGTTTCAAAATGTTATTTTATTCATTCAAAAATTATTTTGAAAGTCATTCCATTTCATTTTGTACACTACACAAATTTATTTTTACAAATGCTATCAATATATTTTTGACAAATTTACAAGATACGAGTTAGTGTACACCATAAAATTTATATAAGACAATTACTAATTAAATCATAAATATACATTTAGGTTGATTTCCTACATAGGAAGCAGAATATAGTCACGTGCTAAGAAGGTAAGAGATGTCATTTTTTTATACTACTAAATTTAAACTTATTGTAGTAAGAAATTATTATTAGTTTATACGGTCCTTAACATTAAACAAATTTATGAAATAACAATTTGTTAAAATTCATTTAATAGTTTGCACTTCATCTAATATATTTTGACCTAAACCTTCTTGTTGAATTATAATCGTTGTATTTGAATTGTGAACTTTCGGACTATGAACATTTTAGACTTTGAACTTTAGATTTTGACTATGAACATTTTGACTTGAATTTTTTATTTGAATTGTGAACATTTTAAACTGTTAAATATTCATTGTATCGTGAACCTTATCGTTGAACTTCCTATCTATGATTCTTGGACATTACCCTTGGATTTGAACTCATTCCAATATTCTGTATATTGTGTTGATAATTTAGACATTATTGGACTAAGAACAAATTAAATTAGTCCTTAAACATAAATAAATTTCATATCTCTAATATTCATTTATTGTTTTATTATTCCTACTATTTCTGTTTATTTTTTGTTGTTTGTACTAACCATTAAGACTCAAGTTGTTGTAAATGTATTTGGCATGAATGTAAAGACAATATGGTTGTTGAGTGTTTTTAACTTGTGTGAAAAAGATACGTGGTGAAAGTTCTATTTGGTCTGAGGTAAGGAATAATGTTGTTTGACATAATTAGTTGATGAGATCTTGGTGATAAATTTTAAATTGAAGAAGATAGTATATATTATTGTTTATTTGGCTCTCATAATGAATTTATCATTGCGCCACAACTATTTGTTAAAAACTTATGTTGTTTAGTATTTTCTAAATCTCTGATTTTATCGCTGTTGAATGTTAAAGACAATTTTATTCTTTTGTTATTTTAGTCATGATATTCTTTATTGAGTTATTTGAGTTCACCCTTTTATTTTTAATTATTTTTAAGTAATGAAAATGTAACTCGAGCTAGCGGAGAGAGTATGTAAATGAAGTGACGATTTGATTTAATACTTGTGATAGTGCTCACTAAGTTGTAAAATAATATGCAAATAGTTATAATGAGGAATTAGTGAGTGTGTTGTCGTACTATACACGATATTATAATAATTATAATTAGAGAAATTTATGTATGTTTTGTATTTTTGACAATTCAAATTGAATTGTATAGACCCAAATTTGCGAACTGATAAAAATAAAAATTATCACTCGTAAATTTATTAATATTGTAATCGGTAATATACCCAAAAAGATATTATAATCAGCGCTTATTGATGTGATTAAAAACATCATATAAGTTATTGCTAAAAAAAAATAATCGTCCTCTTATAATTATGATGCGAATGATTGTGACAAATCAATAGATAATATTATAGAATTGACTGAAATCAACACATAAAATCAGCGCGCGAGATATACCTGTAATACAGAGAGGATACCAGAACCAACAATGGTCCACACAAATGGCATATCATTTTGCCGCCAAATTTAGGTAATCAGCTAAAAGCCCCGCTTATATACAGGCACTAAATAAGGCACCTAACCGCTTACATGTTTACATTTTTTTCCGAAAAGAATATAAAAACACAAATCTTTCTCGTGTTGTGTGGGTTGAGGTGGTGTTAGCCAGTGGTTGTGCCGCCGTGAAATTGGAGGTTTCCGGCTCTACACAACAGACGCAACACCCCATGGCCAGCAATTCCGGAGATGGCACTAATATATCAACGGCTGTAGCCATTGATAAAGATAAAAACAGCCCACACGCCGTCCGGTGGGCCGTTGAGAATCTTTTGAAAAAGAACTCTCGGGTCTTCCTTGTCCATGTCCGTACCCAGGTCTTACAACCCCGTACGTTACCACCTCCCTTTTCCAATATTGGAATTCAAGATTCATTGATTGGGTTATGGATATCTCCGATTTTTATATATTATAATTTTGAATCTACCATATATTTTGAATTGGATGTCAATTTAAGGTGGGATTTGTAGGTTTCATCAATCAAAGTCCTGTTATTATTATTATTATTATTATTATTATTTGCTAATTTGGGGAGGGGATTGAACCTATAGAGTTCCACCGAGTCCCGGCAAAGTCCTGTTATTAGATTGTGCGGTATGGAGTTTTGCTACATTTTGTCAAATTTATTTATGGCACAGGCAGTGGTTCTTAATAGAATTTAGGTTTAAATATAATGTGGGCTACATTTTGTCAAATTTATTTATGGCACAGGCAGTGGTTCTTAATAGAATTTAGGTTTAAATATAATGTGGTATGCAGACGATGCATTTGAGCTAATGTCTCTTTATGGATCAGGTGTTCATTCCCTATATGAACTTTGAGTCCATTTGAACTCCTAATTAATCATGGGTGAAGTTTAGATCATATATATATATATATATATATATATATATGTATGTATATAATCATATTTCCAATTATGCAATCAATTAAGTCTTTATCATATATGTTATGCAGAGGATGCAGTCCCTAAAGAAGGTCGTGCACCAACAGAATATGAAATGCAGCATTTCTTTCTTCCATATCGTGGATTTTGTGCTCGAAAAGGGGTAATCGATCATCCTATACCTTGTGCATTTAACATCCTTGTCTACTCTTCCCGCACATCCCAACTTTAGTTTTTACAATCAATTGCTAAGGTGGCACTTATTAAACTAACAAGTTTCCCAAAAAGAAAGACAAAATGCAATAAAGTACCAAGTCCAGAGGCTACAGAGAAGGCCCTGTATGATCCATTTAATCACGTTATCACTAGATAGGTAAATTGAAGTGGATTAGGGTCACTTTAATATAAAGATGCTCGTGTAGCTGAGTTTTCGAATTAAATTAATCACAAACTCTGATAGGTGTATATAATACAGGAGACCTGGTAAAAGGCTAGAACAATGTTTTGATCACATATGCTTGATCTGATGGGAATGAGGTTTTACAGATTCGAGTGGTAGAGGTAGTCTTCAACGACATTGATGTTACGACTGCATTGGTTGACTTTATAATCAGAAACTCCATCAGCTCTATTGTTGTTGGTATTTCAAACCGAAGTGCTCTAACAAGGTGTTTCTCTCTCGCTATATATATATATATATATATCATTCCATCTCTCTCTCTCTCTCTCATGTCTAAAAACACATTCTACTGCCCTATAAAACACTATTCTGTAACAAAGTGGCCTAGGTTTTAGTGCCTTGGACCTCATATTTTTCATCCGTATGTATACATTTTTTATTGTTTCCACCAGGGCATTTAGAAATCCAGATGTGCCAACTAGCTTAGGCAAATCTGCACCAGACTTCTGCTCAGTATATGCAATATCAAAAGGAAGAATTCAGAACGTAAAATCAGCTAGTCGACCAGCTATACCTTGCATTACAGCCAGTTCAAAGCCACCATTTCAATCCGGATATACTTCAGATGGGTAAGAATATACTGAAGTGGGTAATAAAATTGAACAAATAACATTGTATGCGGTCTTAGACTTTTATTATCCCATTGTTCTTGTAAACAACACGATGAATTGTCATGATAACTAACATGAATAAAGTGTAGAGTTGGTTTTTAGCTAGTTCACAGTAGGGATAGTAGTTATCTACTGTTAGTAGATAGGAATAGTAGTTATCTGGTTGTTAGTCGAGTAACTGAGCCTTCTGACTGAGAAAGTTATGCATATATTATTGAAATTCTTTCATATCACCTCTTGCTTCCCTCTGAATTCTCCTCTTTCGCTTTTTAAATCTACCCTATCAATTTTTTTTCTCCGGTATATGTTCTTCCTTTCTTCAATCTCTATTTCTCATGTTTTTGGATGAATTATTTATATCTTATGCATTTTATTATTCTCTTAATTTTTCCCCCTAGAAATTAAGAGAAGATGGTCAGTGTTGAGATCACAACATGTTGTGACATAATTTGGATATTGCATGTTGATTAAGACATAAGCAATTCCTTTACCTTAAGAGACTTCTTATACTCAATTTCACTGTATTCCTGCTAATGCAGATCTTTTAGCCAGTCGAGTTGGAAAAGTGGAGGCTCCGAGAGAACATCCTTCGATAGAAGCAGTGACAATAGTTCATTTACTGATAAGAGCAGTGATTTTATGCAAATGAATCCACTCGACAGGCACTCCGGCAGCAAAATTCCATTACAACAGTCGATGAACAATCTTAATCATATGGTTCGTACAAAGGCTAGTTCTAGTCCACAGCATCCAGCTTTCTCCTTTGAGGGCAGCGATCTTTCTGGGCCTTCTAGCTTCCAATCATCTGATTTCTCCTTTGAGAATTTGGACCACTCCCACACATCAGAAGGATCCAGGATGAATAGCTATACATCCTCCCAACAAGGAGTAAGTTCGCTATAATATATATTTGAAGGGTCACAGAACAAACTTAACGATTATGGTTATTGTTAATGAATCGTGATACTTATAAGCTAACTATTTAACTATACCCCAACTAGCTTGCTATAAAAATGATGTGTTACTTTGTGCGATTAGAGTATGCAATACTGTACTAGAAATGATGTGTTACTTTGTAATTGTGAACCCCAAGAAATCCTCTGCTACTTCTTAGGATTAAATTGGAAGAATTATGTTGCCTGAACCCAGCAGCCAATTTCTTTTAGACTATATGTACTCCATCCTTTCCAAAATGAGAGTCCCACCTTTAAAGTCAAGGTTTTGAAGTAAAGTTTAACCTTAACATATAACTAATTGATTCCTTCAACAACAAAAAAAAATAAAATATATAGATATATATATTAATCAATACATCACAACTTTCTTAAGTTCAAATAAGTTTGTTTCATTAATTTTGAAACTGGACTCTCATCTTGGGACATCCTAAAAAGTGAAAGTGGGTGCTCAATGTGGAACAGAGGGAGTATTCAAAAGCAAGATTTTTTAAGTTGACTCCAAGTAAACGGAACAGGACTTCGACTGGTTGAGTGTTTCCATCACATATTGAAACAATTTTTGAACTTCATTTATTTTCTATCCTTTTCTTGTCATAATTGTTCCCAGTAATGCAATTTTTTTCATTTTTTGACTCCAATTGTCTTTTGAATGTAGTAAAATCCCAGACAGCAGATTTTAAATCTGGTTTGAATGTCCTGAATGAGTTACCTTTTACAGGGAGACCTAGAGGATGAGATGAGGAGATTGAAACTTGAACTGAAGCGAACCATGGAAATGTACAACTCAGCTTACAATGAAAGTATGAATGCTAAACAGAAGGTAAGATTATAACTAGATCCAGATAAAATATTTGTTACATTCATAGTGTGAGGGGGGAAATCTCACAGTAAGTTATGTTTCCAGGTAAGAGAGATTGATCAGTGGAAGTCATCAGAGGCACGTAGGATGATGGATGAAGCCAAGCAAGCTGGAGAGGATGCATTAGCTATGGTAGAGATGGAGAAGCAAAAGTGCAGGGCTGCAATGGAAACAGCACAGATGGCGCAACGTATAGCAGAACTGGAGTTCCAGAAGCGGAAAAATGCAGAACGTAAGGCTGAGCAAGAGGCAGAAGAGATGAGGAAAATGATGGGTGCATTGACTCGCACTGATCTCCGGTATAGAAAGTACACCATTGAAGATATTGAAATTGCAACAAATAACTTCTCTGATTCTGCAAAGATCGGTGAAGGAGGGTACGGACCTGTTTATAAAGGCTTTCTCGATCACACTGCTGTTGCCATAAAGGTTTTAAGGCCTAACATTTCTCAAGGGCTAGAGCAATTTCAAAGAGAGGTATCCTATATTTTTGTTTTTGTTGGCATATATAAATATATATATATATAACTGTAGGAAACAATCTACTCTACTCTAACCTAGGCTAGGGGAAGGAGGGAAAGATTGCCGCAGCTGGTGAGACTTGAACCATGCTCAAAAGCATGGTTGGGGGTTCACCAATTAATTGGGCTACACCCACAACAAGCAAATACTCCATATTAAAATATTGTTCAGATTTAAAATTGGCTTCGATCTATTTCTTTCTTTGTTTCTAATATCTTGCTAGCACCACATTAGAACTTGATCATGTACTTGATAGAAAAACCTAAGTTCCAGTTAAATTAAGATGACTCTCTTTTCTTATATAATCGATGACCCTGTCATTAGTTATAAAGGTTGTATTGTGTATTAATTCAGCCATATCACAAATGAACAATGTCTGCTGTTACTTTAAACTTCACAACCAAATATCACCATCATCTATCCAAGATACCAGATCCTCTGGCTTTAGCAGTTGTTAATTAACAGTATTATTGTTGAAAAATAATAATTTCTTCATGGTGTAATTGGAAAAGTTAAAAGTGTAACCAATCCTCATGACCTGAAGTCTGTAGTTTTCATTGCGATAGTAAAGATCCATCAAGATGAGCAGAGAATAACCCCATCAAACTCACTTTGACTTGGTGTTGAACACACTATTCACTGACCATCACTTACTTTCAGTATTGGGGGTAAAGCCAGCTTAGATTTCGTGGCATTCAAATTTTATTTGTCAAAAAACCCAAAGTTCCAAAACTAGTTGATCTATCCACCTTACACCTCAGTAGCAAACCTTCACGGCCACTGTAGGACCAAGCTTCCCAGTGCAACAGATTCTTGTGCCTTGATTTATATAGCAAACTAAGTGAATATTGAGAAGAAAGAACAAAGTCAATGGTCATGTCCACGGACGAATATATATAATGGAACTTACGAGCACAGGTGATGGTTGCAAGAATAAAAAAGGATATCAAATTTGTATTTCT
This sequence comes from Panax stipuleanatus, assembly GCA_020205555.1. Taxonomy (NCBI): domain Eukaryota; kingdom Viridiplantae; phylum Streptophyta; class Magnoliopsida; order Apiales; family Araliaceae; genus Panax; species Panax stipuleanatus. Next base: position 1,343,165 of record CM035124.1, read on the forward strand.
AAATTCCCATCTAATGTTGTCTTTTCTAATGCAGATTGAGGTATTAAGCTGCATGAGACATCCTCACATGGTTCTCCTTTTAGGTGCCTGCCCTGAGTACGGCTGCCTTGTATATGAGTACATGGAAAATGGCAGTTTAGAAGATCGTCTATTTCGAAAAAACAACACTCCCCCACTCTCTTGGAAAACCCGTTTCAAAATAGCTGCCGAAATTGGCACTGCCCTTCTTTTCCTTCACCAGTCAAAGCCAGAGCCCCTGGTGCATCGTGACCTTAAACCTGCCAACATTCTCTTAAGTGGAAACTATGTGAGCAAGATAAGTGACGTTGGCTTAGCCAGGATGGTTCCACCATCTGTGGCTGACAGCGTTACCCAATATCACATGACAGCCGCAGCTGGAACATTTTGTTACATTGACCCAGAGTACCAACAAACTGGAATGTTGGGGACAAAATCAGACCTATACTCACTGGGCGTAATGTTGTTGCAGCTTCTTACAGCAAAGCCTCCAATTGGTATAACCCACCAGGTGTCGAGGGCAATTGAGAAAGGAACATTATTAGATGTTCTTGATCCGACAGTGCCTGATTGGCCTGTCAAGGAGGCTACATCATTTGCGAAATTGTGTTTACAATGTTGTGAGCTGAGGAGGAAGGACAGGCCAGACCTTGATAAGGTCATATTGCCCGAACTGAATCGACTAAGAGAGCTTGGATATGATGATGAAACCGATTTTACATAGATGGAACTGCCTATGGTGCGAGTCAACACACTGCTACAAGTTTTGAAGGGAGCTCATATTCTAGTCAGGTCAGTTCCCATTTTGAAACCTCTGAACTAGACTTCACTTGCATATACCTCTTTTCTCTCAATTCTGCATTCATCCATAACCTTCTAGCCATTTCATAGACTCTGTTTGCTTTTGAATAGTGCAAAAGGTACTATAGATATATTTTTTTTGAAACCAATGATGTCATTATTTTGGCTAGACTCTCTAAATTGATAGCTTGGTATTAGTAATACTTATCTAATGGAAGTTCTTTTGGTAGAGTCCAAATCACAGTTTTCGTAGCCCTTTTTTCCCAGAATTTATTATCCCTTTGTGCTTACTTTTGCCCAAATTTATACATAAAGCAGTATGGTACGTATTGCTTGCTGCTTGATCCTAGAGACTGGAAATTAAGCAAATTTGTGTGCCTAGCCCTGTACAGATTGATCCAAGTCCAACCACACTGATTGCTTGGTATGTAAATGTATGGCTAGTATTATTAATGTAAAAAACTAAGAAAAATCAATGAAGTCGAGGAAATGACAATTAGTTGAGATTACTTGTTTTCTAAACACACACACAGATATATATATATATATATATATATATATATATAGAGAGAGAGAGAGAGAGAGAGATCCTTGATCTGTTCCTGTTGATGTGGCTAGTTTCTTGATGGTCTAGTTAACTATCACCCTCAAACTCCCTCTTATACATGGGGATATCAGACGATTGTAATTGAAATTTTGTTTTCATGTTTAACAGGAATAAGCAATCTTAAAGTGCTGCAGCTGGAGATGAATGCAGATCAGTATAAGCAGGTGGCTACCTACGATTCAAGCACACTGGAAAATTTCATAGCCTACGGCTGAAAATTTAGATCCCTTTCAGCAGTTTAAATAGGATGAAATGCCCAAATAAATAAAGCATTTGGTAGGTTGTGAAGTTGTTTAGCTCAAGGATCTCAATGCAGTTCAGGGAAAATAACTCTTTTATGATTCAAACCTGAAAATGTGTACTACATCTCATTGTTGAAATCTGTGCTCTTCACTTTTCTATCTATTGTTGTTGTTGTCTGAAAATGTATACTAGTGCTACATCTTAAGGTTCATGGATTGGATGGTGTAGTTTTTAATTACGTTTACCGTATAACTAACTGTTCCGTCGGCAGACATCTCTATCTGCTCAGTCTCCCCTCCCCCCCCCCTCCCCCCTCCCCCCTCCCCCTCCCCCCTCCCCTTTTTTTTTTTACTAAAATACAAAATGGTAATGAATTCTGAATCCTAGAAATCTGCCTCCCCTAATCCTAAAAATGTGTTTAAATTGGTTCAAGTATTTCTGGAAAGAAGAAAGCAACAGTGGGTTCTCTCCCGATGCTGCAGAAAGGGTGTTATTCATGTCCTTTACATAATAATAATAACCATTGTTGTGTTGTTATTATATTTGAAAGACAGGCTTTGATTCCATGGACTAGGCAGCAGACAGATTTCAGCGCTCATATACTTACTAGTTAGTATTTGTAGTAGTTTTGAATCACAATATATTACTATTACTATTACTATTAGAGGTTAATTGCTAATTCTAACCTCCAAGAACTAATTGTCAAGTTTTGTTTTCGATCACTCATTTACTACTACTTTTTTAAGAACGCAATTATTTTACAGAATTCCAAACCACATAACATGTTTAAAACAATTTTCTGAATATGATTAAATGTTAAAATAAACATAGATAACTTTTTTATGTTATATAGATTAGAAATGACTTAAATTCCAGCATTGATTATCATTTTCCACCAGCTCAAAATTTAAAATGACTTCACCTCGTAAAATAATAAGTATATGTGTTGGACTTGGTGACTCATATTCCTCACCGGGATGGGGAGAAGAAGAGGGAATCACCCGCTGGGGCGGGAGGTATCACTGGTCGAACAGTGGAGAGCCCCGCTGGGGCGGGGCATTATGCCTGGACAGCCCCGTTGGGGTGGAGAGGCAGGAACGCGAGAAGGCGCGAGCGGTTTCCTTGTGCGACCAGGATTTGGGTCGGTTTCCTATTTGACTTAGGAAGGGATATTATGGGAACAATATACCATAATATGAAGTAGGGTTGGAATAGGATTGTTGGGTATAAATAATGCCTATTGTATAACTCTATGTAACTAATTCATTAATAATAAGAAAAGGAGCGCCTCTCCCGTGGACGTGCCCAAATTGGGGAACTACGTAAATCTGTCTGTGTTAATTCTCTTTAATTCTGTGCGTGTGTGTGATCCAATAATTCTAACAAATTAGTATCAGAGCTAGGTTAGATCTGTTAGATTCGTTTTGGATAGAACACGAAGAACGATGGCATCAAGTTCGTCCGTTTCAAAGTTCGACGTGATGAAGTTTGATGGAACAGGGAATTTCGGGTTATGGCAACAGAGGGTCAAGGATCTGTTGGTGCAGCAGGGATTGGTGAAGGCGTTGAAGAAGAAACCAAAGGCTAAGACAGCGGAAAATTGGGAGGAACTAGAAGCGAAGGCGGTTAGTACAATTCGTCTGTGTCTTGAAGATGTAGACGAGGTTATGTATCATGTGATCGGTGATGAATCGCCATCGAGAGTATGGAGTAAACTCGAATCCAGGTATATGTCTAAGTCTCTGATAAACAAGCTGTTTCGGAAGCAGAAGTTGTTTGGGTTGAAGATGAGTGAAGGTTCAGAACTCATTCAACATATTCACACGTTCAATCAAATTATCAGTGATTTAATTAGGATTGAGGTGAAGTTTGAGGAGAAAAACCAAACGTTGATGTTGTTATGTTCCTTGCCGGGTTCCATGGAGAATCTTGTTACAACTCTGCTATGGGGAAAAGAGACTCTGAAATTGAAGGAAGTCACATCTGCTCTTCTGATGTTTAATCAGCGAAGGCTTCAGACAGAGGGTGTTTCGGGTGAAGGGCTGATGGTAAAAGGGGGAGAACAACGTGGCAGAAAATCGGAAAGGAGAAAATCAGGAACGCATGGAAAATCTAAATATAGAGGAAAAACCCCTAGGCATAGGGACTATAAATGTTATAAATGTCACGAGACAGGTCACTTCAAGAGAAACTGTCCGATGAATAAGGATGATGGAACGAAGACTGGAAAGAAGGCAGAATCGACTAAATCGGCAAACGTTGTGGAAGAGTCATCGGAAGATGGGGATATGTTGTCAGTTTCAACAAACACAGACGTGGCAGATTCTTGGATTCTGGATTCAACATGTTCGTTTCACATGTCACCTAACAGGGAATGGTTTGACACATACAAATCTGTGGACTGTGGTACCGTTTTGATGGGTAACGATGCTTCGTGCAATATCATTGGAATTGGCACAGTGAAGATCAAAATGTTTGATGGTGTCGTGAGAACACTGACTGAGGTGAGGCACATACCAGGATTAAGAAAGAATCTAGTTTCATTGGGAACCTTATACTCAAATGGCTGTGAGTGTAAAACAGGTGGTAGAGCCATGAGAGTGACAAAGGGTGCGCTAGTGATTATGAAGGGTTCGAAGGTTAATGGAAATATCTATCGTTTGATAGGGAGCACAGTTGTAGGTGGAGTTGCAGCCACTACAAGCTGATGATACTGATGATACTTCGTTATGGCATATGCGGTTGGGGCATATGGGGGAACGTGGGATGCTGGAATTACATAGAAGAAATCTGTTGAAAGGGGTAAAATCGTGCAAACTTGATTTCTGCAAGTTTTGTGTTCTGGAAAAACAGTGTAAGGTGTCATTTAAGCGTGCGGCGAACAAAATTAAAGAGATACTTGATTATGTTTATACTGATGTTTGGGGACCAGTGAGGGTAGCTTCAAAAGCAGGATCACTGTATTTCTTGACTTTATCAATGATTATTCGAGGAAGGTTTGGGTGTACTTCATGCGACACAAGTCTGAAGTTTTTGAGAAATTCAAGGTGTAGAAAGCTGAAGTGGAAAACCAAACAGGGAAGAAATTAAAGTGTCTCAAATCAAACAATGGAACATAGTACAAGTATGAGTCGTTTGTGAAGTTTTGTGAAGAGTATGGGATTCAGAGGCACTGGACTGTAAGAAAGACACCACAGCAGAATAGGGTGGCAGAAAGGATGAACAGAACTATAGCAGAGAGGGCACGGTACATCAGGTTGAATGCAGGGCTTTCAAAGGATTTCTGGGCAAAGACAGTGAGTATGGCAGTTTACATTATAAACAGGTCGCCGAATACTGCTCTGGATAATATGGTAGCACAAGAGGTGTGGACAGACAAAGAGGTAGACTATTCTGGTATGAAGATCTTTGGATGTCCAGCCTACGTACATGTTCCCGGGGATGAGAGATCTTAGCTTGATTCGAAGTCCAAACAGTGTATCTTTCTTGGGTATAAGAAAGGTGTGAAAGGGTACAAGCTTTGGGATCCGAAAGCAAAAAAGGTGGTGATCAGTAGGGATGTTATTTTTGACGAAGCTTCTATGGTTAAGGCACATCAAGAAGTTCAGAAAAACACAGCTGGGAAAGACACCAGTAGACAACAGCAGGTACATACAGGTTGAGCTGAAAAGTTGTGACTCTACCAATCCACCGCTAGAAGAACAGGTTGATCAGCAACAGCAGAAGAGAATAGCCGCAAGGAGACCCAGACGCACTATCAAACCACCGGAAAGGTACTGATTTGATGATATGGTTGCATATGCACTCTCTACCACTAGTGGGGATCCGTCTACATTTCAGGAGGCAATTACTAGTTCTGAAAGAGACAGATGGATGGAAGCCATGGTGGAAGAGATGAAATATTTGAATAAGAACAAGACTTGGGAATTGAAAGAATTGCCCGATGAAATAAAACCAGTGGGGTGCAAATGGGTATACAAGAAAAAGAAAACTGTATCAGAAAAGAAAAAGAAAAGGTTCAAGGACTCGGTTAGTAGCAAAGTGATATTCACAAAGGAAGGGGATTGACTACGATGAAGTGTTTTCTTTAGTAGTGAGGCATACTTTAATCAGGATTATACTGGCATTGGTGGCTAGCTATGATTTGAAATTAAAGCAGCTCAATGTGAAGACAACTTTTCTCCATGGTGATTTGGAGGAGGTTATATACATGGAGCAGCCTGAGGGTTCAAGCAGCCAGAGACTGAGCACATATTTTGCAGGTTGAAAAAGTCATTATATGGGCTGAAACAGTCTCCACGACAATGGTATAAGAAATTTGATTCTTTTATGATCCGGATTGGGTTCACAAGGTGTGAGTATGATTGTTGCGTTTATGTTAAGAGTCTTGAGGATGATTCTCATATTTTTATGTTATTTTATGTTGATGATATTCTTATTGCTACGAAAAGTATGGGTGAAGTCAACAGGTTGAAGGCCTTGTTGGAAAAGGAGTTTGACATGAAGGATTTAGGGTGCTGCGAAGAAAATACTTGGGATAGAGATTCGCAAGGATAGGTCAGCAGGGAAGCTGTGGTTGTCCCAAAAGAATTATGTGAGGAAAGTATTGGAGAGGTTTAGTATGGCTAATGCTAAACAGGTCAGCACTTCACTGGCGAGTCACTTCAGGTTGTCTACAGCACAATATCCGGAGAATGCTGAAGAGATTCAGGATATGTCAAAGGTGCCTTATGCGAGTGCAGTTGGTTGTTTGATGTATGCAATGGTATGTACATGACCAGATTTGGCACATGCAATCAGCACAGTGAGTAAGTTCATTGGAAATCTAGGAAGAGAACACTGGAAAGAGGTAAAGTGGATATTCAGATATCTTAAAGGTACTGCGGATCATGAAATTATGTTTTCAAGGCAAGATCGGATATCAGTGGTGGGGTATATAGATGCAGATTACGCTGGAAGGTTGGATGACTTGAGGTCTACAACATGGTATATGTTCACTTTAGCAGGTGGACCGATTTATTGGAGATCCATGGTACAATCTCTAGTAGCTCTATCGACTACTGAATCTGAGTATATGGCTTTGGCTGAAACTGGAAAAGAAGCATTATGGCTAAAGGGTTATTGTGACAGAGTTGAGCATAGATCAAGGTGGAGTACAGTTGTATTGCGATAGTCAGAGTGTCATTTACTTGGCAAAGCATCAGGTATATCACGCGAGGACCAAGCATATTAATGTAAGGTATCATAAGGTGAGAGAATTAATTGTTATGGGTGATGTGATATTAGAAAAGGTGCACACTTCTGAAAATACAGCTGATATGTGGACAAAGGCTGTGACCGCGGACAAGTTCAAGCATTGCTTGGACTTGGTTAATATCTCCGAATGTTAGTAGGAGGAAACACTACCCCGAATTTGGTTGGAACAAGTGACTTAACTTCTGAATGGGCGAGGTTATTCGTCAAGGTGGAGTTTGTTGGACTTGGTGACTCATATTTCCCGCTGGGGCGGGAGGTATCACTGGCCGGACAGTGGAGAGCCTCAGCTGGGGCGGAGAAGCGGGAAGGCTAGCAGGCGCGAGCAGTTTCCTTGTGCGACCAGAATTTGGGTCGGTTTCCTATTTGACTTAGGAAGGGATATTATGGGGACAATATACTATAATATGAAGTAGGGTTGGAATAGGATTGTTGGGTATAAATAATGCCTATTGTATAACTCTGTGTAACCAATTCATTCATAATAAGAAAAGGAGCGCCTCTCCCGTGGACGTGCCCAAATTGGAGAACCACGTAAATCTGTCTGTGTTAATTCTCTTTAATCGTGCGTGTGTATGTGATCCAATAATTCTAACAATATAGAAATAAAATGGGAATTTAAAATTTTATTTTAACCTTTTCTTTTGCCATGTTAATTATTATTATTATTAACATTTTCGGTTCTTTATTTTATATATATATATATATATATATATATATATATCCAGGCCAATTCAGGAATGGACCAGTCCATTCCGTTAAAGAACGGCTCTGTATATATAACCACCAAACGAAGCGTAAGAGCATGAACAACAATTTTCCTAATCAACTCTCTATCCCCAATTTTGAAGAATATATCAACAAATTATTATCCAACAGTTTCCTTATCCTTATTTGACTCTCAGGATTTTACTCCCCAGTGTGAGGGAGTCAAAAGATCGTTCTCTGTATATACAAAATGACATTTCACACCCTCATTTAAGTAGACAAGTCATCAATCATACACATCTGACATTTTTTTACTACTTCGTTTTCAAATTATAAACTTAATATTGACTTATTTTTTAAAAATTAATTTCAAATGTATTCGTATTTAAAATTGATATAAATTTATTTAATTTATGTCAATATAATTATAAATATTTTAAAAGTACTATTAATTATAAAATTTATTATTTTAAAATTTTTAATAAATCATATTAAATTAAAATTAAAAATATCACAAATTAACTTTTTAAAAGTTAATATTGATCTTGTGTACATTTGCAACTACAATTCATTCAATACTCACTCCATAAATTACTTAAAATTTAAAATAAAATAAAAATTATTTTACAATGGAATATAATTGATAAATTATACTCTCTCTTTTATAAATTATAAGATTATTATTAATTTGATGTATTGATTGTTGGAACTTTTAAATTTTAAATTTCAAATTTCAAATTTTATTATTTAAAGAATTAATATAAAAAATTTGTTGAATACATAGTGAAAAAATTAAATATCTATTTTATAGAATGGCCCAATATCAGTGCAGAATAGGAAAAATGCAAATAGAAATAGAAAATACAACTTACAAATACAAATAGAAAAATGAAAAAAGACGGGTTCAACTTTCAGACCGACCGACCGACCATTAACAATTGGGCAAAGTATTTTTATAACCTCCCTCCCTCCATCCTCGCCTACGAATATTCCGATCCCCCTTATTTGAGATAGAAACCAATCCCAATTACAAAACCCTAACCCTACAATAATAATAACGATGGCGCACCAACCCACATCTTCAAAGTTCGACGATCAAAATGATCACAATCGTCGTCTCTACAACCCCTATCAGGATCTCCAAGTCCCCATTCAGAATCTCTACAAGCTCCCCACTTCCCCCGAATTTCTCTTCCAAGAAGAATCCATCGCCCAGCGCCGCTCCTGGGGTGAGAATCTCACTTACTATACTGGCATCGGCTACCTCGCAGGCGCCGTTTCCGGTGCAGGAAAAGGCCTTATTGAAGGTATTAAGTCCTCGGAGCCGGGAGATACCACGAAGCTCCGGGTTAATCGGATTCTTAACGCATCTGGCCACACGGGTCGGAAGTTCGGCAACCGGGCGGGCGTGATTGGGTTGATGTATGCGGGGTTGGAGAGCGGGATGGTGGCTGTGAGGGACGCTGATGATATTTTCAACAGTGTGGCCGCGGGACTCGGGACGGGAGCTCTGTATAAGGCGGCTGCTGGGCCGAGATCGGCGGCTGTGGCTGGGGCTATAGGTGGCGTGGTAGTTGGATTGGCGGTCACGGGGAAGCAAATGCTGAGGCGATACGTGCCGATTTAACCGATTTAATTTAAGGGTTTGTGGGGTTCCTCTCTCCCAATCAGTACAATTTTGATATGTTGAGATATGAAATGAAAGGTGTTCATTTTCAACTGTTGTAGTATAATATCTAATATATATTTATTCCAATGTACTCTTCTGAAGGTTTAGGTGATGAATAATTGACGTTTGTTGTATACCATTGCTATGCTGAGATTATTTTTCAAAGAAATTGATTTTTTGTTGTCAAGGGTTTTCTTCTGGGTTGATAGCTAATTGCATTGCTGAAATTTGATAAACAGAAAATGTCATTTTGTTGAAATGAGTAACTTTCTATTCTTCTGAGGTCTATGGACATGGAAGATATTGGCTGCATTGGATGTTTTCACTCTTTCTATACAAAGAACATGCTTATTTAGCTTGAGTAGTATTAGTTTGGCATTATTTACTATGTCTATATACTTTTCTTTAAGGAATATCTAGCTTTCTTGAGGTTATGGTAAATAATAAAATTGTACGTGGAGGATTCTATTGCCTTGAATTCAATTTCTTTTAGTCATAGTTGAAGGTATTCTCCTTACTATAAGTTTCTGACCCCAAATCCTATTTTGGGTACCCAAGAAACCATTAACAGCACCAGAGCTTAGAAAAATCCATAGCTCATGACCTACCACTGTCCTTTCCCAACCCCAACTTCAACAGTTAAAGAGTTATTTTTCTCAAGTGTATCTTTTGCAATAGAGTACCCTGTGAATTTTGGAAGACACTGTCAGTACTGTCAAAATGGGAAGTTTTCTGACAGGCTTGAGAGAAGATTGTATATTTGGAGTTCGCCAGCCATATAGGGTGTGAATGTGGTTTAGTGTGATGATTGATTACAGGTGTATTAAGTCCTTGGGGAGTTTGGATGACAGGAGGCAGTTAATTTTATATTAGAAGCATAGGATCTCCCTTGAATATAGCTTACAAGATCGAAGCTAAGTACATGGTATAAAAAAGGAGCTTAATACTATTTGGGGAGTTTACTTTATATTTATGCTACCGTGGAATTTCTGCGTGTATTGCACATGCCTTATCTATTGGATTGAAAGTCACAGGGATGAATACAAGATGAGGGAGACATGTTATGACTTGCACAATGAGTTCTATATGATCATCTAAAATATTTAAGACTTTTGGAAGGATGAATGATGGCAACTTGTGAGAAAACACAACACACTTTTAAGGTTAAAATTGAATGAGGGAGATTTTTGAAGGTTGTGTTTAAAGACAAGGAGAAATAAGCAAGTACAAGTGTACAACTATGTTCAGTGATCACTTATCGCCAAACATTAGGTGTCATTTTCTGCGACACAGACAAAAGGGGAAAAAAGGGGAATATGCGCCATGTAAAACACAGTGGTTGGGAATTAACAAATCATATAGGACCGAACAAATAAAAGTGATAGTTTCACGAAATCAATGAAAACTAGAAGAGTTCTGAGCTATATTGAGATTAATATATGTGGAGGAAAATTAGAATAATATATGTTGTAAAGTTTCTTTATGATACTGTGATCTTTAATAGAATTGATACGGAAAACTTTTGAAAATAAAAATTAAAAGTTTCGGCTAAACATATCCTATCATCTTTCCTACATAACCGATTTTAAAATTCTCATAGCTGACGTTCTGTTAAACTAACTAAGTGAGGCGGAGACATGTATCCTCGTGAAAATGTGAATATAATAAACTTAGGGTCAAGAAAGTAGTATTAAAGGTGGTATTGTACCTGGTAGTGATCGAAATAAAAAATAAAAATTGAAGTGTCTGGATGTTAACTTCAAAGTTCGGACTGGATGGTGGGTGGTTTTTTTTTTTTATATTTTAAATACTGCTATTATTTCAAAACTGCCTGCTGCAGAGTATTGATAAATTTTATAATTTTCTATCCGAGTTGTTGCCATACCCTGATCTGATCTTCCATAGAAATGGGATCTTCCATAGAAATGGGGGTTAGTGAGAATATCGTTACTTAGATGTTGGGGGCATTTTTTCCTAGTGTTATCCATGTATTGGCTCACAATTTCAACCATCGTCAATTTTAGCATAGTACCGATTGGCTCCACGTTTTCCATATCTAAAAAAATAGCAGAGGTCAAATAAAACATGGATTGTAATGCCAACTTCTAGACCTTTGTCCACGGTCAGACTTGAGAAGCATGACTGCAGATGAGTAAATGCCACAAAAAAATCTACTTTATTGAGATATTTTATGTTTCGGTTATATTTTGCTCATTGCAACGAACTGAAGCAGCTTTAGCAGTCATTCATCTCAACAGCTGAAACCAGCAAACATAATACACAACAAATTCTTAAAATTAACTTAAGCAAGAAGTGTTGCTCAAATGAATTCTGTCCTTTTCAAGGGATCTTTACACTCTACAATGGGCAAAACCGAGTCATGATACTCAAAGAGGTCCCTTTATTCTAAAACTTTCTACCCTGTGTCGCATGGGCAAAAGCACACAGCGATTATATTGAGCCGAGGAACAGTTGGTTGCCTCACAGATTGATCAGTAGAGAAATCAATATTTGAAGATACACAAAAAAATAATAATAAGAGCTCTAAAGCAACATTGTCTCCGGATTCTCAATGTAGCCCTTGAATGCTTTCAACCATTCTGCCCCAATAGCTCCTACAGACGGTACCAAATTTATTATCTCAAATAACATGTTAAATGGCTTTGGACATTCATTATCTGAAAGCATTTGTCAGAGGAACCTACCATCAATAACACGATGGTCACAGCTCAGTGTTACAGACATGAAGGAAGCAAACTTGAATTGATCAGGACCCGAACCAGGTATAACCCTCTTCTCAGCTGCTCAACAACAATTTGTCATGGGATGATTTATTATGGTATGATACTAAGAAATCATGTTCAGGATCAAGGAACTGCACTATAAACCAATCTCACCGGAACCAACTGCAAGAATGCCTGCCTGAGGAGGATTAATGATGGCACAAAATTGCTTGATGCCAAATGGCCCTCCCAAATTTGACACGGTAAATGTACCCCCCTGTAAAGAGGATGCTCAATAATCATGTTCAAATGTCCCAAGCAGACCAGCAGTAAATTAAGTGAATTACTTTCAAGTACAATTCTAACCTCATAATCTTCAGGTTTTAAGTTGTTGTCTTTGGCTTTCTGTGCCAAATGCTTTACTTCCTCGCCGATTTTGGATAAGCCTTTCATGTCAGCATCCTACAAATCACAGCATATGGTTTTGAAGATATAAATTATAAACATAAAATGTTGCTCACAAGCATGAATATTTTGGGGGTATTAACTTGGGAAAATGACTCACCCTAATGACAGGGACAAACAATCCATTATCTGTTTGCACTGCGACATTAATGTTCACATTATGATACCTGTATAATTTGCCACACAAGATGTCATTATGGTTGTCGTATGCTTACTAAAATATAATGTTCATTGTCCTATACTTACTGGCGAACATAGTCATTGGTCCATGAACTGTTGCACTGAGGAACTTTTCGAAGTGCCAAAGCAGCAGCCTGCATGAGAGTTCCCTTACAGTTAACTGGTTGAGTAATTTTGAAGACCATTTCAACATTTTATTTTGAAGACCAATTCTACATTTTTTACTGTGCTGTGGTGGATTTTACTTTTTCCAAGTGTGCGACACTGTTTTCCTCTTCTTTTTAATTGTGTGCATGTATCAAGTGGGGGTATATGTGATAGAAGATATATGACAAGTGGCCAACAGACTCTTACAACTGACAGTGACCAAAAGACTCCTACAATTGACAAGTGTCAAGCTTGAAGAGGCACAGCAGGTTACTAGTAGTCTATGCCCTCCCATATTGATAATCACATAAAAATTCCCAACCCAAGCAGTTTCTACTTCATTCTAAAAATTACCCAGGCATTATGATATAATCTAAGGTATTGAAACCATTCTCCCATGTGTTTCCTGTAAAGTCTTGAAAAAAGTTCACCTTGGATAATTAATAACTAATACCTTAATTACTAGATCATTAACGGATATCCTCTTCCCCCCTGAAGCTTCTTGTAGTGAATTAAGTTTCCCTCTCAACCTGCAGATAGAGTTGGGACTTCAGACTTGAGAAAGTGTAGTTATATTCAACTTTACAATAAGTTGTGATCAACACTCACTCCATAAGTTTGTCAACACATGTATCTACCGTCAGATAATAATGCGGAATTGTTTGCTTTGAGAGCAACAAGCGTGAAGCTGTGACCTGTCAAGATTATAGCATGAATTAGATAAAGAAAGACGAGGCTTTGCTAGTAAATGAGATATGGATAATGGTGAATAGAGTTCTGAAAACTCCAAGGCTATGTTTGTTTGCAAGGATTATAATTCCAAGACTATTAATCCTAGGATTATATTCCCGGGATTATAATTATAATCCAAAGACTATTAAGCCATTCTATAATCCCTAAACATAGTCACAAGTCTAAATTTGAAAGCAAACAAGACACTTGGAATTAATATTCATATCCCAAGTATAATTCTTGCAAACAAACATAGCCCAAAAATAAATAAATTGAATTGGGTCTGCGTTTGAAAAAAGATGTCTGTCCAAAACTTAAAATTGTTTTGATAAATTTAAGGGGTATAAGGACAATGATATGAAGATACCAAAATTACCTTTCTTATCTGAGAAAGAGGGATGTCTGTATAATTTAAAGCTGAAACTGCAGTCTTATCAGCCTTGGGGGCTGCCGGAGAACCTTCCTTTCCACGAGAAGCTACATGAAAGGGGGAGTGTAAACAAATAAACAATAATTGATAAAAACATAGTAAATTGTTCATAACCCAACCAATTGACTACTGCAAATGAACTACAACTTTTGCCAATTCCTCGTGGTGGGGAATTTAATAGGGGACAGTTTTTTCAAGTGAGCAGTTATACTGCCTGAAAGCACAGGACCTCGAAAAAAAAGTAATATAGTAAATAAATTAAGAGCTTCTTAGAACCTCAGAATACAAATAGATACATTAAACAATACCCAAGTAATCTTCAATATCAGCCTTTACAATGTGTCCATCAGGCCCCGTTCCTTTGATACTTGAGAGAGGTACCTGATTCATGAAATTAGGCTTTCATCAAATGAAACATATTAAAAGAAATGGATAATATACAAAATATATCATATATCAAAGATTACTAATGTTGTAAATTTTGATTTAGCCACTTATATAATATACGTTGTTATCTTCGGCCAACTTTTTAGCCAAAGGACTAGTGAAAATTCGAGTCCCAGCCTCCTGTGCTGCACTGAGCTTCGAAACATTTGGCTCTGGAGAAGTGATAGGTTTCTTAGCTACATCTTCTTTGGGTGGAGTAGAAACAGAAGGCTCTTTAGGGGTAGCTGCATCATCTGACTTTGAAGGTTTGTAATCTTTAAATTTTGTAACATCATCCTCACCTTCAACAGTTATGGCAATGACCTGCAAGAAAACATTTAATTTTCCATGTTTCAAAATGAAATTTACTTATTGCTGACTATAAAGGAGAAAGTGAAACCAATACAAGTGATTATTGAAGTGACCAAACAGCAATCCAATTAATGCAATGCTCACAAAAAAGTCATGCTTATTTTGGATCATATATGCTTCTTATACACGCGCACACACAAAAAATTATATATACACACACACACACACAACACACAATAAAGTCATCATTTGTTACTTGAATTTAGAAAAATGACAGATAGCCTCTGCACACTAGAATGTCGGGCAATCAAGACATTTGTCCACCAAATTGACGTGGAATAACGATGTCATGATGGATTACTAGCAAGGAAAACTTATAACTGGAGTTGGTGCTTTTAACAATGTTGAATGATTCCACATAACTGAGGAAAAGAAAAAAGAAACAGCTTATGTAACCAGTCTTCTAAAAATCGTTAGGCCGACCTAGGAGGAGGAGGGGGCGCCTAGGCATTTTCTTAGGCGATCTCATTTATTTATTTTTCTATTGTACATACTTGTTATACTATACTAAGCATATAGTATATGTAATTTTTTTAAATTTTACATGAAACATTATCAAGAAAACAATCTTTTAAGACTTTACAAATTCATTTTAAGTATATTGTACAACTTCAAAGTAGAGGTCTGATTCTGCTAAGCAAGGGCCTAGGTGCCTAGCCAATTTGAGAGTAGAGGACTGTCTGGCGCCAAGGTGGGGATTAATTGGACCTAGGAGGGGAGAGTTTTAGAACACTATAGGTAACATCGCAGGTGTTAGAGCTTAGTTTTGAATGAAGTAACAAGGATTACCTATGGTGAAAAAAAAAATATGAGGCACATATGAGCCAGCTTTAATACATAGAATGCATTAACTTTCCAGTAGATCTCAAGTTCTATTTAAATGTACGAGGTAGAATATTTTCCGAACAGCACCAATAATAAGTAAAATACAAATAAGAGTTCTGAGAAAAATCCAAGAATTTCAATATACACTTATTTGAGAATAGATAAATTAAGCGTCAAGATAGACAAGTATCATCGCAACATATAATTAGGATAGATATTATTGCTTAGCTACAGGGAAGTATAAATTGTGGACTAAAAAGAAACAGCCTAGGAAATTTGGGTCTGTCCAAAACTTTCCAGTGAATGAACCAACAAGTACAGGTATAGGTTGTACTGATAAACAAGTAGTGCAGTAGGTGAGGAGAGAAGAGGAAGGAGAAGGGGGAGGAAACGGAAAAGTGACTTTGTGAGATGAGATCATGGAATACAGTAAAACAAACAAGTGAACCAAAAGCAGAAAACTAATCTAATGTCAGATTACCTAAATAATCTCAAACTAGAATTTAAGGTTAATGCAATTGGACAAACATAGACTCGATAAATTGTTGTTAGATTAGGTTGTGTACATTCTCTGCAACTCCAACAATCTCTTATCAACAAAAAACATAATAATATATTATTATTATTTTAAAGGCAATCAGAAATCAGAGTAAGGTCGCCCTAACAATGTGTCAAATCAATACCTCACCAACTTTAAGCTCTTTTGCCCCATCCCCATGCAGTATCTTAGCTAAATAGCCTTCCTCCATGCATTCCATCTCAACTGTTGCTTTATCCTACAAATTAAACAGATGTACACAAAGAACTATACAGTTTATCATATGATTAAGGTAAAATTAAGGAAAACATTATGATATACAAAAGAAACGGACATACTGTTTCAACTTCACAAAGAACATCACCGGGAGAAACTTTATCACCCTCTTTCTTCAACCACCTTGCAATATTACCCTGAATTCACAGGGATACAATCATTTCGAGAACAACTTTTAAATAAAGAATAGGGCAACTCTTCAAAACTTTAAAGATGCATGCCTCTGTCATCGTCGGTGAAAGAGAAGGCATTCCAATCTCTTGGTGTGGGGGAAGGCCTGAAAGCAAATGCACAAATTCCTGGTAAGTTTGGTTACGAAATGCACTATTAGTTATCTAGACCTTCTAAAAAAACTAGATTCAGATAAAACCTACTGAGAAAAGCAAATAAACATCACATATTGGCAAGTTTATTGGAAATTAATGTGATTCTTTTATTCAAACCATGAAAATCTCAGAATTATGACCAATTACAATATTTATGCTTTTTGTACCACATGAACGAAAGAAAGTTGTTACATTTGGGCAGACAAATTTTTACTTTCAAGTTAAGTAATGCTCAACACAAAACCAATGAAATAACTAAACTGACCACACAGGATCTTCTGCAGTTTGGTTCTACTGACATAATGGTTACTTAATAGATGTTTGCACAAAAGTTACAACAAGAAAGCTTGTACAACACAAGGTTACAGGTTCCCTCATACTTTATCCAGATATGATGAAGAATTTAATTAACAGAGGGTTTGTGTCATATGGAACACTTTAACTAAACTAACACTGTTATCCTGTCATATAAAGTTGGCCCAGTAATGTAACTCATTTTATATGATGATGCCTAACATGTTTTATGCTTCAGTGAATAACATTCAGCATGGATGTAGATAGCTCAATAAGAATTGACAAAAGTGAGACTAGTAGAAAGGAATTCATGGGGGGGGGGGGGTGTTTGAATCAGGTTGAACTCAGGAGGGGGTGTTTGAATCAGGTTGAACTCAGGCTTTTCATCGTATCAACAAGTTAAACTTAGCTGAATTCATATGTTTATCTTTAGTTTCAATTGTTCATATTATTTAATATCTGGTAGCAATAGCTCAGTAGGGCTAAGGCATTGGTTAAGAATATACTTATCTTTTTCCAGACAATTAGTTCAAGAAAACCCATGAACACGGTAGAAGTATAGTTTTACTTGTCAACAAGTTTTCTACTATATATTCATCTCAAATCATTCCACAGCATGAGTTAGTCGAGAGCACTATCAAATGAATATTAACCGAGTTGGTAAATCATCAATAATCCAGGACCTTAGAGGAAAAAGACCAATAATAAGTTACAATTATTGTTATTTATAGAGTAAATATGCCTTCAATTAGTTAAAACAGAGTAATATATTGGCTCAGGATGCTCTTAAGCATTTCGACAATAACCAAACTTGTTTTTCAATGGTCATCAAATAGGAACATTTCTAATCACAAAAAGTCTATATAGTCAAATAATGAATTATACCAAAATGATGCCGTGAGACCATCCATACCTGAATCAGTAGAAAAACTCCTCCTAGATTGACCCTTTGCACTGGCATAAAAAGTATATGATCAGGCACATGTGTGAAAATAATCAGAGGATTCTGGTGCACAGCTTACCTTGAGAATCCTCGACCAAGAACTGAACCAACCAATCCTTCCAGTTTCATTGTTGCCCTTACAGAATTTCCTTGATGTATTCCTATAAATGTTACCTGCACAAGTTAACATGAAATCGTAAATTAAGGTTGCCATTTCATGTGTAATACTCCTCCGCCCTATAAAGAGTGTCAGTTTTGCTAATTGAATGGGTTTTAAGAAAGACTCTTATTGCTTTAACCATAGTTGTCAAGTCGTTAAGTCGAGTTGGTAGCCATGAGCTTAATCGACTAATCAACTAGGCACCCGACTAGTCGCTCGCTCATAAGTCGACAAGTCATTTTCTATGTATATCTTATACATGTTAAGTTCTATACATATATTTTACTTCAATTACATTAAATATAAAAGAATTTCTCACACATATATTACTATTTCACAAGAAATACTCTTAAATACCCTTAAAAATAAAAATATGTTCACATTTCACATCTAAATCTCATTTACAAATAATACAAATTTATATATCATTTACAAATACACATTTAGAGGGACCTAACTGAAAACTAAACAAATGAGCAGGGCTAATACTGAAAATATGGGGATCCAAAGGTTAAAATGTAAAATCAAAAAACTTAGAGGTGATTACGAAAGAAAAGCAGGGACTTAAATGAAAAGTTTGCAACTTAAAGAACTAGATCTAAAGTTTAAGAAAAGTATAGGGTACTAAACTGAATTTGGCCAAGATTTTTTTAAATCTCAGATTCCCTTTTTTATTATTTTCGTACATAAACAAAGCAGCAAGGGCTAGATGGGCATGGAGTATGGACAAGATTGAGAGAGGCAGAATCGACACAAACTACAGCGGCAACAAACAAGGTGGCACCGGCAATCGACTCTGGCGATGGAAGCTTCCGACAGCGGAGATCTCTTCTTTTCTTCTTCCTTTCCTTTTCTTTTTTTTTCCCTTTTCCAGATCGTGCCCTGTTTCCATTGTTACCTAGTCAGTGGATTAGCCTCCAAATCGAGCAAATCGTCGATTTTCCACGACTAGGCGACGACTAATTTTTCAAATCACGCGACTTAGATACGGAACCCAAGTCGAGCTCTCGACTTGGACAGCAAGGACTGACCGACAACTAGTCGGCGATTAGTCGTCGACATAACCTTGGCTTTAACAGTACGTTGTATGAATTTATTTCTCATGGTATTTGCTTATGGTAGCTTGATCAATATGGTTAACTATGAACAGGCTAATTTAGTGAACTAGTGAACTAAGATAATTTTAAAAACTTTGACCCATCAGCAAGTGACTCTTGTCTAGGGACAAAATTTAAAGGCAAGAGTGACCCCCTTCAGTAGACGCTGGGAGTGATAACATATCATCACACTGCAAGGATTAAGTAACAAAAGAGGAAAACACAAGTAGGAGGTTAAGGGGGAATGGGGGATTGCAAAAAATACTGTATGGATTTAATCACCATGGCAGGATTTATTGTGCTATAGCTGTGACAAAAGCAGGTAGTAGTTGAAGTGTTGCTACTGCGAGCCCCATCCCTTTCTCGAGGCACATAACCAAGTCGACGAAGCTTCAAAATATCTGAGAAATAACACAATCAATGAACTTTACATAAAGAAAGAACAAAGACTGCATATCTCCTCAACCACCATACATAGTTATAAGATTCATACTAAGACAGGTGTTATCGCAAGTTATATAAATGCTAGCTAGCTAGCAAAGCCCTATGCCTACATAATGTGAATGTACACGTTTGGACTGAACTACAAAATTTGGAATAAACACTCTCCAAGATTTAAAAAAAACACTGGGAAAAACTTCTAAACATAATTGTGAACAACACAAGTGTATAACTATCTACATCAATATACAGTAGGTTGTAAACTGAACAATATCAAGTTTGTACCTACTCTAAGTTCCACAGTGAGTAACAATATGAATCAGCTTTCTCATGTTTCACATAATCACAACAGTATATTCCTTATCTATCATGCTTGAATACCAAAACAAGGAGGAAACTTTCTAATTTTACATAAAGCACATCCGTCTGGAAAACAAGATATATCCTTTTCTCATCTAAATTAAAAAACAATGTACCTAAACAAATCATCATCCATATAGAAACATACAGCAAGAAATAATGGTTTTATGATTAGATAATGACAGCTACTTACCATCTCCACTGTTTATGAAGGGGCGTGCATCGCTAGCAAGACAACGGACGAAGATGGCATGATCATGTTGTAATAAGCCTGGAGCATTTTTTAACTGTAGATTGAATAACAAAAAAATAAAAAAAGTTCAGTATCATATGTAACGTAGAGATAAAACAAGCCAGAAACTTAAATGAAACAACCAATCGTTATCTTTGCTACCAAGTTCCAAGCAAAGATGTCACTGATAGTCTATAGCATCAAGTTCAAGGTCAAACTAATATGATCAACAACAAAAAGAAATCAACCACATCCCCTTGGGTGCTTAGATAGGTAGGTTAGAGGGGTTTTCCTTATCATAGCACAAAGCTGTTGGTTGAACTAGACTCAAGCCTGCATTTCATGGCCCTTGAGCTAAAAATAGAGTGAGACAAATTGTAGTCTTGTCGTCTTTATTTGTTCTTCTCCTCTCTATGATACTGATCCTGATCCTGATTTGCATCAACAGCCAATGCTCTGTTATCTTTGTATTTTAACCTGTTGATCTACAATTTTAATTTTGTGAATAATGCATTGATCTTGCAAATTTGTAATACTTCAGTTAATTACTTCCATGCAATCCTTCTACTGAATAGGACGATCTATACTTCCATATAGTGTAAAGTTTGACTACTGGCCATTAACAATCTTGCGACTTTTCAAGGCTTCCAAAGTTGGTAAAAATGTGAAATTGTCCAAACCTCCAATGCAAATGGCTTCAGATAAGATTCTTATTACTCTTATCCAATGAGTAATGTGATTGCCCCAAAATTAAAAATTATTAATAACCCATAACCAGCTACTTGACTATAAGGAAGCAGGCCGAATTGTGCTGGAGGAAATATGACCTCAATTTATAGAAAGATGCAACATAAACACAGTTAACACATAAGCACTGACAGCAAATCTGGCTAATATACAATTTTAACTAAATCAGATGTGCATGTAAGTTTAACATTCATGTTGCCATTCAATAAGATGCATATTCATTGTATCAAAGCTGAACATTTACCAGAAGCAGACAGATTTCACAATAATCAAGGATCAACCGATTTTGACTTCAAAAAACTCAAAAGATTGAACGATTTGTCCTCAATCCTAAATCGGAACTAGGTATATAAGGTCACAATCTACTACCAATCCTGTTGTGGGGGAAAAACTAGGAAGATACAATAGGGACAGTCGATTTATTACTTTGCATATGATAAACAGACAATAGTCAAATAATAACTACATGTGGTAGACATTAATTCGTAAGTCTTCGCCATAACATAATACAGTACGAGTATCAGATCAAATTGGAGCTTTAATCAGTCAGTTGACCATATGATTCCTATGCATTTAGACATAAATATTCCCCCATCCCCCCACATCCAATAATTTGAAACAAATGAGTCTTTTCTGATTACACACGACCTTTAACTTGTCAGATTAGACTACATATATATCCTTAAACAGCAAACCTAATGCACTCACAGTTACATCCGCAATTAATTTTGAATCAAAATCCATCAGCTACGTAAATATATGTCATTACACATGTAAACAAAAAGAAGGAAAACAACAGTGGAAATTGCGAAATCTGAACCTTTTTAGAGTGACGAAAGATGTGAGAAGCGTAAGACATGATGGCTGGGTACTCCTTTTACTCGATTTCTTAATTCTTCTCCGGCAATTGATCGTCGTTTTACGGAATTGGAATTGGTAGCGTAGTGATGTTAAAAATTAGGGCTTGCACAATCCGTCTTCCGGACACCTGTCCCTCCTTTTGTCTTCTGTTTTTTTTTATGCAATTCCACGTTGTACTTGTAATAGTCATCCTTTCTTTCTTCCCATATGCCGCGTTTGGTTACGTCTTCCAACTTTTTTCCCCCTTCATTTTACTAGTCAATTCGCTAATATTTGGAGAATGTGTAGCTTGGCTTATAAAATAAACGGGTCTTAAAATACAGTTTGCATCTAAAATTTGTTGGGTTGTTGATGTATGTATCTTAATATTTAAAATATATTTGACTGTACATAAAAATTCTTAAAATTCTTTTCGATGTTTTAACTGTTCAAAAGTGAGAGTGCATTTTGTTTAGCGCAACAAACTTTGATGTGCATTTTGTTGAGTTAAAAAGAACTTTAAGGTGCATTTTGACTAGTTTAAACCTCAAAATAAGGTAGAACGCGATGCAATATGGTAACGGTTATAATTTAGCAAAAAAATAAATATATAGTGGTACGATTATAAGCATCAACTATAACATGCCAACAGCAACTACAATATGTGATTATTAATATTAACGACTACAACTTGCTATTGCGATTACATGTGTTGCAGTTGCATAAACACTTTTATATATTTAAAATATATATATATATAATATAATTTTTATGCTACTAATTCACATTATGAAAATTATTTACACTTCAACACATTTATTTTAAAATCTTATGTATAACACAAATAATAATAAAAATATACAAATTACACCTATACATGAATAATATGTAAGGAACTACTATTACATGTGTTAAACTATAAATAAATAAAGTTGTTGACTTAATTGTATTAATTAAATATATTTTAATAATTCACCGTGAATAAAGTTCTAACAGATCATTTATATTTCTTGTACTAGTAGTGATTATCATGGAATATCTTGTCTTTCATATTAATTTACATAAACTTGAAGGAAACTAATGAATTTTTAAAAAAATATACACTAAATGTAATATTACACGTACAAGTCACTAAAACTCATAAGAAACAAATTAAATTACACAATTCATTTACAATTTTATTATATGCACTACAAATTAATATTTAGTATATATAAAACATATATATTTTATTATAAAGTGTGGTACGGTGTTGTGCTATTTGTGATGTGGTTTTAGAGGTGTATCTGCAACTGCAATCATAATGTGCGATTAGTAAAAAATAAAATTGCATTGCATAATCACACTGCACTACAATCACAAATTGTGAGATTTTATGCGGTTGCAATTACAAATGCGATTTCCTGCTCTCCCCTGCCGCAAAAGATACATTTTGTTTAGCGTAGAAGATTATTGGGGTGCACTTCGATACGTTTTAAACATTTGTGGTGCAAACCTCAACTACGATCAAACTTTCAGGTTCAAACTATATTTTAGTCAATAAAATAATTACTTTGTATTTATTTTTATTTGATTTGGCTCTCATCCATTATACATTCCTTATAATTTTATTAAGTATAAATATAATTTTAGATAGTATAACTAAGATCAACACCGGACAATTAATTTATATTATTAAGTATTTAATTGTTTCAAAAACTAAAGTAACGTGTCGTTTTTTCACCATTTGATGAATCATGAAGATTTTTCATTAAAATTTCAATAGTTGAAAATTATTTTAAATTTTTAATAATAAAAATATTTTTAATACTCTAAATTTTTGATAGGATTGAAATCAACTATTTATTAACATATTTCGATCATTCTTAACAAAATTGTTAAGATCAAATAAACGGTGTGTTGAATAAAATTAAAGAAAATATGTATAGAAGGGGATACAAATCATATATTATCTCACATCACATGTCAGTATTTAAGGTTAATATAATTTTGTAGCCATATATATAGCAATACTCTTATTTTTGTTCATATATTATTTTGCTATTTTAAGAATCATCCCATTTATATTTTAAAATTCTTAATAGTAAATCACCATGTATTATGTAACACCTAGTTTTACGGTGAATAGGTCGTTAATGCATTACTATTAGATCTGCAAACGAATCGAATTGATTCGAACTTTGTCGAATCTAAACCAAACTCAAACACTATTGGTCGAACTCGAATATGTTTGAGTAACATGATCAAATCAACACTCAAGTGCGAGTTTGATCGTTAGCTGTTCACGAATTGTTCGCGAACATGACTGAGTTTGAGAAAGTAGTCGAACATGATCGAGTTCGCGAATGTTTACGAACATGAACAGTTCACAAACACATGCTCGTTTGCGAACGTGATCAAGTTCGGGAACATTTGACAAACTATGTCGGCTAATTATATTTTTAACTTCCAAGTCGGTTAATAAATTTCGCATATAAGAAATCGAACCACTCGAACCCACGTTAGAAGTCGAACTACTCGAACCGAACTAAACTCGAGCTGTTTGCAAACATAGACGAACCGAACCACGTGGTTCACGAACATGTTCGATCAAGCAATCGAAGGTAAAATAATGAGCGGACTCGACTCGACAAGGCATCAAACTCGAACCAAACCGGTTCACGAACGATTGTGTTCATTTACAGGCCAGAGTTGGCGCTTAGTTTACTTTTGGTGTCAACTGGAGTTGCCATCGGTTTGTAAATAGTCATTCGTGCTCAATCAATAATTTTCTCCGCATATTTTTGTTGATTGAGGAAGAGACTTGTTGCGTTACGAGTGACGGCGATTCCCAAGAAGTAACTTAAAAGACCTAAGTCCTTCATAACGAATTCTGATGCGAGACTTGACATGATAGATTGGCGAAGTGTGAGTGACGAAGCTGTGAGAATGATATCGTTCACATATAGTAGTATATACGCCATATCGTGTCCTCATCGGTAGATAAATAGAGAATGATCAGATTTGCTATATGAGAAACCAAGTGTTGAGACAAAATCAGCAAACCGTTGATACCAAGCACGAGAGGCTTATTTTAAACCATAGAGAGATTTCTTTAACAAGTATACGTGATCCGGATGAGTTGAATCTCTAAAACCCAATGGTTGATACATGTATACCGTTTCATGAAGGTGTCCATGTAAGAAAGCGTTCTTAACATCCAGCTGGTGAATGGACCAGGACTTGGAAAGAGCAATGCTTAGAACCGTCCGAATAGTAGCCGATTTCACGACCGGACTAAAGGTTTCATCACAATCCACGCTTACCTGTTGAGACCTGCCATCACCAATAAGACGAGCTTTGTATCGCTCAAAAGAACCGTCAGATTTCTTTTTATGTCGAAAAATCCACATAGAGCGAATAACATTAATATTAGGCGGACGGGGCACCAACTCCCATGTCTTATTTGTAATAAGTGCACTAAACTCATCTTGCATGGCAGCGTACCAATTTGGGTTAGGACAGGGCTGTTTTGGGGTTTTGGGGTATGGGGGACGAAGTGGTAGATGAGGTCAAGTTAAATTGACGTTTCGAGCGGAAAATACCGTGCATGCTTCGAGTGGAAATGGTTCGTGTTGGAGCTGGCTGGATTGGGTTGGGCGGCAGTGGCTGGGTGAGCGTTGGGCCACAGCGGTGACTGGCGAGGTGTGGGCCAGTGGAGATAATGGGCTGGATGTGGGACTGGTCTGGGTTGGGCTCAACGGGGGGTGCGGCTGATTGTCTTGAGGAGGAGCAGTGGGTTGATGTATATGGTTTTGTAGAATTGGATTGAGACCATCTTCCAAGAACGTATAGGACAGGGTAGTCGGGGTGTGTAGATGAGCAAACGGGAATGTTGACTCATCAAAAACGACTTGTCGAGAAATGATTATCTTGCGATTTGAGATATCATAACACTTGTAACCTCTATGATTTTGGGGATAGCCTAGGAAAACACTTGGTACGGAACAAGGTTGAAGTTTATGTATGGTGGAGGAAGGATGGAGAGGGTAGCATAAACAACCAAAAACTCGGAGGTGTGTATAGGAAGGGTCCCGGTTATAGAGGATTTGTGTGGGGGAGGCGTTTTTGAGAGTTTTTGTGGGTAACATATTTAAGAGGTAAGTTGCCATTTCTAGAGCATGATGCCAAAATGATGGAGGCATAGAAGAGTGTGCTAGGAGTGTGCGAATTAGATTATTTATGGCTCGTATTTTGCGTTCAGCTTTACCATTTTGGGGTGAGGTGTAGGGACATGAAAAACGAAATTGGAGACCGTTTTGTGGCAAAATATTTTGAAAGATTTATTGTCGAATTCTTTGCCGTTATCATATTGAAGGGTTTTTATTTTCATAGCAAACTGGGTATGAATAAGGGAGGCGAAAGATGAGAAAACGGAATAAACATGCGATTTTTTGCCAATAGGAAAAGTCCACAAGAAGTTGGTGTGATCATCCAATAAAAGAATGTAATATTTACGCCCTGCTGAACTCAAAATAGGTGAGGTCCACAAATCACTATGCACAATATCGAAAGGTAAAGTAGTGCAAGTATTCGAAGCATGAAATGGCAATTTAGAGTGTTTCCCAAAGACGCAAGACGCACAAACAAAGGTGCGCAAACAGTTATTGCAAGAAATAAATTTATTATGCAAAAGAGAGCGTAAAACATGTGTTCCCGGGTGACCAAGTCTGTTATGCCATAAAGTGGGTGAAATAGCTGCAAAAGTAGATGAAATAGTAGGTGTATGGTTGGTGTCTGTGAGAGGATAAAGATCCCCGGTGCTATTACATCTCATGATAAGTCTCTCTGTCTAAAAATCATGCACAAAAAAACCAAATGGGTCAAAAGAAACAGAAACATTATTATCCATTGTGAAACGTTGTACGGAAACGAGATTTTTTATAAGTTTAGGGGCGTGGAGCACATTGGGTAATTGTAAAGGGGGGTTTGGTGGGTTTAGGGAAGTGTGTCCATAACTGTGAATTGGAATCGTGTGTCCACTGCCAACAATAATGTTTATAGTGTTACTTATATTAACATAAGACGAGAGAGTACCTTGAGAAGCAGTCATATGTGACGTTGCACCGGTATCCATATACCAATTTTCATCTGGGGTATTGAAAGTTATTGTGTGCATAGCAGCTTCTATATCAGTCAGTGCATAATTGGACTGTGGTGGTGCGGACATGGTGTAGGCCTGTTGTGGGCGACTACCAAGAATTTTGGGCTATCGTGATGGAAACGGGCGTGCCCAAGAGGATGTCGGGTAGGGACATGGTGGAGCAGCCCGAGGTTGGTGCATCCACGAACCCCACGGATTGTATTGAGCCCACGGTGGTGGCGCTTGCGGCTGTCCCTTGCCGGAGCGACCTCCACCATTGTTGTTGGTCCCATTTTGTCCACCACCATTGTTATTCCCACGACCCTTTCCCTTTCCACGACCGGAGGAGTTGCGATTCTATCCGCCGGAGCGGTAATGGCCACCATTAGCGTTCCGATTGGAAACCACTCCCCGATCCAGAATGAGAGCCACGAGGAGGGTGAGGTGGCTGGTCGAATTGGTTGGAGGTGATAAGGGCTGTGTCGGCGGCTTTGGAAGCGGCCTGTGATTGCTTCAATTTGCGAGTTTCGTCGAAAATGAGGCGCGAGCGGGCCTCGAAACAATCCGATAATGAATCGCTCTGTTGAATCATGGATGCAACGATATCATAATTCTCATTTAAACCCAAAATCAATTGTAAAAATAACCGGTGATTGGAAACTGGAGCGTCGACATTCGCGAGTTGGTCGGCTAACATTTTCACTTCTTTACAGTAGGCGGTCATGGACGGGAAATCGTCCAACTGAACGGAGGTGAACTGTTTCTCGAGGTAGATAGCCCGTGCGTTCTTATTATCTTGAAAAATGTTTTCCAATTTTTTCCACGATTGCGAAGCGGTCGAGTCCTTTGCGAAAATTATTTGCAACAATTCATTAAAGATTGTACCATAGATCCATTGGAGGACAATGGCATCCAAGCGAGACCATAATTCCTTTTCGGCGTCGGTTTTCTCCGTTTCTTTGTCCGTCGAATTGGATTTGGGGGGGATGATGTGATCAACAACTTGGTATGCGCGGCAATAGATCTTAAAGAGCTCAGCCCAAGAGGTGTATAGGCCCTTTTCCATTTCGAGAGTGATTGGGATGAAGTTTCTGACATTGTTAACGGCTAAAGCGGGGTGAAATTTTTGGTGGTCAGCCATTGATGACAAGAAAGAAGGATCGAAAAAAAAATAGAGGAGAAGAAAAGGGGGCTGGGCGGCGACGAGAATTTGTTCTTGACTTTAGGCTCCTGATTCCATGTAAAATAATGATATTCCTCTCTGTTTCACCATTGCAAAGGTTACAATTATATACACTTGATTTATAACTGATTAGGCTAGAGTTAAGGCTAAATAATAGCTAACAACTAATTTGATTAGGCTAGAGTTAAGGCTAAATAATAGCTAACAACTAATGCTATTTACAAGAGAGTTGACTGCCTAATATAGATAAGGCTAACAATTCCGTTGTGGGGTCCACCAATGACTGCGCCGTCGTACCAATATTCTCCGACAAAAAGAATATTTCTCGACCAAACGAATATTCTCCGACACAACGAATATTTTATAACCACTTGCTTACTTTGTAAACTTTGTACATTTTACCCATAACTTATCACATTTATCAAATCAACACCTTAATATTTCAAAATAATATATAGAAAAAATTTAATTTTATTCATAAAAAGTTGGGGTCTTACAACCTCCCCTCCTTATGAAATTTCGTCCTCGAAATTAACGTATGTACCTGGTATGTCGAAAAGGTGAGGATATCTCGTTTTCATTTCCGATTTTAACTACTAGGTCATTTTTTCGATTCAAACTGTGACTCTCATGGTGCTTCAACCATAACACCTCACAATGGTACCTATCAATTTGCCACCGTACAAAATGGCGTCCCTTACGGAGAGTCTGGCTTCGGTGCATCCCACACAGGAAGTTACCAGTAAGAGGCTCGGGGCTCTTCGTACCTTATGGCACTTGATGCTCCGCCTTGACACGTTTACACGTTTAACACCTCGAGATAAACTCCGCGATCTCTCTCTTCATATTGCTCCACCAAAATATATGTCGAAGATCACGATACATTTTGGTACTCTCAAGATGGATTGCAAACGGTGTGTTGTGTGCCTCCATCATGATTCTATACTTCAAGTCAGAATCGTTAGGAACACAAAGTCTGGAGTTGACTTAAAGTATTACTTCTTCATCAATTCTTGCTTTTAGAATAGCACCTTCTTGCACCTTCTTCTTCATTTTCATCAGCTCCGGGTCTGTTGCTTGAGAAGCTTTAACTTTATCAATCAAAGCTGGTTCTACGCGTATTCTTGACATCATCACGTGGGTCCTTGGAGTCTTGAATTCTATCTCCATTCTTTGTACGTCATACAAAATGGGTCTTTGTGTTGACAACATCACACTCGTTCCCGTATGTGATCTTCTACTCAATGCGTCAGCTACCACGTTCGCTTTTTGAAATCTTTAAACAGCTCCAACCAACGTCGTTGTCGCATATTGAGTTCGTTCTGGGTGAAAAAATATTTTTTAGGTTTTTGGAGTATATTAGGATGTCATCCATAATGACAATCACGAAATGATCCAAGTATTTCTTAAATATTCGGTTCATCATGTCCATGAACGCAGCATGGACATTGATCAATTTGAAAGATATAACAAGAAATTCGTAATACGCGTATTGAGTTCTAAAGGCAGTCTTTAGAATGTCATCAATTCTAATCTCTAACTGATGATATCCAGAACGGAGATCGATCTTTGAAAAGAATTGTGCACCTTGCAACTGGTCGAACAGGTCATTAATACGAGGTAGCGGATACCTATTCTTGATGGTGACATGGTTCAACTCCCGATAGTCAATACATAGTTGCATACTACCGTCTTTCTTCTTTACGAATAAAACAGGAGCACCCCAAGGAGATGTACTAGAACGAATAAAACCGATGTCTAACAACTCCTGTAGTTGGACCTTTAACTCCTGAAGTTCAATAGGAGCCATTCGATATGGGGTTTTAAAAATGGGTTTTGTACCGGGTTCAAGGTCAATAAAGAATTCAACTTCACGTTCTGGGGGTAGACCAGGAAGTTCTTCGAAAAATACATCAGGAAACTCATTAACAACAAAAATATCATTCAAATCTGATGTATTCTGATTTAAATCAGTGACATAGGGCTAAGAAAGCTTGACATCCATTTTTTAATAAACGAATAGCTTTATGACTTGAAATGACATTGATTGATTTTAGTGGTCTGGTTGTTTGAATGAAAGCTAACAACCTTACGAAACAATCAATTTTGGCATGATGAGTGGTTAACCAGTCGATTAAAAAAATCACATCAAATGTAAATATTTTCAAAGATCTAAAATCCACAGATAGGGTGAGGGTGCTAGTTTGAATCAAACAAGATTTGTAAACTGTGAATGTAACGAAGGTTTCTCCTAACGGAGTTTCAACAGATAAATCAAAGTTTAATTTCTCTGGAGTCAAGTTCAAACGTTGAGCACAAGTAGGTGAAATAAAAGAATGGGTAGAACTGGTATCTAACAAGGTATAGACCTCGCAAGAGTTTATGATTAACTTACCCGTAATAATCTCATTCGGTTTCCTCGCGTTTTGGCCAGTCACGACAAACTCTCTTCCAGGAATCACCGACTTTGACTTGTCCGGGACAACCTTTGGAATCACCACCCCCGCTGGACTTGGTTTCGCTACCGAACACTTTCTAGCTATATGTCCTTCCTTTCCACAGTTATAACATACCTTGAATTATTGTGGGCAGTTTGGACTGATGTGTCCCTCTTGCCCGCATTTATAGCATACGACCGGTGGTCGTTCTCCTCCCCTAAAAACAGTTGATGCTGGTGCTGCTGTCAACGTTTTCACGTTCTCATTGTCGTACCTTCTTTTCTTGAAATCTCCTCCCGACTCACTTCTTCTATTATCATGGTCACGATTACCACCAGAGTGTTTACCGCTTCTGTCATGATACTTTCCTC
Source organism: Panax stipuleanatus (assembly GCA_020205555.1). Classification (NCBI taxonomy): domain Eukaryota; kingdom Viridiplantae; phylum Streptophyta; class Magnoliopsida; order Apiales; family Araliaceae; genus Panax; species Panax stipuleanatus. The sequence continues at coordinate 1,374,132 of CM035124.1, forward strand.
CCTGCTGGTTGTCATTGTTCCGATGACTACTGCCACCGGTCTTACCTTGGTTGTTGTCCTTTGGTTGAACATAATCATTATCTCGTTCTAATAACTGGACCCTGTTCACTACATCCGAATATAGAGAAAATTTATGAGAAATGAGGTATTGACGAATTTTTGATTTTAAACCTCTCAGAAACATTCGCGTCATACGTTCCTCATTCTCCACCAAATGAGGTGTAAACCGGGATAACTACGCGAACTTAGCCTCGTACTGGGACACAGTCATGTTGTTCTGTTCCAGTCTGATAAACTCTACCTCTTTCATGTGAATAATACTTTCTGGAAAGTACTTGTCATTGAACAGTTTCTGGAACTCCCCCCAAGACATCTTGAGTGTGGCAGGCTGAGTACGCTTCACAGATTTCCACCAGTAATCTACCTCTCCACGGATCATAAAGGTGGAAAATGGAACCTTCTGTTCCTCCGTGCATCCCAAGACATCAAATATCTTGGTAATTTGCTTAATCTAATTTTCCGCCTTGATTGGATCTGGCTTTCCCTGAAACTATGGTGGTCCCAACTCTTTAAACTACTTGGCAGTGACAAGCCGCGAGTTGTTATTTCCACCAGTATTATGAACACGAGTCTCCCTCGTCCGGGTTTGCATGAACTGCAAAAAGCTTCTAAACATCCCGTCATTTATCATTTCTTCGTAGGGTTGTTTACAGGAGGAATATAGTCTTCCTGTTGCACGTTCTCCTCGTTGGTGATTAAAGGTGTCTCAACGGTCTCATGCACTCCATTATTTAAATTTTCAACTGCCATTCTCAAATACTGCCACAAAGCAAGGGTTAATCAAACAAATTAACATATCACATATTAACCCTATGTTCCAACCGACCAATTAAATAACAATTAAGCTTAGGTAGGACACACTAGCGAAGGTTTTACTCGTCTCTCCCCTCCTAGTTCTATTCCCAGATCTCCGCCAGAGATCATATCCCTAAGCTCTGATACCAACTGTGACGCCCCCAAAATAGGTTCAATACTCAACCCATTTTGAGTCGCCAAATACACTCAACAAAATTCAAATACAATCTTTCATATCACACGGTCGTGCAAAATACGACCACACAACTGTGAGTGTCAATACAGACATGTAGAAAATATTAACATTCAAACTAAGTCCTCATTACATTTATTATCACACTATTTAAATAAAAAAATAGTGAGGACTTCTACAGCTCTAACTCGGACCATCACTCCATTCTCCGACTAGTACCCGCGATATTCTCATTTCCTAAAGAGAACAATGAAAGATAAGGGTGGGCTCAACTAGCCCAGTAAAGAATATTATGACTAAGATAATAAAAAATAAATTATCGTTAGCCTTCAATAAATCAGATAAAATATTATGGACAACAAGTTTTAGATCAATATTCGCAGCGAAAATAACAATTCATTAGAAGAGTTAAGTAGAGAATGATGTCTACTATCTTCTTTGATTTAAAAGTCCATCATCAATATTTTATCCCTGTAACATCAATTAATATACATCTCGAATCAAATATTCATCTTTGCACTACGGGCCAAAAATATTTATTTGTATCATCAGTTGGTCATGTTCATCTCAACACCTGTCCATCTTTGCACTACGGGCCAAAGATATTCATCAGGTAATCATTCATCTTTGCACTGCACGCCAAAGATATTCATCACGTAATTATTCATATTTGCATTACAAGCCAAAGATATTCAGTTATATCACCATTTAAAACTGAGGATGATGAGAAATAATACGAATAACGGATCAAGTGAGATAAAAGACAAATATTAGAGAATTTATTCAGAGTTCAAAAATAAAGATCAAAACCTAGATCAAATCAAGATGATTTGGAAAGAATTTTTTTTTTACCGTGAATAGTACCCCATGAATAGTAACTCGACATGAAAAGATAAAAATTTCACAAGAAAGTTTAGACCAATATTCCAGTGAAATAATATTAGATGAAGTACAAAACTCAAAGAATTTCTTATCATTTCAGGAATTATAGAAGCAATACTTACCGTAGTAAGTTTAGAGTTAGAAATCTGAAATGAAACAATATACGAAACTGCAATTGAATTTTCACCCGTCAAGCGGTAGTCCGCTCAGACAGATTAGTTTCACAATTTAATAACAACTGAATACGAAGGGTTATTCACCAGGCATGCGGTAATCTGCGTATACAGGTTATTCTCACATAGTAATAAAAAATAGAATAACAACAGAATTTCACCATGCATGCGATAGTCCGCGTAGACAGGTTATTCCAACAGAATAATAAAGAATGAGATAACAACCCTTACTGAGTATTGAAAGAAAATAACGCTCTTCATGAATACGAAAGAAATAATACCCCTTACCTTAAAAATTTAGAGACTGCACTAGTGTAATAGCAGAATACTCTTCTTCTTTCTCTCTTATTCTCTTTATACTTTCTCTCTCTATAGCTTTAGTGAATTGGTAAGAAATAATGAAAAAATGAGCTTCTATTTATAGGCTCGGCAGAGTAAGAGTAAAATAGTCTTTTTGCCATAATTTATGACATCATCGATCCTATGACATCATTACTTACCTCATCGCTCCGATGACATCCTTGCTTACCTCATTGCTCCGATGACATCATTGTTTGCATCATAAGAGTTCAAATTTAATTTGCACTCTTCCACCTCGTTTAACTTTTATACCATGAATTTACTATAATAATGTTACCATTCTAATTATAAAAATTATACTATTATATAATCACATCATACTACTATAATGTAATATTATAACAATACATTTGAATGAATTATTTTATCGGAAAAGATAAAATACCAACTTTCAACAAATGTCACATGTTAAAAATTCCTCCGTTTAAATCCACATTGAATAAATATTTTCTTATCATATGTATCAAAAATTAATTATTCACAAATAATGTTACAGAACTATAATATTGACAACCAGGTCGTTCCCAGGATAGAGGGAGGCCTTCCGATAAGAATTTCTCATTACTGGCGCGCAATTAATCAACCCCTTTCCTAGACAGAACTTTTTTGGACATTGCCAATAATGCTATCTAATAATATTATTTAAATAATATGAATTATTGATTTGATAATTTAAAATAATGTGCAATGATAATTATTAAATCAATAATATAAAATAACAAAATAGCACTTATTGATATAAAATATCAACGTAGCAAATATTGAACCAATAAAATATTATGCAATTATTGAATCAATAATATAAAATATTGAATCAGTAATTACTATAACAATAATTGAGTAAGTGACTTCCTACGTAATAATTAATAATTCGAAATACTGTGCAATACCGTGTATTACTGTATTTTAACCATCGGGTATTTCAATAGTACTAACGGTAACAGTTTTGCCGTTATTTTTATAAAAAAGTTACTTCTGTCGCTTTCTATATCCGACATTCATTCCGTTGTGGGGTCCACCAATGACTGCGCCGTCGTACAAATATTTTTCGACAAAAAGAATATTCCTCGACCAAACGAATATTCCCCGACACAACGAATATTTTATAACCACTTGCTTACTTTGTAAACTTTGTACATTTCACTCATAACTTATCATATTTATCAAATCAACACCTTACTATTTCAAAATAATATATAGAAGAAATTCAATTTTATTCATAAAAAGTTGGGGTCTTACATAATTATTGTTAATAACTATCATTAATAATACTTAATACTTGATGATAGACTATTTGATTTAAAGTATGTAACTTGAACATTTGGTTAATGTATTGTATAACTAAAATATAGTGTAATCCATTACAAATATAATGAACTTATACAATATAAATAAAACATTCATATAAATAAAATATAAATATGTATATGGTCTTTCGACAATTACCAACTTTGTTGATGTATATGTATATATATATATTAGAGACTAATCCATAACAAATATTGTAAAGATAAAGTTATTTTTATAATTGATCTCAATCATCTATTGCGAATGGAACGATAAAGAATAGTAAGGAGGATATGGGCTTCGCAATTTAATATGGGGAATTACGCAGTATTAAATTGCAGATTGGATGGTGTTTAAAATATCCATCGTCAATCCGCACTTTAATACTTTTGGATCTTATCTCATTTTGTAGCAGTAGCGATCTGAAACTAGAAGAGATCCATTTAAAACTATTAAATTTTTTATTTCTTATTGCATATTATTGTTATTAGTGATTCATGTATGATTAAATAATTGTAAGGATATATATCGCAATATGTTGTCTCTCATGCTTCATATTATGTGAAAACATTTCACCCCATTGTTAGATTTTAATTGTTTAGCCATTCATTTTTTTAGGGTCCTTAACACTAATATACAACAATTAGAAAGTAATTACAATAATAGTGCATCCACAAAATAATTACAAAAACAATGCAATAAATTTAAACCATTCAATTTCACATTAATATGGAAACCTAAAATCAAAGCTGCCATAATTAATAATTCAAATTCAAATATTTGGGATCTAACAAAAAAAATAAATCCATAATTCAAAATTCAAATCAAAAAAAGAAAAAACAAAAAAGTATTTTCTCGTCATCTTCCTCCTCCGCCGCCGCGCCCGGAGTTTTCGTTGCGCCCAGTTATTAACATGCCTCTCTGTCTTTCTCTCTCTCTTCACTGCCCAAATTATACTGGCTAGTCAGTGGCCACTGTCCGATAAAAATAGAGACCTTTGATACAATCAATAATCAGTACTACAACTTAATTTATTATTTAAGAAAAGAATATACGAGGAGTAATACTACTACTACTAGTTGTTTTCTTTCTTCTAATAATGGGCTCAGTATCCACATAAGCAGTTGCAGCGCAGGCGATGTAAACGAGGGGATAGGAGGAGAGAATTACAAGGAACATACTTAGCTGCACGAGCGAGCCTGGCTTTTCGGTTGTTCAGCCTGTTGATTCCACAAAATATAAAAAGAAATGAGAAGTAGGAAATTAGAACTGAGAAGTGATTTTTTTTGACGATTTGGTTACCCATAAAAACTAAAATGGTTACTTTTGTACGAAGGTTTAGTTACCAACTGCATCACATTCAAAATAAATTGGTAACCTAATAAAACTGAATTGGTTACCTTGTTCTCAAGGTTTGGCTACCAACTGCATCACATTCAAAATAAATTGATAACCTAAAAAACTGAATTGGTTACCTTGGTATGAAGGTTTGGCTACCAATTGCACTATGAAAAAACTGCAGGTGTGGAGGCGGATTGGTTACCTTTGTATGAAAATTTTGGTTACCTTGGTATGAGGGTTTGGTTACTTTGGTATGAAGGTTTGGTTACCAACTGCACTATGAAGGTAACCTAATAAAATTGAATTGGTAACCTAATAAAACTGAATTGGTTACCTTGGTATGAAGGTTTGGTTACCTTGGTATGAATGTTTGGTTACCTTAGTATGAAGGTTTGGTTACAAACTGCACTATGAAGGTAACCTAATAAAACTGAATTGGTTACCTTGGTATGAATGTTTGGCTACCAAATGCATAAAAGTTTGGCTACCAACTGCATCATATTTAAAATAAATTGGTAACCTAATAAAACTGAATTGGTTACCTTTGTACGAAGGTTTGGTTACCAATTGCACTATGAAAAAACTGCAGGTGTGGAGGTGGATTGGTTACCTTGGTATGAAGTTTGGTTACTTTGGTATGAAGGTTTGGTTACCAACTGTATTATGAAAAAATTACAGGTGTAGATATGGATTGGTTACCTTGGTATGAAGGTTTGGTTACCTTGGTACGAAGGTTTGGTTACCTTGTTATGAAAGTTTGGTTACCAACTGCATTATGAAAAAACTGCAGATGTGGAGGTGGATTGGTTACCTTGGTATGAAGGTTTGGTTACCTGTAAATGCAAATCCAGGTTGGGTTTTGCCAACCGAAAATCAAGGATCTGGTTTTCAAGGGGCAGTTCCTGGAAACATAAAATTCTCAATTAGCAACCGGAGAAATGAAGACCACCATAGGGGAGATAAATTCTCAATTAGCAGATTCTTAGATGATTTTCGTCCTTTACCTACTCCCTTATTAGCTGATGAATTTGCTTCAATGGATTCATCTCCAAATCAGGCAACACGTGATCTTCATCTTCCATACCCTCAAGAAGGTCATCAAAATTAATACTTTCCAGCAAATTATTATCGCCGAAAAAGTTCAGGAAATCATCACCCCCTTCGATCGAAAAACTCTCAATCTTATCTCCTTCTCTTTCATTTCTATTATTCCTCAAAGGTGCCACAACAAGCATAATATATCCAAACTATCAAATATGGCCGAAAACAAAAGGGAGTAATGGCCGAAAAACCAAAGGGAGTAATGGCTGTTTCACGGAGAAAAAACCATGGATGAAGAAAAAAAAGAGAAAAACATGAACAGAGATCAATGGGTCTGCTGTGTTTGAATAGAAAAATAATAATTAATCGGAAGAGATAAGGGAGATAATCGTGGGCCACGATTAAAGGATACCCAAATGCATTAATTTTGTAAATAAACTATTAAAAATGTATTATTTTTATAATTATTTTATGGATGCACCATTATTATAATTATTTCTAAAAATGTACTAAAATATGTAATTAATCCTATTTTTTATCAGTCCAGATAAGATGAATCTTCAACAATAATATGGAAAAACGACGTAATGGAATATTTATAATTTTAAATCTTTTTTTTTGTTTAAGCCATAATCTGCATAATAAAATGTGGACTGTAAAATAGATGGTGTATATGTAAAAAGTCCAAGGGTGTAGCTACACACGAGCTACGGTGGACTACAGCCCACCCCAAATTCTCAAAAAACTTGACTTTATAGTTTAATTTTAGTGTAAATTATTCAGTCTTAAAAATTAGCCCACCCAAAATTTAAATACTTAGCCCATATGTTGTTCTAGTTCATTTATATTTTTTTCTAGTTCACCCTAAATTATAATCCTAACTCCGCACTAAAAACTATATTTTTTATAAACTAAATGGTGTATATTGAAGTGCCTTATATAAAGAGTTACTTATAACTTATAATATATTTCGGGTAACAAAAACAAACTTATTAAAGTGGGAAAATTAAAGGTTTGAAAAGAGTATCTTTCAAAAAGTTCAAAAATAGAATAAGGCCCCTTAAATATCATCGTCCAGGCTTACATTAATAAACCCTTTTTCATTCTAATTTTTGTATAGAAAAAATATGTATTACTTAATTTATAACAAGTACATACATACATATACTGATATATATATGATAAAAGAATACTGATATATATAAATATATATACAACAATACACACAAAATTTACAAAAGCCAACTCAAGGACAAATTGGCCAGATGTTGAATGTATTAATTGATTTTCTATTTTTTAAGGGTAGTCGATCCATCATATTTGAGTGTGCCAGTATGAATTAAGGATTAAGAATGTGCACATATATATATATATATATATATATATGAATTCTCTTCCGTTGGATGGTATATGAGGAAAAAAAGGCTCGAACAACTAAAAACTGGATAAAGGCCTAAAATTAAATGACCGAATCGATTAATACCGTATATACAAATCTCCGTTTCCTCTTCACCGGAGTTCGTATCCACAGCCCTACAAATCCCTAGCAGCATTGCTCCATTTTTTATAAAGAGAAAAAATAGATGGGGAATCAAAAGCAGAAATGGACTTTGGAGGAAGAAGCAGCCCTTAAAGCCGGGGTAGCCAAGCACGGCACCGGCAAGTGGAAGAACATCCTTACTGATCCTCACTTCGCACCTTTCCTTACCCAACGTTCCAACATTGACCTCAAGGTTCTTCTCCTCCTCTTTTTATCGTATTCCATGTAACTAGTATTTTTTATTCCACTGCAACTAGTATTTTTTTATTCTGTGCCTGATATTTGCTTAATTTTGTAATCCGCGGCTTCTTCATTGGTTTGATTTGAGCTTTAATTTCTCAGTTTGGGCATCTCTACGTTCCTCTGAGTCTTTAAATAATGTATCTGATTCTTCTGTCCAACTTGTTGAGTTGAAATTACCAATTACTAGGATGTTTGGTTTGCTAGTTTGTTTCAGTCTCGACCCAGTATGCTCAATCACTGGATTTTATGGTTTTACTGACTTGATTGTACTCCGGATCGCAATTCAAGCTCTAAAATATGTTTATATATGCTATAAAATTCGGTATTTTGGGATTCTGTCCAGCTTCTGATTTGATTTTTTATTAGCATGAAATTTTATTCATGAGTCTCAACTTTTTTGCTTGTATAACTAATACTTATTATGATTTTACTGTGGTCATAGAGCTTAAACTATTATTCTTATGTCTGGAAACTTAAGGCATTTGTATATATATGTATACATAGATAATATATCAGTCAGGTTCATCTATGTATTATGCACTCCCTCCATCTTAAGTCCCAAAACCAGAGTCTTAGGTGGTGTTTGTTTGGGTCTTTAAGGCTCTTAATAGCCTTCCATAAGATTCGATAAGAAGCTCAAATTGTTTGGTAAAAGATAATCATACCTCTAAGCGCCTCTAAATTGGTAAGAGATGAAATCAAATCCAAACCATTAACGGTTACCTCTTACCAAAAAATTTAAATCTATGGACAAAAATAGCTTCAATAAATATTATACTCCCTCAATTCTAAATTCTAAGATCATTAATGATTTTTAAAAAGTCAATTTGAAATATTTGCAAAATTAAAATTGAGATGATTAAAAATTATGAAACCATAAATCTTACGACGAGTGTTACTTTTTTGATATTTTTCAATATTTATCATTGTATGAACTAAAATCAAAGAAATTCATCAAGTATGAGTCTGAAATTTTTTTTCACTCACTTTTTGATTAAATTGCATATATAGAATTACCAAATAATTTTTTTAAATAGTTGAGAGGGTCAAAATAGTAAAATAGTGTCATTCAGATGTTTTATACATATTAGTTACCATCAGATGTTTTATACATATTAGTTACCAAACAGTCTTTTTAAATTCAAATACTATTTCATTCAGATGATCTAATTTATTAAGATATACTAACCATTCAGATCTTAATTACTTAATTTTATCAAACACCACCTTAGTACTTGTTTGTGTCCCAAAATAAGAGTTTGCTTCCTAAAAATAAGCTAGATGTAAAATGATGTAATTCCAAATTTGCTATGAAGTCTCTAGACTTAGTCTTCACTTTATATGTATTTATATAAAATGAGTGACTAGGTGAAATAGGAAATTAGCAAAAATAAGGAAATAAAATTAAATTGATGATAACAAGTGTGAAAGGAAAATCTTATTTCTCATTACTACAACTGATACTACAACTTGATGTATATATAAATAGATTAGACTACTCTAATTAGTTGTACACATGGACGAATAACAAATAAGAAATACATTTCAATCATCACGTGCCTATTATAATAACTCTCAAGCTACCTCCTATGCTAGTATAAAACTTGATAACTTGGTTTGTCCCTGCTGTATCTTTGATGTAATTACATTAGCCTGCAATGCTGAGTACACTGAACCAAGGCTGATGGTACTGTGCATTTTGTTCCTGTAATACCTTATTACTCTTACCATAAATTGTGTTTCCACAAGGGTTGTGGACACTCAATTTGGAAACATTTGTCCAATCAACATGCCTGCCTAGTGCCCTTGGTGAAAATATCTGCTAGTTGATGAGAACTAGGAACAAATGTAGGCATAATAAAACCTTCCTGAACCTTATCTCAAATAAAATGACAATCCACCTCAATATCCTTGGTTCGAGCATGCAACACAGGATTAGCAGCTAAAGAAATGGTAGACTGATTGTCAACATGTAACACAACAGGAAGTGGAACAGAAATACCCTAATCAACAAGTAAACTTTTTAGCCATTCACAAGTAGCATGTGCAACAACCATATATTCAACCTCGGCTGAAGACCTACTCACAACTATTTGTTTCTTGGCACCCCATAAAATTAAAGAATTACCCAAGAACATACAGTAGCCTGATATAGATCTTCTCCCCGTCTCTCCTGCCCAATCAAAGTAAGCTCTTAAAATAAGAGTATTAGAAGCAGGGAAAAATAAACCTTGTCCTATTGTGCCTTCGAGATACCTCAATACTCGGATAACAACTTTAAGATGATCAAAGAGTGGAGCTTGTAAAAATTGACTTAGTTGATTCACAGTGAAGCTGATATCTGGTCTAGTGATGGTGAGGTATTGCAACTTTCCAATCAAACACCTATAGCAAGCAACTTAAGGAATAACAGCACTAGCGGAGTCGTGAAGTTTGAGATGTTGTTCTATAGGAATGGAGAAAGGTTTGGATTCAGATAAATCAAACTCGTCAAGTAAATCCAAAACATATTTTCTCTAACAAATATACCTTGAGAAGACCTAGAAAATTCTAACCCCAAGTAATATTTTACTGGTCCCAAATCTTTAATGCTAAAACAAGGCTTAGTAATTTTTGCAGAATTAGAGCCTGTGACTAATATGTCATCAACATAAATCACCACTAGAGTAATAAAACTATCTGTATGAAGAGTGACTAATGAATAATCAGTCCTAAACTGAGTATAACCAGCAGAAATCAATACAGAAGTCAGTTTTGCAAACCATTGTCGAGAAGCTTGCTTAAGCCCATATAAATATTTCTTTAATTGACAGACCAAAGAAGATTGTTTTAACTAAGTGCATCCAAGAGGAGGTTTCATATAAACTTCTTCATTGAGATCCCCATGGAGAAACACATTGCTTACATCCAATTGATGTAATTGCCAACCTTTAACAACAGCAAAAGCTTGGATAGATCTGATAGTTACCATCTTGGCCACTGGTGCAAACGTTTCTGTGTAATCTACTCCTTCAGTTTGGGTGTAAACTTTTGCCACCAACCTAGCCTTATATCTCTCCACAGACCCATCAACATTATATTTGACCTTAAAAACCATTTACAACCAATAGGAACTTTATGAGGTGGAAGTTTAGTAACTTGCCAAGTTTGGTTTGTCTCTAAAGCTTGTAATTCTTTATTCATGACTTCTACCCACTTTGGATCTTTTGCAGCTTGAGAATATGTAATAGGCTCCTGTATAGTAGACAAATTGCTAACAAAATGCTGATGTGAAGGTGCGAAAGAGTCCTATGATATGTATTTACAAATGGGATATTTGGAGAAAAATTGTGTAGAAGACTTTGGTAATGGAGGGAAAGCATAATCCTCATGCCATGTGGGAATTTTTTTAGTGTTGAAACTCTAGCAGGAATAAAAGCATGGGGTGGATGTGAAATAGGTGTAAGTGTAGGTATAGATGTAGATGTAGATGTATGTGGAAGTGTATGGGGAGATGAAATAGTAGGCAGAGAAGAGCTTGGTGAATTAAGTGGATTAGGTGGCTGTGAAGGTACAAATGGAGATGTATTAAATGAGAAAATTCATGAACAATGTTAGAAGGAATAGAAGAAGAAACCTGATTGGAATGAAAGATAACGAAAAACATGTTCATGTAAAATGACATGTCTTGAAATGAAAACTTGTTTAAAATCTAAATTCAACAACTTATAACCTTTTTGGACTGTAGGATATTCAATGGAAATTAATTTTATAGCCCTTGGTGCAAATTTTTCACTTAAGGGTTGTGAGGGAAAGCATAAACAACCAAAAGATTTTAAGTGTGAATAAGATGGGACATGATGAAATAACAATTCATTTGGAGTTTTATATTGTAAAGATGAAACAGGTATCCTATTTAACAAATAAGTAGCTGCGAGGACACAATCTCCCCAGAAATAAATAGGAAGTCTTGTTTGAAATCTTAAAGCCCTAGTCATATTGAGAATGGTTTTGTGTTTTCTTTCTACCACACCATTCTGCTGTGGTGTTTTGGACAGAGATAAGAAAATTATTTAAGATAGAGAAATGTGTTGCTTGGTGGAAACAAGACAAGTCCATACAACCTTGGAAAAATCATCTACAACTGTTAGGAAATATTTGCTACCATTTCTTGTAGATGTCCTGTAAGGACCCCAAAGATCACAATGTATTATTTCAAACAAATCTGAGGTACAAGATAAACTAGTAGGAAAAGGTAAAGTGGTTTGTTTTGCCAAAGGACAAATAGCACAGGTGTCACAGTGTTTATCTTGTAATGATGAAAGTATTGGAATTTTATTCAAGATAGAATTATAAGGTGCATGCCCAAGTCTTTGATGCCATAAGACTCCGGAAGAAGAAGAAACAGCTGTAGCAGCAACTGGTAATGGAAAATGAAGATAGTAGAGACCATTGGCCAGTTCACCAGTTGCCAAGATTTGCATCTGATGTTGGTCATGAAGAATACAAGAATTGGAATTAAAAACAACATGTAAAGAATCAGCGAATACCAGTTTGCTAACAGACAATAGATTGCAACGAAAATCTGATATATACAAAACATTATGCATGGAAATAGAAGAATTCAAAGGAATAGATCCTGACTGTGTAACTTTAATATGACTTCCATTGGGTAAACTGACAAAAACAGGTGTAGCTAGGTTAGTGAGAGTATGAAAGAGGTTCTTGTTACATGTCATATGGTCAGTTGCACCAGTATCCACAATCCAAACATTTATATTAGTATTTGTGAAGGAGGCAAAAAAAGTAACCATACCTGCCATGATGTGATCCTCTGGATTATCAAGAGATTCATGTTCTTGAGACTTACCAAACATTGAGAATAACTGATCCATTTGCATCTGCAGTTTTACAATAGGATTTGATGAAACCCCAGGATCATCTGCTATCTTTGTCACTTGCATTGCCCTGGTCCCAGTAGTATCTTTGTCAATGTAGTTTTGTGTTTGTAATTGACATTGTTGTTCTTCTTGTATGATGTAGAAAATTGTGGTGCACCAACACCAATACTTTTTCCTTTATTCCATTTTGCAGCTGGATGACTTGGAGGATATCCATTGAGTTTGTAACATTCCTCCTTAATGTGGCATTCTTTGTGACAATGTGAACAAATAATATCCCCTCTTGGAATGGGAACATATCTGGAATATGTACTATCAACACCAGCATTAGAACCAGAAATATGTTGTTGCGAACCAGTATGGGAACTAGATCCATGCATAGGATGGTACTGTTGTCCTTCACCATAGACCATTTTAGCCTTTCTATTATTATAAGCAATAAAAGCAGCAGGATTAGGAACATACCCTTCTTTCATCCTGCCTAATTAGTGCAAAAGCCTGTGTTACATTTGGGAGAGGACTCATCATGAGGATCTGTCCTCTAGCATTAGCATAACTCTCATCTAGTCTTATTAGGAATTGTGTTAACTTTCTCCTTTGATCCTGTTCTTCAAGAATTCTAGATGCTTCACAAGTGTAAAGTGGTGGAGTTTCTATCCTGTTCTTCAAGAATTCTAGATGCTCCACAAGTGTAAAGTGGTGGAGTTTCTAGAGCTAAGTATTCATCCCAGATTCCTTTCATTTTGTGATAATAGAAATCCACAGAAGCTGTCCCTTGTTCTAGCGTATGCAAGTCTCTTAAGAGTTGATATATCCTATGACCATAAATTGTAGATAACCTTTCTCTCAATTCAACCCAAACTGATTGTGCAGTGTGTATAAAATTCATACTATTACTTATTTCATCAGACATTTCATCACACACAATTAAGTATCCATGAGGTAACCATATCATTCACACGATCCCACTGTGAAACAATAGGAGAATCTGAAGCAGGTATAACATACGTACCATTTACAATAGTCATTTTATTTTTAGCATTAAGAGCAAGCTGCATAGATCTTTGCCAAGGGTTAGTTTTCAGAACCTGTAAGTTTCTTCAAAATGAGATGCAAACCAGACTGATCATTGTTGTGCAAATACAATGGATGAGAATTTGTATCAATCGATGTAGTGATCTGCTCAAATGTTTGTAGTCCAGTAGCTACATCATTCAATAGATGCTCATGATTACCTTGCTGTGTTTGCAAATTTGATGTGTTTTGCGAAGTTGAAGCTCTGTTCCAAGGATTCGTAGTATTTGCAGGATTCGCCATGATGAGTAACCAAACAATGAAGAATCAGAACAAATTTCAGATTCAATGCCTAAAATTGAAGAATCAAACTCAGATCTGGAATTGGATCCAGAAGAAAACTGAACGATGATAAACTGAATTATGATGAAGATAAAAAAACAAAAAATTACAAGATCAAAGCAGAAGGAATCGTAAATGAAGAACAAATCAACTATTTGAAGACCAAAGATACATGATGAAAGTGAAGAAGAAGATTCTAGAGAAGCTCTGATACCATGATAACAAGTGTGAAAGGAAAATCTTATTTCTCATTACTACAACTGATACTACAACTTGATGTATATATAGATAGATTAGAATAATCTAATTAACTGTACACGTGGACCAATAACAAATAAGAAGTTATACATTTCAATCATCACGTGCCTAGTATAATAGCTCTCAAACTGCCTCCTATACTAGTAACAGCTGTATAGAACTTGATAACTTGGCTTGTCCTTGCTGTATCTTTGATGTAATTCCATTAGCCTGCAATGCTTGTGCTTGAGTACACTAAACCAAGGCTGATGCTACTGTGCTGTTTGTATGTTCATTTTGTTCCTGTAATACCTTATTAATTGACAACTTTTCTATGTTTTTCTAGAGCGGGACTCTAATTTTCAGATGGAGGTAGTTTTGTTGTCTCTTGGGTGTGTTTGTGCGTGCTTGCAAGTTCTAAAATGAAATTACCAAATAGAATGCTCATTAGGCTATTTATTAATTATTAGACTTTAGTTTGAATCACCAGGACAAATTGTGTAATTTGAGTACTTGCTGATCTAATGAGATTCAATGTGTTTTGATACAAACTATTAAGGCTTATACACACAGACTTGTGCATATATATATATATATGTATGTTGTTTCTTTCAAATTATTGAGTGGAGTTACCAACAGAATGCTCGGTGCATTATTTATCACCATAAGTTGAATGGTATTTGTTACTACTGATTTTGATTTGATCTATAATTGTATTGTACAAATATCAAAGGCACATATATTTAAACATTAGGACATATTTGTGCCCATCTATATATTATGTCTTTGTTGCTTATTTCTAACTTATTAAATTGCAATATTTAATCTTCACGGGCTATTTTAGTAATAAGCCGCACTTTTGTTTGAATGACCAGGATAAATGGCGTAACTTGGGTATTATTACTGGTCTGCAAGGCTCTAAAGATAGAGATAAAGTTTCTAGCTTAACAATCACATATGGTCCAATTTCCAGTGCTCAGAACTCGAATTCTGCTGCTTCTCTTGCTGAGAATGATGTTACCTGTGATTCTTCCAGAATTCCACCAGATGGAATAACAGCTCAGCGGTGTGTGTTTTTTCTGTTACTTTTCCTGGCTTACTATTTGACATTCGGATCGAACTTTCTTTCCTTTGGTACTTGGCAATGGTCCATTACTTTTTACAGATATGCATTTCTATGCTAGTATTTTTAAGTAGTTATTATAAAGTTTGTACTTATAAGTGGTCTTGAAGGTTTATACATTTTTTCTAAGTGGGAATATAGATTTTGCTTTTTTTCTAGCTCTTCATTATTATTCTTCAGCCACATGGAGGAACTTATTATCGGTGCTTGACAAAAAAGTTCAGATCATTTATGTCTGATGTGCAAAGAGTAGAGGAAGGATTCACCTCAGTGTTTGCTGTCCTCTTGTGTCAGATTTTAGGCTAGTTAAAGATATTAATTTAATATTTTTTTTCCTATCTATGCTTAGATGTAGAGGAAGGGAAAAATATAATAGAAAATAGAAAATTCATTTTCTTAGACCTAGTTAAAGCTATGATTACTAGCACCTAAACCAATTGATGCGACTATCACATGTACCTTTGTTAATTAGTGATGTAAAATGAATATGTTGATAGATCTTGTTTGTTATAGACTTGGCTAGAAGGTTGAAACTGGCTTGTAAAACAAATGAACCAAACTTGATAATATCTTAAACTTATTGTTTTATTTGCATGACTTAACTGACAAACTAACAAGCATTCTAAGACAATAAAATTCCAAAATACTCGACCTGCTTGGGATGCTTGGCTTGAGAGTCGAATAATGTAAATTAGATTAAATATCAGCTTGTGAATTTGTTTAGCCGAGCTTGAGCAACCTATAGTCATTATCGACATCTGTAATTTTACATCACTAATTAACAATGGTACCGATGTAATTTTACATCTGTAAGATTAGAAGTAAGATGAAAGAGGACTGAGTCGGTACCGATGCACTCTTCCTCACATTTACGTTAGCCATATCAATTACCGAACCTGAATTGACAGACATTAAGATGCCATAAACATGCATGGGTCTGAGCTCACAGCTGATCAGTGAAAAGTCAGATTAACCTGTTTCGCTTTAAATCTGTATTGGTTTGGAAAGTTCGTCTTTGGCATTAACACATTGTAGTTTGACATATTTCTAGGAGGATCAGCCAATATCAAATCAATCCAATGCATTTCATTCTAGCAGTTTGGCTTCTTTTTCTTTTTTCTCATGAATGCATCTGATATTTTGGTGGCACTGGTATGACTCATTAGTTCTTCAGTTCATGGACGATATTCGGGAAGGGTTTGACAGAAGATAGCGGGTTGTGCCAGAGTGATGCAGCGAGTAAAAGCTTCAAGCAAAAGAAATTTAAAACAAGCAAGAATAATTTGGAAATTGCCACGACTCGAGTCTACGTGGAACCTTTTGTAGTCGCAGTTTATATTTACTATATATCTTGCTGGGCAAATTTGCTAATAAGAACAGTGAAATTTGCTACTTCATTTAATGAATTAAAATTGCCCTATGTTCCCGTGGAAGGCATTGGCGAGGTTTTAACAATTATAAAGAAAAGGATGCAGAATTAAAATTAAAACTGCCCTACTAGCCAGAGTTATACTTTTATTATAAATCTGATTCCTCAACACACTATTGTACCTATTAATAATCAAGAATTTGGTGCAAGATTACTGTTATCAGTATTGAACCTTGTTACGAGTTAGCCCAAAATGAGATCTCCATCTATCCTAAATTTTGACGTGGATCGTGGAATACTTGCAACTTACGCTGTTTGGTGTTGGTCCTTTTGGACATTACAAAAGCACTCCTGAACTGGCGACAGTTGCAATTTATTTTGAGTTAACAATCTAGTCCGTTAGTAATAAACTTTACCTAGGTGTTGCTTATGCATTTCTCTGATATGCTTATTCCACTATTGTATTTGTCTGTTCAAAATTTATTTCCATATCTCATTCGGTATATATAATATATGTTCACTGGATCTTCATCAGATACTTGATGTCAATGCGTTGTATCAGGTACTACCCTTTGATTTTTGAAGCACTATCTACCATAAAAGATTCAAGGGGGTCTGATCTTGGTGCTATTGCCAGATTTATTGAGGTCAGATATAGGTATCTTTCATTTTTCTCATGAGAAGTATATATTTTACGTTGTTCTATAGACTATGGAAAGTTATAAGGTAATTTAGTGAATAATATAATGAGGTCAGACTTGTTCACATGTATTTGGTGTGATGTTTGATTGATTTTGAAATGAATTGTAGAATTTAAATATTCTGAGGATTAATCTATTATTTTTCTTCATGTAAGGTGTTATCAAGGATGTCCTAGTAAGAAAACAAAAAGACCCTGTTAAATACACAAAAAAATACTAGAAGAAGAAGTAGATAAGAGAAGAGTAATCATAAGAAAACAGAAACTGTTATTAAAACTACCTTAAACAAAAAGTAGTTTATTATGACTTATTAAAACAGTAACTTTTTTTTAAATCAGGTTTACTAGTAGTTAGGAAGCTTTGAACATTATACATCCATATGCTTTTTCCAGTGGATCTCATTTCCTAGTGGTCAATTCACATTGTAGGCACCCAAGCAAAGATTTATGTTCCAACTCTTTCAACAACTGCTAAAGATCTGGGTGCTTATGTGAAAATTTCTCCTTGGCTGATGTTGTATTTGCAATTTGGTTCTGAAGCCTGCTAGACTTGATAAAGTAAATTTATTATGTCCTCAAGCTCATAGTTGGTTACCACTCTTCATATTTCATACAACAAAACTATTTAGCATGATAAGGGTGAAGAGTATTTTATATATTGCAAGAGATGTACATCGGTAAATTGTTATTCGAGTCCTTTTCTTTTTCCTAAAAAGTGCATAGAAAAGTAATTTTATTAGATAGATATGCAGATCCTCCATTTAGTGTCAATAAAGTGCAGGGGCGATGCCACCTTAAGTGCATGGTGGACAATTGGCCCTCTTATCTTCTTGGAACATTTATTTAAGTAGCTCTAAAATCCTCAAAAAATAAAAATAAAGTTGACCCTCATATTTCAAAGGTTTGACCACCTTATCTTTTGTATTTTACATACCCAAAATTTATACAAGAATACTTTATCTAGAAAAGATAATCATGGATTCTTTAAACTTCAAGGAAAATCAGTTGTAAAATAGTTATGCTTTTGGTATGTAGTGATAATTTTGCAGCCAGTGGTGTAATTTTATTGAGGTAATTCATTGACCCTTTAATAAAAGTTTCTGGCTGTGCCCTGATTAAGAATATCCCCTGATTGAAGTTTCTTAAATGCAAGAAAGAAAAATCCTATAACTAACACCCTGTGCAGAAAATAATTTGCAGTAACCAGTTTTTATCTATTCAACTTTAGTAAGTGATTCTGATTGTATACATAATGCAGCAAAGGAATGATGTACCCCAGAATTTCAGAAGATCATTAAGTTCAATGGTTAGAAGACTTATTTTGCAAGGGAAGCTTGAAAAGGTGAAGGACTTTCTTGAATCTTGATCTTTAAATGGAAGCATATTAATAATTTTGCATCTTTACACTTTCTTTGCTATGAGCCTATGACAAATACCCGCTTGATTGCTAAGCCCCTATTTTCATATTGTCTGGTGTAAACTCTTTAGACTTTTAATTTATGTCTTCAACCCCCCCCCCCCCCCAATTATTTTTATTTTACTTTCATTGCGGATGATTTCCCATTGTTTACTTTAAAATATAACATTGTAACCATTTTGAGAATTATTTGAGTAAGTTTCTTACAGAACCAAATCACCAATGGCCTCATATTTTTTTTTGTTTTGCAAACCTAAGTGAGAATAAGTTATACACTTGCATGCACCCGCTATCTTCCCGAGAGCAACAATTTTCAACTTCTATCTAAACTGTTATTTCAGCTTTATCCCCATTTACTAATTATTTATTTGCCTAAAGCATTGTTTTTCATCAATTGTATCACTTGTAGGTTTTCTTCAATGCAGGTCCAGAAACGTTACAAGATCAAAGATTCAGTTTCGGGAACAAAAACACCTTCCCCGAAACAGAAGGATGTCAAGCCTAGGCCTTCTCCAAATTCTGGGTTAGTGATCCCTAGCACACGAGAAGGGGCTGTAAGAACGGCTGCCTACAGGATAGCTGACGCAGAAAACAAATCATTTGTGGCATCTGAAGCAGTCAAAGAAGCAGAAAGAGTCTCAAATATGGCTGAAGAGACCGAGTCTATGCTACAAATAGTGAAGGGGATCTACGAACAATGTAATTTTTGAAACCCCATACTCATTTTTTGGGGAACAAAAGAAATTATCATCAATTCTTGTTTTATTTTCTGTTTACTTGAGAAAATGACTTGCTTTTTCATTGTTGCAGGTTCAGGAGACAAAATTTTCTGATACAGGTCATCCTTTGTAATTTTGTTGATATAAGAAACGACATGGGGAGAAGGTTTCATGTAGCAAAAGGGATTACCATCTTCATTTCTCAAAACGCTATTGGGAAGAGAGTTTAAGGGCACCCTTGAAAGCAGGCAGATGCATTTATGATCAAGATGATGATAGTTGGCAATATTGGTTTTCAAGGTTCTATGATAGCTTTTGGATACCAACTTATAGATGACGTCCCTGTAGCTGTTTCATACCATTTCATAGACGATAATACTTTCCAATCAAGTTTTGATCTCTTATAGGAGGTAATGATTAAGATCGCAATTTACTTGCATTAATTAACCAACCAGATTGGTTACCCAATGTCTTTCTATGGACTTGGTTGATGCCAACACAAGGAGTCAAGGAGCCATTCCAACTTTCAAATTTTATGAACAACAAAATTTCAAATAAAACCACCCATTTAAACATAGTTATCAACAAATACTTGTTTATTTTTTCTTTCACTATGAAAGCAAGTAAAAACATATAGAAACAGAACTAGGGAGTAGACATGAAAGTAGAAGAAGCAATTAGGAAGAATCCTCCATGCCTTTAATTGATATGGTATGCCGTATGTGTATATAAACCAGAATGTTTGTCCCCATGTTCTTAAATGAGAACCTTTCACCACCACTGAATTATGAGAAACATGGTCATTATCCCTGTGCACATCTAATATTTATCTGACACCTTCATTTCGAAAAGCAACCACGACAAATGCAGCACACCATGAGAAAGGGGAAAGGGGGAAGGAGAATGGTTATTGCTCCATGCCATCATCTCCTTACTAATTGCAATTATAATAAAATGGATAAAGAGGCCAATACTGATGATGCGATGAAGAAATAGAGTAATGCTACTATCACATAATTTGGGTCACATAAAGCTCACATACACACACAATGCATATTTGCAAGCACTGCATCTCACGGTCCACAGTATACATGTGTGTGTATGTGAGCATTATGTAACCCAAAATTATGTGATAGTGGCATTATTTGAAGAAATAATCGATAAAATCCTATAACAAAAAAAAAGTTGGATGCCTTTCTTCTTCAAGATGTCCAAGCAGTCCTCTAAATATCATTTAGAAGCATAGTTGATTAGTAAACAATTGGCCAATGTAGACAGCACATCATACTTGGAATCAATCACAATTTAACAACTCAAATCTGCTCATTGGTGCCATTATAGAGAAGCATATCTCAAAGAAAGCCAAAAATCAAAGAGTGAATTTCAAATTCTCTTGAGGTATCAATCAAGTGCTGCTGAAACAAGTACAGCACACGCAAATGTAACCAAAAAATTCAGTTACAAAGACTCAACAATGGACAAATGCCCATGAAACTAATAAAACAAAGAGAAATGCTTTCATAAGTTCATCACGTGATCAAACTTTGAAGATCAAACTACAAGAGTACAAGCCCAAGTTCCGATGGTCTAAGGAACACATTTTACTCTGTAGTTATAAAGATAATAGTGGAGCTTTCCGTCACCTTGCCCAAATTTCAGCTCCTTCAAAAAAGATTCATTTTGCATAACATCTAATGCATTGAAAACGTCATAATCCTTCCGTTTTGCCACAATAAGAGCGTCATTCATCAGCTGAAGCAAAGGAGTTTTAGAAGATACATTGTAGTAGGAATAAGCAGCCTTCAAAATTGAGTAATTTGGATTGCCCAAAATGGATGAGGGAAGTGTGTAGAAACTGCAGAAGTCAGTGATCTCATGAGTCTCAGGGCTCTCAACCAGAAAACTGTCCACAACATCCTTCTTCGGAAGAAGCCAGTGCTCTACATCATTTTCATCAAGGTCAGGTGCAACAACAAACTGCTTCAAGTAATTCCTAAGCAAACGGGTAACAGCAGGAACATCATGGAGCTCCATCTTCCTGAACCCGGGAGTAGCTGTCGAATCCGGTAATTTGTAAAGCTTTATTGTGCGGCTCATTGTCATTCTTGCCCCAAGTCTAGAAAACCCAACATCAATAAGCTTCTTTGGATTCAATGATCTATGCCAATATTGACAAGTAGATATGGGTGTAGGGAGAACCACCCCAGCTGTATAAGCCGCTTGCCAAATATTTTCCATGTGAACCCTCCTAGTCACCTCTTTAATCATGACTGGAGCAAGTCGTTTTGATCTCAACTTTTTATGAACACACAGGAAATTGATCTCCGCCATATGAACAATACTCTCTCGCACCCGGATTCTTGCAGGAACCCCAGTTATAAAAGCAACCAGCTTTTTTGAACTTTTCACTCGGACCCCAATATGCCAGCTCTTATAATAACCTGGAGGCCGAAGGGCCCAATGGAGAAACTCCTTTGAATAATTAAACCTGAACATGTTATCATCATCCTCCACATAATTGTTAGTGAGGAGGTTATAAACCTCAGTGCACATAGCCGTTGATTCCATGTCACAAGTAATCCATTCATAGAGACTGGGAAGATTATACGGTTCTTGTTTGACTTCAGACAGTGGTGTTGGAGGTTCAATAGGTCCTTCAGGCAAGCTAGAATCACCGAGATCCTTGAACTGACCAACAGGTTGGGTTTCCCAAAATTTATGTCTTTTTGCAAGAGAGAGTGATTCTTGAACCTGTCTTGCTAGAGCATCAATTGATCTATCACTCTCATTCTCTGAAGCGGAATTCCCATCAGGATTGGGGGCTTGGTTTTCCAACAGTGAATTAGAAGTTGAATCATTGTCAGCCATTACGGTAGACTGTAACATAACAAAACTATGATTTATTTGGCCATTATAGCACTAAAAGAAAATAAAACTCATTTTGGATCATTGAGAGGGTATGGAGAAAATGAAATGAAAACTAGCAAAAGAAATGTACTACATACGAGCACAAACACAACTCTATATAAGTAGAGAAAGAAATGCACTATAAATTAACACAAGCACAACTCTATATTCTTATTCAGATCTCACAACATATGTAGCTCTTTAAATAATATAATTAAATTAAAAAAAAAATGATAAGTTGATTTGATTATTACCTTTAGTCAGTATTGATATTCTTTTATGTTTGCATTTCTTTCACTCACACTGACCTCCAAGGATAAAATAAAAGAATAGTGTTCTGTGCAAGTATTCACGGAAAAGGAAAACAAATTCAAATACTCTCTTTCTCTTCCTTCTGTTTTCTTTTGCATCCTTTTTCATATTAACAAAACAAGGAAAATTGGATTCTTTTGCACGTTAAATTCCCTCAAAAACAGCTCAAGAGTATCCAAAAATGACAATAATTCCACGAGAGCGACAAATCCAAGATCTTGGAGATGGATAAATACCGATTCACAAAGTTATATACTTGTATGTGTGATTATATGTGTGATTCTATAATCCTTGAACTAAATTCTGGCTTAAATCTACGTGAATCAACTAGTAATAGCTAGATTAATACCCTATAAAATCTGCTTTGAAGCTGAAGAACGAAAATAGATAAAATACTAATAGAAATAAATTACTCACAACTCAAACAGGAAGCCTCGTTCGAACGATGTCGCCGCCGATCCGTTTTATCCCATCGATGCCGCAATTGTTTGTTTTCTTCTTCTTGTCCGAGTTTCTCTGTGTGAAATGTGAGCCCTAACCTATATCAGACTCGAAATAGAGAGAACACCATTAATTAATTAATTAATTTATTTATATTTGCAATAGGAATAGAATCATACGCATGTAACGTAAATTACATTTTGGCCCTGATATTTTATGTCAATTCCAACTAGCCCGAGACTTTCCAAGCCATTAAAAAGGTCCTTATCATTTGAATATGGTTTGCCTAGATCCTTTTTAACCTCATCTATCTATCTTATAAAAGAAAAAGAAATAAGAAATATAATTGCTATTAGATTAAAAAAGCCCGTCTAGTAAACAAGCGGCAAAGTTTGAGTTTGATTGGCGAGCTGAACATCAGGCCTACTTACTCACCTAAACAAGTAAAAAGTTTGTTTGAACTCTTCTCGACTCGTCTAATGAATTTGAATCCGATCAGACTCGCGGACAACTCAATTTTAAGATATATTTTAGAAAGTTTCTTTTAGTAATAAATGATAATATGTTATACTTTTACGTGCAACCACTATCTCTCCAATAGCAACAACTTTAAACCGGTATCAGAACTGTCAATTTCAACTTCAGTCCCAATTACTAACAATTTATTTGCCTAGAGTATTGCTTTCATTAATGGTATCACTTATAGTTTTCCTTCAATGCATGCAAGTCCATAAACGTTACGAGATCAAAGATTCAGTTTTGGGAACAAAAACGAATCATCCGAAATTGAAGGATGCCGAGCCAAGGCCTTCTCCAAATTATGGGTTAATGATTATGGCATTTAAAGTAGTCAAAGAGGAGAAAAAAGTGTCTCAAATATGACTGAAGAGACCAAGGCTGTTATAAATGGTGAAGGGGGTTCTATGAGCAATATAATATCTGAATTCCAAATTCATTATTTTGTAATATTTTCTTTATTACAAAAAATTACTGCTTTATATTTAAAACCCTTGTAAGTTTATCCGAATCAAAATTTTTTTTGTGCGGACTTGAATTCAAATTACTGAGTTGAACAACCCTAATTATTAGGGGAGATTATCTTTAGCTATCATCACTATCTTTTCGATTTCCTATAAGACTACTTCCTAAGGTTTCCCACCTAAGGTTCCCCACCTAAGGTTTATAACCTAAAACATGGCTCTGATACCAACTTATGACACCCCCAAATCCGAGTACTTCAGTTCCACTAAGTTGTACAAACCATTGTATGGGCGGGGGTTTGTGCTTGGTCTAACGACTACTTAGTTTATCATATTGATAATCGTCATTATCCATTCTGAATCTTTCCTCTTCATTCTCTGCGATCCTCTTTTTGATTTTCTCTCACTCTTCATTCTTTTCTTGTGATTCCTTCACTCTATCCAACAAGTTTGGACGAGCTTCCATTACACATCTATCATATTGATAATCGTCATTATCCATTCTGAATCTTTCCTCTTCATTCTCTGCGATCCTCTTTTTGATTTTCTCTCACTCTTCATTCTTTTCTTGTGATTCCTTCACTCTATCCAACAAGTTTGGACGAGCTTCCATTACACATAACTTTTCCACTGATCTAATTTAATCTTCTTTCTCTCTCGCTCATTATTTTTAAAATCTCACTCATAATTTTTCATTCATATTTTATAAAGTTCATATTATATAATTACCCGCAAACACTAGCAATCTTTAACTCCTTAATTATTCAAACCCTATGTATTTGACTATTTTCTTCTCTACATGCCCATTCCAATATGAAGACTGCTGTGTGTGTGTGGGCTTTTTGGGTTAGGATACAGGACTGGATGAAATTAAAAATATATATATTATATATCAAATTGCTTTAAAACTAAGGACAATAAAACAAATATTGCCTTGAAATTGATGTTCCAATCCAAAGGTTATAATATGTCTACAGAAGTAGTAATAAAAACAAAGATCGACTGCAGGCAGCATAGAAGAAACCGATAGATGATTACAAATTAGCCTAGACTGAGGCTCCATTAAAATATCTCCATGCCAACATTTGGTAACTAATTGCAAGTATAAACGAATGGCTAAAGATGCCAATACTGATGCTATGAAGAACTATAAAAAAAACAAACTCCAAGAATTTTGAAAGGGCTTCAAGATTTCCAAGCAGTCCTAGATACCATTTTCACAATTAACTCCTCAAATCTGCTCATTGGTGCCGTTATAGAGAAGCATAACTAGATGAAAACCAAAAATAACTCTCTTGAGGTATCAGTATCAATCAAGTGCTGAAACAAGTACAGCCCATGCATATGAAACCAAAAAATCCAGTTACACAAACTCAACAATCCCCAAATGCCCATGAAACAAACTAATACAAATAAAGATGGCAAAATTTGCCTTCCACAGCGTCACAGAGAAATAAAACAAGAATCCAATCACAGATTGCCGATACTATGACAGAGCAACGGATACATCTTTGAAACCTGAATAATCATCACCGGATACCAGAAATGCTTTCATAAGTTCATCACGGGATCAAGTTTTGAAGATCAAATTACAATAGTACAAGCCCCAGTTCCGATGGTCTAAGGACATGTTTTACTCTGTAGTTATAAAGATAATAGTGGAGCTTTCCGTCACCTTGCCCAAATTTCAGCTCCTTCAAAAAAGATTCATTTTGCATAACATCCAATGCATTGAAAACATCATAATCCTTCCGTTTTGCCACAATAAGAGCATCATTCATCAGCTGAAGCAAAGGAGTTTTAGTAGATACATTGTAGTAGGAATAAGCAGCCTTCAAAATCGAGTAATTTGGATTGCCCAAAATGGACGAGGGAAGTGTGTAGAAACTGCAGAAATCAGTGATCTCATGAGTCTCAGGGCTCTCAACCAGAAAACTGTCCACAACATCCTCCTTCGGAAGAAGCCAGTGCTCTACATCATTTTCATCAAGGTCAGGTGCAACAACAAACTGCTTTAAGTAATTCCTAAGCAAACGGGTAACCGCAGGAACATCATGGAGCTCCATCTTCCTGAACCCGGGAGTAACTGTCGAATCCGGTAATTTGTAAAGTTTTATTGTGCGGCTCATTGTCATTCTTGCCCCAAGTCTAGAAAACCCAACATCAATAAGCTTCTTTGGATTCAATGATCTATGCCAATATTGACAAGTAGATATGGGTGTAGGGAGAACCACCCCAGCTGTATAAGCCGCTTGCCAAATATTTTCCATGTGAACCCTCCTAGTCACCTCTTTAATCATAACTGGAGCAAGTCGTTTTGATCTCAACTTCTTATGAACACACAGGAAATTGATCTCTGCCATATGAACAATACTATCTCGCACCCGAATTCTTGCAGGAATCCCAGTTATAAAAGCAACCAGCTTTTTTGAACTTTTCACTCGGACCCCAATATGCCAGCTCTTATAATAACCTGGAGGCCGAAGAGCCCAATGGAGAAACTCCTTTGAATAATTAAACCTGAACATGTTATCATCATCCTCCACATAATTGTTAGTGAGGAGGTTATAAACCTCAGTGCACATAGCCGTTGATTCCATGTCGCAAGTAATCCATTCATAGAGACTGGGAAGATTATACGGTTCTTGTTTGACTTCAGACAGTGGTGTTGGAGGTTCAATAGGTCCTTCAGGCAAGCTCGAATCACCGAGATCCTTGAACTGACCAACAGGTTGGGTTTCCCAAAATTTATGTCTTTTTGCAAGAGAGAGTGATTCTTGAACCTGTCTTGCTAGAGCATCAATTGATATATCACTCTCATTCTCTGAAGCGGAATTCCCATCAGGATTAGGGGCTTGGTTTTCCATCAGTGAATTAGAAGTTGAATTGTTGTCAGCCATCTCCAATTAATTCTAATATGGTAGACTGTGAGATAACAAAACTGTGATTTATTTGGACACTATAACAGTAAGAGAAAATAAAACCCCTTTTGGATCTTTGAGAGGTAGGAAGAAAATGAAATGACAAGTAGAAAAAAAAATGCACTATATATGAACACAAACACAACTCTGCATAAGTAGAGAAAGAAATGCACTATAAATTAACACAAACACAACTCTGCATTCTTATTCAGATTCTCATACCATATGTAACTGTCAAGCCAGGGTAAGTTGGGAAGGAAAAAATAGTTAGTATGTTATAGAGTAGATAGTATATTCTAGAATTAGATATTTTGTATGCACATGTAAACACATGGGAGGTTAGTTAGCATGTGTGTAGGTTAATAGTATTTACACTTTTTCAGCATTTTAGTAACTGTGTGTAATGGGCGGAGTAACCTTTAAACTTTTGAATATTATGCATTTTATGTATGTGAACAACTTTTTAAGCTTTCTCTCTCTCTCTCTCACGAAGTCATTGAAAAATAACCAAGTTCTTCTCCTTCATCCCTTATTCTCTCTGAATTCTCTCTTATTTCTATCTCTATCTCTGTTTCTCTCTTATTTTCTGGTTGGGCTTCAACAAAGGCCTGACAAATTGGTATCAAAGCTCAAGTTCTATCCAAACTAATCATCTTCTTCCTCTAAATACTCTATTCTTCTCGATCTTAAACCTTTGATTTCTACTTCTATACCCTTCTATCTGAATTCTATCTCTTCTACCTCCTTCCAGCTTTCAAACACTACCCGAAACAAGCACAAAATCATCGGCAACAACTGCAGATCTCTACCCAATAGCAACACAAAATAGATCACGGAAGCTCTGGTTTTCATCGCATCAACAACTCAGCAAATTCAAGAGTTAATTTACTTGTTTCAGGTATTAAACACTTTCATCTCACTCAATTCCTGTCACAAACAGATAGCCCATTCCATAAAACTCAATTACAGCATCACTCACACATTTTAATTCATATCTTGCTTGTTCTTGTTTGTCAGCAAATTTTTTTCTAGATTCAATGAATTAGTTTTGTTTAATCTGTTTTGATTTGTGTTAGATGATTCGTACAAATTATTTCAATTGTAAAGTCTTACAAATTGTTCCAATCGTATAGTCTTACAAGTTGTTTCAATCGTATAGTCTAACAAGTTGTTTCAGTCGTAGTGTCTTACAAGTGTTTCAATTGTAGAGTCTTATAAGTTGTTTCAGTCTACAATCGAACAATCTTATAAGTTGTTCCAGTTTACGATTGTAGAATCTTATTAATTGTTTCAATCAACGATCGTAGAGTCTTATCAGTTGTTCCAGTCTACAATCATAGAGTCTTATAAGTTGTTCCAGTCTACGATCGTAGTCTTATAAGTTGTTCCAGTCTACGATTGTAGATTCTTATAAGTTGTTCCCGCTTACGATCATAGAGCCTTACTCATGTAGTGTTGCTATTACTTGAATTCATTTTCAAACTCGAAATCACAATTATTCTGTGACTCATTTTCTCTCTACTCTCCATAAATATGGTTGGTCCTTCACAAATGTTGCAGCAGGATTTTATAAACTACATAGAGTACACCAATGAGAAATTAGAACTTATTGATGAGAAAACGGACCATTTCATGAAGAGTATGAATGAACTGCTGAGATAAAGGAGCAAATAATGATAATAGGTTTGAAAATCCTTTTGGGATAATGGAAGGGGCAATAGGCATGTGCATATGGTGCAAAGGATGGAGAAGGGCTTCTTTAGAGACCCCAGTCATGCTGAACAAGAAAGAGCAAGGAAACATGAAGAAGATGATGCTCAATGGAGGAGGAACCAAAATGATGATGATGGTGAAGAGGAGAGAGACCTTAAACATCTTAAATTGGTGTTCCCATTATTTGTTGAGGGTGATGATGCTAAGAGCTGGATATAAGACTGCGAGGAGTATTTTGGCATATATGAGATTCATTCTCATAGGAGGATTGCCATAACTGGGATGCATCTCCATGGTTCTCCAAAATATTGGTACAAATCTTATGTTAATGGCAATAGCAAGGAGGGGCTCACTTGGAGGGAGTTTGCAAATGATTTCACTGTGAGGTTCACTAAGACAGGTGTGGAAAACATATATGAACAAGTCAAGTTGTTGAAGCAAGTAGGAACTTTGAACGCATACTATGATGAGTTTGAAAGGTATAAGGGGAGACTACTTGAGAAGTTACCTCACTTGATTAAGGCCTTTTTTGTGGGAAACTTTGTTGGTGGATTGAAGGATGAAACCAAAAAATGGTAAAGATGTTTGGCCCAAAAACTCTATCCCAAGCCTTCAAACAAGTCAAGTTCTATGAGAGTCCTATTCTTAAACTTGTCAACACTCACAACTATCCTAAACAACAACCCACCACACCAACAATCAACTCAGCTACAAAAAGGAACTCCCTGCACCACCAACAACCAAAACTCATATGCTCACTTATCCTAGAAATGACTTTAACAAGCCTAAACCTATTACTGCAATTCAAAGAGATAAGCAAAGAGCCAAGGGTCTATGTTTCTATTCTGATGAGAAGCACACCATGGGACACCAATGCAAAGCTCCTCAGAATTTCATAATCACATGAGAGGAATTCCAGAACTATAAGGACTTTCAAGAGTTTGGAGAATACTCTGGACCTCCCCAATATGATGAAGAACCAGCCTGTGAGGTTACAGAAATTTACCAACCAAAAATAATATTGAGGTATCCCTTAATGCTCTTGAAGGCCAAGTTAGTCCCCAAACCATGAAAATGGCCAATTATATTGGAAAAAAGTCTATATCAATACTCATTGATGGGGGCAGTACCCATAATTTCTTGGATCCTAGAACAGCACACCTCACTTATGATGGTTTCCGTGACAGATAGTAGTCAACTCCCTAGCAGCCAACAATGTTCAGAGTTTAGATGGAAAATGGAAAAAAAAAATTCAGGATGCAATGAAAATACTACCTCTGGGGGGATGCAACATGGTATTAAAAGTTCAGTTGTTGAAACAACTAAGGCCAACCACCTTTGACTATGAAAAACTAACTTTACAATTCAACTATGGAGAAGAAATGGTACAACTACAATGGCAAAATAAAAATACATGCCCAAAACTGAAAATGATCTTGGTCCAACATATCAATAAGGAAGAACATGGGTTCCTAGTGATTGTGCAGCCCCCACAAACCAACTCCTGTTGTTATTCCTTAAACTCTACCACTATAGACCCAAAAATACAGTCCTTGCTAGAAGAATGCTCGTATATTTTTCAAGAACCTCAAGGTATGCCACCAAAAATATCTCTGGACCATAGCATTCCTCTTAAAACCAACTCTTCACCTTTCTCCATCAGACCCTACAAGTGCTCTTATGACCAAAAAAATGAAATAGAGAGGCTGGTGTTAAAAATGCTACACACAGGGATCAAAAGACCAAGCCAGAGTCCATATGTTTCTCCCTTGCCCCTAGTTAAGAAAAAATATGGCAGTTGGAGATTTTGTGTTGACTACAGACACCTCAACTCTTTAACCATCAAAAATAAATACCCTATTCCCCTCATTGATGAGCTAATAGATGAATTACAAGGGGCTAAATATTTTACTAAGTTGGACTTGAGTGTTGGGTATCACCAGGTCAGAATGAAAGAAGAGGACATTGAAAAGAAAGCATTTAGGACACATTAAGGGCTATTCGAATTCACAGTCATGCAATTTGGGTTAATTAATGCCCCATTCACATTTCAAAATTTGATGAATCAGATGTTTCAACCCCTTAGGAAAAGTGTTTTGGTGTTTTTTGATGACATCCTAATCTACTCCAAGGATTTGGATGGACACTATAAACATCTTCAAGAGGTATTTCAGATTCTAACGGACAATCAGTTATGCTAAAGGGAGCAAATGCACCTTTGCACAACCTCAGGTGGATTATATAAGACATGTAATTTCTAACACAAGGGTGACAATAGACCCAACAAAAATCCAGGATGTACTAGAATGGCCTGAACCAATAACCATCAAGTAACTAAGAGGTTTCCTTGGACTTACAGGATACTATAGGAAATTCATAAAGGGCTATGGAATCCTAACTAAACCCTTGACTTCTCTGCTACAAAAAGAAAATTTTGGTTGGAATCTAGATGCTTAACTTGCTTTTACAGCTCTTAAAAAAACTCACTACTTCTCCAGTTTTGGCATTACCAAACTTCACCAAGGTCTTCGAAATTGAGACTGATGCATCAGGAACAGGGATTGGAACCATTCTAATGCAAGAAGATAGGTCCCTTGCTTATTTTAGTAAAGCTCTGGGTCCTAAAGCTCAGAATTACTCAACCTATGAGAAGGAACTAATTGTTATAGTTGAAGCTATTAAGAAATGGTCTTCTTATTTAGGGCAGAGACAATTCATTACCAAAATAGACCACCAGTCCTTGAAGTACTTTTTAGAACAGAAGGTGATGACTTGCCCTGAAACAAAGATGGATGAGCAAGCTTCTGGGATATGATTATATCCTTCTTGAAGGGAAAGGATAACATAGTTGCAGATAGTTTGTCTAAAAGATTTGAAAAGTGAACAAACTCAGAGTTCATGCGGACATAAATGTTCTAAAAGAGGAGGGAATGTCAAGCCAGGGGTAAATTGGGAAAGAAAAGATAGTTGGTATATTTTAGAGTAGTTGGTATATTTTAGAATTGGATATTTTGTACGCACATGTAATGCACATGTAAGCACGTGAATGATTAGTTAGCATATGTGTGTAGATTAAGAGTATTTACATTTTTTTTAGCATTTTAATAGCTATATATGTATGTGTGTAATGGGTGGAGTAACCTTCAAGTTTTTGAATATTATGCATTTTATGTATGAGAACAACTTGTTAAGCTTTTTCTCTCTATCTCTCACAAATTCAGTGAAAAATAACTGAGTTCTCCTTCTTCCTCCCTTATCCTCTCTGAATTCTCTCTTATTTTTATCTCTATCTCTTTCTCTCAATTTTCTGGTTGGGCTTCAACAAAGACCTGGCAGTAACTCTTTAAGGGAGGGGAGGGGAGGGGAGATACAATTAGTGAACAGTTGATTTGATTATTACCTTCAGTCAGTATTGATATTTTTTTGTCAGTTTTGTGTTTGCATTCCTCTCTCACACTGAGATCCAAGGATTAAATAAAAGAATAGTGTTCTGAGGCATACGATTGCAACTTTTCATGGAAAAGTAAAACAAATTTAAATTCTCTCTTGCTCTTCCTCCTATTTTCTTTTTCAACCTTTTAATGGTAACAAAACAAGGAAAAAATGGATCCTTTTGGCTTTCAATTGTTATGAATACCAATGCGAGCTTGTCATATGGGGGCAGATCCCACATTGGTAGTATGAGATATCAATGTGGGGTTGATATAGGACTTGGACATCCCATCTTAAATAGCTAGCTTTTCAGGAGGAAATAGGAGTTTAAGCCTATATCGTAACATTTGGTATCAAAGCAGACGATCCGTAGAACTACCGGACTAAGCGGAAAGGGCTACCTATATGTCAGATTAAAATAGTGATAGGTATAAAGAGCATCGGGTCAGTGTCGCTAGAGTGAAAGCCGCCGTGTACATCGGTAAGGAAGCGTGTGGAATGTTATGAATACTAATGTGAGCTTGTCATATGGGGCCAGATCCTACATTGGTAGTACGGAATATCAATGCGGAGTTGATATAGGAGCTAGCTTTTCGGGAGGAGCTAGAGTATCAATCTAATGGTAGTATGAGACATCCCTTCTTGAATAGCTAGCTTTTCAGGAGGAAATATGAGTTTGAGCCTATATCGTAACATCAATTCCATCCAAAACAATTGAACAAAACAAGATCAAGAGTATCCAAAAATAGCAATAGTTCCATGAAAAAAACAAATCCAAAATCTTGTACAAGTCTGTTTAACAGCTGGTTGAGATAAATAAATACCGATTCACAAAGTTACATACTTGTATGTGTGTGTGTATGTGTTCTTATATAATTCATGAACTCAATTCTGGCTTAAATCTATATGAATTAACTGATAATAACTAGATTGATACTCTATAAACCTGCGTTGCAGCTGAAGAACGACTATAGAGAATATAATAGAAATAAATTACTCACAACTCAAACGGGAAGCCTAGTTTGAAACGATGTCGACGCCGATCAGTGTTATCCCACCGATGTTCTTCTTCTTGTCCGAGTTCTTCTATGTGAGCTGTGAAGCCCTAACCTATATAATTCGAAGGGAAAGAGAACACTGTTAAATAATTAATTTTTGTTTGTTGTATGGGTATAATCACGTAAATTATATTTTGGCCTTGATATTTTATTTCAATTCCAACTACCCCGAAACTTTCCAAGTTTTTTTTTCAATAAAGGGCCTAACCTGCTGAATATGGTTTGCCTTATTCCTTTAACTCTCCTCTATCTTACAAGACAAAAAGAAAAAGAAGAAGCATAGTTATTAAAAAAAAAATTTGAATGATCTTAAAATTTAAAATTTTCAAAGTTCAATATTTATCGAGGCTATTTTTATTCATAATTTTTAAATAAACTATTTCAATAGTTAAGGTGGTGTTTGATTGTATCTTAATGCATCTTAACAGTCCACATCTTAATGCATCTTAACCGTCCATATTTTTGTATTAAGAGGTCCTCTGAATAGTTTAGACTCATATTTGTATCTTAACTATTAAGAGGGCCTCTTAATACAAAGATGTGAGCCGTTAAAATTCATTAAGAGGTGAGCTCTTAAAATGCATTAAGATGCAATCAAACACCACCTAAGATTTAAGTTTATGTCTTAACAATTAAGAGACAAAAAAAAATTATCAAATAAGATTTGTCTTTAACCAAACTAGGGAATTAAGAGTCATTCATACACAAACAAGCACCACCTTAGTAGTTAGTTGTTACTCACCAAATAAATGAAAATTAAAATAGAAAAATCATAATGTTATTTATACAAAACACAACCTATATAAAATTAGATTAATAACAATATTTAGTTAAATATTAAGAGAAATCCGCTTACTTTTTTTCTATCTGACACTCTTTTGATACACAACTGTTACTATAAGCGTAATTTAAAAAAAAAAATATTTTATTATATTTTTATGATGCTATATTTTATTCATGTTTCACTTTTTTTTAATTATATATTAATCATTATAATTAAAAGTTTAGGTATTTCATTCTAAATATTAAGAAGATTAACAATTCACGCCTAACTAACAAAATGATAGGACGTTATAATCAAAAAATTAGGTTTTTCATTACGAATACTATGAAGATTAATAATTTCTGTCTAACTAACAAAATAATAAGACGACGTTATTACTGATTAATTACATAGTTAACAATCCATGTTTATACGTGATTTTCTTTCTTTTATCGTATCAACAATTTTTATATCCATTTTTTAATTCCAAAATAAAGTTTCATATTTAAGATTTGTTCCACTACTAGCTTTTTCAACATTTGCATGAGAGTTTTATTTTTGTTGTAATTAAGTTATGATTTTCAACATATTTAGGCGGTGTTTAATAAAATTGAGTAGTTAAAATTTGAATGATTATAATATCTTAATAAAGTAGATAATCTGAGTGACATAGTGTATGAACTTAAAAAAATGTTTGGTAAATACAAAATGTAAAACATTTAAATGACACTATTTTAACGTTTTAACCATCTGAGTTGTTTACAAATTTTATTTGATAATTTTAAATATGCAGTCTAACAAAAAAATGAGTGAATAATATTGCTCATGAATATGTTTATATAAAGATATTTATATGCTATAGTGAATAAATATTAAAAAAAATCACCTACAAATATTAGCAACCATGTA
Organism: Panax stipuleanatus; assembly: GCA_020205555.1. Classification (NCBI taxonomy): domain Eukaryota; kingdom Viridiplantae; phylum Streptophyta; class Magnoliopsida; order Apiales; family Araliaceae; genus Panax; species Panax stipuleanatus. The sequence continues at coordinate 1,409,284 of CM035124.1, forward strand.
TAATATGATGACTATTACATTATCTAAAACAAATGTGTCAAGTTTAATAAAACAACAACATAATTAAATAGTTCAATAGAAGAATTATACTTCTTCCATTTCAAAATATAAAATAATTATTGAATTCATAAATTAAATTTAAAATATTTTAAAACTCATAATTAACATGATTTTTTTAGTTAAATTTATGCAATGACAAATATTGAAAAACATCAAAGAAGTAATACTCATTGTAAAATTGTTTGTTCATAATTTTTAATTATCTCAATTTTAAATTTAAAAATATCTCAATTTGACTTTTCAAAAATAAATAATGATCTTAAAATTTGGAATGAAAGGAGTACAAAATTTAGTAAGGCTATTTTTGTCCACATATATATATTTTTTTGTTAAGAGACAATTCTTATGGTTTGAATTTATATATTCTCTTTACCGATATAGAGTCAAGATAAACAAAATTTTACCAAACAACTTTATTTTTCAGAATCAAATGTAGAACTGTTAAAAGGTATTAAGAGGTAAACAAACACCACCTAACTTAAACATAAAACTTACTAATATTTTATACGCAATAAACATATTCTAAGAACTAAAATAAAAAATGTAAATTATTTGACACAAAAATTTAATTTGCATAAAAACTATATACTTTTGGATTAATCAGTGGATAAGTAAATAATATCATAATTATTATTTTTGAAAAGTTAATACAGGAATAACATAAAATTATTAAAAGCCAAGTATATACATATGTTTGTTTTTTTGGGGATAAGAATATCCATATCATGTTAGAGCTAGGAATCTAAAACTGATTTATTTATCCTGGTAAAATAACTTGTGAGAAAAACATCTTAAATCAATTAGTACTCCTATTAATTATCCATTAATTTATTGGAAAACAAAACCGGGGCAAGGTCGGAATATAAAAATAAGGTGAAAGGGAAACTTTAAGATATAAACAAAATCTGTCTCGGTTTGCTAATCCTTTTCTCCCCTCAAAACAATACTTTCAAACTGCACGGCGCAGATCCGAGGAGTCGGGGAAATACAAACCCAGGCAAAAACAGAGCCTTGTTTTTTTACCTCTCAAAAGCATCATACGCAAGTTCGTCTTCCATCTCTCTTTCAATTATAGATCCCATGCATCCCAACTGTATTACGTAGATCGATTTATTCATGTTATAGTATATGTCTGTTGATGTTTTATTTTTGAGTTTTGAATTGAACACTTCATAAATATGATTTCATTTGATTTTTTTTATAAGTAATCTGACTTGATTTTCTTTGAGAGTATATATCAACTCAAAAATATTGTGTATTGCTCTTTGAAAATATTTTTTAATTGATTTGATTATAGACATCAAAGATTGGATTACTTTGTGTTTCAAATCAGAAGTTGGTTGTTTGATATAGAATATAGTGCTAGTTCTGACTGAAAAAATCCTGCAAGCTGGAAGCTTTTTGGTATTCTGTAGGATATTTTTACTTTTCCTCGCATATTATATGTTTGTACTGCCACACTGCTCAGTTTTCCCTCTTTTTAGGATCCGTACGGCCATAATCTTCTCCTGTTTAGTATATACAAGCCATTACATTGTCAGAGTCATTTGATTCCAAGTCAGTTAATGTCGTTTGAATGTTATTTTTGGTTATTATGGTTTGTGTAAGAACATATATAAAGTAACATTTCATTGCATTTGATGTCTTTTTAATTGTTTTTTTTTGTTTCATATATTTGGCTTCTTGGTTGCAGTCATGGCAGGTTTGGCACCAGAGGGAACACAATTTGATGCTCGTCAATATGATGCCAAAATGAGTGATCTGTAAGCTCCTTACTTATACACAACATTTTTTTGTCAATGTAGATTAATACACGTCTTGACTGAGTTTTATTAAAATCAATTATTTACCCGAAAGTGGTAGATATTACTCCCTCCGTCCCAAAATAACTGCTCAGTTTTGACTTTTTTTAGTCAAATTAACTATTTTTAAAATTAATAATTAAGCATGTATAAATATATTTTTAACATTATAAAAATTGGTATTAGTAGTAAATTGTATATATATTTTTTTGTTATAACCTCTGCACCTATATTCTGGCAAAAATGGTACAAAAAATAGTTTTAAAAAATAGTCAATTTGACTTTAAAAAGTCAAAACTAAGCAGTTATTTTGGGATGGAGGAAGTAACATCTATGCTTTTTATAATGAATTGATTGTTGCAGTCTCTCTTCTGATGGGCAAGATTTCTTCACATCATATGATGAAGTTTATGACAGCTTTGATGCTATGGCATTGCAAGAGAATCTCCTAAGGGGCATTTATGCCTATGGTTTGTTTTCTGATGCTATTTTCTGTGTTCAGACATGAATTTGAATTTTTAGCTTTTGTATATTGTACATGGGACATAGACCTCATAAGGTCTCCAAGTGATCGCCTCTGTCCTAAGAATTACATAATTGGTGTTTGTATCACATCAAAACTCTAATTTGATGTTTGTGTGTGTTTTCTACCTCACAGCTATCATATTTTTAAGCTTGCATGCTTAGTTGTAGATATTTGATATTTAACTTCTTTTTTCTCCTGGCTGATGTAAGTTTCCATATTAATTTGAAGGTTTTGAGAAGCCCTCTGCAATCCAACAAAGAGGAATTGTCCCTTTCTGCAAGGGCCTTGATGTTATTCAGCAGGCTCAGTCTGGAACTGGGAAAACAGCAACTTTCTGTTCTGGAATTTTGCAGCAACTTGATTATGGTGTAGTCCAATGTCAGGCATTGGTCCTGGCACCCACTCGAGAACTTGCCCAACAGATTGAGAAGGTTATGCGTGCACTTGGTGACTATCTTGGTGTGAAGGTTCATGCTTGTGTTGGTGGGACCAGTGTTCGTGAGGATCAGAGAATTCTTTCAAGCGGTGTTCATGTTGTTGTTGGCACCCCTGGTCGTGTGTTTGATATGTTGCGAAGGCAGTCGCTTCGTCCAGATTATATTAAGATGTTTGTATTGGATGAGGCAGATGAAATGCTTTCACGTGGTTTTAAGGATCAGGTATGTTATTATTTTTCTTTTATTTTATGTTCTCTCTTCTCTTGGCGTGTATATGAACATACTACAGCTTTGCACATTTATGCATGTTTTGGTCAATCACATTAATGTGCCGTTATAGTATTCTTAAATCTAGTACTCGTACAATCTCTACAAGTATACATGTGAGTGTTAATTTTTGTCAATAATAGTTGTTTATTAATGTTCTACTGGAAGCCATTAAGCTGTAAGGATCCTTGCAGTTACTTCATCAAATTATATGGTCGTATGATTTCTGGGTAGGCATTAACTAGAATTGAAGTCCAGGGATAAAGCTAATTAAATTATCAGTATTGCATATAATAGACATAACTCATATGGGGACAACCATTCTGCACAGGATTTTCTAACACTGGTACTTTACATTGACCATATATAAATTTCATTTTGGGGTTATGTATTTACATTTTTGGATTCCATACTTGTCGCATTTATACCAACCCTCGGTATTTAATTTGGTCCTCCACCCCACGGATGCTTTTTCAGTTTTTTGATTCAGTTCCCTTTTCCTTTTTCTTTTGTGCTGGTATTCAGTTCAGTTCCGTTGCTCAGTTCAATTGGTTATAAAGCTTTTACTTGATTTGGTTTTCTTGAGTTGGTGGTATGGTTGGGTTTCTGATGTTTGATATGCGTCTTGTTAGATCTATGACATTTTCCAGCTGCTGCCTGCTAAAGTTCAAGTCGGAGTCTTCTCTGCCACAATGCCACCAGAAGCCCTTGAGATCACTAGGAAGTTCATGAATAAGCCTGTGAGGATATTGGTAAAGCGTGATGAGCTAACACTTGAGGGTATTAAGCAGTTTTATGTTAATGTTGAAAAGGAAGAATGGAAGCTTGAAACACTTTGTGATCTCTATGAGACCCTGGCAATCACCCAAAGTGTCATTTTTGTGAACACCAGGCGAAAGGTTGACTGGCTTACTGACAAAATGAGAAGCCGTGACCACACAGTTTCAGCTACCCATGGAGACATGGATCAGAATACCAGGGATATAATTATGCGTGAATTTCGCTCAGGCTCTTCCCGTGTTCTTATCACCACTGATCTATTGGCTCGCGGTATTGATGTTCAACAAGTCTCTCTTGTCATAAACTATGATTTGCCGACTCAGCCAGAAAATTACCTCCATCGTATTGGACGAAGTGGACGGTTTGGAAGAAAAGGCGTTGCCATAAATTTTGTGACCAAGGACGATGAAAGAATGCTGTTTGACATTCAGAAGTTCTACAATGTGGTTGTTGAGGAATTGCCATCAAATGTGGCTGAACTCCTTTAATGGAAGGGATGGGAAGGGTTTTTCTGGGGTTTTGCTTAGGTAAGTTGTTCTTAAACCTAATTAGCATTTTTTTTTGGTTCTGGATCGAGTTTCATATTTAATGTTGCAAAAGCACTTATGCCATTAAATTGATGTGGTTTTTGCATATTTAGCAATTGAGGGTGGATTTGTCAGGTTACCATATGGTCAGGCGGGCATAAGCAATTGCAAGTTTTGTTTCAGGTAGGATTTTGTATTGTATTCCCCCTGCTTCCCTCATGTTTAATTTTCATTTTTTGTTTGATTATTTAATTATAAGGATGGTTTGTTTGGATTTATCCTGATATAATTGAGATTTTTATCTTTCTTGTAGTTACAAAGTGGGATTAATTTTGTGCATGTGTATCAGTCGGATAAAATAAACAATTTTTACAGTGAAAATTCCCGTGATTAGATTTGATTCAAGAGAGGTGAAGCGCTGTGATTGTATGATGATTTACTGGTAAATAGTATCTATATCATTATGACGGATTTAAAATGGCTCCCCTTTATCATACCTGTATTTCAAACCCATCCTTTTAGAAGGGGGCATCATTTAACATATTAATTTTTTTGGCTTTGTTTCTTTATTTAGCTGCCTTTATTATTTATATATAATTATAGGGTGTTGAAATGTTTACGATGAGAGGGACTTACCCATCAAAGAAAAAAGAACAAATCACAGCTTATGTGCTAATTGATGATGGAGACAGACTTTGGTTACTACGTAGATTGCTAACAAAAGTGTAAATGTTCCATTACAACCAGAACCTCATATCAAGTCTTATTATAAGGTTTATTAGGAACCATGAAAGAGGGTATTGCTGTCCAAGACCACCGTCCATATCAATGTATACTGTTTGATGTTAGCAATGAGCACTTTAGCATCTGTGAATGTTCCATATGTCTGTCTCATTACACTGGTGGTGCCTCCATTCCTTTTTCTTTTTCTTTTTATATATATATATATATCAACTAGTGCCAAGTTCTATCATCTAGCACTAAGATCATCTTTTCAGACATGCATTTCCTCTGAATTTTAGTCTTCTGAGAATAATAATATAAATGTATTTTTTTGCCCCATTTTCCCACTTCCTTGGCAATAAAAATCCTTAGTCGATAGTTACATAAGATGCATAGGCTAATTTTGATTTGAGAGACATCTGGTAGAATTTCAATTGTTGATGTTCAACCATCAGTTCCCATGATTACAGTCGAACCATCCCAATACATACAGGCAAGAAGTCGATAGTTATTTGGCCAACTCAATATTAAATCAAGAAAACTACAATAAAAAAAAAAAAATGAGACTTGAGCCTACTGCCACAAGATACAAAAGAATGCAAATTCAGTAAACCCACCTTCATAAATGATGCTAAATGGAGAAAATGCTCGTCATTAATCAAAATAGAAGTTCCATCATCAAAAAAGATACAAACAGGTGAACAAATACTGTGGAGAGCTAAAACAAAGAATTTTATTACACACCGCGAGAGATTCATAATGAGCCAAAGAAAAATCAATACAATGACCTTAGTCACCATATTCCAGGGGCAACACTATCTTATGGTGAGTGTGTGAAAGAGAGAACAGAACAATGCCAACACAACTCGTGTGCTGAAAAGGCTACAGAAGCAAGGAGCACAAACAGAACAGAAAAATGCCAACACAACTCGTAACATGTTGACTAAGGCTAACCGGGATGGATCTCCGCTGGGAATCTGTAACCGCATGAATTCTTCCATGTTGTGGTTTTTGGATAGACAATACCCAACTCGTACCAGTACACATACCAGATACAAAATTTCCTCATAAGTACTATGCATACAAAACCCATTCCTGATAACATTTAACCTTTCAAAATTTACAGTAGGGAAGTGACTAGGTCACAACTTCTAAAAATGCAACCTCTCATCATTAAAATGCAGGCCTTCGATACCTATGAGAGTGGATTCCAAGTTCTTTATGTTAGAGGGGTTTCTACTAGAAGAGCTGTGCTTCTGATCTGACGATATAACTGGTGAACTTATTTGTGCAGTACTAGAAATCTTGCGGACCGCCCCTGGGCTTACATCAGTTGTGCGGGCACGTGAGGGGTCAGAGTCGCCCCCAGCAACTACTGGCTCACGACTGCTTGAGACAGCAGGTCGCCTTGAAGATCCACTTGACCGCAAAAAATTAGAACTAGATAACTGCAGAGCCCAAGTCAAGTCAAGTAGCAAATAAAAGAAGCAGCAAATAATAATTCAAGGCCAACTATATCTTGAAGCAATTAACCCAGATAAACTAACACCAAGGAAATTCACATAATGAAAATCAGAGTTACAACATTGTTCCTAAGGTTAGACTGGCTCGTTTTTCCAACAAAATTAACTCTAGAAAAATTTATAAGGATGAACAAAGTGGATCCTTCAGACCCAACACAAAAAAGGTGGAACCACTCGTCCACTTCCCCGGCCACAGAGAGCGAGAGAAATGCATAGAGATCATTTGAGAGAAAAGGAACAACATCGAAAAACACCTAAAACTAATCAGGAAAACAACCAAAAACTAATCAGGAAAACAACCAGTAATGCAATACTGTTACTACCACAAAATAATCCTACCAACTGCTCCCTTGATTCCAAAATTAAAGATAATTTTCTAAAAAGATGACTTTTAAGGAAGCTTTATTTTTCCAAATATATCCCTTACATTAGCTAGAAATGTAATAGTGGTGGTATGATAGTACTCAATCAACTAACAATTAAAATAATGGCATGTTAGGAATGTCACTTTATAGTCCAAAAATACATTTCTATTCTAAATTTGGAACGGACTGTAAATGCATCTCTAATAATGGAACGGACTTGAAAGGAAAATGTATCTCTACTTTTCGAAACTAGCAGAAAGACAACCTCACCCATACCCACATGCAGTATATGCATAAATCAAACAAACAGTAACTCAACTCGCAATGGGTTTTGTATGCAATGGAGCAGTAAAGTTCATAGACCTTTTTAGGAAAAAAATAACTCTTCTTTCTTTCTTTCTTTCGTTTATTCTTTTCTGCTTTCTTTCTGAGTAAAAGCAAAACTTACTTCTTTACTCACGGCCACATCATCAGCTAGTGGATTTTTTTGTTTAGATAAGCTTCCAGAAATAAAAGGCAATCCAGTACTTCTATTACGAGAGGGATTCGCCGAAGACCAACCAGTAGGCCTACCTTCATCACCACCTGCATTCACAATAGCATGAATATATTAAGCTTCTAGCATATCAAGAGCTAACACAGCACCATGTGCCATAAAAAGAGCATAAAAACTTCAGACACATGATTCGCAGAATACTAAGCTGATTTTGTACAAGATTTGAATAACATAGTGATCACATAGAAGGACATTCGACAAACTATTGCTACATTATCAAATCACAAAAACTGAAACAGCTGGTTTGTTTGAATAACGAGTTATTGCGAACATAATAAAAGTAAGCTCCACAATAACATGGATTTGGAAATGAAAACACAGACCCACCTGTTTGTCTACTAACATTAGCAGCATTCGGAAGCATCCCAGAACTTGTTCCAACAATAGCTCCCTGTTTGCAAGATCATATTAAGCCAGTATGATTGGACCAAAAGTAGGCAAACTACTACAAAGATATGCGACTTACAAGAGCACGCGATGGAGGATTTGCAAGCTGTGATTGCTGGTATTTCAAAATTGTCCAGTCAAACACGTAGTCAAACTGAAAGCCTGAAACAAGAAGATGACCAACAGATTGATGACACAAGATAACACTATTAACCATAAATACCATATAGCATTTGGAAAATACAAACCTTCACGAATAAAAAGGTCACGGAAGATTCTCTTAAGATACGCATAATCTGGTTTATCATCAAATCGTAGTGAACGACAGTAATGGAAGTATGACACAAATTCTGTAGGATATCCTCGACATAAAGCCTAAGGGATAAGCAATGAGCTCTCTACTCAGTTTTCATGGTGCATATATTCACTAGCATCATAACAACCCCAATAAACAACAATTACCTCAATAGAAGTTGAAACTTTTTTCTCACTGATCTTTTCATACTTTTGTTTCTTGTTTCCTGCTTTCAGTCCCTGCCAAGGGAGGCTACAGAAGAGAAACAATGCAGGCATAAATAAATACTGATGTAATCAAGAGTTGAATAATAATAATAATAATGCAAAAAAGCATGTTTACCTTCCTCTTAAAAAATACATAAGAACGTATCCAAGTGATTCTAAATCATCCCTTCTGCTTTGTTCTAGAAAGAAGAAAAAGTAAAACCACCAGGAAAAAGGTGCTTAGTAAGACCTTAGTAGTACTATATAATTATGTGACTGCACAAGAAAGATACAAAAACAAATTAAGTAAGAAGTAAGCATACCAATGCCAAGGTGCGTATTCATGCTAGCATATCTTGCTGTTCCTGTCAAATTTTTATTTTCTCTGCATTTGATACGACATCATTTCCAAGAAAAAAGCGCAAAAAGTCGAGAAATATTTTCAAAACTGACGCAACAAGAAAAAACTGTACAAGAATCCCTAAGAAAAGTCGCATCAAAGACGAGATGACAAAAAGTTGCTGCAAACTTGAATCGCATCAAGATGAAGTAGCAAGCCCAAGCACAAAATAACAACAATAACGGGGAAAGGGAAACTAGCTAAATAAATATTCCTGTACCTAGAGTCTAATGTTACTTTGACGTTATGTTAAACATGGACTAAGAGAACTCGTACAATCATCCAAACCTTGGATATACAACTTAGGGATAAGGGGCTACATCCATACGCATAACAAATACAACATACATGCCAGAATTTATAAATATAATATTTCATGTCTAAAAAATTAGTATAATTGGTAATCTAACCCGATTATACATGCTTAAACCCTATCACAAATCAAATGATATTACGAAAACTAAGACCAAACAGTTATGTACAAACCCAGAACAATATACATAAAGTTGGACGAATGTAATATTATAATCATGCTAAATTCAACATTTATATTAATATCCTAAAAAGCAACTTTATACTATCAATCAAATTCACTTGTAAGATAACACAGAATTGCTTTAATGCATCATAACCACCAAAGGAGCAGCATAAAAAAGTCGCAGGTTAGCTGAAGTAGATCATGATATTTGAATATTCCATATTAGGCAAGTAATGTTGATTTGACACAGAAAAATAATACTTTATTTTTACTTTACTTGTCCTAATTTATTTTTAGTTTGTCCAAATCTATTTGTCCTCTTTTCATTTTAATGCTATTTTTGGCCTTATTTTTCCAATACTACCCTCATATAACTTTATAAAAAAATTGATTGAAAATAACATGATATACATTGGAAAAAGTAGCACTCTTAACTTTTGCATTGGAAACACAACTAAACTCCTTGTTTCCCCTCTCTCCTCTATTTTATTATTCCAAGAAAGAGAAAGAAAGAGTTAGGAACCTATTTAAAACAAACAAGATGATAATAGAGTATTTAAGATGGGTAATTTAAAGATTAGAAAATTTTCTTAATAGGCGTGTATTTTCAAACTAGGACAATAAAATTGGATGGAGGGAGTACTAAACAAAAAAAACAATGATATGCTAAAGTGGATAGGGGGTAAAAACTTTATTACCTCAACCATTCTGCATTCATTCAACCAGACACATTATGCCAAGTGCATATTATGTCAAAAAATATAGTAAATGAGTTTTAAAGGCCGACACAACCGGTGCACAAAAAGAGAATGTATCAAAAACATAAAGTACTGCCAAAAGCAGTAAAAGAACAGTAAGAACTAAGAAATTAAGGAAAAAAATAAATATAGCATGTCAAAGGTGATGTAGGACGAGCCCATAAAAGTTGGTTGGAATAATATAAGAGGCTTTGGAAGCCCATGGATTAGAAGTTGTATTTTAATTAGTTTCTTTTATTTGCAATTATCTTATTTAATTTGTAGTTATCTTATTAGAGTCCAATTTAGGTTAGGAAAATTGTCTAGAAGTCATATAAATAGTGATGTACTTTATTATTTTGATACATTGAATCATAAGAATTAATTGACTTTTGTGTGAGATTATGTGTGTGATATTTCCCTTGTTTCCCAAATATCCCGTCCCCATCAAAAGGGTTAAATAGAAAAATCATATTGCCACCTTCGCTTACAAATCAGCTCGATAAAGTGATAAATTAATGAAAACCTTATTTTCAGTATAAGCACAAGGATCTCACCTATATGGAATGTGCTGATGAGTTGAGGAGTCCCTATACTTCTTGGCCAGTCCAAAGTCGATGGCGTAAACCTACATCATAGTCGGATAATATTCAATGAAATAGACAATATAAAAGCAAAAAAGAATAAATGAAGGTAGCCATGAAATTTAAATAAAACCTGATTTGCACGTCTTCCTAGTCCCATAAGGAAGTTGTCTGGCTTAATATCGCGATGAAGGAATGATTTTGAATGTACAAATTCAACCCGATTTACCTGTTAAACATATAATCGCCACTAAATGGTAAAAGACGAATATATATTTCAATGCTCAACGTCAACATTTGTAATAAAAAAATATACCATCTGATCTGCAAGCATCAGAACAGTCTTCAGAGACAGCTTCCTACTACAAAAATTAAATAAATCCTCAAGACTAGGTCCCAACAAATCCAATACGAGAACATTATAGTCTCCTTCAACCCCAAACCATCTTACGTTCGGAATTCCAGCTTTAAAATTAGAAATCATAGCCAAAACACAAAGGATATCAGATATGTACAGGAAAAGGAAAAAAATGATTTAGCAAAAAAAAAGAAAAAATAATGCAACAAGAGTAAGGGAAAAGATGAGAAGTTCATTACTTCCTCCCTGTAGTATTTTGTACAACTTTGATTCATATAATAATTGAGGATGCTTTGTCTTGATATTTTCCTGAGTAGAGGAAAGTAAGAAACAACAAAAATAATTGGTGATTCACAGACCTTCAATATCATAAACAAAGTTCTGCAATAACAAATGATATAACTCGAGCTTATATGTTTACTCCATTTCTACTCAACTATCAAGCCTTAGGCTACCAGACATATTTCTAATCAACCCTATATGCAAGCCATGGACACCAGAACGTACAATTGTTTAGCATTTCCATAAAAAAAATCATAAAGAAAATTTTAACATTATCAGTTGATTAACATTTTCTTCAAACAATTCATATATAAAATCTTAACTTGTTCCCCAAAAATCTGGCAACACCCGACCTAACAATCATTTTTAATGCTGCAAAATCCGAACAAATGTTCTCACCAAACTTATGTCAAGTAAGAGCAAATGTTTTCTTAAGACACTAAGAAAAAAAATCAAGGATTCGCCTACAAAGATGTACCAATGCTTGTAAATTCCATAGGGAAATAGCAATCAAATGTTGACTCCAAAAGTTCTTACGCCAAATTGTTCTTAATTTTAGTAGTAAAAACACGAGAAATCAAAAGTAAACAAAGAATAAGAGATGTGAGAGAAAATGAAAAATCGTTCATAACCATGTTGAAGGTTAACACAATTATCAAGGCCTATGTTACATGGACACAGGTGGGGTGTGAGGTACAGGTATGTGTCTAGGTATCAAATTCTGTAAAATCAGTTCTTCATACACATGGAAATGGCTGAAAAGTGTCTAATATTTGGATATGGGTATTGGGTGCGTAGACACCATGCTTAGATGAAAAGTTTGACAAGTCGTGCAACTACATCTTTTTTCATCTTTCGCAGGGAATATAAACCCTTTTCCTCATCTTTTTTTGCCGCATTTTTATTCTTCTCAATCTATAATGTGGCGTGCCCAACATGGATGCCATACCTCCACACACATGTCTAGGTGTCGGGTGTCCAACACGAGTACTTCATCTGTTAAGTAGAGTCCATGTCACAAGACTGAAACTAGTAATTTGTGCTGCCAAGTGGGGGTTCATAACAAGGAGAAAGGCAAAGTGAAAAGGTAGTCCTTAAAATAAGGTTGCTAGAAACACCAAAAGAGTGTTCATGTATTTAATAGAGCTTTTCATAAAATTCTTCACATCCCTTAGTCTTCATATGGCTTTGGCCCTTGCAATTTTTATAAGAATTTGATTGAAATGGAGTATCAAAACAATAGAGGATATGCATTTATTTTGGCATTTGGTAAAAGTTTTTTGGGCACATAAAAATTTAAAGTATTTTTACAAGATGTATAAATGCCCGTCTCCAAAGAAACATATTTTCTCTAATCTCAGTACTGTTACTCCAGCAGTCCAGCCACCGCTGCTTATAACCTTTATTCATCTTGTTGTAGTGTTACAAAAAGAAATTTGTCACGTATACCAATGCATTAGTCCTACAAGCTCCAATGGGTGTTCTCATGCCTGCCAATGCATTTTTCCATGTACTAAAGTGCGAGTTTATAGCCAATTTCCATAGGTGCAAAAGTGTTAAATATATACATAACATAACTCACTCTAGGAAAGTGTATTTTGGTTGTATACAGAAGAATTTCAAATGTCCATGTGTTATGCAAGAAAACATATACATAATAGGATAATTTTATGCACAATATGAACAAATAAGTAATAAAGTTATAAATGCAAATCTGTTGCACCATCCATACCCTCCTTGCTGACAGCTCTAACAAGACTCTCTATAAGATAACGCCAAGATATTTAAGTTTGTACTGAATAATTTCTAGAATTGAAGAGTACAAAAAAAGAACACATCACTCACTAGCTTAATAGCTACTTCTTCATTTGTTTGAATATTAGTACCTGCAAAAAGCAAAAATAATTAATCTTTCAGCAACAATCCATCAGAAACAAACAAAAGAAAAATAAATTGACAAGTTTGAACATCAACATCTATAAACAAACCAAGATAGATCTCTCCAAACGAGCCGCTACCGATTTTCCGACCAAGTCGGAACTTATTACCAACCCTAGGTTCCATTCCAGTATCGCTCGCTGATTACCCGACCCTAGCTATAAACTAAAATCCTAATAACTCACGAAATTGAAATAGAAAAAAAAACAAATCAAAATGGATCAACGGCTAGCCAATCGGTCGATCGGGAAAAATCAGCCGCGGACGGAAGGGTCCCGCGCCTAGCTGGGAGTTGTAGGAAAATGATTTCATGAATCAAATGGGATAATGAAATTAATAAAGAAATTTTTGAAGAAGATCAATGGAAACTCAATCTCTCTTCGTTGGAGCTACTGTAATGGAGGTTTAAGTTGCAGAAAAAGAGAGATAAAACGAGGAGGAAGAGGAGGAGGATGAGGGAGGGGGAGGAGGCATCATCATATAACCACTCCCTGTTGCTTTGATCCAATCGAAGCTTTACTTTTTTGGTTTTTACTCTTGATTAATTTTATTATTATCATCTTTTCTTTTCGTTTCATGAGTTGTAAAAACGACACCATCCTCTTTACTTTATTACACAAACTGAAATTCTAACTTTCATATATAAATAAACCCTAAAATAACTTTCTTCCTCCGAGTATCAAATAATCGTGAAAATACTCCCTCCGTCCCAAATTAATTATTCAATTTTAATTTTTTTAGTCAAATTAATTATTTTTAAAATTAATAATTAAGCATGCATAAATATATTTTTAATATTATAAAAATTAATATTAGTAGTAAATTGTATATACTTTTTTTTGTTATAACATCTTCACCTATATTTTGGCAAAAATAGTACACAAAATAATTTTAAAAAATAGTCAATTTGACTAAAAAAAGTCAAAACTGAACAATTAATTTGGGACGGAGGGGGTAATAAATTATTACAAATAACTCTAATAATCTATTTATTTATTCTAGCTAATATATGAGATATTATTATACATTAAATTGTAATGTGAATTTATTTAAATATTGAAATATCTAATTTACAATAGTAACTTCTGTTTATTAACTGAAATAATTTCACATCAATTTTGATTTTTAAGATTTCAAAAATTAACAAAATAAATAAATAAATGAAATTCTTTTTTATAGAATGGAATGCTGAAAAAGTTGCGGTTTGAATAAAAATAAATAAGCCTCATAATTTAAAGAAATAGCATAAAAAAAAGGCATGAAATAGAAAATAACTAATAGTATATGACAATAAGCTAGGGTAACATCTCTTATAGCATTTCTTGTGTGGCTGTTGCTAGTTTTTGTTAGTAACAATTGAAGAAAGAGAAGAATAGTCCTCTTAACATGTTTATTTACTTAAGTAACGTGCTAAGCACACAGTTCAAGAGTATTTTTTTGAACTGTGTGTATATTTTTTTGATTTTTGTATTTGTACCAAATTCAAAAAAATATGCACACAATTCAAAAAAATATTCCTTTCAACTGTGTACTTATGTTAAGAAATTCCATATATATGGTGGGCACGATTTTCAGTCCACAAACATTTATACTAGTTGGTCACACAATTAAGCCAGCTAGTAATAGCAATAGTAATAGTATTAGTATTACCATCTCAAGATGAGAAACAAGCAACTGTATAGATATTACTATTCATAAGCTGCAATCAGATCTTTTAAATACTACTGTACATACAACCTTCTCAATACTCTTGCTTTAACCAACCCCTATACTACACTGAACAAAACTCACGAAGAATGAT
Source organism: Panax stipuleanatus (assembly GCA_020205555.1). Taxonomy (NCBI): domain Eukaryota; kingdom Viridiplantae; phylum Streptophyta; class Magnoliopsida; order Apiales; family Araliaceae; genus Panax; species Panax stipuleanatus. Next base: position 1,424,316 of record CM035124.1, read on the forward strand.
GAACTAGAAAAGGGCCACTAAACAAAATTGCAAACGGCCAAAACCCTAAAAGTATAAACAGAAACAAGAGTATTGTATAAATCATCCGGGGGACATTACACCACGCGGACTCGACGACGAGGAATGTTTCTTGTGCAACCTCCCTCTAAACTGCCTGATCGTTGCATCGACTCTTGCTGTGAATCCTATTTTCGTCTCTTGTCTAGCTTTGGACCGCTCTCTTGTCCACATAATTCGATCCTCCTCGTCTTTTTTGTAGTACTTGATTTCTTGGATAACATGATGATCCATAGGATTGAATGCTCTCTGGAAAGCTATATGAGCCAGGTAGGGGAGATTACACGCAGCTGTTACCAAGAGTGTGGTAACCCAGTATAGAGGGGCAGGAGCAAGAGCTTCGATGAATATTCTAAAGGCATTCCCAGAGTAAACCGGTGATATCATGCCATAGAGAAAAAGAAATAGGTACCAAGTGACGACGCTTCCCCATACAAGGAAGTGTTGTATCCATGTGAAGTGACTCATTGTGAGAGCAATCTGACAGTTCACAGCCCAGATGATGCAAGTGAACATAGTGGTACCTACAGCAGCCATGTCTGCAGTCTGGCCTCCTGTGCGGAAGGCCTGGTCATAGAAGATGATAATGTTTACAAAGAAAATAACGAGGGACGAATAGAGACCATTTCCCATCCATCCAAATATCCGATACCAGTCAAAGAACAAGTTTCTGGGTCCTTGCTGATACAATGCTGGAAACTGTCAAGTCACGAGTAGTTCATGTGAGTGCGAAAGCATTGGTGAAGTGAATGTACGTTAAAGTTCAAAACAAATGTCACTGGAGGACTGACCTGTAAGCAGACCTCAGAAGAAACATCTTGTTCGAAGACACCAAGCGAAATGACAGGTAACGAGGTAAGAACGACATTGAATAGCAGCATATACCAGTCGTCATAAACTGATTGCCCAGAAAAGCCGGTGAATGCTTCAAAGTAGAACAGTGTAAGGCCAAAGGCGATGTTCTTGTAGAAGAAATAACAAATCTGAATGCAGAGAATTGCAGTTCAATGAGAAAGACTAAGTAATGATCAACACAAGAAAAAAGAATTAGATGTGTTATGCTTGACGTGTGGATGTGTGTCTGTGTTTGTGTGCGCAAGCGCATGCCTGTGAGTTCAGACTAGTTTGACATGCCAAAATAAATAAGCATTTCTTCTTGTGAACATGCAAAAAACTGATTGGTTTATAGAAAATATGGCAAGGATTAATTTGCCCACTTCTTAATTATTACCATTTGAGCTATCCGCTTGTAGCACCAGTGCCCATGGACAACCAGAAGTCTCTCCAGAAACCGAAATTGTGCAATAGCAAAATCACTAGCCATCACAGCCTGCAAAAAGCTGAGAACTTTGTGAGCTTGAAAACAAAATTGAAGGAGATTGAAGAGGGGACTATGTCATTTGTACTATATATAGTCGGTAACAGTAGTAATACTTTGGTATAACATGTAGGGATTTTGTCAAAAAGTAATTAGCAACCAAGTGGTTAAGTGTCTATGGGAATTAAGCTAGTCATGTACATATCACAAGTGCCACTTGCAGTATGCAGTAAATTGAGTTTTCACTTCGTCATTATTGCCAGTAGTTTTTAGTATATTACAAAATAGAATGTATCGCTATTGCTAATAAAGATATGCACAACTTGGTCTATTGCCAGAAAGTAAATTGGTCTGCCAAATCCCCCGAACAATCATCAGTTTAATAAAGAATTCCCCCCCCCCCTGGTGAAAAAGTTGTTTGCTTGATAAAGATTAAGGAATGTAAAATATATTTCCCTTTACAACATGTAGGGTTTTTTAAAAGGTTAGGAAAATTTTGATCGAGTCCATAGAGCTTCTATCGTTAGATACTCCTAAAATGCAACAGAGGGTAATGAAGTGTGTTGTCTGCTCATAATGGCATGCCAACAGTGACTGGTGTGTATCAGAATATCATAAGGGTTGTATCCAAATAATGCACAAAGCAATGCTGAATGTTTGAATAAAATAATTTAGAAAACAGTGCAAGTTATGCACTTAAGCATCAGATAATTCCTCTTCACTGAAAGTCCATAGAACCTGGATAGATGTGGGCTAGTTGACAGAGTCTCATCTCCGGCATGAGGGTGAATGTAGTAAGGTCACTGGAGAAGAGAGAAGTGCCGAGACACAACCATTGACAGGAAAATCATAGCCTGCACTTACTATACTTACCAGAGAAACTCCCAGAAATTTCATTTAACAAAGGGTCTGTATATTTTATAGAAAATTAAGTCATTGGCCTTCTTTGATTTAAAAATGCACGTTTTGGAATTCAATAATTTTGTCAGGGTCATAAGTTATTTTTTCTGAAGATACTATGCTACGCGCTCTAGGATGAAGATTTCGTAAAATTATATACATTTTAAAACTATAAACATAAGTACAATTGTTTACAAGATGTATACTTCAAAAGCAGCCTGTTAGAGGTACTACAAACCTGCATTCCTTCCACGCCGCTGATGCCTACACCAATATCTGCCTCTTGAATCATTCCAACATCATTTGCACCGTCACCAATTGCTAAGGTTGTCTTTCCAGTTCCTTCTTTTACTAATCTTGTTACCTGAAATCCAAATAAAATATAATAATTATAAATATTATTGTTGAAAATTGAATAACAGTAATGAGAGAAAGAAGACAAAGTTTTATGGTGAATAGAAGTATTTTACCAGAGCCTTCTGCTTAGGAGAGACGCGACAGCATATAACAGATGCACAATCAACTGCTAAATTTAAGAACTGGTGCTTCATATCATTCTCCAACGCGTAAGTTAGTGTTTTTCCATCGATTATTAAAGCAAACGCAGCATGAGGGTCCTTTTCAAGCTTAACCATTTGAGAGGCATTGGTGATTTGCCTCAAAATATTCTCCTTTACTACCTGCTCAGTAACATACATAAATTAGACCTAACATGAATTCAAATTCACTCCTGAAATTTTATCATGCTTCTAAAAACAAGTACCTCTTTGGAATCTTGGGCTAACGTGTCGGCATTCGTTGTTGCTATACAGATTTGTTTCATTCCCTGTCGAAGCAGACTGCAGGCAAATCTGCACCAGGAAAATAGAGCTTTAGTTCAGTTATTAGACATTCTTAAACGAAAAGTCAAGTCACAAAGTAACTATGGACTAGCAGAGCCTTACATACCCTATGTTGATTGCAGTTTCCATTTTATCACCTGTCAGAACCCAGATTTTGAGACCAGCTTGTGCTAGTTTATCTATACACTGAGGAACCTGTTGAGATGCAGTAACTGAGTTAGAGATGAACCTAAAAAAGAAAAGGAGAAATATTATAGATTAGTAAATTATTGCTCTATGGCAACCATATCTCCTACCCCTTTCTGCAGTTTGTCCTCCACAGCAGTTGCACCAAGAAGGATCAAATCCCTTTCCATCATATCTGATACTCTTTCAAGCACTGCCTCCCTGTCACCACCAATAGAAGTCTTTGCTCTAAGAAATTCCTCATTCCAAGAAGAATACTCAGCCTCTTCAAGCTTCTTGTAAGCAAGTGCTAGTGTACGCAACCCTGTTTCCCCATATTCATTCAGATGCTTCGTAGTAGCTTCCTCAAACATTCTTCCATTCTTTGATAAACGATCGAAGATGATGCTGCATAGTCCATACAAAGAAAACTGAATCTCAAAATAAATCAATATACACTGAATACAGTCTATCCCAAAGAGAAGAACTAGACGAAATCTAGCCCAAAGATACGAACTAGAAGAGACAATGACAAGTCATAAAGTTCAAACATAATTTCATTGTACATCCGATTTAAGAATAATACGCGAATGAAATGAAGAGATGCACGCTCCAACAATGCCACTAGGAGCTAAGTGAAGAATCTAAACGTACTAAACTAATTATATCAACGTATAGCTACGACCATGAGTTGCTTGAATGAAAAATTAAAAGAGTTGAAAACGGCACAAAGTCTAGAGCCAGACCTGTCTGCGCCTTTGCACAGCAGAAGAATCTGTCCATCCCCATCCCTGACAATGACAGACATTCGCTTCCTTTTGCTAGTAAAATTCAGCAGATTGAGAATCTTGAACTCCCTGAAAATTACCAAGAAAGTCATGGTCTGTCAAGACATCAAATCCAAGGTGAACTAATATAAAAAGAAAATTGAACATGTCTGACCTTTCAACAGTTTGTTGAGAAGAAGGATGTCTTTCACGCACAAATATGCTTGTTTGAGATCTTTTACAATACTCAAAGCCAAGTTCTCTTGCATGCGACAAGAAAAGCTCCTTCATCTGGTGACTCTGCTTCATAGTTAAAGCTTCCGGTCTCCTCATTTAGCTCAGGGATTGCAGTGTGACAAACTGCAAGTATCCGGAAGAATAACAAAATGACATCTGCATAGGGTTCTCTAGACCAATTTCCATTCATGATACGATTGTCCTCGAAGCTAAACCCTTTGATCACAGGCTTCTGATACTTTTCATCTTTAGAATTAATGATACTCTCCAACTCGATTTCTGGTTGTCCAAAACTACGCCCGTTTTTTTTCCATGAAATATCTGCACTATTTCTATGGATGGGATTGCTTGAAAAGTCGGAATCCTGGTCAAAGTCCATTGCCATCTGCTTTGCAGCTGCTACTTCTACTTCACTAGCAGACATGCCGTATGCAGTTCCAGCTATGGAACACTTGAGAAAATCCATCTGGTTGCATGTCAAAGTTCCAGTTTTATCAGAGAGAATTGTGTCAACCTGGCCTAACTCCTCATTTAAATTTGACGTTCGTGCTTGAGCAGGGGTTCCCTGTCTCTTCATCATACATGTGTATGTCTTGGTTAATGAATTTTGCCTGCAGGACCTTCACAACCTCAATAGAAACATAGAGTGAGATGGGAATTAGGTATCCATAAAGGATAAGAGCAGTGACCAGATGATAAAAGCCAGACAAGTTGGCCTTGCTAGGATCATAAAGACCCTTATCATCTGGAGGCAAATACCACCAATCCGGCATCTGGAATTTTGTCTTTACAGCGAACCCTACGGAGCTAATTATTGAGATCAGCACAAGGAGTGTGAAGAGGATATAAATGATTTTGTCCATCTGTTTTTCAATCCTGCTCCTTTTTGAAGGAGATTTTGTAGCATTCTGCATGACTTTGCTATCATGACCGGTGAATATTACCACTCCATACACATAAGTTGTATTCCTAAGCTTTGAATCTCTGAGGAGAATCTGATTGGGATCGAGAGGATAGAGCTGGCGGTCAAACTCAAGATTACCCACAAAACTGTAAAGGTTAGGGTTGGGGTCTTCAGATTTAATTGTTCCCAAGAAACTCTTGAAAGATTCATCATCATCCAGGGGTAAAGTTACCTCTAAAGCTCTTTTAACCTTCAAGTTTGTCTCTCCATCTAAGTTCATAGTCTCCACATAACAGATCCCATCTTCATAACTAGATGACAAAAGAAATAAATCTGCAGGGAAAAACTGATCCTTTTCTACTTTTACCACGTCTCCGACCTGAATCTTCATCCATGGCTTAAAAGCAAATACCCCATTCTCTTCATGAACGCTGGCTTTCCGTAGATTAACCTTCATATCCTGTATAAATCTGCGCCAGTCTTCCAGAGCTTCTTTTGCCATACTAAGCCCAACCACAAAGGCCAGAGGAGCAATCATACTGACAGCTGAGAATGGAGTAACAGGAGTGAGTGACAGAATTGCAGCCAGTAGAAAGTAAACATTGGCAACGCGCCGGAATTGCTCAAAGGTTGCCTTGGGTATGAAAGTTATGATATTGTACTTTGTGGTCGATATGTAATTTGAGCAGTATTTAAGAGGTTTCTTTTGGTGGACACGGGGCTGGTTGCAGTATACGATTCGTGAATATCCAGGGCCTTGGAATTGATGCGGACCCTCCACATCGTCAGGAGTTGCCCTGACACATCCAAATGTGTAAAGACTGCTCCTTCGAAGCTTTGCCCTGATCCTCCCGTGTGCCATTTCCCAGGCTTCAGCTCAATATAATTACGATTACCACATAAGAACTTTAGCATTCACCAGTCAATCAAAAGAACTCAACGTGCACGTTAAACTACTCCCAATACTGAATTTCAATAGTATTGGAGTCTATTAAGTCAAACAAACTGATTAGACAAAATCCAGCTGAGCACAATCTGCGAACGCATCAAACCGAAGAACATAAATCAAACTCCACAAATAGTAAATAAAACACACCCCCGAAAGGGAGTTTTGCGTTAACACTCTAATAAAAAAATCAGTTAAAATTCAAAATGCTTTATCCTCAGATTTACAAATTATAAACTCTGAGATTCAAATTGAACTTTTAGTCAATCTTAACTATAAATATAACATAGATCCTGCCCAACTTTAAAAATCATTTTCAGAATTCAAAACCTCAAACACAGCTAAAATTTTCATATCCAAAATCTTGAAAATAAGGGACCGAACACAAAAATTAGCCCAATATTTCAAAATTGGCATCTAAAACTGCATACCCCAATAGTCCCTTCATCTAATAGGCACATCCTAGTTGTCAAAAAATTACTCAAAGGGAAAATTACATATACGATTAAATAAAAAGAAAAATTATTGCATTTCCCAGCTAAACAATAAAGAATTTAAAGAGAATATGCATAAATTAAAATATATAATACAGCTTCAGATTCCTATCAGTAAATTAACCCTGAACTCAAACAAATTTTCCAAAAAGGAAAAGAACAAATCTTGACACACACATACACACACACACACACACAAACATATATATATATATAGTATACACAGAGACAAACAAAGATATACAATGAGGAGAGAAAAAGGTTTTACCTGTAATTAAGATGGGTGGCGATCTTTTAAGAGCATTGAAAGAGAAGTAATGAGATCAAGTAAAACCCAGCTCCAAACTTGCAGAGATCACCCAAAGATGTGTGTGTGAGAGAGAGAGAGAGAGAGGGGCGGAGGGGTTTAAGCAAAAGAAGGTCTCTTTCCGTCCCGAGTCCGAACCAACGTCAATAACTTCAGGGCCCCTCTCCGTTTGTAAATTACAACTAGTCGTCTACTACTCCCTCTTTTTCCATGTGAGTATTTCTTTTATTTTTTTAAATTAATTAAAAATATTTCTCCTAAACAAACAGGCTGGCAAATACTAAAAAAAAAAAAATTAAAAAAAAGTCGCAAGAAGAATGAACAACCACCGAGAGCTGTCCTGTGCACACCAACGTGGGTCCCACTAAGTCCTACGTGGACATGAAGGAATGGATTGGCCAATTAAACAAATAATAAGTCTATTAATATTTTTTCTCCCAAAAATTAAAGTTTATTATAAACTATAAGTCATATGTAATTTATAACATATTGTTAACTTTTTTTTAAAATTTATTTATTTGTATAGGAAAAATATTGATTCAGTCAGCCAGGTGGCATTTGCTGCTGGCCGGGAAGATGAAAGGAATAATACTCCATATTTCTCTTCTTTTATAGTAGTAGTAGTAATTAATTGAAAGCCATGTTTATTTTTTTATTCTTGGAGAAAATTAGTTGATTACAAATTTTTGTCATACCGATATTATGAAAGTTAAGTAGTAGTTTTATAGCAAGCAAGAAAGCAAAACATACTCTTTGTGATTTTTTCTTTTATGGAAAATAAAAAAGATTTATAATACTATAAAAATATATCAACTTTGTAGAAAATTGACACATAAATAAAATTCAATACTTTGTCAAAGGAGGTTTTTTTTACCATAAACACCCTTACATGGATAAATAACAAGCTAAACTGTGAGACCCATTAATATATTGATATTAATGAGTTGCATTTTATAAAGATAAAAGAGATTTATCGGTAGATAATAGAGAAAATGTAGGAATTATAAGATAGAGAAAGAGAGTTAATAAGTATTAAAAGAGGGAAAAATAAATAAATGGGGGAGTATTGAATGTTTGAGGGTAGTTTAGGAAATAATGTAGTCAATATCTCTTAGAAATTTACAAACGTCAAATAAATAAATAAAAAGTCATACTATAAAGGGAGTATTTCAACACGGTTAACTCCACTTGCATGTCTATAGGATATTCGACGTATAGGGTCCCATTAATTGGATATTTGCGGAAAATTAGTTAAATAATACTCTTTCCATCTTAAAATAAAAGTTTTTATTATTATTTTAGGTTGTTTCAAGTTAAATGTATACTTATTTTAAATAATTTATTTTTACAATAATTTATCTATAATATCCTTAATATTAATTGTCATATTTATATTTTTTATGTATATTCACAAAGACATCACTAATTATGTAAAGAAAATTAATATATAATTAAATGAGAATTTAAATATAAATAATTTTAACAATGAATTTTTTTTTTTCGTATGCGTGAAAAGTCAACTAAAACTTTTATTGCCACGTGAGTATTTGTTTTAGTATTGAAATTGAAAGTGGCAGCGACCGGGTATACATTAGTAGTTCTGTCGTAAAAATAAAAGGTTAAGAAATTAGTACCCAGGTCTAAAAGTTGAAAATTAACAGTCGTAGTATAACTTAACGTGTTTCATACAACGAGTCTTGAAGAATTATGGAGAAGATTTTATATATATATATATATATATATATATATATATATATATTTTAATTCTGGGGGAAGAAGGTTTGAACCTAAGAGTCTAAGATCTCTTTTTCTAGAGAAAAGACATAGTACACCAACCAAGTTAAAGGCCGATATAAATTTAAAATTTAAACTTAAAATTAACATAAATTCTTTCAGTTTTAATTAATACAATACAGTGTATTACTCATTATAAATTTTGTTGTTTTGTAATTTTTAAAGAGACATTTCAATTTTTAATTTAAAAACCGAAGTGTTTATTGGAGTGAATGGTAGAAACATTTAAAATCTAGCTAGTCAACAACTCAAGTACTTGCAAGGAATGGAAGTGGTACGTACAAAACTCGATCTAGATTATACCTCTTAAATAACATATCTTTATTAAAATTACGTCGTTTTGAAATTTTTTTTTAAAAATAAAATAATATTAAAAGAGAGTGGTCTTATTTGTTTTTTTATTATTTATAAAAATATCACCGCGACCCCACCTATTTTTAAAAAATAGTATTTCTATATTTGGCACTGGACAGTTAATTAATGTGGTATTCATTCATTTTGTGGACAGATAGATTCCAAAGCAAATTTTATTTATGTATCCTGCCCGCCTGTCTGCCCGTCCGCTCACCAGGATTCAAAGTAGTCTTCTAGCGGAGTATTGAAACACTGAATCAAAGAGCCGGGGGTGGGGCCCGGGGGTAGATGATCTCCATTCTCTAGTCTCCACTATATATTTATTGTATTGAGAATATATATATAAGGGATCGGGTTATCATGAAGTTAACTTGATAGTAAGTTGATTAATTGATTAATACAGTACTGATACGTAAAAAAAAAAATCGCCTCCCGCTTGCGTATCGACATTATGTTACTTAATTGATCAAAATTAAATTCATACTAACCACTCCCAAATATATAAGATAGATATCCCACAAAAGATGAAAACCGACAACACATTCATGCATTGTATTTGTATTTGTAACCCAAAACCTTTACTCTCTCTCTCTATCTATCTCTCTAGTCTCTGTCTCACTATATATATATACTACTAGTCACGTAACGTAACACATGCATGTGTAATTTAAAATTACACAAAATTAAAATACATAGGAGATGATATTGCGAGTAACAGAGAAAAAAAAATATATGAGAAAATTGTGAATAAAAAATTGAGACATACTAGAAATCAAGAATCCAAAGAGTCAATTTTTTTGCAAATTTAAATTGTGAATATTATAAGCCATTTAAAATATATAAATTTCTTTTTTTTTCAAATTTAAATGAATTTACATCAAATTTTAACTATAAGAATACTCAAAAAAAAAAATGAGCAACTTATTATATAGAATCGAGGAAGTATAAAAGTAACATGATTATGGTACTCGCGTCCAGTTGATTGAAGCACAAAACGCCGCCACTGCTACTGCCCGTTCATAGTTGCCTAATTACCATATAATTTCAAATCAAATCTAGGCATCGGGCGATCTCCCTCTGCTATTATTTAACAATAGTCAACAAAAGACAGCCAAACTATCGATTCCTTGATAGATAAACTTTTGCGTACATCACAAAAATACTAGTAGTACTGCTACTACTACAAGGAAACATTACAACACAAACCAATATACAAACAAAAGGCAACCCTACCAACCTACCTACACACACTATGAACAAGGCACAATAATTAAGACACTGATATCTGTTTTTACTTGCAAAACTTGAACCCAATAGTGTTAGCCCTGATTTGAAGGAATGAAGTTGACATATCACTAGCACAAAGGCCCAATTTATATTTATGTATAGATATTTTATATCAAGAAAATGATCGGATTGTTGACCAACTCAACTATAGCCAATTGCTAGACAGACAATCTGTTATAAATATTAAGCAATAGAGTCCTTGTACGCGGACATGAATTTTGGACAGAAAAATTAGACCGGAAGAACAAAATCAATTTGTTCCAGCGAACAATTGGACAATATAATCAATTTGTTCACGGGAACAAATTCATTTTGTTCTTCTGGTCTAATTTTTCTATCCGCATATACTTATCGTAAGCGTATATCATATACAAAAAAAACCCCACTAAAAGCTACCGCAAGGGCACCCTCGAATGCAACAACTGCTATATATATTCTTTGGCCTCCTACTTTTTGTCCCAAAATACAAAACATGTACTGCAAAGAAAAGCATATGCAAATGTATCTATATTTTCATATATTTGTGTAATTGAATAAAGAAGATACAAAGTTAGGCTTCTCCTTTCCTGCTCAGCTCGCCCTCCACAGGGTGGTTTGGTCCTTTGTTAAGGCCAAAACATAAAAATCCAGTCATCATTCTTATCTCCAAGTAAAAATTCCACGTGCTTCCACCAGAGTCCAATAACAGGGTAGCTTAGTGCCCTTTCTCAAACCTATTATGTTAAATAAGTTGGGTCCAACTGCAATATCTGTGAACGTAACCAATAATTTTTCGATAGGAGTAAAAGGAGAATTTTTAGGCCAACATTATAATCCGAATCACAAGATCAATAGAGAGAAGAAGAAGAAGAAAACAAGCTATTCTCCACCGACCGAGAAAAAGAAAAATAACCGTAAGAATGAGAAGCCAACTCATTTGTGTATATGCATATAGAAGCATCATCTAAGAAGTGATCTAGTAAAATGTTCACGCGCTGTAGCCAAAGCTTGAGTAATAGTCTGCAGATAATGAAAGACAAATTTGTGTTAGATTAACAACAAACTACACAGGAATACAGTCATTTTAGTTGCAAGAAGTCCATGAGAAATTTTAGTCGTAAACAGTTATGCGTTTAGTGCTCTGATTGTGTCCAAAAAGGTGTGCCATGCTTTTAGAATTTAGACTTTATGTTTCAAGCAAATATATAATATTCCTATAAGGAATTGGGCAATACAGTTTCTATCGCAGGCTATTCATATTGCTCAATAAGAGGGGAGACCAAGCTAAAATTACCTGCTCAGACAAAGGAGCCCCATCATCTATGCTATGGCTAGCCACTTTTCCAGCAGTAATAGTGCCATCAGTTTCAAGAATCATCCTGCCAGATATATGATGATGTTTGTGAAACTTTTACAAAAATATGATCGTGACAACTTCTTGTAACAAAAATACTTTTACAAGGAAAAAAGTGAACAGTCCTTAACATGTTCAATTATAGAACTTAGTTTAGCCACATAGAAATCACACTAAATTCAATATCCATGTTCATCGAATAACAATTGTCTTCAGGGATACATTTATTTCTCTTGCAAAGTAAAAAACTTGAAAGGCTGGAGAATCAAATGCTCATGTATATGTAAAGAATATCAATAAAAAAGAGAGTATATTTTCTACCCTCCATCAACAATCTCGTCTAGGCACAAAAGAATCAGATCCAAGTTCTCAAGTGCCTCCCTTTGGTCAACATTACTCCTGCAGCAACGGGACACTAAATTAAGCAGCATAATCACACAATAAGACTTCATCGTAACTAAATTTACGGATATGTTTGGGCTGCCACCCAAATTACATTTATACCGTAAGGAGGTACATTTTGGAAACATCAAAGTCCTTGGTGCAGCAAAAGGTACCTCATTAATTTTTAAGTAACTTAAAACTGATGGATAGGAACAAACATGTTCTTTATTTTATACGGAGGTGCACTATGATGGGTCCAATTCTTTATTATGCCCAAAATATGTTCACTTTCCATATCCTATTATCACTTTTAGGGACATCTTGGTAATCTGCCAAAAAAAAGGAAAAGGTACATGGTTCCCCACAAACAATTAAGCTCCTTATTTAAAGGTCAAAGTAGGTCAATTCCATTACATTACAATAAACCTTTGGGGTGGTTCCCAAACATAACCTAAGTAACAATAACAAAGTTCAGAATCTTCAGACCAACAACCTGAGGAGAATGGTAACTGCATCAAATAACCCCTGGAGGACTGCGGCTAGTATTAATTCATTTTCATCATGCACCTCCGGTCACAAAGAAGTGCAAATCTTGGACAAACTTATAGACAACAATGTAGTTGTCTAACAATGATATTTCCGCTGAAAATCAAGACATTAAACTCATGTTTATTCTATACATGATATGCTCATCCAATACTTTGAACAAGACATGAAAACCTGGGTCAGTAATCAAGCTACTAAATGGCAACACTCAAAACAATATCCACATTTAAGATTTAGCAAAAAAAAAATCCACATTTAAATGTGAGCATAGGCAAACATTGACATACCTTCCGTCCTAGCATTTGTCTTTTGAGTTTTAGTAAACAAAGATTTTTCAAAAGCTAACTTTGCGTTGTTTGTTGGCCAATCATCTGAATAATACTTAACTGCTACACGCTTTCCTTCAGAGTCCAAAAGAAGAATGTTTTTGATACTCGGGCATACCTCCTATAAATACCAGATATAAATAGTCATAAATCATCGGTTAGAGTCCCAAGTTCGTGCAAAAGAATGGAATGCTGACTACTTCATTACAAATTCACTTAACAAAAAAATTTCACAGACAAACACACCCATGTATCAAAAAGACCTTTTTTAAATCATAAACATAACAATTGATGCACTCTGCAATCCAACAAGAGTACTCCACTTCACATTTGATCATAATATAAATCTAAAAAAACTTTTATACAACACAATGCAAAATTGATAAATTGTTACGGATTTTCTAGTCTCCGTACGAACTCCAGAAATTAGAGAGAAGACCACAAGAATTTGTAGATGAGAAAGAAGAAGAGAGGTTTGGGGATATTTTTTTTAAAATTTCATTCATATCTTTTCCAGTGTTTACAAGCCACAATATAAAGGGATACATGACAATACAAGGCTTTCATCCTAGCCATTCATCTCATAAATATTAAGTCTAATCTCGGCCCTACATTTATTCATATATATTAGTCTATATTTGTTACATTACCATCCCCTCAAAATCTACCTTGTCCTCAAGGTGGAAATGCAAGCTATTTGACAATTTGGACACATCAAAACTCTTTCTAAGCTCCATTGTAAAGTGGTCACCAACACACATGCAAACCTCTAGCCAGGAGCTCCTAAGATACCAACTTGAGACACATGCAAACTGCTGCCCAGTGCAAGTCTCCTTCTCAACTCCACGTGTATAAGCTACTAGTAAAGCTCTAATAGTGCTATCATGCTTTATGATTTGGGTACACCATTTCAGCAAAACCAAATGTATAGCAGTGGACCTCCTCGCCATTGGAATGTTACACTAGAGAGGAACTCGAAACATGGGCATGCTCCAAACCTTCAATATCATGTATAAACACTCTTAACTCTACCATCATTGCAAGCAATACCTTACCATCGTTGTTCTTACTCACAAATGGAATTAATTCCCATTGTTTTCCCTTCTCCCCAGGAGCAGAAGCAATTGCCAAAAGGATCTCAATTTTAGGCAGCCCCATTAAAAAGTGAGATACCACCTTCTGCTTTATGGTTGCCAAAGTTTCATACCATGTCCAATACTTGATTTCGCCAAGTGATGATTCAATTTTGTCAAATAAATTGCGTACTCCGGTAACAAGCTTGTTCATTCCCAAATACTCATAAAACTTGTCCACCTTTATAAAATAGAACCTTGTCCATGTGCTTTGGTTTTACTCCCACCATTTTTTCTTCCACTTATCAAACTTCTCAAGAAAACATAGGACAGGAATATGATATGGACAAGTTAGAGTAAATATGAGTATAACATGCATCCGACAAAATTGAAAATTCTCCTTGCATATACTAACTTGCCACTCTTTAGTACACCCCAGGCATAATAGAAAAGACCGGCAACTTGTTGCCATGATTCCCATACCATAACCTGCCATTGTTAACATATTGGCATCATTAGAAGTAGTCAATTCTTTGAGGCAAACATCAACATATGTGCTGAAGACTCTCACTTCTTTTGTATTACAATTTACAACCTCCTCCATATTCATCCTCAAATGTATGTGGCCGATCAAAATAAATCAAAATAATATTTTGTATCCCGTGGCTTAAAACTTCTTTGATAACACTGTTGTGTATTGTAAGCCTTTTGGATTGACAAGTCTTCCTCCATAAGTGATAAGTTTCAGCCCTGAGATAGAAAACCTGTAGACTTCCTTGTTAGTAACCCTCATAAGTTGAACATTCTTCTTACTTGCTGCACTTGGCAAGAGAGGTTCTCCTCTGTCCTCCAGCGCTATTTATATGCTCCCTCTCATATCAAGCATTTTACTGACCACAATTTCAGCAATAAGGTAGCATTTACTTTTGCATCCATTACCACCAAGTTGGGTAAACAAGCCGTGAAATGGTTTCAATTGTCCCAGAATGGTTTGGACTCTCTGCAGCAACAAGACCAGCTCGGTTCCTACCAAATTTATCCCGAATCTCTTGAAGATATTTGGATGTTTAACAAGCCAGTAACCGAAAAAGCTTCCTGCCATCTAACTTTATGTCATCAC
This sequence comes from Panax stipuleanatus, assembly GCA_020205555.1. Lineage (NCBI taxonomy): Eukaryota > Viridiplantae > Streptophyta > Magnoliopsida > Apiales > Araliaceae > Panax > Panax stipuleanatus. The sequence continues at coordinate 1,439,470 of CM035124.1, forward strand.
CTTCCCTTCAATGTTGAATTCTTATACATTCAAGATGTAGACCTCCATCCGTCACACATATGTTACTGAAATTTCCAAAGCTAAATTTGGTCCAATTTCTGTTGTCCTCCTCTTTCAATCCATTCAAACACCTGCCTCCTCTTTTTGTTTTGTCGGTGCATGACCATATCACATTTACCTTTAATCGAACAACCATATTGTACCATATCAAACTTTTGATCCACATAGTAGTCTATGACAAAGTTGTTTGAAGTAGTCTCACTATTTTCTTCTTTTGAATTTCCCCAACTAGAGTACATATCAGGTGATAATGACACTTCAGTTCAATTCCCTTGACTAAAATTTAGCTCAACTCCTCCTTTTGGCCTTTCCTCAACATCTTCTAAACAACCTGTATTCTCACTATTGTTGGTGGTTTTGGTGCAATATATGCTCCATAAGCTCCTTCATACAAGCTATTCAAATTGAAATAATTCTCAACAGTTGAGTCCACAACACTTATCAAAATTGTGGGTTGAGGTTCTTCCTCGGATAATGTTCTCTGTTCAAGATGTGCAGCTTTGTTCAGATTATATGTCAATTGAAACCTGTCCGAAAATTCCTTATCAAGCTTTAATTGATCTGTCTGATTCTCGTTTGAGATTTTTGTCGAACATTTTATCCGCAATAACAGGCCCATTTTTATTGAAAACTTGGCTCGCAAAATTAATTTTCTCACATTTGGCAAACATATTGACAGTGCTACTCACAATAGCCACATCAAATACAAGTTCATTATCAGAAGGAATACTACCTGGGCTTTTCGTATCACCACATATGATTAAAAAATCCTCAACATACGGAACTACATGAACGCCCTCGAAAAACCTATCCACAGTTGTAATCTTACTGTTGTTGTATACTCTATTTCTATCATCGATTTTAAACAATTCACCATGAGTACCAATTCCATTTACTTGTTCAATTTTGATTTCGCAAGCCATGTGGTCAGTAGGTGGTTGAATCTCTGCAATTCCTTTGGTATTTGGTTGCCACTTGTAACCCAATTCTCGTTTGAGACTTTCTTCAAACACCTTGCCTTCATCAGGTATTCCATTCTCATTTGCACAGAGTTCCCTTATCATGCCCACCAAAGACAATCCACTTTGATGCAGAGAATTATGTAAGGAATAGGCAGGATATAGAAGTAAATATAGGATTAGTAGGTGCATAGTTGTAATAGTAATATTCTAAGCTAGTTTTATAAGCTGAGTTGTAATTTTAGTTAGTAAATGGTAATGTGATGTCCTATCTCCTGATTCTCCTCAGTCTTTTTCTTTTCCAAATTTCTCTCTTAATTCTTCTCAAATCCTTATTCTACTTCTCTGTTCTTTACAATTGGTATCAAAGTTGTTCCGATCCCAATTCCCAAGAACAATGACAACTGAAAATCAAAATTCTACAACCCTAGAAAACCATTTCTAGAAATTTCGAGAGTTCTATGGATGAAAAGTTCAAGCAAGTCATGAAGAAATTTGATTACTTAAGAGCTTCCAATGGAAGAGGTCTGGAGGTGATATCTGAAATGAAGATCTTAGGCTTAGATAGTGAAGAAATCAAAGCTACAACAGATGTGAATCAGGTAAATGGTGGTGCTCACAAGGTGTTTGATGAAAAGTATACAAGAGGTATGTCAAACAGGATGCTCTTAATTTATGTGTTTAATCAAGATGAAGATTGCTTGTGTGTCTCAGACCTATGAAGATGTGACAAAGCAGAATTTTATGCTTCCAATGAGAATGAAGAAACGTTTAAAGAAGTCTAATAACTATTAAGTCTAATCTCGGCCCTACATTTATTTATATATATTATCATTTGCAGTGGAGTGCAAATAGCTAAGAGCGGACAATAGTTAACTTTTCAGTACATAATCACCTATATGTGTGAATGTGAATAATGCATATACTGTAATCTACGAATGTAACACAAAGTGTGTATGAATGCACAACAATGACATCCGCTAAACAAAATCGCCTGACCTTAATTTCGATGTAAACCATGAAGACCTAATTGTTTAAACTAGAATCAATCATGGAAGAAAACAGATCTAGCGTATACCAACGTAGAGAGATTAGTGATCCTAAACATTTATATACTATTCGAAAATGCGTCAGGTATTGGATCTAGTAAATAATTCTATACGTATAACATTAAATGGTTGAAACTGATAATCACATGAATGTGAAATTTAGGAGAGAGAAATTCCAGAGACGAGAGATGGAGAGAGATACATACTCGATAAAAGTTCGCCATGGTTGAGATGGGAGTCACAGAGAGGGAGGAGCGTTTATATAGGTTGGCTATGTCATATGTGCTCTATCTAATCGGGCCGAATCACCCCACGCAGACCGAATCAGTCGCGGGCAATGCCAGCTTATTCATATGTTTTCTGTTTTGTTGGTAGTAATTGGTATAATAATTAAGAAAAAGGGAAATTATATTAATATTTTTACATGTGCTCCTCTCACATAATTTACTGAGAGAAGATTAGGTGAAAATATCAAAATTATATACCGAAATAGTGTTCCGTCAAAAAAAAAAATCAAAGTAATTTATAAAATTTAAATTTTCAAAGTAATACTTTCGTTTTTAGTAATAATAACTTTGTTCCACAATAGGCTCCCATTTAACTTTAATGTTGGATAATTTGTGAAATTTTAAAATTCAAAAATTACAGTTTGAATTTATTTTATTTTTTTTAAAACAACAAATTTATACATTAATTTGCATAATGAATCAAAATCAACATCAATTATGAATGTATGGATTTCACAAATTAACTTTAAAAAAATTAAATAAGATACTTTTTCTTTCTTCATTTTATTTTGACTAAATTTACAGATCAAATGAAACTATTTCATTTTTATTTATTTATTTCAACTGAGGGAGTATTGACTTTGAAGGAGGTTATTAATTTGTTGAATTATTTATGCATTTTGTTTGCGGGAGTATTCATTCATAGGTACACGCTGTGATCCGTGCATGAGTAGTTTCCGGTTGATAATTAAGTGGAGTAGTACGGTTGAAGATCGAGTGAATTACTCCCTCGGTTTCTAAAAGGTTATCGTTTTAGAAGAAAAAATTTGATCTAAAATATTTGTCGTTTACAACTTCTTACGAGAATAAATTATTTACTTTCTTATATTATCCCTATCTTCTCTAATTGTCCCAATAAATTCTCTCCCTTGTATTAATAGTTTTCAATTTTCCATAAAAGGGTAGTGATGAAATTTCAAACAAATTTTATTGGTATTAAATGACTTTCTTAATTCATGTGCCAAAACCTTAAACGACAATCTTTTAGGAACGGACTGAGTACCTATTTTCATTGGTTAAAGGGCTTTTTAGGCTAACGTACGTTATCTTTCAAAACCCGATCGAGTCTCAAATGGGAGGATGAGTTTATGAAAATGTTATGTTTTGTTGATTGATTTATTATGTCAATTCCCATGTCCAGCAGCTTAATCTTCTTATCAAGCATGATTGATGAAACAAATTCAAGTTTCTTTTATTAATCCACTTCCATCCTCTACCAAATCCAAAATAAGTTGTACTAGTGTAGTACTACCTCCGTTCTTAAAAGAATGTCGTTTAAGATTTTGACACATGAATTAAGAAAGTCATTTAATACTAGTAAAATTTGTTTGAAATTCCATCACTACCCCTTTATGGGAAATTAAAAACTACTAATACAAAGGAGAGAATTTATTGGGACAATGAGAGAAGATAGGGATAATATAAGAAAGTAAATAATTTATTTTTCTAAGAAGTTGTAAACGATAAACATTTTGGAACAAATTTTTTCATCTAAAACGACAATCTTTTAAGAACGAATGGAGTACTAGTTAAGCAACTACTACAATTACATCCATCCATTATCAACAAATTGAAGTTTCTTTTCTCTACATAAAATTCATTCCCTACCTACGTACCTACCTACTAAATGTACACATACATACATAAATACATACATACATATATATATATATATAAAGTACTACTCCCTCCGTCTATTAAGACGTTTTAGAAAAGTTTTTTTCTCCCTCAATATATGACGTTTTAGATTTCAAAGTAAGCATTAATTGCTTAGTTTTCAATATTACCCCAAGTATTAAATATAACTTTGGTTCTCTCACTATTTTTTGTCCAATAAATAACAATCTTTTTTTCCAATACAAGGTCAATATAGACATTTGATATTATATTTAATGTTATACAATTATTTTCTTAATGCTTGTACACAATTCTAAAAAGTCTTATATTAAGGGACCGAGGGAATAGTAGTCTAGTAGTAGTAGGTACTCCTAATTAAGGAGTGTAGAAGGAAGGGCCGCACTTGCATTTCCAACCCTCAGGCTCATAATTAGCATACTGGATTCCCACATGGGCATGGGCATGGGCATGGGCATGGGTGGTGGGTACTTGGGTGGGTTCACATGGAATACATCCATAACATTTATGCTCACAGTTTGGTGGGCTTGATCCTATTCTCCCCACCACCACTGCCAGGCCTTCTACTTCCCCTTTCAATGACGACGTCGTTGCTGCTTCTTCGTTGCTCATGTTGCGGCTGTTTGTCATGTAATTCACCTTTATGCATGTAACACACGCGCACACACAAAAATAAGAATGATAATCAGTTTTAACATTTTACACTTTTTATTTTGAGACTTATATAGAGAGAAATTAGATAGAGAAAAACCTCTTTTTTGCTCAACTTGATTTCCGAAGTATGATGACTCTGGTCTGAGCCTGAACAAAAACAAAAACATAAACATAAACATAAACGATGCTATCTCTGTCAGTATGTATGTATTTAATACCAGCATTATATATTGTAGTTGTAAACAGATGAGAATATTTAAGGGCTGGATTAAAAATCAATTGTTTGATAAGCTAGATAGATAAATCGGATGAACTTTGTTACAACTTCACTTCAGAAGCTAGTAATTAAATGTTACGATCATATATACCAATGAAAACAACATATATATATATATATATATATATATATATATTATTCTCTGTTTCTGGCTACCAGAAATCAGAGAAATTAAGTAACTAACCTGCACCTGCAACTGCAACTGGTGGTTTATGAACATGGGCAGAAGAAGAAGAAGAAGCAGAAGAAGCAGCAGCAGCAGCAGCAGCATGATCATGTGGTGCAAAAGGCCTGCTGCTGCTTGTTACACAAACCCAACCCATCACTATTTGGAGGAATATTACTACCAAATATCCATTATTCCCTTTCATCTTCAAATGATGATGATGATGATGATCTGTGTGTCTGCTGACATATATAATACTAGTCTCCATATAAAGGGGAGAATGAAGATACCTATGACCTACAAATTAAACAAACTAAACTATCAAGGATCCATTTCCCAAAAAGTAATTAAGATTAATGGCAGCAGAGTAACCTCCTCCTCCTAAATTTTCTTGGATTACTCATGTATTACATACAACAACAATAGGTTCCTAATTTTCATTTGTAGAGAGATCTTTTGCTTCACAAACAAGGGATTCTACTTTCTACAACTTTCTTTCTTTCTTGTGCAAAAAATAATAATAAAAATATTTTTGACAACTCACTTTTGTCCACAACAACACTCTGTATTTTTGGGTCTGAGAAAACTTGTGGCAGCCACCTAAAAAAGACTGGTGGGTAGAGAAGAAAATCTTTGTTGCCTAGCCCTTGATTGCAGAGCCTGGAGCCTCCTCTGATCTAGTAACTACTAGTACAACTCCAGCAGCAGTAGTATTTTACTAATATTTCTTTTTCATTCCACAATATTAATGTTAATGGGAAGAAAAAGGTCTTCTTAACATGTGTCCTTAGGGCACATGCTAAGCACACAGTTCAAGAGAATATTCTCTTGAATTGTGTGCATATTCTCTTGATTTCTGTATTTGCACCAAGTTCAAGAGAATAAACACACAATTCAAGTGAATACTGTGTGCTTAGCATGTGCCCTTAGGGCATATGTTAAGAAATTCCATAACTTAATAATACGCATCCTACCGAGTGAGTGCGAGTAGTAGTATACATACAAAAGTGTATCCAAGTCAACTTGCTCTCTCTTAGGTCAGTGTAGCTGGTGAGGCTAGACATAGTAGTAATAGGCAGGCAGGCACATGGACTAGGCAAAAGTGTACAACAAAAGAGGTAATTTTGGTATGTGTGCTGCTGGGAAATGTAGTAGTAATATCATCATCAAATTAGTTAGTTAAATACATACTGGACTGGCCTGGCCTCGACTGCAACAACGAAAATTCAATACAATACTCGTCACTCTCATATATCTATCAGTTAGCTGGAGTTGATGATACTCGTCACTCTCCAATATTTGCACTACTACTACTTTTAGCCTGCTGCATCTCCTTCTTTTAAAACACAAATTTCACCATTTCCAATACAGGCCCCTTTCTCTTCCATTGGGATTTTTGGGATATCCCCTCAAACACACCTCTTTGCCCATGGAAAACTTGTTACTTTAGACTCGAGGCTTGCACCCATTTCTATCCCCACATACACATATATTACTACAAAGGGCATTTTGCAAAAACTAAAAAAAAATCAAAGACTTGAGAAAAATGTTCTAAACAAAATCATGGATTTAAGGTATTTTTTTAAGTGGTAGGTTAATTTAGTGTACATACAATTCAACAGGATACGCTATTATTTCCTTTATCTCATCATTAATTTACCAGGAGAGATTTGATAGAAGTGGTAATGATGTTCTTTAAAGCCTACAGTATATGCCCACCATCGTCCCTTTTATTTGTCCCATTTTCTTTCTTATGCTATGTTTAGATCGATGGAACAGACGGACGGATTAGAGGAAGGAATGAAATACAAATAGTTTATTTGATAATCATTTTAAAGGATAAATCATTCGAATGAAAATTCATCGTATAATAATTTTGTCATTATATAACAACAATCAAACATATACTTAAAATACCTTAAAACCAACCATTCAATTCCGTCATTCATTTCATTCTTTCAATCCAAATGCAACATTATGTATTTACATATCCATATGAATTCTAAGAGGCCTTGGGGGCTAGTCTACCCTAGCTTTTTAAATCTTTAGGCCCCCAAGTTTTTTTTTCTGTAAAAACAAATAGCATACAAAAGAAATTGGTTAAAAATTATTTGATGGTGAATATTGAGTATGAAAGAACGAATATCACAATTCTTTTTAGTTGTAATGTAGGATGAAAAATGTTCATGTTTAATATATTATCATTATTTTTGTTAAATAAATTTTATGTTGTTAATTATTTATGTTTATCTTTTTTATTATTAAAATTACTTTACATTTGAACGTGTTGCGTTATATCCGGCACCCTCGGAAAATAAATCTTGGCTTCCTCCCTGCATATGATCTCATACTAGATGCATGTCAATGCAATTCTATATACCAATGCATGGATTGTTGAGGTAAAAAAAATTATTTTTACCCCTAACTCGCTCATAATTTCTCTAAAGGACGAGGGTGATTATGCCAGTTTAGCACTATTCATTATCAGTAAGGACCGTACAGACACTTATAAATTTCAACCAAACTCCTGTAAACTGTTACAATATAGGATCAAACCCCTATTTCTTCCTGAAAAGTTAGCTATTCAAGAGATATCCGTCCAAGCCTATATCAACTCCACATTAATATCCCATACTACCAATGTAAGATACGCCCCACCTATGACAAGCTCACATTGGTATTCATAACACAAACCTTAGCTACTATTCTATTACTCCACCTGTAATCAACCCGACCACTACTATATATATATGCAATCAAATCAAAAAATTATATCAACATAACCAGGCCACTCTTGTGACAAATGAAGTGTTGTTCATTGCAATCTAAGGCCAAAATTTCATTTAGCAGACTAACCTATATACAACGATACCAAGATAACTGAACGCAAGCTAATTCACGAAACAGTACTCTTTTCTACAGAGAGAGAGGGCCTCATACCACCAGATAAAGAACACACTTATTGGTTATGTAACAGTGAGGAGCTTCTTCAATTTCTATTGAATGCCAAAATTCTGAATATCAAACCCACTCGATAGTAAAAATACCGCTCAATTTCTGGATTAGGGTCGAGGATTATAAAGAAGACATGAAACAAAGAATTGCACGGTCACAATATACTCAGGCTTTTTTTAAATCTTCAACAAATTAAGAGCAGAATATGATAAAATAACATGGTTTCCCAGAAAAAAAATTGATTTCCACTGAGCAGATGTACTACTATGCAAATAGCCGCTCTTACATGTAAAATAACGCACACAATACTAATGTGGAGCATACTTTAAACCACACGTTGTCAAGGAAACAAGACAAGTTTCACAACATACAACACTACTAGTAATATGTTTAGTAGAAAGAAACTTAATGAGAAACAGGGTCATGAACATTACAATAGTCGAGCCTATATTAAAGTAAAAATTTGTACGGATCTCAAGTACAAATTCACAAAGTAAAGATCAACCCCATGCCCATTTCAACTCTTTCTATTAGTTTTTAAATGGCCTAGTTTTAACTTTTAAGCTATTAGTATGGCTCATTCTCAATACATGTAACGTAAATGCGGCATGATCCATATCCACATGAATGAAAAAAATATATATGTCGTCTCTCAAAAAGCACAATTGAAACACCGAACAAGCCACACTATTCTTCATTTCATGCTCAATAGTTACACAGAAGCACTACACACTACAAAGCAAAAAGTAAACAGGCAAATGTTAAACATTACCGCCACTTTCCGAAATCATGCCAAGACAAGGGGTCTCCTTAGGAAGATAAATGTCCACTGTTTGGATTATTATTTCTTAGGATGAACTGCTTCGACAAAGGCTTCAACCTCTTCCTTAACCCGTTCGAATAAATTAGGTCCTTTGATTTCATCAGTTGGTGTATTCTCATCAATGTCATCACTAGTTCCATGTGTTTCCTCCTTGTGATGGGGAGGCGATTTCTCGGTGCGAGTGATTGCCTCAATCTCTTCCTTGGCTCTTTCAATCAAATTAGGCGCTTTTACATCCGTCTCTTCTAGTATAGAGGTAAAAGAAACATAAGCAGCGCATCTCTAAACAAGCATACAATTCTAAAGACAGACAGTCAGTATGGTACTTAAAAATATATGTAAACGACAGGGCCGAACCAAGATAACACTAAACACAAAAGGACTTGAAATGTGGAATTGATACTTTTGCTTTAAGTTGTTCCAGAAAGTCCATTAGTGAGAAGAGAAATTTAATAAAAAGGAAGAAAACTTCACTTCCAATCTAAATAGAAAACAGAATTAATCAGCGGGAAAACTAAGAATTCAAATGAATTGGACCTGTTACAGGAAACTAAAGTCTAGGGTCCAAATAATACAACAGTAAAATTGAAAATATGATAAGATCGAGACTTTGGAGTGCGGTTATCCCAATTACTATTGTTTTAATTTGATTCTTTGCAATTAGAAGATAAAATCATAGATAGATCTTATAAAATACCTACACATAATTGAGAATAAATAACAGGTATTTGTACCTGGATGTGGAGTGTTCGTGGCCGCAGCTCGGTTTTCTCCCATTACACTCTTATCGCACGCACTCTCAGTCACACACACAGGCGTAGTAGTAGGACACAACTTGGGTGGGTTGGGTTGGGTGGGGTTGGGATGGGAGTTCAGAGATAAGGTGGTGTTAAAATTCAACGTCCAATTTAATCACCACGCCACGCGGTATCCAAGATTTAACTCTTTAACTAATATTTGGGTGAAATCAAGGGCCTAATAAAAGCCCAACATATAAACAGTGACTTGTATGGTAAATTTTGGAGGAGGGATGGATATTTGTCCTCAGCACATCAAGAAATTTGAAAAAATTACCCTCCCCTAAAATGGGTATTGCAGTCTTTATTCTAAGTACAGCGGGTGATACTTGCTTTTTCTATAGAAATTATGTGAGATAAAATAAAAATTGAATAAAAGAGGGGAACTGTGTAACGATAGCAACTCAGAAAAGTAACTTTACAATATAAATTTAAATAAAAATCAGATTTAATGTTTCATTATAAAGATTTAGAATTTGGAATAACATGTATAAGACAACAGTTGGAACTTGGAACGGTAGATATGAAATTAGATAAAGGATAATTAATAAATAATCAAGTAAAGTAAAGTAGTAATATAGGAAAAGCCCAATTTTATCATTTTCAAATTTCAAATTTCAAACGACAAATTAAAGCATTGTTTAGAGAGAGTATAGAGGAGGAGGAGGAGTTAGGGTGGTGTTGAAAAAAAGAAGAAAAGCAGAGAATTTCAAATGGGAAAATGGATTACATCATTGATGGGGTTCAAAAAGACCCACACACCACCGGCCGACCCCGCTGTAAGTGTGTGTGTAATTAATGGAGTCATTCATACAATTAATTAAGTGGTTGGGTTAGTAATTAGTGTTTTTGAATTTGTAGGATAAGCCGGTGGGTACTGGTAAGACTAGTAGTAAATGGAAGCTGTGGAGGAGTTCTCATTCCGGTGGTGGGGTTACCAAAGTAGCAGCAGGCCGTTTGTCTGAATCAGTGGCCTCTGATTCTTCATATATGGCTGCTATGGCTGCAATGGTTCAAGCTTCTGCTAGAGATTTCAAGCTGATCCGACAAGAATGGGCTGTCATTCGGATCCAAACCGCCTTTCGGGCATTCTTGGTAATTAAAGTCGATAAATCTTTTTCTATAGAAATTCATGCCAAATTTGAGTTTTTAAGGAATATTTTCATGAATTATTATAAATAAAATGCTGGTGAATATGAATCCAAGGCAAGAAGAGCTCTGAGGGCCTTAAAAGCATTGGTGAGGCTTCAAGCTCTAGTTCGCGGACGGCAGGTTAGGAAGCAAGCTAGTGTGACATTAAGGTACATGCAGACTCTTGTTCGGGTGCAGGCTCGAGTCAGAGCTCAATGTAGTCGCCCTTCCTCAGAAGGACAGGATCAGCCTCCTCCTGCTGCTGCTGCTGCAAAGGACGGACTCCACCAACTTGATCCCATTAAACAGGTTAAATATTATCATCTTCTGTTCTGTTCTGTTCTGTTCTGTTCAGTACACAAGCGCAGCAATTTTTACATGGATTGCAGTCGACTTTTGGAAAATGAGTCATTTGCCCCTCGTAATTAACAGGGTGGTGGATGGTGTGATAGTTATGGAACAATAGAGCGAGTGAGAGCAAAGCTACAAATGAAGCAAGAAGGAGCAATCAAGAGGGAGAGGGCAACTACATACGCCCTCTCTCAACAGGTGGTAATTAATATCTGAAATACATCAACATTATATATATATATATCTCGTCCTGTTTTTGGTGGTAATCAATATTGTTATATAGATAGATTTAACTATTTTTCTTGCAGCAACTCATCAGAAAAAACAAGTTGGATAATAAGAATAGCAGCTCTGGTTGGAACTGCTTAGAGGGTTGGATGGCAACCAAGTCATGGGAGGTTCGGTCCATGGAAGAACTTCACAGAGACTCGCCGCCGGAGATTAAGCAAAAAGAAGATTACAGTGTTGGGCCTTGTTCCTCCAATTCTTCTCATCATGATACTGTGAAAATTAGACGCAACAACAACATCATCTCAACTAGGGTTTCAGCTTCGGATGCATGCTCTGAATTTCTTTACGATGACAGCACAACATCAAATTCATCCGCAGCATCCACTTTTGGTAGTACTCCAGTGTCCAGCAAAAGTCTTGCACAAGGCAGAAATGCTAAACGAAGCTACATGAAGCTCACCGAGTCCATAAAGGCCAAGCAGAGACCACCTTCCAAAATGAAGGATCTTCACTTCTTTAAGAAGAAAAGTCCACTTCATAAAGGGCTAGCAAGGAGGAGTGATGATTGTGATCTTTATTCAGTCGATTTGTACCCGCCAATCTTAATATGATGATTACAAAGCTAAGCTTCCTTTTGGTGCGTGCTACGAGTTCAACAGCTTGTTGGCTCTTATGATTTTTGAATTGCACTAGACTTGGTCGGTCAAAGGATCCATCTTGGTAGTTGAGATTGTTGCAAAAAGCTATTGAGAGAATCGAATATGTAATGCTATTATTATTATGTTGTTGGCTTTGGTTTGGCTTGCATTTTTCTTATATCTGTAATGTTGAATAGGAAGAAAAGTCTATATGTGATGTTTGCATTTGTTTCTGTTCAAACAAATAACTCCTACTGGTCTACTCATCCGACCAACACTACTTGCCTTGGGAAAGTTTGAGATTGAATCAACATATGCACAACAGCAACGTCAATATCATATTTGCATAATACCACCTTTGCTTTAATTTAAACCAAAATTGGTACACTTTTCCCTCCACATATGTTTAAGAAACAAGATCGCAGGTCCCTCCTATTATGAGTAGAAAAATTATTGAAAACCTGTAGTATTAGACAAACCATTTTCTAATGCTTATGCAATTTGACAAGGCCCCATTGAATATGGTCAAGCCAACTACTGGTACAATTGCACCAAAACTTCCTCTCTACTTAATTTTTTGGGTACATTGCTTACAAAGCTTCCGAGTAATAATAATAAAGGTCATATAATCCTTAGATAACCCTTAATAGCATCCAAAGAATATTTTAAAGTATATCTTACTACAATTATTATAAAGATAGTACATTTCAAAATACAGATCAGTAAGAAATCATTCCGGATTAGAATTCCAACAATAAAAATAAGTAATCCAAAAGAGTTTATGTCTGAGGTAAACAAACCAAGGAGCTTATAAGACAAAGGAGTGTCTCAAAATCCCTCAAAACTTATTAATAACAGCCTGAGCCACCACAATGGAGCAATTAACTCTTACTTTTCTTGGTATTGTCATGGACTATGGGATTTCTCTGACTTGAAATCTCATGCTTCATTGGCAGATGCAAAGTTTATGCTGTGACTCTTGCACGACCCTTGGCAATTCTCCGAGCAATGACTCTGCGACCACCCTTTGTTGCTTTGCTGCTCATGTGCAAAGGTGCATTAATAAAAAAGATGTATCTATTCGCACATTTAAAATCTACATTTTCCTGCACCCAACCCTAGTAATTTTCATAGATTACAAACTACAAACTGCTATATAAATCATTAGAAATTAATGAGGGGCAAGGGGACAATATAGATTTTAAAAAAAACTTCTACCAGTATACAGAAGTTACTTGATCAATGTTAAAAGTAAAAGAAAGGGCACGAGATGAGTATGAAGATACACATGCACACACACACACAAACATATACACACAAGAAGATAGATATACCGAGCCAAGAACCCATGATTCCTTTTGCGCCTAATGGTGCTGGGTTGGTATGTTCGTTTGGGAAATAACAGCATTGGCTCACTTGGCAAAGAGTCATTGCCTATAGAAAAGAACGAGCAGCAGTTTAATATGAAAATTGAAAAGTGCCAAGACTCGTAAAAAACAACAGAAGATATCAATAGCATTATCTGCTTAGAACCTAAAGTTTATACTAAAAAACACTGAAAGAAAACAAGAAACCACGAACCACAACAGCAACTGAATGTGTTGTTTTAACTCTTAAGGAAACGTTAATTTGACGCGGAAAAGGATGAACTGGCCTCTTTCTCCAAGAGAAGTCAAACTAATGTATCCAAAGCCACTAAGTTACTCCAAGTCAAGGCAATATCTTTACCAATGTTCGAAATAGCGCTCGAGGCGCACCTCGTAGCGAGGCGGTGAAAGGCTAAGGCAAGACTTGCGCTATTTTGGGCTTCAACAAACTTTACGCCTTCTTCCGCCGAGGCGTCCGCCTCAAGGCCTTGCGCCTCGAGGCATACGCGAGGCGTGAGCATTGGTTTGGCTTCCTTCGTCTGGGTCTTCAGTCTTCTTCTTCTTCTTCCTTCGTCTGGGTCGTCTCGTTCTCGTCGGCTTGTCGTCGTCCTCGTCTGTTCTAGCCTTAATCTGTTCCAGCCTTAATTTCTGGTGAGAATGAGATAATAAGGTTTTGATAATTTATGTTAATGTATTTTTAATTTCTGTTAAGGTTTTTTTAATTTCTGTTAAACTTTTTTAATTTCTGTTAAGGTTTTTTAATTTCTGTTAAATTTTTTTAATTTCTGTTGAGATTTTTTAACTTATTACCATATATTTGTTATATATTAACATATATGATATATTAACATATATTTTATATATGCTGTGATTAACATATATTTAACATATATGGTATGATCACTATATAAGTACTTGATGATACGAATGATACAATACTTACATTGATTACTATATAAGTAGTTGATGATATTATGTTGTTTTGATGTTTTGTAATGATATATTACTGTGACGTTGCTTATTTATGTCTTCTATGACTTTAATTATAAATTATAATGATGAATTATTTTATGGTTTTATTAGTATTTTTTCATAATTTTTTGGAGACTTTTAGGTCTTTAAATCAAGGCTTCCGCCTTGCTCCGCCTCGAGGCTTACGCCTCGAATAGCCCAGAGAAAAACGCCTCGTACCGATTTTAGATTTTTCGTACATTGATCTTTACAAGACCTAAACCAAGAGGGAACTTTTCACTCAAGATATGGGGAGAAATCTGCTTTGCAAACAATCCTTTATAAGAAAACACACACATTTGACATTACTAGAAAAATAAAATATAGCCCTATAATAGAATCACGAGCAGTAATCATGTACCATCTAAAATTTAATTAGAAAATATAGCCAATTTGAGTTGTGTTGTTGGTCTAAGTCAAAAGTTCAACCTCTAATCTTCTGCTAATCCAATGAATTGTTTTCATTGCCGTATCTACAAATTTTCCTATATTCAATAATTAAACTACAAAATTGATTCCATTTCACCTAGACAAGTAATTCAAATGCCTTAGCTAGATGAATATGATCACAATCATAAAGAGTCTGGCAGGTGACTTACTCATGGCATAAATACTTTTCATTGGTTTGGACAGTTGTTTACTACCCGGTCTAGCAGAGTATGTTTAACTTTTGTCCATTTATGAAGAGCTACAATTATCTAAAACTCTAATAATCTACTTTCCATTGCTACCGCAAACAAAGGTAAGGATCTGTCCAACTGAACAGTAATGGACATGCTTTTTCAAAAGACAAACTGGCTAGTAATTCGGATATATTAACATAGTCAAAAACAAGTAAATACAAAACGAAACTAAACATCCAAAGCTCTTTCCTTTGAAGATTTACATAAAACACAGGCACTCGAAATTAAGCAAAACAGGCCCTATGAAAAAAGTTTATACATAACACCGAATACAACATAAAACTAGATTATTATTTAAGTGAAAGCTAAATTTATAATAGTTTTTTTTTCTAGATTATAGGGAGAGGGCAGAGAGAGAGAGAGAGAGAGAGAGTACCATCAGGGAGGAAGAATCGGAGAGAAGGAAGGCCGCAGGGGTTTAGGAATCCATGGGAAGATACTCTACTTAGGGTTTCGACGTCATTTTGGGGCAAAAGGGGGGAGTTGTCGAGCTTGGAGATAAATTGCGATGGAAAGAGCTTGGGGATGGTATCAATGTCGCGCGATACAAATTGATGATTCAAATAAGGGAGCTTTTGATGGACAAGCGGATTGATGAATCGGTTCATGAAAGGAGCACCGGTGCGAATTAGGGTTTTACTCGACATTTTCCACAACTGGTGAGGTCCTGCTTGTTATACTAAAACCCTAGAGAGAGAGAGAGAGAGAGAGAGAGAGCTGGCGGTGTTTCAAGTTGATGATAGAGTGATAGTACTAACCAATTGTCTTTTTTACAAATGACACAGAACTCAAAAGTAATTATACTCCCTATTTGCCAAAACAAAAACAAAAAAAAAATTGTTGTTGATAATAATATATAATGACACAAAATATTCCAATCGTTGCTAAAGCTTAATTTTTTAAAGGATTTAAATATGAAATAAAATATACTTCAAAATAAAATCTTTTTATCAACATTGAGATTATCTAAAATCTAATAGTAATATATTCTTCTTCAGCATAACTCAATTGTCTTTTTTTTTTTACATTCGGTGGAGGGTTTTAATAAACTCATGCAATGAGGAGCTCCCTTTGTTTAAGACCAAGAGAGTGAGAGTTCAAATCTTTGCAGTGACAAAATATATTAAATTCTATCTTAAATTAACAAAAAAAATAAATAATCATAATAAAATGAATGAATGCATTTAACAGCCAAATGAAAAAAAAAGGGTGGGTTGAGGAAACCCAAACTGAGACATAACGTCATGTCAGTAGTGAAGAAACAACCAACTGACTTAACATTTTACAGCATGCCTGCCTGCCTGCCAACCTTATAAATAAAGAGTGGAAAGCCATTGTTCCCAAAACAATTTAGAGAGCAACTAAATTGAAGAAACCAAAAATTCTAAATTAAAAGAACAGCACAAACAACTTCAACACCATGTAACTGCATCTTCAAATGTATATAAACCAACTGATCCTGTCAAAATCTGGAAGCTTCACTGATCCGCTTGAAGTGTGCTAGAGATCCAACTGGAAGAAGCTGTTTGGGTATCTGCTTCTATATATGGAGAAAGAGATAGCGGAGTGATTGCAACCTGTTCAAAAATGACAACCGCCAATAGTTAAATGTAAGGGGGTGGGTTTGAAGAGAGAAGAGAATATTGAAAGCCAGAGTACTTCAATAAATTACTTTTATAACAAATTAGCTGGTCAGATAATTTTCCGACCCACATTTTAAACTAAAATAAAAAATCAGTAGTCAAAATGTTACAATATCCAACCAACTTCTAATTGGATGATATTCAAGAGAAAGTTTATACAACTTAATACTACAAAGTTGGAGGAAAAATACAAAATGCAACAGTATGCTTCAGAGCAATGGAAATCCAAAGCACGAGTGAGATCCAACTTCTGAAAATAATTATCTGAAAGACATATTGAAGATGCTACTCATCATTACCATTACCAATGAATGATAATAAAATCAAAAATGATCTAATTTTTCAATCCCACTAAGGTTTCCAATGCCTATATAAAGTTAAAAACACAACATCCATGCCTCTCATGAAATTCTCCAAGATCATTACATCCCTCTAAACCAAATTAACAATGTTACTAGTATATACTTACATATCCATTTTCAAGTGCTCGGAAATCTAAATCCTCATTTACATCTTCTTGATCCTTCTCCACAAACTGCAACCATAATCCCAAATGGTAAACAGTCATTCATTCAGTAGTAGATAAAAAACCATTTTGTGGAAAAAACTTTTTCATTATTATGGGAAACACGCGGAAAAAAAACTTGAGAAAGCACTACTAAAAAACCATGCTACTACTCTGATGTAGAATACTTGAACTTCTTACTACAGTAAAATGCATCATAAACAAGAAAAAGAATGATTGATTCTGATATAGAAAATCTGAAATCTGACTAAGATTTTCTTAAAATTGGATTAGCAAGTTCCTAAAAGGAGCAAGACCGTAATGATGCTCAAGGACCAAAATAGAATAAAGCATTGCAACCATAACAAGGACTTCCAACAGGTCAATTTGATTGGTAATATTTATTTCAATGCTTCCAATGTGCAAACCAACTTGTGAAAGTTCTCTTACCTCTTGTATGAAGTACTTCACACTCCGGTTAGAGCCAGATTTCCCAGCAACTCCAACTGAATCAACCTCCACATTCTTTTTCTGAGTGGTCAACCGCCTAGCTGCACCCTGAGAAACAACACGATACACACTTAACAGAATGAGAACAACAGAATGAAGTATGGTAGAATAACAACCAGTAATGTATCTTATAAGAGCTATTTACGGCAGCAGAGGCATCACGACTGAGCTGTGCAAGCTGCATGCCCAGGCTTTGCTGATTAGACATGAAGCGTGCAGCAGATGGCTGCCTGCCGGCTGAGATAGCTTGCCAGCTTGGTGTGGACCTCCACAAACTTTGTGTGGTTGATTTGAATCCCTGCCAAAAAAGAAATAATGGCACCAACATTTTTATCGTGATGAGTAATGTATAATGACACAAGCATATGAATGAAGTATTGAAGTAGGTACTTTCCAATAAAGCATCAGAAAAAGTATTTGTATAATTATAATATAAAAATTGATATTTAATGCCACTAGAAGCGATTATTTTTATTTAAAAATATTGAAGTGGAGAAATTAAGATATATAGAACTTTCAAGTAAGTAAAGGACTTTACCACAGTGCTCCATGGTTATCTATATCTTTCGTTTGTATCTTATTAAAAAAAAATTAAAAGTTCATTTGCATCTTATCAAATATAGAAATGGTGGACTAAGTATCTTACATGATGAGGTTAACCACACACAAACCCCTCTCTCCAGTAGCCATGTAATGAGCAGGAACCAAATTGTAACATCAACATTATGAAGTGACTAGTAACAGAAATTTTCTAAACTCTGAGCAATGGTTGAAGCAATAGATTATTAGCCAAATTTGAAGAATGCAACTAGCAAAAGCATATCCTAATGAGATGGAACTGCAGAACTAACAAGAAAAAAATCACTTCAACAGATTTTGCAGTAGCTAAAATTCAAAACTAGTAAAACATGGTTAAGAATGCATATGCGAGAATTATTTTATGAGAAATGTATCCCATGATTTTCTGTTGCAGAACACTGTCATAAATGAAATATAAAATCTTCTTTGAAGCTAACCTTGTTTTTCAAAGGAGACAAAGGAACATCTATATTTAGTGAGCAATTTTTTGGAAACACTTCCTTCTCTATGTCACTTATAGCTGCATTTATTAGTGGCAAACAGACAGACACTGCATCCTTGAAATCATTTTCTTGGCTTTCATCCTTTTTCCTGAAATAGATTATTACCCAATGTATTACATTATTTAATAATAACAATGGAGCACCAACAAGTACCATAGAACATTCAACTCACCAGTTTAGCGAAATAGATATAGATGGCACACCACTAATTAAAGCTTCTCTAGCACCTGCTACAGCACCTGAATAAAACCTGCAGAAATTAAGCTAATAAATATCATAATAGTAAATTTGCAGAGAAAGGCCTACCATAAGTATCAAAAAATAAATTGAGACTCAAAACAACACATTTCCATACATCGAATTTTGCTCCAGATAGAAGAAATTTGCCATTCTATATGTGATGCATGAAGATCTAGCTAACAGGGAAGTCAAAGAACCATAACCACTTACCTATTATGTCCGCAACTTGAACCCCTGTGAACTCCACTAATTACCTGAAAATTATATTAAAATTTTGACTCCTCAAGGGACATCAACAGCATAATCTCAGTGAAGACTTGCAGCATATTAAATCATACCAGCAGAGGCTTAGACCAAGAAAACAATGCCCCTGACAATGCTAATGACACACAGTCCGCAGGAGTCCCTGAAAGAAAGCCTCAACATAAAGTTAAAGCCATATTTTTAAATCCAATAGTTGCATCAAAGCTACAACCTTTGTAAGAACAACTTTTCTAAGCTACCGTAGAATACCAATATCAGATGATGAAATAGATGAGTAAAATCTTAATAATCATAATAAAAATAAAAATCTTCACAAATTCATTATAGACAATATATGAGTAAATTGCTGAAAGCAACATATATATCCATAGTCCATACCAGAAACTTCATAAGCAGTTGCACCACTAATTTCAGCAGAATTAACAGCAACTGTTTCTCGCAGAGTCACAGAATGACCTGATAAAGACTTGTCCCTGAATCATCACCAACAAATCAGTAAACCACCAAAAACGAATCTCAAAGTGAACCAAAGACGGAGTAAATTATATATTTAAGAAAGAAGACCCCTACATATCCAAAAGAAATATTAAAATTTAAGAAAATCTAAAGGGGGGATATAACAAATTTCAATCTGATAAAAACTCAATAGGTTAATAACGGTTAATAAAGCAAATCAAGAACACCCACATTGCCGAACAAAAAAATCAGCAAAAACCAAGCCACAAATCAAATTCAAATAATTTACAATCACAAGTAAATCATAAATAGATAAATAAATTGAAAGGATAGGGGAAAAACAATTACGATTGGGGAGCGCAGACGTGGACGTTGTAGAGACCTTCACGAACCAGAGCTTCAACAAGATATGTAAGACCCGGTGAGTCAATCCCATCAGCATTTGTAACCAAAACAAGTGGCTTTCCAGAAGTTTCTGAATCATCCAGATTGAGCTCAACGCCATCAGAAGAAGAAGAGGGTTCATCATTGGATTGTTCATCTCCGCTGCCCTTTCTGCTTTGGAGAACCTCTTGAATATTCGATACTAGACCCGGAGGCAAGAAGTTATTCTTTACATCAGAGCTACTCATTCTGTTCGTATAGGGGAGAGAGATGAATCAAAACCCTAGAGAGAGAAGACAAAGAGGCTAATAATGTGCAATTGAAAAAGTAAGTGAGATTGCTGGGAGAGATGGATAGACCGCTTCTACCGCTGTTATTTAGAGAAAAAAAGAAAGCGATTATATATATAAATATATAGGGTTAGTCTCTCCAGCGAACCATAAAGAGCGAATTAAAAACGAACTGGCTATAGCGACGGTTTTTTCCGTCGCTATAACATAGAAAGCTGATTTTTTATGTTATAGCGACAAAAAAAACCGTCGCTATAGCCGGTTCGTCATTAATTCGAACCCTATGGTTCGCTAGAGAGACGGACCCTAAATATATATATATATATATATATATACACACATAAGTTTAGAGAGAGAAAGTAATTGGTTTCAATAACATAGAGAGAGAGAGAGAGAGAGAGGGGGAGATATAGATAGAGAGAGAGAGGGAGGAGCAGTGTGAGATGAATCATAGAAGAAAGTTTAAAGAAGGGCAGTTAAATGAAAGACAGCTCGCGTCTTTCTGCGCGTGGATAACAATATCAAGACAATACTGACGACGGATAAAAATTGGGAGTGTTTCATGTTGGCCACTTGCTATAGAAGAGCGTGTAGCGAGTTTTTTAATCATTGCTGTTAGTAAATAGATGATGTGAGCATCTTCACACGTGGCAACTTACGATTCACTGTATTTGTGGGGCCATTTAGGAAGAAGAAGGAGATGATGAGAATTTTTTTTTAAACAAAAAAAACAAATAGTAGTAGTAACATAATGAATAGGAAATAATCTTAATCTTCCATACATCATAGTGGTATGGTATGATGTATGGTAACATCACAAATTCTATTATTTATATTATAAAATATTCAATTATTTTTTCATATAATTAAGTCGCATCTTATTTTATATTTTATTTTATTATTTCTCTTAATTTCTTATCTTACGTGAATTTAGTGTACTTTCCTCTCTTTTTTCCTATTTGTAATTTTATTTATCACATATTTTTTTTGCTTCTGCAATTTTTTTTCTCAGTGCGGGTAGCGCGTGTGGAAACTAGTCTTTTATTACTTCAACAAATAATATGTTACATATGTTATGTGATTTACCAAAATACTACCTAAAAATTATCATAATACTACTTAAAAATACACGTTTTTAGAAATATTTATATTTATCATAATACTATTTATGTTAAAAACAAATACTATGTTTACAATTGCTAGACTAATTATTTATTAATAAAAATACACGTTTTAGAAATATGTAGTATAAAAAAAATAGTCAATGAACATTTTGGAAAATTAAAAATCTCAATTTTCATTTAGTACTCTTCAAACAGCAGTTGCTGCTTTGGACACCTCTCTCTAAGAAGCAACTTCAGCAGGTCAGAGCTGTGTGATTCTTAGATTAAATATAGTATAGGATGGAAATTTCGCTCCAGCTGATAGAGTAAATTTAGTCGAGTCATTTTTCCGGTAAGTCAAATCGACCAAATCTGCGAACCGAAATCTCGTGGACTATAATTTATATTATATTTAAATGGAAGGTTCGGTTGGAGGGAAAAAAACAGAGAAGAAGAAGAAGGGAGGTTGAAGAAGAGATGAAGGAGAAGAAGGAGTTCACAGATGAAGGAGACGAAGGGGGAGGGCAATGGATAGATCTGAAAATTCAAAACGGTAATAAAAAACAAATCAACGGTAATCAAAACGGTAAGAAAAAGAAATCAACGGCTAAAAAATGAAAATCTATAAATATGTATCATTATTCAACACATTTTACCATCTCTCAATCAATTACTTCAACATTTAGCAATTGTAAGTATTTTGTTAATTATTGTATTTTTATTATATTTAATTTTAGTTTTTATTAATAATATCTCTTTAATTTATTTTTTAGATGGAAAATCATGGTCCTCCGATGTATTATTCTTCATTATTATCTGAAAGGATTTCTCATTTGATGATCCAAAATTGTTGGATGAATTTTCAATTCAAACTGATGTACCAATTCAGACTCCCAAAAATGAGTCCAATAAAAGAACAGGGCGAAAGGAAAATTACACAATTGATGAAGACACCCTTCTTGTTTCTGCATGGCTTAATGTAAGCATGAATTCAATTTAAGGAAACGATCAGAAACATGGAAGATATTGGGAAAGAGTTCATGAATACTTTCATGAATACAAAAATTTTGAGTCTGAACGCAATTCTACTGCTTTGGCGAAACGTTGGTCAACAATTCAACTCGCGGTGAACAAATTTTGTGAATATTATGCTTCAATTGAAAGAATGCAACAAAGCGATGTAGGTGAACAAGATAAGGTATTTCAAATTTTTCATTTAAATTTCATTAAGTTTTATTCTTATATTTTATATTTAATACTTTGTAAATAATTTTCAATAGATATGTCAAGCATTAGAGATGTTCAAAAGTATGCAAAACCAACCATTTGGATTTATGCATTGTTGGAGAATATTAAAGGATGCACCGAAATGGAGAACAGATAATAGTGGAAAAAAAACAGAAAAGTACTAGAAAGTCAAGTCCAACAGCATCTTCTCCATCAACCGCAGAAGAAATAAGTTTGGGTAAATACGATGGTATTGAAGATACAATCTCTGTAGGATTAGAAAGGCCTAATGGGAAAAAAGGCTTCGAAAGCATTATTTAAAAAGGGCAAAGAAACCGGTGATACTAGTACACCTATGGAGTTGAGGTTTGAGAAGTTCGAGCATCAGATGAAATTAAACCAACAAAAGAGACAAGAGAACATGGACAGAATATATTTTCAAGAGCAAGAGAAGTTGAATATAATGAAAGCACAAGAGGATGAAAGGATCATGGTGATTGACACCGCTAACATGGAGCCTGGAGTAGCTGAATATTACAAACAACAGCAAGAAAGAAATCATGAAAATAGTTACATCTAGTAGTTGACTTGCTTATTATTAGAGAATCATAATTTGCTTATTAATGTAGTAGAATGTAATGGATTACGCTCCGCCATGTAGTGACCACAAGTGTTGAACAATATCTTCTTGCAGTTTAGAATGAACTTGTTTATCCCTTATGCGATGATTTGCTTCAATGAATTCAAGTAATTGTGGGGTACGCTTATGAGACACTTCTACAGTTGTAATATCGTCATGTGTATCGTAGGTTGTTGGTTCTGATTTTCATTTCGTTCATCTTCAACAATCATATTATGTAATATTATGCATGCAGTCATAATTTCTTTTAGTGTTGTTTGATCCCAAAATCGTGCAGGACCACGAACTATCGCAAAACGTGCTTGCAGTATCCTAAATGCTCGATTAACATCCTTTCTAAGCGCCTGTTGAGTCTTAGCAAATAGTTTTCTTTTATTTCCCCGAGGTGCCGAAATGGTTTTAACAAATGTTGCCCATGGGGGATATATACCATCAGCAAGGTAATATCCTATCGTGTACTCATTTTCATTAATTGAGTAGTTTCACTGGTGGAGCACGACCTTCAGTAATAGCAGAGAAGATAGATGATCTCTCCAAAACGTTAATATCATTATGAGAGCCTGGTAATCCAAAAAATGCATGCCATATCCAAAGATCGTATGAAGCCACCGCTTCTAAAATAATTGTTGGCTCATGCACATGTCCAGAATACATACCATGCCACGCAACCGGACAATTCTTCCATTTTCAATGCATGCAGTCGATGCTCCGCAACATCCCAGGAAAACCACGCTCTTCAGCTTTTGATAGTAATCTAACGATGTCATTACTATTGGGGGATCTCAAATATTCATCACCAAAAATTGAAATGACTACTTTTACAAACCTTTTAAGACTCAATATAGCCGTGCTTTCACCGATCTGCACATAATCATCAACGGAATCCGCTGAAACACCATAGGCAAGCATCAGCATTGAGGCAGCTATCTTTTGTAGAGAAGATAAACCGATTTGCCCTGCAGCATTCATTTTTTGGACGAAATATGAATCATACGCTTCAACTACTCTTTAAATTCGGAGGAAAAGCGGGCGCCACATTCTAAACCTTCTCCGAAATAGATACGGGGGGTATGTAGGATGTTCAGCAAAATAATCACGAAAAAATCGATTATGACCTTCATGTCTACCACGATCAATGGTAATACGACCTTGCACAGAACCACGATGACGTGATATATGCCTATTGACATATTGTTGTTCTTCTTCAATAGCCGCCATGCCTAAAAATTGTCCATATGCTTCTTCATCTTCTTCTTCATTCATGTGCAACATAGCTAATTCGAATTGATGAAACATATTTAAAATAACTTATTTGACTGGAAGAATGAAGTTGAGATAAATGAATATGAGAGACTAGATGTGCTTTATATTTATAGATGTTATTTGTTTTTTAAGATATAGCTGTTGGAATATGGCCGTTGGAATATGACCGTTAGAATATGGCCGTTGGAATATGGCCGTTAGAATATGGCCGTTAGAGTTTTTTTGAATTCATTGATTATTTTAATCTTTTTATATTATAGTCCACGGGATAATCCACAGGATATTCCATCTGCTGAAAAGATGGAAGACTAAAGGACATTTGCTGATGTCAGATGGACTAAATATAGTCCAGTAGATAATCCATTTGCTGGAGATGCTCTAACGTGCCTACAACTTTGGAGTTGCTTCCCCTCTAATTCAACCTATTCAAAAAGGATATATATATATATATATATATATACTGTTATGATAATAGATGAGAATAGAAAATTAAAACAGCTGAAACCTTGCTGCTGCTCGCTCTATATTTGTAATTGTAATTGAATTTGTGTTTCACAAACAGACTAATATTACAAAATCCAGACTAAACAAAACATACATACCAAGACAGACAGATAGACGGGTTTTATGTTTGATGCTGCAGTTTAATTTTCAGGGCTTCAATTACAGCTGAGAAGTCATGGTCACCGAGGCCATGGGACTTTGCGACCTTGTAAATTTCATTAGTAGCTGCAGCAATTGGAGTGGGTTGCGAAATTGATTCAGCTAATCCAAGAGCAAGCCTTAGGTCCTGCCAAATTATTAAACCACACTAGGTATAGGATTAGGAGGCGACACAATGGGTTGCTGCCAAAATTACAAACTTTACAACTTACAACCTTTTGCTGGTGCTTCAAGGGGAAAGCAGTGGGATACTTGGATTGGACCATGGAAGGGCCTTTCATGGAGAACATCGGAGCACTGATTGCACCCTGTGAGACTACCTGCCAAATCAACAACTTGTGTCGTCCCCTTTTCTTCTACCAAATGAATAACATAACACTAAAAAAAAAAACCAGTCTCGATTTAGGGCATACCTCCACCAATACACTTGGGTCCAGTCCTACTTTCTCGCTGAGAAGCAATCCTTCAGAAAAAGATGCCATCATGCTGCAAATAGTTTGACAACCAAAAAAATTAAAAATTATGATTTGGTTATTACTCGGAGAAAGCACAAAATAAAAAGAAACATCTCAAGCAAAAATCGCGCAGAACCTTCCCATGATCATGTTGACAACAAGTTTCATTGCTGCTCCATTTCCAACATCCCCAAGGTAAAATCGTGACTGCAATAGCGATGAATTTAAACCTATAAAATATACATCTACATGTCTGTGTGAATAGAAAAAGAGGCGTTTAGGTAGGTAACTTCACGAAAGAAGGCTAATAATACCTTCCCCATAATGTCCAGGAATGGAGCGACCGTTTCATATAGAGACCTATCACCTGAAAGATAGCATCTACGCTTCAGTTTATGAAAGCCTCTTTCACATTGTAGAACACATGCTTTTGGATAAATAGAAAGCCAACAGTTTAACAATGTACGAATGAAGAAAATTTAAGACTAACGAGAATACATTTTGATTGGATAATTGCACTTTGTAACAAAGTACAAACTTTTTATTAAATAGTCAGGACAATCATATTAAAAGGATTGTCTAGGATGTAAAATTGGGTAGGATGCTTACCTGCAGTTAAGAATATCAACTGCCCATCCTCTGCTGGCTTTTTGGAACCTGAGACAGGGGCCTATTGAGGAACAAGTAAAGCTTATAAATATTTAATTGTATACACTCTGACCATGTTACTGAAACGTGAAAATAAAATGCACATACTTCGAGGTATTTTAACGGAGTGGAGTTTCAATGGTTCTTCTATGGGTATTAACTGAAAGAGAAAAACTAAACTACAACTACTTTCGTACTCGGGATATTTAATTGAGACAATTAAAAAGGAAGACTTGTGTAATTTACCTCCAAAAATAGCGCCCCAGTAGCTTTGATATGTCCATTGATCAATTTAGAAGTGGTACCATCAACTGTTGAGGCATCAACATATCTGCAAGCACCAAAAAGAATATGATGATGAAAGTCAACACAAATCTGAAAAGGAAAAAAAAACATATTGATGGAACCAAATTTTACAAGACAAGACGCGCATTTATACACATCCGCTGGTGATAATTATTTGTAAGGTGAGTGGCAATGGCGGGCAAATCTAAGAATCAAATAGTATAAACTATAAATGAGATATTTTTGGAAACTGTTACTAATGCAGAATATTTAACCAGCTTCAGTAACAGCAAAGTTATTAGACAATGAAAACCTCATTTTTCAAGAGATAATCATGAAATTAGTAGCTAAGCAACTTGTAAACCATTAAAACTAAGCTAATTAATTAAGTTGTTGATTGTGCTGGAGATTCTAAGACATTGAAAATTCATATCTAAGGGAACACAATGCAAATACCCTTTTCCTGGACTCATGCCATTTGCAGCCCCATGCTTCCCGCAAGCAACATCCACCTAATAAGACTTTATGCTTTTTAGCCATCCTCAATATATCAAATCAAATACACTATGTTGTAACATACGCACTGCACTTTCAGGATCAGCAAGCATGGCAAACGTCACATCACAAGATCCAGCTACTTCCTCTGGTGAGGACATATATCTGCACATATAGAACAACTACTTATTTACAACCTGACAAATTAATAAAATTTAGTTCATATTGAAATTTAAAGGTATAATTATACAAACCAATGATTTAACATTTACTTCCTCTAGTATAGAAGGACAACACTTTATTTTCCTGTGTAGGAGGGAGTGGGAGAAGAAAATGCCACAGACCATATCTAATTACCATGCAATCTTGCTTAAACTGCACACTTTATGTCCTACAGAACAGGAGATAAATCTCCTTATGGGCTCAAGCACAAGCTTTCGTAGCAATAATAATACTAACTTCAGTAATAAAAATATATAAAAAAACAAAAACTCCTTCACTCCCATTTATTTGTTGTACACATTTCCCAAACTGGATGTATTCCGAGAATCCGAAATATTTAAATGATTTTAATTTCAACTTTCCTTCATTACGGTCATTATTACATTATAATAAAAATAAATTTTAAAGAGTAATACTGATTTAAGGATGAGGAATAATTTTTTCTTAAACTGTGCTTTTTGCACCACCATAGTCAATTTCGAACTGAAGGAGTATGTATTGATACAAGAAAAGAGCTCTTGATGTAGGGTAATTTGTAAATGCAAGCACCTAAGACCATTGCTTCAGTAGTATGACACTTGTGAAACAAGCTAGGCAAAGGAAACCCATTTATGTGGATAATTCTGATGCAAAAAAGCATAAGCAATATAATCAAGATGAGATTGTACTAAAAAATTAACATATATCCCCAAAAATTTACACAAGTGACTGACATAAATCAATGATTGGTCTATCTAAAGTTATTGTAGCTTAATGGCTAATTTCAGGTGTCATCAAGGATGGAGTATTAGAGTGACATACTAGGTCATTCTGTTTCCGATATCAAAATACAAAAGTGAACAAGTAAAGACAAAAAAAAGACTAGTCAAGTACTCAGTTTTCTGCTATTTTCTGATTACATGGGTATGTCAGTTTTTTTAGTCCAATCTAAACACATATAGAGGTCATTATGCCACCCAAAAGTATATATAACATAATCACACCAAATAGATATCACCTCAAGCCAGTGTACAGACCTATATTTCCATCAAATTTTCAGGGTGAGGCTAGCAGCTAAACAATAAAATAAGATCCTAGTGCTTGTGTCACTTATAACTTGATCGATTCCTTTCCTAGGATTTCTAGTTATCATATTGAAACTAACTTCTCATTTTTAAAGAGGTGTGCAGTGCTAGGGTGATGAACTGAAGTTGGCATAGACATAGTGCACCATGAAGAATATAGATGATCCAGCAAATAACTAAAATATTGGTGCTGCAAAGATGTATTATGTAGCTTATACATAACTACTTACTTTGCACCCAAGGAGATGAGGGGATCACATTTGCTCTTTGTCCTATTCCAAACGGTCACATCGCATCTACAATAAGCCAATCAATAAATAAAATCCCAATATATATATATACATAAGAAAGTTTATTTATCAGAGCAGCTTTTCATGCTTCAAAGAGACTCAAAAGCCCATTAATTATTGTCTCTGGAGACGCCAAAGATACTCTTTCAATTTCAAACACTTCACTATATTCTACAGACATTATATGATTTCTAAGCACATCCATGTTAGAAATGTTGTACATAAAAGATAAAATCATATATTATTTATTTATAGAAAAGAAAAGATGTATGCTAAATTTTCAGTTGAAAGAAACACTGTGGTTCAAATAAATCCCTTCAATCATTTATGGTAGTGCCCTTAGCTTGAGCTCAGTAAATAAATAGAATCATACCCTGATTTTATGAGGTTTTGTGTCATTGGAGAACCCATAATGCCAAGACCCAAAAAACCAAGCCGTGTTGGAATATCATCTGTTGCATACATGCTAAAACTTGGTTGGAAGGATATATGATTCAAGTTCAGCCAGTAACTCATATTGCATTCACCAATAGTTAA
Source organism: Panax stipuleanatus (assembly GCA_020205555.1). Classification (NCBI taxonomy): domain Eukaryota; kingdom Viridiplantae; phylum Streptophyta; class Magnoliopsida; order Apiales; family Araliaceae; genus Panax; species Panax stipuleanatus. Next base: position 1,468,810 of record CM035124.1, read on the forward strand.
TACAAAAAAGTGGAAAGATGTACATTAATATTAGTTTGAACTTGAAGCCCAAACGAGTTCTAGATCATTTTTGCTTCAAGTCCAGCACCTGTCAATTACAATTCCACCACCTGGTCCGTAAACAACACTTTTGCTAATCCAGAGAAATCACCAAGAACCAGGAAAAACTATTGTTGCCAACACCACCACCATGACATCATTGAAGCTATAACAAAAGCAATATAATAATCCATATAGATCCCACTACAATTTTATAATTATGTAAGCATATAATGCTCCTTTTTGCTTTACTTCCTGCTAAACAAACAAGCAGAGAAACATAGTTTGATATTAGCTCTCTTTTGCCTTTAAATTTATAAATTTCACTACCACTTAAACTATTAAGACCTTTCAAAATCTCTAGAATCCCTTTGATAAAATTAAGTCATCAACTATAGGTTGCACCAATTTAATATGATTATAATGGAAATCGGAATCCAACTCCAACCCAACTAAAATAAAGAGAACATCGTATAACCCATTCCTTGCAAGGGAAAAATAAAATTTTATTTTGAAACCAGAATGACCAGAAATGAAACAGTAAAGGTTTGTGTGGATGATATACAAGTTTGTGTTCCATGCATCATATTCTCGATGTTTCCTCTATCATGGAGTGAGATTATATATTCATATCTTCAAACCAAGTTAAAAACAATGCCCAATTCAAATTCCATGCGACATCCAAGTTTGACCTAATGGTATCCCATTATTGAATCAGATGAACTACTCCTATGGATTTCAACACTACACAATAACTAAGCTAGTACAGTGCTTAGAGTCATACAGGGGCGGATGTGCATGGAGGGCAGCCTGTTTGTTTCTTTTTTGATATAGGGTTAGGTGCAGAAATATAAATTAATACACTCAAGGAGGCAGATTAATGGAAGAGTTAAACTTAAGAAAAAAAATCGATCCAAAATTTTCAATTGTACTAATTGATTAACTGAACTGATAATTGATGGCAACAAATGTTTTTGGAAAGCATTTATAATGGAACTTTCTGCAACTTTCATTGAAATGATAATTATCTTTAAATCTTTCATTTATCAATTATTTTTTCCATCAATGGCAGATAATGTTTTTAGCTATTATTTGATTAATTGAAGTGGTTGTTGGAATTGTAAATTTTTACAATTTATTTTTCTCACTCAGAGTTTGCTCCAATTGAATCATGAAAGTTGTAACTTAATCTTTGTTGTTTAAGTTTGAGTTCACTGTAATTTGAACTTTTACTTTGGGGTATAATTTCTTACATTGTTTTAGTTGTATAAACAAGATGTATGATGATTTAGGTAATTATGTGGCACTTATTTTTTCAAGGTTCTGTTATTAGTTGCATAAAATGTGATGATAATTTTGTCAAAGCTAGTTATTGTTTTGGAAAGATGAACCGAGCACAATTGAGCTAAAAGTTAAAAGTCAAGGATTTAATATATGTTGTATTCTAGTCAAGATCATAGGGAGCAGACTTCAAGAGTGGAAGTTATATTTAAACTTTACCTGTTTGTGATGACCTTAGAGGCAAATGATAAGTAACAATGCATTTAACTAATAGACCCTACATAATTTTTGGTATTCAAGCTATGGGATATGGGATTTAGGAGGATAGCATTTTAATTCATTAGTTCAACAAAAAAAATAATTAAAATCCGCCTTTGCTGGGAAAAAAATCTGGATCCGCCCCTCAAGCCATAGATGGTCCCAAGCTAAGACAATTAGTATCAAATGAGTAAATTATTCGTGAATTCTTGATCGGTATATAAATGGTTCATATCAAAAGCATACGACACGCTGAACTAAATACCAAACCAAAATAAAAACGAACACGATACACAAAATTAAAAGAGATATGGTACCTTTGGTAGCAGAATCCGAAGTTTGAGAAGAAGAAGAAGGCTTGAAAGAAACTGAAACTTGTGGAAGTTTGGGGAGAGAAAAGATGGGTCTGCTTCCAAAGTGGGTGGGTAGAGAAAGGCATAATCTAGAACACATTGCCATGGCCGTTGAGGCACTAGTACCAGTGTTTGGTGCGGAATTTAGAATAGCTGTGGATAATAATAACGAGCCGTGACTGTAATTGGTGGCCTTCACCAAGGTTATGGCCATTTCTTTGTCCTTGGCCCTGTGTAAAAAGCTCGCATTTCTAAATAAAAGATAGCCTTGTATTGCAACCTCGTTTTATTTAGGAAAAATGGTATTTCCGCGCCATCCTTTCACGTTTTATTTATATTTGATATAATAATAAAATGAGACTCATCTCATTTTATTATTATTATTATATCAAATATGATATTATAAATATATTAAAAATACATGTCTCGTCTCCCTCTAACGAACTTTGAAAATGTTTTTAAAACAATGGCCCCTTTTATTTATCCTTTTTTTAGTTTTTTTTTAAAAAATCTCTTCTCGATTTTGAAGTTTACTACAATCCAGTCATTTTAAGACAAAAATTATTGGTTGTTTAAGAGTTAAAATTTGATGTATTGTCAATGGACGTATAAATGGTGTTAAGACCATAATCCGTTATTAAAATAAGAATAATAATGGTCAACATAAATATTTTATTGATGGGATTTCATGATCCTATCACCAATTGTATATATATAAACAATGTATGAAACTTGAGTTCTATTTTTAAATACCATATTTTCACATCTATTTAGTATTCTAATAAGAGTTCTGTATTACGAAAGTTTTTAACATATTATAATTAAAAATGATTTCATATTCTATTTTATCACATAAACTTTCACTTTAATTATAATTCAAAATTTGTCACATATTTGTAAACACATATATAATTTTTCTTTCAATAAATTAATTGAAGAAGGTTATTAGTAAATTACTAAATGTAAATTATGATTATTTTAAAAAAATGTAATACCAAAGGGTTGATAATGGGCATTATGATTATTAAATAGGATGGCAAAATACCAAATATGTTTTAAGGAAATTGTTATAAACTTAAAATGCAAAAATGTTATTAATAATATGTTGGTTGGTACTACAGTCAATTAGGTATGAGAACCATAATCATGTTATGTTATACTTCTTCTATTCTATATAATAAGTTGCTCAATTTTGAGTGTCTTTATAATTAAATTTTGATGTAAATTTATTTAAATTTGAAAAACAAGATATTTATATATTTGAAATAACTTATAATTTAAATTTATATATTTTACATGTGGAATTGTGAACTATGTTTTAACTTGACTAATAATATAAAAAATCATTAAACTTGAGTGATATAATAGAATGAAGATATTTAAATTTTGATGCTAAAATCGAATCTTTTAAATTGAGGGGCTAAATTAGGCAACGTGATGATAGATTGGCTCTAGTGTTGAAACTTAAAATATAAGAAATTGATATTTTTACGATATTTTTTGATATTTACTCATCAAAAGTGTTGTTATAGATATATAGCAACGGATCGACGGTGAAAACTGAGGGCCTATGGATGTATATGGGATAAATGTTTTTTCGATCACTCTACTTTAGGTTAACTTATAAATAAATAACTTCATTTTTTTCTTTACAGTTAACTCACTGTACTTTACTTTTCTAACACAAATTTGAATTTCCGTTAGCACAGTTAAGTATTTTAACGGAATAATTATGTGAAAATGCCACATATTTACTGAATCCTAACTGAAAGCTTCTTTTTGACATGTAAGTTAGGGGGTGTTTGATAAAAATTGAATGAATTTGAATCTGAATGAGCTGAATCTGAATGAAAAAATTTATTTGATAATTAACATGTCTGAAATATCTGAATGACATAATTTTATTATTTTACCCATCTGAAAAAATTCAAAGTTGTTGTAAATTTATTTAATATAATAGTTAATATATTTTTTTTTTATTTTTTTTACTTTATTCAGCTGCTTATTCTATCATTCAGTCAAAAAAATTTGACATAGCCATTCAGCTCAATCATCTGACCGATTCAACCATTCAGACGATTTTTTCCAAAACAAACGCACTTAATGGCAGACCGATTCAACCATTCAGTTGTATCCAATCCTAAACAAACAACCCCTTAATGTCCACCTAATAAAGACCAACCCATCACCCATGAACCCATTAAACCACAGACCTGACCCCAAAATTCCAAAACTTCCTATTCAATAATATAATAAATTAAACATAATATCAAAATGCATTTCATCTTCTTCATCCGAAAACCCAAGAAAAATTCCCAAATAACATATTTCACAACCCACTATTCATCATCTTCTTCTCCCTAAACAAAACATCACCAAACAAAATCATCTATATACATTAAATTTTCAAAAATAAAACCAACAAAATAATTAAAGAATATGTAAACCAACAAAATAATTGAAGAATTTGTGGTAGTGAATCAAATAAGTACATATCTGATCGTTGTTGGTGAGCTTCAGATCTTGGAAAAATCAACACACCCGAACGATTACAAGGATGACGATGACGACAACACCCCATAAAATTATCTTCTTGGGTTATTTTCAACAAAGATGTCAATTTACCCTTCAACAATCATCATCATCAATCCCAAATGCATAGATACATAAATGTATATATATTATATAAAAATGCAGGTACGAAGAGGGTGAGTGTAAAATAGACAAAAATTTTCGTAAATTAATTGGGTTTCTTCCAATAATTATTACAAATTTCAGTTTTAAACAACCACCATTATCATTATAACAAAATCAAACACTACTCATATAATAATTAAAAAAAGAGAGTAGAAAGTGCGAAAAATGCGAGTATACCTGTGACGCACCCAAAATAGGTTCAATACACAACCCACCAATTCTGAGTCACCAGAAATACACTCAACAAAATTCAAATACAAATCTTTCTTTTTACAACTATTACCATGTCGTATATAGTATGACAGGATTCGCACCCAAATTATTATAATGTCGTATCAAATAAATCAACATTTATTTCAAGTCCTCAAAGGAACTCGAGAAGATTTTTGCTCTCATTATTCTAATGGGGTGCATTTTTGACGCTTCCAAAGTCGGGTTCAGATCACCCTATTTGATTCACCAAAATCAACGGTTAAATGTCGTATAAGGTACGACCCACACATTTTTAAGTTCTCAGTATAATTATTATGCCACGCTGTTCCATAACTTGATGAGTACCGTGACTAATTTGAAACACCACTTTCTACCCAGGTTCTCTCTGCTAGTTCTAGCTACACTTTTATTTTTTGAAAAGAATTGTGAAGCAAAAGGGTAAGCACAAATAGCCCAGTAAAGAATATCAAGACTAAGATAATTAAATTATCAATAGCATTCATCAGTAATAAATCAGAGATTTAAAACATATGTTAGATGATAAAAATTATCAACCATACTTGCAGCGGAATCAACAATCCATTAGAAGAGTCAAATAGACCATAATGTCTATTATCTTCTACATGTTAAAAGTCCATCATCTATATTTTATTCCTGTAATACCCATCAACAGTTCTTCGTTATACCCAAGACAAAGAGAACTTTTATCACCTGTCTTTACTTGAAACACCAAAAATTATGGTTATTTACAGTTCATGTTCATAATCATGCTAATAAATTTATCTTTGCACTACGGGTCAAAGATATTCATTAATAGTTCATCTTTGCACTACAGGCCAAAGATATTCATAAATCAACAGCTCATCTTTGCACTACAGGCCAAAGATATTCATTAATAGTTCATCTTTGCACTACAAGCCAAAGATATTCATAAATTAACAGCTCATCTTTGCACTACAGGCCAAAGATATTTATCAATAGTTCATTTTTGCACTACAGGCCAAAGATACTCAACTGTATACCAATCAACATTTCATCTTTACACTACAGGCCAAAGAAATTTTTTACCACAATGATGTATAATAAGATACAAATAGATCTTATTGATTTTCAACTTAATCACCCAGAGTCTAAATTACCAACACGATATCCCGAAAATCGATTAGAATATAAAGTTCAAACAAATGTAAAGTTACCGGATCAAACATAATAACTTAAAACTGAATAGAAATATTTTGATCAAGACATTAGATGAATCACAAACCATTAAGGATATCCTAATCATTTCAGAATTTTTTACCATTTAATAATAAGCTGAAGAACGAATAATAATCTCTTACAATAATATGGAGTATGAAATAAAATGATATTCCTTTACCATATTAAGAAAAAGTGATACCCCTTACCATAGTATGCGACTAGATGCTGCTTCCTCTGAAAGTGATCAACCTGAACAATGCTTGCACTCTTTATCATCACTTGGAGTAACCTTTCACTCAAAAGAAATACTCATAATATTATTCTCACAATATTGTAACAAAATAATTTTATATTTTTGGTGTAGTCATCGTGTGTGTTTAGTTACTCAACTAAGTAACTTATTTATACTAAAAATTGAGAAAACAACTAGCACACCAGCTTTGACAAAATAACCAAATGAGCTATATAAAAATACTGATAATAAAATTTATGGTTTCACAGAGAAAATTAAATCAACTTGTACACGTTTAACAAAATTTGTTCAATAATAGAGTTGTAGTTTATACTACTTTAGGAAAAGTAAAGTGTCGGCAAGTCTTGCCAAACTTACTTTCGTAAAAAGAAAATAATTGAACAAACATCTGCATATCATACTTATCTTTAATCAACACCTTTATTCATCAATTATTTTACGTATTTTTAATCTTTCAACAATTATTCACAATTATTATTATGGACTCACACTACTTTCAACTGATCTTATAATATCATAATTATTATTTATTAACGTATGTAATAAATAATTACATGCATAAATACATGATTTTCCAAAAAATTTAGAGGCCTTAGTGGTGTTTTCATCGGCACAACTCACTTACGTTAATGGAAATTTATGTCTGACTTCCCACTACTAAGCCACCATCTCAAGTGATGATAAAATTAATACAACAATATAAATATATAACCATTTATTAAATCAACACCTTACTATAAATAATTTAATTTCTACTAAATGTCGGGGTCTCCAAAACACATTTACCTTGAATAAAATATAAACCAACTAATAGTTCATAAATCATTCATGGTGCCTTTATTTATCTCATAAAATTATTATTTTTATTTTTATCATAACTCATTCGTTATTTGTACGTTTACATCCCAACACCTCATGAGCTTACTAATACTTTTAAAATATTATTCTGAATTTCCAAACCATTTTCCCATTTTTTGGATTATCCAGAAATTTTCTATAATTATTTATATTTATAAAAACTATCATTTAATAGCTTCAAAATAGAAATACTAACTCCACGTACTTTTATATCTTAAAAAAATCATTAATATTAATCTTATATTATTATAAAAATTTTCAGTAAACTTCATAATTTTCACCATTCATATAATTTTTCATTAGTTTCCTCTATTTTTAAACTAACTATAAATAGCTTAAAAATACAAGAAAATATTTCTATTATTCCATAATTTTCCAAAACTGTCCAGAAATTATAAATTAATATTATAGGTTTTTCCACCAAGTTTCATAATTAATATACCGAAACTTGTAAGTTAATAACAAAACTTAAGAAACCCATATAGGACAATTTATTTTTAAAATATCAGTTCACTATTATGGTATTACCACAATTAATTAAAATTTATTTGTCAAAATAATTAATTTTAACTGCAGCTAGACTTCAAATACTCTAACTTAGGCTCAAAAATCACCCAAATCAGATTTAAAATCATTAAGTTATACATTTTTAAAACTTAAGGTATGTTGCTGAAAATTCTGCTACAAAAATTTTGAATCAGTCACCTCTTAAAATTCATAACAAATCATACGTTAATCTTTAATGGTTCTAAATTTGTGGACATATACGCAACTTATATATGCATAACATATTCAAAAATTACAACGATCCAACGGTCGGATTAAGAATTATAATTTACGCAATAGAGCTTAAAAAATTAATTTTTTGGACTATAAGTTCTTCGGACCAGTTTCATACAAACAGTCACCACAAAAAATCCACAAATAATTTTTTGGTGATTCAAATTTTTGTAATTATCTTACTTTTTGAGTTTTCTTTTGATATAAATCTCATTTCCTAACTCATTATACACAAAGAGTTATAGATTTTACAAAATCAAGTAGTAAACTAATTTTCTAAAAATTTTTAGATTTTGTTATTCTTTTGATTTCTTGATTTCTTTCATTTGATTCATGTTTATACAAGTTTAATCCATCAAAAACAATTATAAACATGTTTTATCCATATACAAAATTTAACATGCATATATGAAAATCAAATTATAAATTAAAACTTACCCATTTTAATTTTTTCATTTCTTCCCATTCTTCTATCTTTCTTCTTCCTTTCTCTCTTATCTTCTCAATATTTTGATGGGTACGGGGGTGAGTGATCAGGGAGAGAAATCTGATTTATTCTTCATCTATTGGTTACTAAGTCAAACAACTCATGCCCACATCATTTTATTAGGCCAATAGCATGAGTGGTGGGTTAGAAAAGTTATGACATAAATTTGGAGTATTAGGAAAATGTTACAGCCATCAGTCGCCTCCCCAATAGCCCACAATTCTATAAGTTTAATATTTCCTCTTTTATTTTCTCACTTATCCGATTAATTGTCCGTTTGACCATTTATCAATTTAACATTTTATAGTTTTTAGAATAATAATCATAAATTAAATTTGACTTTTATTTCATAAAAATCGGGATCTTACAATACCTTCGGATCTTATTACCTTTGTCGATCCAATATCATTCATATTCGATTCCTATTCAATACATAAACTGTGACGCCCCCAGAATAGGTCCAGTCAACCCAACCCATTCTGAGTCGCCAAATGCATGGTACAGAATTCAAATACAAACTTTATATCATACGGTCGTGCAAAATACGACCACACAACTGTGAGTGTCAATACAAATATGTAGAAAATATTAAGATTCAAACTAAGTCCTCATTACAGTTATTATCACACTATTTATCAGAAATAGTGAGGACTACTATTGCTCTAACTCGGACCATCACTCTGTCCCCCGACTAGTTCCCGCAACATTCTCATTTCCTGAAGAGGACAACAAATGAAAAGGGTGAGCTCAACTAGCTCAGTAAAGAATATTATGACTAAGATAATGGAAAATAAATTATCGTTAGCCTTCAATAAATCAGATAAAATATAATGGACAACCAATCTTAGATCAATATTCGCAGCGGAAATAACAATTCATTAGAAGAGTTAAGTAGAGAATGAAGTCTACTATCTTCTATGATTTAAAAGTCCATCATCAATATTTTATCCCTGTAACATCAATCAATATACATCTCGAATCAATATTCATCTTTGCACTACAGGCCAAAGATATTCATTTGTATCATCAGTGGTCATATTCGTCTCAACACCTGTCATCTTTGCACTACAGGCCAAAGATATTCATCAGGTAATCATTCATCTTTGCTCTACAGGCCAAAGATATTCAGTTATATCACCACTTAGGACTGAGGATGATGAAAAACCATATAAATAACGAATCTAGTGAAATAAAGAATAAGATTAAGGATTCGTATTTTAGTATTCAAAAATACTTCATAATAATCAATTGTGGAGCAAAATTCAAGAATAAAGCTCAAAACTTAGATCCAACCAAAGATAGTAACCTTGACAAACAATCTGGACAAATAGAAGAAAATTTAATTTTTTTCGTGAATAGTGTCGTATACGTGAATAGTGCCGTATACGTGAATAGTAACCCCGACGAAAAAAATAAGAATTTCAACATAAAATTTATGTCAATATTTTAGTATAATGATATTGAAAAGAATAACATCATTTACGAAAAAAAATAACATCCCTTACCTCAAAAAAATAGTACTTCTGGCTGGAGTATCGGATATAATATCGAAGAAAACTTGCACTGAATACTAATACTCAAAGTATTGAAATACTCACAAAAATACGCTCGATATTATAGAGAGAGAAAACTTCTGATTCTGGTGTGATTTTCAATTCTAACCTAAGTACCCTATTTATAGGAAAAACTTAGGATGCCAAAGGAGACTAAAATAATAAAATAATATTATTTTTTAAAAAAATTCCGCCGCCTGGCGGCTTACAAAATTCTGAATTTTTCAACAAAAGTGGGGCCCACCCATTAAAAAATATTTATTTTCCGAAACTTCAATAATTCATAACAAATAGCCCCTTTGTCAGAAAAATACAAATTCTATGTTCTTCCATAGGAAATTTAATTCTCTACAACTTTGTAGAATGAAATTTTTTCAAATTCCAAACATAAATTATCCGAAATCCATAAACAGATGATTTCTCACACCAAAATATTGATAAAAAACTCATCAGCGCCAATTCCTTCTTTAATATCCACAAAATAAATATTTCATTATCATATAAATCAATAATTAATTATTCACAAATAATATTACAGAACTACAATATTGACAACCAGGTCGTTCCCAAGAAAGAGGGGGCCTTCCGATAAGGACTTCTCCTTACTAGCGCACAATTAAATAACCCCTCCTAGACAGAACTTTCTTAGACATTGTCAATAATGCTATCTAATAATATTATTCAAATAATATGAATTATTGAGTTGATAATGTGAAATACTGTGCAGTGACAATTATTGAATCAATAATACCAAAATATCAACTGTAGCCATTATTGAATCAATCATATAAAATAGCAACGTAGCAATTATTGAGTCAATAATATAAAATATCAACGTAGCAATTATTGAGTCAATAATATAAAATATTGAACAGTAATTACTGTAACAATAATTGAGTAAGTTCCTTCTCACGTAAGACTCAATAATTCGAAATACTGTGCAATACCGTGTGCTACTGTATTTTAACCACCGGGTATTTCAACAGTACTAACGGTAACAACCACGCCGTTATTTTGTAAAAAAAGTTATTTCTGTCGCTTTCTATATCCGACAGTTATTCCGTTGTGGGGGTCCACAAATAGTTGCGCCGTCGTACGAATATTCCCCGACAACAAGAATATTTCACGACCAAACGAATATTCCCCGACAACAAGAATATTTTATAACCACTTGCTCATTTTAAAAATATTTGCACATTTCACCCATAACTTTTATATTTATCAAAACAACACCTTACTGTTTCGAAATAATATATAAAGAAAATTAAATCTTTATTCATAAAAGTTGGGGTCTTACATAAACTCTAAATGAAGCCCAGCCCATCCATCTTATTTCAATCAATAACTCATCTTCTCACAATTATTTAGGATTTTTTAGTTACTAACCAAGGTATGGAGATTGATCCAAAAGAGGCGTCAAAATTTAATATTTTATCACTAGTTTGAAATTTCTTATGTTTCCAGTTCCGCCATCTACTGCTGGTGGCAACGATCCTTGTTTGAAATCTCGAATTGTGATATGATTTAGGGGTGAGTCTTCAATTCTCTGTTCAAATCTCGAAGATAATTTTTTTCTTTTTTTAAATTAATTTTGTTTGTTGAATTAAAGTAGAGGGTAAAAAAGTATAATAAAAAAACGAGTTGGAAACTTTATTGTTTTATATTATAATTATTATTATGTTCAACATACTAAAGGCCACATTGTATCATTATTGTCACATTAACTTTTTTTTATAATTCAGCAGTTTATGTGTCAAATTTCGTTTAAAATCAAAAGATTTAATGGTTTGTAAGAAAAGTAAAATTTAGTTAATCGAATGTAAGAAAAAAAAGTTTAGTTATTTATTTATAAATTAAGCTAAAGTAGAGTGTAATTAAAAAAATATTTATCCTCTGTATATACATGTATACTCGCAACGTCCTTAGGTTACGACGCGACGCGAGTAACAGGAGAGAGAACAGCCTCACTCGCCTCCTAATCTATTTCCTTCCTTCTTCACTTTCCCTCCTTTTCTCTTCAACTTTCTATCTAGGGTTTTTCATTTTCTTTCACTTTCTATAGTTTTTTCTCAGTCGTTTTAAGCATGAGTAACTCTAACAAAGATCAGCTGGACATGTCCGATCTTGGCGCCGCGCTGCCTGCCGCCGCCGCCGGTAACTTCCCAAAACCTAACCCCACGACCTATCCTTTTACCTCCCCTTTTTTCTCTATCAATTAAGCACTAATTTTAACTTTCTTTTTATACATATATATAGCGCAAGCAAAACCTAATTGTTACTGTTTTGTAGCTCTTAGTGCGGAGGATCGTGCTGGTCTTGTAAATGCCCTGAAGGTTGGTCATTTCTACACTTTTTCCTCTGTGTATCGGTATTATGATTAGATGACACGGTTAATTTATCCCTGTATTCTTTTGGGGTTTATGCAGAATAAACTTCAGAACTTGGCTGGGCAACACTCCGATGTACTAGAGACCTTGACACCCGTGGTCCGAAAGCGTGTTGAGGCTTTGAGAGAGATTCAGGTTTGTGGGTTACATAATTAGAATTATTTTTTCTTTTGCAATGGAGTTTATAATTTGGTTGTATGGTAGTTTTGTTGGTGCATATTTTATAATGCGGGTCGCTAAGTTTTGCAAACATCAATTTTCTTTACTACTTAAACCACTATTTTTATGTAGGTTTTGTATAATGTTATATACATAGAGAATATTTATCAAGTCGATGGCTTCAAACTAGATAGAGAATATTTCAGTTTTGACTATGAAATTATAGATAGCTCATACAAACCTTTAAACTTGGGGATAACTCATAAAAGTCGGTTTCATCTTCAACCAGAGGCAGTGAATGATCATCAAAAGTAGAATGTGGTAAGAGTTAGTTCAAGTGTTTGAGGATGGGAAAGATTTGTATTCTTGTTTAGAATTTGACTTTTCTTTTATATTCGTTTATAAACAGAAGAAAATAAACAACATAACAGTTGTTGATACAAATTAGTCCCCTTACTATCCCGAGAATTGCAACTTAACTTTGCTCTGAAAGTATAGATCTAAGACATAGTCGATCTGTAACTCTGATATATGATCAAGTAATGGACTGGTGTCTTGTCTTACTGTGTTAATTTAGTGATATGCTGAGTAGCGAATTCATTCTAATGGATATCTTTTAGAATACTTTCGTGTTTAGGGACTTTGGCGTTAATATTCGGTCAAGACATTCAAATATTGAAGTAGAAAATCCCCCTGGCTACTGTGTGAATACATCTCTTTTTGCACAATTCTATGACTTGTTTATCAGTATCAATGATATTTCATTTGCTAACTAGTGAAGGAATAATTTTCCTGTTGAGCTTTTTTAACTTATAAAAAGACTGCTAAGAAGCACAAAGATTAGAATGGAGTACGTGGGTGAACACTTGTATCTATATTTGTAGATGGTATGCTCTTCCCCATTTTATTCCGCGGTAGACATCGTTCTTTGTGAAAGGCTGTTGCCTTTGCTTCTTCAGATATATTCGTGGCATTCACTTTCGATACTGATAAGCTTGGATCCATGTGGAACTTTGTCTCATTTGGAGTGCGTCATGTTAAAGATCTTGAATATCTGATATGAGTAGTTTAGTGTTTTATTAGTGATACTTTAATTGAGGATTCTTGGTTTGTATGGTGAAGTATAGCACGATGCTGAAGCTGACATGATTTTCTCAAATTGCAGAGCCATCATGATGAGTTAGAGGCGAAGTTCTTTGAGGAGAGAGCAGCGCTTGAAGCTAAATACCAGAAACTTTATGAACCTCTATACACCAAGGTATGGAAGCTATTGGCAGGATGAATATTTGCAACTTTTAATTGAATAATTGCATCATATGATTTCTCCTATTTCTTATTCAATCATTTTCTTTAATAATAATTTCAGAGATATGAAATAGTGAATGGTATTGTTGAAGCTGAAGGAGTTAAAAGTGAAACTGCAATGGACCAAGAGGAATATAAAGAAAAAGGTGATTATCACATTCAAAGATTGCCTGTTATTTTTTATATTTATTCTTCTTTTCGGTAAAATTGTTTGATTATGGGATTTTGAATTTGGTATTTTGAAACAATTGATGCAGAGAAAGGTGTGCCCGATTTCTGGCTCACTGCAATGAAAACTAATGAAATATTGGCCGAGGAGGTGCGATATTGATAATTCATAGACCTTAATACCTGTGTTATACTCTGCTTATTTAAAAATGTTTCCCCCCTAGCTAGAACTGTTTATGATTGTTGTTTTTCTAGATATCTGAGCGTGATGAGGAGGCTCTGAAGTATCTCAAGGATATCAAATGGTGCAGGATTGATAATCCCAAGGGTTTTAAGCTAGAGTTCTTTTTTGATACAAATCCTTTTTTTAAGAACTCAGTTTTGACAAAAACCTATCACATGATTGATGATGATGAACCTATTTTGGAGAAGGCCATCGGGTAACTCGCTATTTACCTTGTTTCATGTTGTAGTCCTCATGTGCATTTTTTCTTTGTATCTCATGCATATTGGCAACTTTATAGGACGGATATTGAATGGTATCCTGGGAAATGCTTAACCCAGAAGATTCTAAAGAAGAAGCCAAAAAAGGGGTCAAAGAATGCAAAACCTATTACCAAGACTGAAAGTTGCGAGAGTTTCTTCAATTTCTTTAGTCCCCCACAGGTGCCTGAGGAGGAGGATGATATTGATGAAGATGCTGTAAGTTCTGAAGCTCCTAATTTGTAATATAGCAATGAGGCCACTTGCACATTCTGATGCTCTGTAAATTGTTGTATTCATATCAGGCTGAGGAGCTCCAAAACCAAATGGAGCAAGACTATGACATTGGGTGAGTATGTGATTTCAGCCGCAGAGTTTAGTTCAATAATATATGTGATGAATGGTGATATATGTACAACCTAGAGTACTTGAGTCAATTGGTTCTAAATTATTGTAATTTAATCATTACATTTATCATTTTATTGTCAATGGTGTATTGCATTGTGTTTTTGCATACTGCTGCTGCTAACAATCCCTGCATTTGTTGCATAAATGCATCTTAAATCTTTGTATTCTTAAAGTTGGTCCATAGAGAAAAGAGGAAAAAAGAAGGAAGTTGAGTTTAAATGCTGAATATGTTTTCTTGAAAATCTGAAGTGTGCAATCAGATGTAAACCAATGCAATGTGGTGTTTGTTCTTCTATGCAGGTCAACCATTCGGGACAAAATTATTCCTCATGCTGTGTCATGGTTTACTGGGGAAGCCGTGCAGGGTGATGAGTTTGAAGATATTGAGGATGAGGATGATGAGGATGAGGATGAGGACGAAGATGAAGAAGATGATGATGATGACGATGACGAGGAGAATGATGATGAAGATGAAGAAGAGGGCAAGAGTAGGAAGAAGGTATATTTATTCAGAATTCTCTCTCACTATTTAAATCTGGATTTTCAGCTTTTGAGTTTGCTAACGTTTTACCCTTGTTTTTTGAATATTTTCCAGTCATCTGGTACAAAGGTGAGAAATGAACTATTTTTCTTTACTCTCTTACTCAAGTATGTAAGGCCTTCAGTGGAATGTGATTTTCATGGGTTGTTTCTGTAAACTGCAGAAGAGTGGAAGAGCGCAAGCTGGGGAACATGGTGATCGTCCTCCAGAGTGCAAGCAACAGTAAATGTTTAAATGCATAAAACAGAACATGGAAGCTGGGTGGCTTCTTGGTGTCCTTGGTTGTCGAGGGTTTTGGCTCTTTAATTTTTGCATCTTCGTCTATGCAGTTTTCATTTTTAGGAGGTGTTTTATATGAGTTATATTTAATCTTTTTATTAGGTTGCCATTGTGAATTCTGGAATGAATTATTAAAATATATTTAGTGTTTTGTGCTGTTCATGAATTATATATTTAGTGTGTTCTATATTACTTCATTTGCATAACTACTGAATGGTATTGGAAGCGAAGAGCACCTAATCCTGTATG
This sequence comes from Panax stipuleanatus, assembly GCA_020205555.1. Taxonomy (NCBI): domain Eukaryota; kingdom Viridiplantae; phylum Streptophyta; class Magnoliopsida; order Apiales; family Araliaceae; genus Panax; species Panax stipuleanatus. The sequence goes on from CM035124.1 coordinate 1,484,761, forward strand.
TGCTTCATTGCATGCCACATTATTCTTGCAATTGTGTTTGATCTTTGGTTTTTTAAAGCATTTTGAACTATGTCTAGAATAAAGCATTTTCTGCTTGTGTGCTAGAATATATATACTCTTGTATGTCTTTTTGTTCATGCGCATCGCATGGTAGAGTAGTTTGTTGGGGGAGGGGTTCAATATTCGCGAAAAGTTAGACCTCAAGTAATTCTGAGATGGCATCGTGTTTTGTTTTGTGTAGTTGGAAGCACTAGAATGTAGACAGTCAATTTGGCCATCATAATCTTGTCATTCATTGTTGGTTGTTTAGCTCTGCCTTGCTCGTAAATATGATCATAATCTAGTAGTATTGTCGTTTCACTTGTTCATGGGTACTGGAGATTTTTAGGCACAATAGCTTTGTCTAGTCTGACCTAAATGTGTTTTGCTCATTGGAATGTTGTATTTTGGTTTTGTATAGGAGGAGCTAGTGTAGATTACTTCTATTTTGCAATCTTCATAGCCCCTGCAGTTATGCTAGACGACTTCATTCTCGTCAGATGAATAACTTTGTACTTGTAATTCTTTTCAATTTTTTAGAGGAGATGGTTATGGTTTTCGCCAGTTGATGTCGGGTCGGTCACACAATTATGCACGCATGATTTGAAGAGACGATTAACCTATTGTGACCAGAAGTCTTAATCATAATAATAATAATAACAACTGATTAAATTATTAATTTTTATTTCAGTGATTGCTCTATTAATTAAATGATTAGTTATGATCAAATTATTATTATTATTTATTTTAATTCAATTGAAGTTGTTGGGGGACAAATTGACGACATATCATTTGACATATGGCATATCTATCGATTCTGATATGTCAAAAAGAATAATTTTTATTTAATTATTATAATTTTAATGAAGTAAAAAGGGGTAAAAAAACGTAACTATACATAATATATACTACCTAATTATTAAAAAATAAAATCAAAGTATAATTAGAATTAACCGCTCTCCTTTCTCTTCTTCATCCGTGGGTTGCCGGGCCGGCAGCACGCAACTACATATTTTTTTGGTGGCGCAACCATCGTTGTTGGTGACGTCAAAAAGCTTTTTATTTTTATTTTGTTTTGAGGGAGATCTGGGCTATCGGTTCGTAATTGAAATGGTTGATTAATGAGATTTTGGGGCTCTCTCAAGTCTCATCTACATAAATTATGTTTTCAAGCAAAAAACGACTGAAAAACGTAGGAGGAGTATATATTTTTAGCTTTTATTCCTTTTCTACTTGGATTTAATTTTAAAAAGTTACCGTGATTGTTTCGGTAACACATAACAAAAATATTACTAATAAAAACAATTAAGTCATTTGTTAGTACTACAGTATTGTCTTCTTCCTATTTTATTAGGAGCTCCCCTTGTTCGATTGACTTACAAAAATGGAGAATTCGTACGGAGGAGGAGGGAGCTGGTCCATGATCCCAAACATGATGAGCCAGCACAGTAATCCAGCAACACCTTCATCCTCCAGTCAAGACAACAACAATCTCTATCTTCAACACCAGCAGCAGCAATTTCAACAACCGCCCCAACAACAATTTCAACAGCAGCCGCAGCAGCGTTATCAGAGTCCGCAACAATATCAAAGTCCACAGCAGTACCAAAGTCCACAACAACCAAATCATCAGCACCAATCACTTGCTTCTCACTTCCATCTCTTACATGTTTGTTTTTTCTTCCTAAACCCTAATTAACAAAAAAAAAAAAAACACAATTTTTTATTTCCTTATCCCCAACTTTCTAATTCCTTTTATAATTGATTGATATAGTTGGTAGAGAATTTAGCGGATGCTATTGAAAATGGCACTCGGGATCAACATTCTGATGCTTTGGTTGGTCTTACCCTCCTTTAGTTTTTCTCTTAATATTACTAAAGTGTTGTGATATACTTGTTGCTTAGGTTTTCCTGAGTTATATATTTTTTGACTGTTTGTCTTTGATTTATCAACATATTTGGTTCATCGGAAAGGTCAATGAATTGAACAACCACTTTGAGAAGTGCCAGCAGCTTTTGAACTCAATCTCAGGGTCTATCAACTCCAAAGCAATGGTAATTGCTGCTCATCCCTGCTATATTATTACACATTCTTCTAACTTTCTCCATTATTTATTTTATTTTTGTTCTCTCCCCCCCCCCCCCAAAGACCAGGACAATATAATGGTATAATTTAGTAGGAAATACGATTCCTTTAGAAAATATTCCTCTTGAAGTATAGGCCTCCTGTTTAAATGAACCTAGTTTTCCATAGTTTATAACTGTCTTCCATATTAAACCAATTCACAGTTTGTTGAAGCACTCTTTATGATAGACGGTATGCAAATGTAATTTATGGTGAGTTGCATAGTGGCTGGCCTTCTCTATAATGTATTTTACAACATGTAATGTTTTTTGTGTTTTTGCAATTTCTGCAAAGAAACCAATGAATCATTGAATTTCGCTGGGATGGCTGGACAAGTTTTAGTCGCCATATCAACTAAATTTCCAATTTTCATGCATATAAAGACTTATAGAATTATTTTCTCTAAATTATGTTTACAGACAGTTGAGGGACAAAAATGCAAAGTGGAGGAAAGTGAACAACTGTTAAACCAACGAAGGTGTGTGTTCTAGAAGTTAATTATACAAAACATGTTATATGTTCCAGTCTTAAGATACATACATCATGTGTTCTTGTTCATAATAATTTTATCATTTTTGTCTGATTTCAGGGATCTGATTGCAAAGTATAGAAACTCAGTGGAAGACCTTACCAAGACTGAACTATGATGTATTGTTGCATTTCTTCTCGTGGTTAGAAAATATCCTTCAAACTCTTGTTATCTCCATCAGCAGTTAGGAATATAGTCTTGAGGAGACGGTTAAAGAACATGCTACATTTTTTTTATTAAAAAAAATGAAAAAAAGAGTCAGGAATGCCTTTTGATTGCCACTAGAATGAAGTATGATTGATCCCCTCTTCTTAGCAGTCTGAACCTGTTGTGATAGATTTAATGGCTATGAAATATAGTTCATGATCTATCGAAAAAAAGAAAGGAAAGAAATAAAATAATAATAATAATATATATATGGACACCTTGGACTTTGCTTTCACCTTTAACCAGATGTCGAAATTGTGATACGGGCTAAAGATTGGAACTTTGATATATTAGCCTATTTTTTTTAGTCTAATAATAAAATATTTTGTTTTCTTTCTCATAGAATATAGATGTACCAACTTGAAGGTGTGTTTTTCTTGATTGACCTGGGGTGGTTTATTTTATGTACTCTATTCATCGGCTTGAGTGTCATTAAGGTGGTCAATTTGATTGCTTCACCTATGTTCACGACCAGTATGGTGGTCTAAATCTGTTGAATCATTGTTTCATGGGTTTTCTCCTCCTCTCTTATGCAGATAAATAGCAATCAAACAGATATTTTTACGTAGCTATCATTTTCTACGATTTAGCTGTTGATGATGCAATTTGCTATATTTACCTAGATTTCTTTCTTTTTTTCCCCCTCCTTTTGCATTTTAGCTATCAAACAGATATTTTAACATCATCTTTCTCCTACTCACTTATTACATCTCGTCCTGTTAAACATATATGGTGACTATTATTACCTACCACGGAGAAAAGATAAAGGGCATAAACTGTGTATTGTATCTGCGAGTGTGCATCTTCCTTCAGGAAACTATGTAGTACACTTATAATAGGATATGCCTATTATGTGCTCATCTCTTCACAATAATGCTTTTGTTAATTAGACTCTGTTAGGATAATAATTTGAGCTCAAGTAATTCTGTTAGAGGTGGTAGTCGTCTGTTGTGCTTTTGCTGATGACAATAAATATTTTCGGACTCAAAAGTTGTTTTCTTTCAGGTCGATGTTCAGTCAGTCAACATGTAACTCAGGCTTTTCCTAATATAGGATTGAGCATTTGGTTCAGCTTTGCAATTCCGAGTAGAGTATTTCTATGCTGTATAGGATCGATCTTTATTCATATTATCTAGGTGGCTTTGCTACTTTAATTATTCTGTCATTTGAAGTTTCATTTGGGATATCATGGAACTGTAGTTAAATTATTAGTCTTGTTATTTTTTTGGATGAATTCTTAGAATTCTCTCTTAGATACCTTAATGTCATTTCTCTCCTATGAGAAATGAAAGTTTATTGTTTCATGATGTGATACATTTATTGTGATCTCTTCAATTACTTTGTTGATCTTAGTACTGTATGTATGACCATACGCTGACTGATGAATTCGGAAAGCAAATTCTCACTTCCTCCTAGAATTTATTTAGGGAAATACAAGTCAGAAATTTCTATTTCTATATTCATAACAGCTTCTTGTTCTACAGTTTTTCCCTGCTCTGCTTGTTCGTCTGGGGGAAACTCACATCATGTCACCAACCAACTGGATTATATTATAATATATATATATCTGAAGCCAACATCCGCCATTGAATTCAGTCTACCGCTGGACGACAACGGACTTGAAATAAGTGTTTCTTTCTTAAATTATACTCCCTCTATTCTTAAAAGATTGTCGTTTAAGTTTAAGGTTAATGCACACAGATTAAGGAATGTAATTAATACTAGCGAAAATATTAAACTACCTTTATTAATTGTCTCAACCAATTATTTCATTCCCAATGTTTTTTATTCAATTCAACCAATTATACTTCTTATACAACCAATTATTACTTGGATTATAGCATTGAATTGAATAAGAATCATTGGGGAGGGAAGAAAGCTTTAAATAGGATAAAACTTTAAATAAGGGTAAAGTAGGAAAAAAATAACTAATGTGTATTAATAAACTCAAAACGACAATCTTTTTGGAACAAAAATTACTTCCTAAAACGACAATCTTTTAGGAACGAGAGAGTATAATCCAGCAGTTCTTTTGGTTTAAACCTGTGTGGCTATGTTATTTACTAGTACTAGTATAAAAATAGCCGTCAACACTTTCGTACTTAATTAGTTTTGTGTGGTCATATATATATTATGAAATTTAGTAATTTATTTGAATTTGAGCGAATAATTTTATGTTTAGAAAAAGGAAGGACTTTCAGCTAGTAGTCAAAGCTAACCTGTCAATTTACCAAATTCATACTAATTGACGGCCAATAATATCGTTTACGTTGATAACAAAATTTAGTCCATCCCCCTCCACCCCCACCCCCACCCCAACTCCACCCCCTCTCTCTCTCTCTCTAATTTTTTTTTCATTCGTGTGTTTTATTAATTAATCCCTCCCCCTCCCCACTATTTCTCTCCATCTCCCATTTTTGCATTCATCTTTTTGTTCGCATTGAGAAAAAGAAGGAAGAAACAGCAGGCAGACAGAAGAAACAAGGAAGAAAAAAGGAAGTCATCATCCGATCGATCCCCATCCCCGCCGGAAACGCATGCAGCCCATATCTCTCTCCACTCCTCAAAAATAATTAATGAAAGAATGAGCAATTATAAAACAACAACAACATTAATAGCTAGTCCTCCTACTCCTGCTCCTCCTGCTGCTGCTACAATTAGTTATAATAATAATATTTCAAGGTCCAACGGAACCCAGGCTTGCGCTGCATGTAAATACCAACGCAGGAAGTGCGCACCCGACTGCATTCTCGCCCCTTATTTTCCTCACCATCGCCAAACCCAATTCCTCAACGCCCATAAATTGTTCGGGGTCAGCAACATCACCAAGATCATCCGATACCTCGACCAACCCGACAAGGACCAAGCCATGCGTACCATCATCTACCAATCCGATGTCCGTGCTAATGACCCCGTCGGCGGCTGCTATCGCATCATACGTGACCTCCAACGCCAGATCGAATACAGCCGGGCCGAGCTCCATATGGTTCTTCATCAGCTAGCCATTTGTAGAGCCCAAAACCAGCCCCCCCATCAACAGCATCATCACATGATGCTTTTAGCTCTTGATCATCATCATCCCGACGACATTAATATTAATATTAACAACCACCACCACCACCGCCACAGCCACGACTGTGGTTTAAATATGATGGGTTCATTTGATGGTATCAACAACTATGATCATCTTCAACCGCCAGTACCGCAACAGGAACAGGATAATGATCCTCCTCCTCCTCCTCATCAACTACAACAAAGCTACCTTTTGCAGAATGACGATCATGAGGAGGTACATTTGCATGAGATTAATTCATGGTCGGCCATGCAAAACTCCATGCTGACAACCGAGTTGGATCAGGAGGTGAAGCAATCTTGTGCAGCTCATGATGAATGCCAAGAAGATGTGAATCCCCTTTTAGACGACGACGTACGCGCAGGTGATGATGATCATATAATACAAGAGTTTAAATTTGAGTTCGAGGACAAAACTATCGACAACGTTCACAATCATCTTAGACTCAAAACTCCTGCCTAGCTAGCTATATTTATATATATAGTTCTGTATATATATACCATTTAGTCCATTTAGTTTCCCATGTTCTAAAATGTTATACATGCATGCATGCATGTCTTAAGGTTGGTGAATATCGAAGCCTGCCTGATAGGTTTTTAAAAACAGACATATATACTAGATCGAGATGGACCCGATCCTATATTTCAATTAATGTTCTCTCCTTACCCCTCTTTTCCATTCCATCGTAATGACGGAACATATACCTAAATTAATAACCGAGTAAAATTAAATAATTTATGTGCAGTTGAATAAAACCGTATGTTTGGTTTATCGTGAAAAGTAATAAAGCTTTGATTGATAAAAGTACTCTCCCGGTTCACCATCTAAAATCAACATCGGACCTAGCGGATACAAGTCAAGTTAGGTTAACATGATTAGTTTTATAATTAATTAGTCCAGATTTAAAATGTGTTGAAATGTGACATCATAATAGTCCAACTATTAATGATTGCTCAACTTAAAAATGTGGTGGTAAGAGTTTACGAGAGGTCAATAAGTGGTTTAAATGGAAGATATGGGATGGGGGGGGGGGGGGGGAGTGCATCCTTGTGGTTTGATGTGTGGGCAATAACATGTTGTTAAGTGAGCTAATTGATGAGGATATTGTGAAAGATGATGAGGTTCATTTGAAAGTGAATGACATTATCGGGCAGGAGGGGAAATGGGACTTGGGGAAAATTAAAACTCGGTCGAATGAAGCTGTGAGATTGGTTATCCTTGGCGTGCCTAGCTATTCCTAGAATATCTGTTGGAGATGATAAGCTAATTTGGGGCGAATTGAATCCTCGGATGATATGATCCTATCAACGAATGCTGCATATTCTCATGTGCAAAGAGCTGGAGGGAGTGATGGTGTTGAAGAAAATTGGAAGTTGTTATGGCAAAGCAAACTTCCCCAAAAACATTAACGCCCGAAGCGGAGTTGCTATTGAAACCACAACCCATACTCTCTGTGACTGCTTTAAAGGTAAAATGGTGTATCTTAATCGTAACCTTTTCTTCTCTTTTTCCGTAAAAGAATGGATTCATAAAAATATGACCTCAAATTTCATATCCCATACCTAAGGCAAAAGAAATTGTACCCTTTTGTTTATTGTTGTCCTTTAGACAATTTGAAAATCATCTGTTTGAAACAGACTGGTCCATTGGCACATTTGAGTCCTACTTGTAATTTTGATATTATTAGTAGTAGTAAGGATCCTTGTAATTTTGTTAGAGAATAATTGTATTGAAATTTTATTATATTAATCTTAGATCGTGAAAGCTCGCTCCAATCCATTGTACTAAAGAAAAAAGAGTAATGCTAGAGACACAACTAATTCTACAACTATTTTACAATTTGTTGATGTGGCATACTCCACCTCAACATATTGATGAACAAATTATTTTATTGTAGTCTTCGGCCCCACATAAAAGCTGAGGTGGAGTATGCCACATCAGCAAATTGTAAAATAGTTGTAGAATAAGTTGTGTCTCTAGCATTATTCAAGAAAAAAAGCAGTACGTAATGTTAAGCATACTGTTTCCAGCCACTGCCTGCCTTGCCTTATTATTATACTTTTTCTTATATACATACAGCCTTCAATGAAATCATGATTGCCTGGGAGAGAAATTTCTCTATTTTTGGATTTAAAAGCCAGGCCAGCCACTCCTGACTTTTAAGACATTTGTTAGTAGACTCGTTTTTCAAGTTTAAATTATACTTATTGTATTATTATTTCAAATAATTCAATTGGAACTAACACCTACCACACAAATACGATAGTAATAAATAAATAAATAAACAGTACATTAAATGAAGAGAGGTTTTGATTAGTATTTGTTTCTTTTAATCACAAAAATTAAATTCTACTGCTCCCCTGTATCCCTTTTTTAGACAGAGATTTGTCTTCTTTTTAATTTTTCGTTTATAAATTTCAAAAAAGCATTCATTTTTCATCCTTACTATTATTCTTTATGAATAAAGCCTGATTTCTTTCTCATTTTTTCAAATAAAATATTAATTATATTTTTAATGAGAAATTAAATACTAGTACTTGCCAAGTCTAATTACCCATTTACCGATAATTATTAATGTCCCCACTAGATATTACCCCCTACCAGATTTAATTTGTTTATATCCCCCAAATGCTGACAATTTGTATTACTCTTTGCAACAGCTAAATCCAATCCTAATTCCTAGCTAGCACATATTAGTAATAATAACACTAAGATCTAAGGCCATGTTTTTGTTTGGAGAATTATAATTCTCAAAATTATTAATTCTATAATTAAATAGACTTATTTACATGTTTATTTTTAATATGATAACTTACAATATTCTCAAGTTATGCTTATTTTGTTCAAGGATTGAATAAAAATTTATCGTTTGTTAATGATAAATATATCATAATACTGTCATTAATTTTTGATTATAAATAGATGATATGATAAGATATATCGGTCACTCTAAACAAAGTTAAAAATTAAATTTATCCATAAATTTAAAATCCCAAATATTAAAAAATATAATACCTAATCTCCAAGTCTAATTTTAAAAATAAACAACAAACTTAAAATTAATAATCTAATCCCAAATATTATCCATACAAACAAACAAATAAAAAACCCCACCATTCAACAACTTGACAATACACCAATTTCCATGGGTTCCATGACACTATCAAACTTTTACAACTCCTAGAACAATCATTACCACATTTGCAATTTGTTTTGAAGATACATAGACTTATTATTACTCGAAAAATTAAAGTCAATGATCCACAATTTAATTACCCTAGACAGACATACATACATACATACATATATGGGAGTAGTTAGTATGACGTTCATTTTTGGATAAGTTGATCAATTGACCAGTAGAGTGCAGACACGCAGACGAAGCTTTGTCCCTCCGTTCCTTAATATAAGACATTTTAGAGAAGTTTTTTTGTCCCTTAATATATGACGTTTTAGATTTTTATGTAAGCATTAATTGCTTAGTTTCTAATATTACCCCAAGTATTAAATATAACTTTGGTTCTCTCATTATTTTTTGTCTAATAAATAACAATATCTTTTTTTTAATACAAGGACAATATAGACATTTGATATTATATTTAATGCTATATAATTATTTTCTTAATACTTATGCACAACTCTAAAAAGTCTTATAGTATTAAGGAACGGAGGAAGTATATACATATACATATAAAGAACAAATTAAATGGAGTAGTACGTAGGATTATCGATCTGTCTTTGCAAATTTAAAGTTTTCAACGACATTTATTCTAATTAATCAAACCTTCCCTCCTTAATTTATAAATAACCAAAAAATTTATATAACAAAACACAACTGATTTTGAATTTTTCGTTTTTCGCTCATCCCAAAAATTATCTGGGCCGTCCAAAATTTAGGATAAATCTCACCGTCCAAAACCAAATAGTGCCGGAAGCACGGACGGGTACAGCTAGTACATATATATGAAAGTAGTTAGTATAACGTTTATTTTTGGGTAAGTTGGTCAATTGACCAGTAGAGTGCTGACACGCAGACAAGGCCTATGTGTGTCAGCATTCTATTAGCCAATTGATCAATTTATCAAAAAATAAACTTCATGCTAACCGGATCCCATATACTCTTTCCGTCTCTTAATATAAGACGTTTTAGAGAAATTTTTTTGTCCCTTAATATATGACATTTTAGATTTTCAAGTAATCATTAATTGCTTAGTTTCCAATATTATTCCAAGTATTAAATATAACTTTGATTCTCTCACTATTTTTTGTCCAATAAATAACAATCACTTTTTTCAATACAAAGACAATATAAATATTTGATATTATATTTAATGTTATACAATTATTTTTTTAATGCTTATGCACAATTCTAAAAAATCTTATAGTATTAAGAGACGAAAGGAGTATATACATATACATATAAACAACAAATTAAATGGGGTAGTACGTAGGAGTATCTATCTGTCTTTGCAAATTTAAAGTTTTCAACAACATTTCTTCTAATTAATCAAACCTTCCCTACTTAATTTATACATAACCAAAAAAATAAAAATGGAGCATATTATTAAATCCGAGCTAGGTCAAAAATATAATAAGCCTTCTCTACTTGATTTATACATAAACCCCCCCCCCCCCCCCCCCCTTCCCCCCCCCCCAAAAAAAAAAAATTTGAACCATATTAAATCCGAGCTAGGGCAAAATCATAAAATAGAAAGAAAAATAAAAAAATCACACCTTTGAAAATTCTGTCCGATCAGACGGTCCATTTCCAGATCTTGATCCGAATATCCATCTTACACTTGGCATCCGCCGTCGTGGCCACCGTGGCTGTTTTTCCGGCCGGTAGCGTAGCTTTGATGCCACGACAATTCACCCTGATTCGGATCTTCTTAGTCTTCATTCCCCCAATCTTCACTTTCACCCTTGTATCTAACTGAATCTTCAACGGCAAACTCTTCGTCTTCTTCAAATTTAATTTAGTACCGTCAACGCTTTCACCGGTGCTGGTGAGCGTTGTTTTGAGAGTGGTTGTGTTTTTGGTTCCGTGAGTGAATGCCGGAATTAAACCGGCGCCGACGTTGACGCCGTTAGAGGTGATCAATACGGTAATTGGATTGTAATAGAAGGTGATCTTTTTGTTGGGGTTACGAGCAGTGACGGTGAGGTTGAACTTGGAGGTGAGCTGAGAAGAGGAGGTGAGGTTGAATTGAGAGACTTGGAGGGAGGAGAGAGAAAACGAGGGGCGGTGGGGGTGGTAGAGGACGTAGAAGATGGCGCCGGTGATGGCCGCCAGGACTAGGAGGACGAGGATGACTATAGTGGTCCAGAGACAGCAGCTGCAGCAGAAGCTACGGCGGCGGCGGTTGTGGTAGGCTGTTGGACGGTAGGCGGGGCGGCTGGAGTTGTTGGTGGTGGGTTTGGAGGATGGGAAAACTCTGTCTGTCATGGTAAATAATTATAAAGCTTTTGGTATCTCTCTGTTTAGTGGGTTGTTATTGGTAGGGTTTTAATTTAATTGTATGTAAATTTTGTTTGAGAGAAATGAAGGTTTGGAGAATGAAGAGAAGGGATGTGACGGGAAGGGAAGATAGAAGGTGAAAGAGAGAGTGCGACTTTAAAACCACAATTAATTAAGGGATGAATCAAATTCCTTCCTACTCTTTTCTGTTTGTTACCACCAATTTACCATTCCTTCCTTTTATAATACTCACTAATATTCTCATTCTTCATCAATCTAGAGGTGTCCGAAATACAAATATAAATTGGTGAATTTTTAAAATATTCATCTTCAATTTTTATTTGTCCGTAAATAGAAATATAGAATACTCTTTCTCCATCTCTCATAGAAATGATTAAAATATAAAAAGAATTATAACATAATTTTTTTTACCTTTCAAATACACAATTTAAATGTATATAAAATTTAAATAATATTATGTCTCAAAATTCTAATTTTAAAATGATTTGATATTGAATATTTTATAATATAATTAATTATAAAAGATATACTCGTTTAATGTAATAATCACGCATTATTTAAAGCCAAACATTATAGAACCTTAGCATTCATTACCCCATTAAATTAATATTATTTTTAAAAGAATTTAAGTAAGGTCTATTATTTTTTAATATACTTGGGTAGAATCTATTGTACGTAAAATAAGTTATTCTCCTTTATATTTTTATTTCTCATTAATTATATGAAAAAAATTGTATTCAAAATATCTCTAATGAACGCGACGAATTATAAAATAAAAATCTTGTTATGTAGTGCGATGAATTTGTACCAAATACAAATTGCAAAACATATCAAAACATTGGATTTGATAGAATTAAAAGCGGACCACTCTTATTATATATCTTTAAAAAAAATTATTATTAATATTTGTCTACGTAACTTATAATTAAAAATTGATGCAATCATTGGTAATATATATTAAAAGAAAAATGGATGTTTATAAAAGGTTTTTTTTAGGTAATAATGTTTATAAAAGTTGGAAAGGGGAGGGAGTAGATCTCCTCTGGTGTTCAATTAGCCACAGTTAAGTTGACACCTCAACATCATTCTAGAACTACCGTCGACATCTACCTCTATTTTCGACAAGAGTAATATAATTGAATTGATATTTTTAGGTTAATTTTGGTCAATTAATCAATATAGTATTGACACGTAAGTCGAAAGGTGATTTCTCTGTCTGTATATCAACACTGTATTCATGATAACCGACCGAATCCATATTTTCACAAGTAAATTTGATAATTTCATAAGTTTCTCGTCACATGCATAGTGAGTCCGTCCAACTCATGTGAGAGAAGATTTTGTGAAATTATCAAATTTATTTGTGAAAATATCAATTCTCTTAGCAGAAATGATATTTTGGGCTTAATTCATCTGAATTCCAACGTAATTGACAAATTTTAATATGTGTGTATAAATGTGTATTGCATTATTTAAATTAAAAATGGAAAAATTGTGCTAGAAATATAAGCATAGACCAAACGTAATTGATAAATTTAACAAGACTTGAAAATTCAAAAAATAGAAGTAATAAATGAAGATACAAAATGAACAAGGTGACCGTTTACCCGTTAATGAAGTTAAATGCTGGGCCTGGCCTGACAGGAGACGCTTCTAAATTTGAAGTAGAAAATGAGAAATGTTGGGCCTGGGCCTGGGCCTGGGCCTGGGCCTTGGCAAGGGAAGATAATAGAGCGGGCTTAATTTATGAAACATGCTCACAAGTGTTTATCCAAGGAGTGAGTTGAGGCCTGTTAAAAATCTCTAATGGTATGTTTTTTTTTGCCAAAACAATACTCTATCTACAAATTCTAATAGTATAAGAAAGCATAAAGAAAAAAGAAATGGACTTTGTGCAACCAATGATAAAATTCTATGAGACATGAAGTATGTTGTTTGCTTTATTTAGCAAAAGTTTCCGTTATTAATTTGAGATATTTTTAAATTTAAATTTAAAAAAAATATTTAATTTTAACGATACACAGATAAAAAAGTTATTCATTATAGAAGTTATTATTTTTTAAAGATATATCTCATCAATGTAAAAATCTAAAACTAATTATAAGAAAATAAAATTAATGTAATATTTGAGGAGTAGCACCAAACCTATTATTATTATTATTATTATTATTAGGTCAAAAGAGTAAATGGTGGTGGTGGTGGCCCTCAATAACATCATATTTGTCATAATAATGTGAAAATGGTGGTGTCCAGCACCCCAAATCCAAACACACACACCAACTACTTAACCATTGAGTTTGGTGGGGACTGACTGGGGATGGATAGATAGATACTGCACTGCACAATCTCGACCTCTGGATTCATTGATTGATTGGGTTATTATTAGTAGAGTATTGATTAAAATCTCATCTATTTGATCAGCAAGCTCAACGTACGGCGGAATGATTGTAGTGGTTTATGATTTATTTTCAACCTTTTCTATAAATATATTCATATGATAAAAATCAAATCTGGTAAAACTTGTTCACAAACCTTCCAAAAATTTAACTTCTTAAATGACATATAAGTAAAAATTAAATTTTTATATATATATATATATATATAAAAGATAATCATCCATAACATGTATTTGTTATAGATGTTTATAGTACATATATCATATATATATATATATATATATATATCACGACTCTGTATTGGTCCCCGAAGTTACGATTGAAATGAAGAATTAGGTTAGGCGAATTTAATTTAATTAAAGAAATCAAGAAAACACAAAGATCCCAAATTTCAACTAAAATGTCACACCCCTTAATTCTTTCGGGAGAATATTTTCCTCCCTTTCTCCTTCTGTCTCCTATCAAACCCCTTTTGCATTGTGAAACTATACTCTGTTTTTTCTTTAATTTCATTACGACTCTCAAAAGCTCTGTAAAATTCAGAGAACTAAAGAGCAATTATTACAATTGGGTTTCCACCTAATCCATTCTTGTGTTTTCACTACTCTTATTACTTCACATATACTACTGTTTCTTGGTGTTCTTTTATCTGAAAACTTGTGCTTCTTTTTGCTTTTAAGGAATTGCACATGCTCTGTATTACTGCATTATATGCAAATTCTGTGTGTTAATGGTTGAGTGAGAGGGATCAAAGATCTTGAGGGTTGATCTCGTGTTTCTTTGGTGGGAGATGAGAATGCAACTGTTGATTGCCTACTTTATAACCCTTGTTGGTTTGCCAGTTCCTGGATTCGCAGGTAATGGGGCTTAATTTTTCTCATAATTTAATTTGTTCGAGCAATGATAAGTTAATTCAATGTGGGTCTTCAGGAACTTTGAATTCTGTCAACATTTGTGATCTGGGTTCTCATAATCTTATAGTACTGTGATCAACAATCAAGAGAAAAGGTTCCTTGAATAATTTACGAATTTTTAAATCCTTTATAAATCTTTGTTGGACTTGCATAGTTCATTTATCTCAATTAGGCTACTCGAATAACTGGATCGTTAATTTTAGCTGAGTAATGAAATAAAAATTTATTATATCTCAATAGTACAGGTTTCAGCTTTTACATTTTTGATCTATCCAACATCTACTATGTCCAAATTGGCAAACTGTTCATTTCTTGGTCAGGGTTTGTTATCTAAACAATAATAATAACCATACTTTTTTTTTTTGGAAAATAGAATAAGGTAATGTGAAAATTTGGAACTGCTAAATATCAGTGAAGGCATTTTTTAATGATTTGTTGAAAGTAGAAAAACATGGTACTTTCATTGGTAAAAAGCATTTGATTTACTGGCTGACATTTTAACTTTTCACTCTGTTGCAGGCTTTAACATACCTTCATTGAGAGCAGCTTCTGTGCTTAATCACTTCAATATAGGAGCGCCTCACCTAAAATCGTATGAAACAATTAGACTAAGTCTTCTGCAAAATGGTACTTCTACATGATTTACAATATTTACAATTGGTTCTATGTGTTTAGGATCGTAAACCTTCACTTGTTGACACCCTACAAAGTTTTTGAAAGTTGTTAAGGTCTGTTCGAAATGTAAGCATCTAGGAAATTTTTTCGTCACTATCATTGTTTCCAAAACAGATATGTCTTTGCCATTTTGACCATTTCTAAAATATTATGTTCCTTATTAAACAAGGGAAAAAAAATTGTTTCTTGGGTAGTGGTATATTAATCACCTTTCTAGCTTTCTGCGTAAGTCCCTAGTATGTGTACTTGTGTAGTAACCGGAGATTTCCTAGTTTGTTGTGGTGGGCGTGTGTTAATAACTTAACATAATGCCATATATAATGTTATTGATCCGGTAACTCCCAAGAGTTGTGGATACAAAAATGTCTGGAATGCCACTTTCAGTAGCCTAGTTCTAAAAACCCTTTGATCTATCGCTATGTAAAGTTTTCCAACTAAAAGCATTTCAGCAAACCTAGTGCTATTTAATTTTCAAACATTAAAGCTAGAAAACTATATTTGATGCTCACATCTACGAACCGTTGCATGTTCTTACCTTTTGTAGTTCTCACCCAGCACAACACCTTGAGACCTTCCAAAAGTCCATCAATTGCACCTACTACGTCACCTTTCTATCATCATGCTAAGGAACCAGCAGAAATTTCTTCACCTCCACCATCATTCTCATTTTTCAAACATCATCATACAAGAAAGGAATTCAAAGACTTTGCTCATGGACCATCTAATCAGATTCATCCTCCTACTGACAGCCAACAAGGTCAGTGTTGTTAGATATTATTCATTGCTTTGTGTTGTCTTACTTTTTGTCACTAACATTTTGTTCCTTTTAAATATTTAATGAAAGGTGTTAGCCCTTCAGTCACCCCGCTTGATTCTTCTTCTACTCCGTCAAAAAGCTGGAGTGCATTCAGCCCTGCACCATCACCAACAATTCCATCAATTAAACCTAGAAGTATGTAGAAACTCACTTTTTTCTGTACTTTGTAGAAGAATCAGTCAATTTCATTTACAGTAATCATTGATATACCATATTATTATCCTTGTTCTGCATCTTCAAGTGTCTATGACTCCACCGATAATTTCTCCATTAAGCTCTTCCCTGAAGAAAAAGAAGAAGATTTTACCACCCTTGCAGGTATTGGCACTACCACCTCCACCTCCTAATGAAGGTACACATATGATATATTTTTGAAGTTTAAAAATCATTTCAATAAGAATTAGTATCTCTCTCACAACCTATTATCTTTGCAGATCATAACATTTGTCTTCCATGCTACTTGTAGATTGTACATCGGTGACATGCACGGAGCCATTGACGTACACTCCTGGTGGAGCTCCGTGTAGTTGCGTATGGCCTATTGAAGTTAGACTAGGTCTCAGTGTTGCCTTATATACATTTTTTCCTTTGGTGACGGAGCTAGCTAAGGAGATCGCAACTGGCCTTTCACTGAACCAAAGTCAAGTTCGGATAATGGGTGCTAATGCAGCCACCCAGCAGCTAGATAAAACCATGGTCCTCATCCACTTGGTACCACTAAAAGGAAACTTTGATTCCACTTCTGCATTTGTCATTTACAAAATGTTCTGGATGAGACAGGTTCTCATAAATACTTCCCTCTTTGGTGCCTACAAAGTGGTACATGTTCGCTATCCAGGTTATGTCACGATCCTTGATTCTTTCTGGCTGCATTGAAGTATTCCTAAATAGTGTTGTGATTCACATATTTATGCACTGTGTTAGTTCCCATTATCATCAGCATTAGATCAATTTTTTGGAGAAGGGTACCACCCACTGTATTGGGGCCTTGGGGGAGCTAATAGGCTAAGTTTGTCGGTTAGAAGAAAAAAATTTCATTGGAGTTACATGCCGACTTGAAGACACAAATATGTGATTTGTCTTACTACTGTTGAAATAGCATCTTAGTGTACTGATCATTATGTTGCATTGTGTCACTAAGAACTATTCAGTGGCTTTTTAATGCTATCTTGTTTGTATTTATGATGCAATTCTGTCCTCTTATGTATTTTCTTCACAAATTTTTATATCGCATACCTGATTATATGCTTCTTAATTTCTTTCAACGTTTATATTTACAGGTCTTCCACCCTCTCCACCATCATTACATTCAAGCACTGCTAATATAGATGATCGCCCATATCCTGATGATGACAATGATGGAATGCCAATAAAACCTTTAGGGGTTGATGTATCAAGGAGAAGGAAGGATGGGACTGGTGGAAGCATGATAGCTGTTATTGTTTTATCATCAGTCGCAGCTTTCATTGTTTTTATGGGAGTTCTATGGATTTTGTTGTTGAAGTGTGGATGTTCCATCTGCCAACCCAAACAAACTCCTCATGTTCTTGTATCCTCCCACGGAAAACCATCAGGTACATACCATTTTATTATAATCATAAAATTCGACAAATTGCTTAAAAATCTGAAGATTGTCACATTCTTTTCATTCAGCTTATTTAGCCAGATATTTGGTCTTTCTCCGGCTTGTTTTCTTGTAAACTTCGTTTTTTGGGTAATAATGTGATATCGAATTCCAAAAAATTCGCTAGTTTCTACTAGTCAACCTTTAGTTGTATGCAGAGTTTCTATTTACACAATTAGCAAATATGCAGGGACTTCCAGGTCTTTGATTTTTGGAAGCAGACCCACTTCAGCATCAATGTCATTTAGTTCTAGCATATTGGCATATACGGGGAGTGCTAAGATTTTTAGCTCGAGTGACATACTAAGAGCCACTGATAGCTTTGATGCTTCAAGAATTCTTGGGGAGGGTGGTTTTGGACTTGTCTATAGTGGCATTCTTGATGATGGAAGGAAGGTGGCTGTGAAGGTTCTGAAGAGAGATGATCAGCAAGGTGGCCGTGAGTTCTTAGCAGAAGTTGAGATGCTTAGTCGCCTGCACCACAGAAACTTGGTCAAATTGATTGGTATCTGCACGGAGGACCATTGCCGCTGTCTGGTCTATGAACTTGTTCCTAATGGAAGTGTGGAATCCCACTTACATGGTACATATAAGTCTTGATAATCCCTTAAATATTTATTTGCCCAAATTTTACGTATTTATTTATACTATTAAATCAACTGACATGTCTTCTTTTCTGTGCACTCAGGAATAGACAAGGAAGTTGTTCCTCTTGATTGGTGTGCCAGAATGAAGATTGCTCTAGGATCAGCTCGGGGTTTAGCTTATCTGCATGAAGACTCAAGCCCTCGTGTCATACATAGAGACTTCAAGTCGAGCAACATTTTGTTAGAACATGATTTTACACCTAAAGTTTCAGATTTTGGGTTGGCTAAAACAGCACTAGATGAGGAAAACAAGCACATTTCAACACATGTTATGGGAACTTTCGGGTATGCACTTTGCCACTTACTCACTTTTTTCTCTCTCAGCACGCACAAACACACACGTATATATATATATATAATATATATATTTATACCCTGCTACTATCACTACTATCTGTTCTTCGTCTACTAGTAAAAGCTCTAATTATGCTGGGAAATTATAATGCTACTACAGTCCAAGTTGTTAAAACCACACCAACGAGTGATATGGCTGAAGTCGAGGGTATGATAGATTATTCTTTAAAGGTATCCTATTATTAGCACAAACGTTCTTAGTAACTTAAGTTTACCAGTAATGAATAACATTATCCAAGTAGAAGGAAGGAATCAAGTCGGGAATGAGCTGACCTGTGATATAATAGATAGATTACGTCCTGGTTTTTTTGTATGATTAACAGCCAGCGTCGTACTTGTGTTCATATTGTTTGAAATTTTTCTCAGGTCTTACACTATCTAGTCAATCCCCACCTTAATAGTTCTGTGATTTTATGTTATTTTGCTATAACCACTTATCCCTTTTTGATGCGAACCACTTTTTTTCCAGTTACTTGGCTCCAGAGTATGCAATGACCGGCCATCTGCTCGTGAAAAGTGATGTTTACAGCTATGGTGTAGTTCTCCTTGAACTCTTAACAGGAAGAAAGCCCGTGGACCTGTCACAGCCACCAGGTCAGGAAAATCTGGTTGCTTGGGCACGTCCCGCTGCTGACAGACAAAGAGGCTTTAGAAACAATCATCGACCCGACTTTCAAGCTAAATATCCCATTCGACACTGTATCCAAAGTAGCAGCCATTGCATCAATGTGCGTGCAACCAGAAGTATCTCACCGTCCTTTTATGGGTGAAGTTGTTCAAGCCTTAAAGCTTGTGTGCAATGAGTTTGATGAAATAAAAGAAGCTATATCAAGAAGTTGCAGCCATGAGGAGTTTTCTACCGATAAGCATAGTGGAGCTTCAGGTGATCTTATGGAAGCCTCAAGGATCCATTACCCAATGCCTGGATATGATTCCAGTTTGGACACTAAGATCCCAATGTCAGCTTCAGATTTAATGTATGTATCAGCTGGATTCGAGGAACAAGAATCCGAGTCTTTCAGGAGGATGTCTAATTCCGCACCCTTGAAAATGGGAAAGAAAAGGCAATTCTGGCAAAGATTAAGAGGGCTGTCTAGAGGAAGCATGAGTGAGCACGGGTGTTTGGGGAATTGAAGGCCAGGATCTCTTCTGAAATAATCTTTACAAATTTGGAGTTGCACGCACTTGAATGAGCAAGATAGATTTTGATTTTTTTTATACATGTAGTACTTGACGGTCGAAATAAGAAATGAATTCCTGGTGGTGAAGGATTTAAACTACTGCTAGTAGTAGTTTATTTGTGTACATTATGTATTTTGTAGTAATCCAATCAAGTGTTATAGACTGACTTTTGAGGTGAACCGGAAATTCTTTGATGAATCCACATCATTTGCTTAGTAACTGGAAAGTGGTTCAACCGTTTAAGCTCCTCCTTCTGTAGTTGCAATGAAATATTAGACTTTGAACGGTTGTAGTAGTAGTAGTAGTAACTCTTTGGTGGAACTCATTTTC
This sequence comes from Panax stipuleanatus, assembly GCA_020205555.1. Taxonomy (NCBI): domain Eukaryota; kingdom Viridiplantae; phylum Streptophyta; class Magnoliopsida; order Apiales; family Araliaceae; genus Panax; species Panax stipuleanatus. Next base: position 1,505,152 of record CM035124.1, read on the forward strand.
AACTTGCAGAACAGCGACCACTGCTGGCAATGGCATGCTAGCTAGCTAGCTATGGTAGTAGGTAGTGCTTCTGCTGGGCCTTCTCTCAACCCCTTCCCTTCCAAGAAAACAAAGAGTTTAAAATTTTGATTTTTAAAATTTCACAAATCTGACTAAAGTACACTTTTAAACTCCCACCTAGCTGCGGGAAATTGTTGAATTAAAGCTTGATGGATAGATAAATAATTGAGAGACAAACAACATATAACAAACAGCTTGCTAAGAATTAGAATGGTAGGCACTAAATAGCAGGCAGCAGCATCACGACTACTACAAAATACTACTGTACTCCTCCTAAGATCGGGTGGGTGTTGGTCACCATTAAAAACCTGCTGCTCTTCTCAACCTCTGTCTCAGAATCTTCAGTCCCATGTACCTACATCAGCACATATAACGAGAATTAAGGTCCAAACATGTGTATATAAAGAAGAGACGATGAGAGACAGAAAATTAGTATGATCTTAATTTCTTACCTTCCCATCATCAGCAAAGTGCCTTGAGGATTTGTGCCCGGGGAGTGTGAAAATGTTGAACCATCAATGACACGAAGCCTATGAACGCCAAGAACCTCGTAGTTATGGCTTACCACCTTGCCAACTTGGCATCCACCATGGTAGTGCCAGATTGTGATTACAGTGTCTTTGCAGAATTGCTCCAACGATTTGGTATCGTTGGTATGTTTGGGGATTAAATTAACGTTAGCCTGGACACTTAAGTTGAGCAGCTTTTCAAAGGTTGCCTTGTCAGACTGCATATAGTTGGTGAGGTGTTTTGAGGTGACAAGCTTCTCTACAACGCGAATTCCCTTGACACATCGCCGTAGATCTTGTGGATGGCTGAAGTAGTTGAAGGAGACGTTGGGGTTATCATCAACATTAGTGTTGTTCAGGCTGAGCTGCCCTGTCGACTTTGGGCTGGCAATCTTTTCTAGGATGAAACCTCCTTTGAACACTTCATGTGGAAGGTTTCGCTTTCTTCTTCTGTAGGCTTGAATAGCTTCTCTGGTTCTTTGCTTTGGAGGAATGGTAGAGAGCTGCCCAATCTGTTCATACCACTAAACCATTACTTAAAAAGAATATACATGATTAGCCAGTTTTGCAGATACATATCAATAACTCGTCATTATTCTTCTACTATTATTCACTTCAAAATACTAGGAGTGTCATGGTAGCCCAATTATAAGTTCAAGACTAGTCCCAATACGTGCATTTTACTAACCTCAGCTGATAACAATCCATGATTGCAATTAATGCTATCAGAGGACTGCCCAAATCCACTACTAGCCTCAATGTAGACGCCAATCTTGGTGATCCCGACAGTTTGAATCAACGTCTGCTCCACGGGTCTATTGAAGGGAACAAAAACTGCATTCATAGGGTTGTCTGACATGCCTTTCCCAACAAACTCATTGTCAAGCACCACAGAGATGTTCATTTTTTCTAGGTCGGGCTTCGGTCCAATGCCACTAAGTAGTAGCAGTTGAGGGCTCCCAATTGCACCGGATGACACTATAATTTCACTCCTACGCCTTTTTAAAAGAAATGCTTGATGTCGCTTCCCATTTTCATCTTTGAATATGACTCCAACAGCTCTTGGCTTCTTCCCTGTATTGCAAAATTAACTACCCATCAGCACCATTATGATTTTTACTAATGAACAAAACTTGCTAGAATTAACAAATGATTATAAATTTTTGTGATGATAATATGGCATGCATATGACGATTTTAAGGTGCTGCAGTTACCAGTTTCATCGAACACAATCTTCTGAACTGTTGCATGAATCAGAACATTAAGATTTTCTGGGTTGGCAGTTCGAAGTAGTTCAACAGCAGTGTGACGACGTCCATAGTTGTCAAAGATGGTTCCACCAACCTTGGTTCCGTATAAGTGATCATAGGTGAAACCATTGTCAGGTGAAATCCCAGCATCCAATAGACCATCCCTTACCGCTTTCTGCCAAGGTGCCAGGTTAGGCATGTGAACAATTTGTTTCTCAATCCATGGGTATGACTCATTCACCAGTTTGGCATCCAATCCTAACTTGTTAATGTCCCTGCAAGCCATATCCACACAAAATTCTCTTATTTTTAGTTATTTACCTCAAATAAGGGTTCATTAAGGGTTGCAAATGACTGGTTGCATCCCTTTTTTTCCAATGAGTAACCAGTTAACGTGTTATGCAGCAGCATTGTATCAATACCAACACAACTCCAGTGAGATGCTTTTACTACCAATTCTCTATGGAATAATTTATGGTGTTATTCAAGCATGTTTGCCTATCACATGTTGCTCTGACCCACAAGTCCATGCTTTACATATTTCTTGTTTTACCATGTAATAATAAGCCTTTTCCAACATTTTCAGTGCCAATGGTCTGCTATAAAATGTTGGTTTCTTGCAACCAGTTGTGGACTCATGAGAAGACTATCACAACAGAGACTGCATTATTAATCTTGGCCTGATGTATTAACGATATTATGAGCTCAAAAAATCTCAATCAGACCCAACTTGGTCAAAACTTTTTATCTTTTTTCGCTGCTTAAAACTGAGCCAAATAGGCTCTAAATTATGCATGAGTCAAGCAGGTTATGCAGTAGGTACACACATCTTTAAACTAGACACACTTTCTGTGGCCAATAAGGATGATATGGATTTATTCCACCTAGTGAAAAGGAGAGATAAAGTACAACTGCATGGTATTATTAAGGCCAACTTGTGTGGATTGTACCTCACAACAAAGCAAGTTCATTTCATGCCAATGGAGTATGGGTGGTTGTGTGGTGTTTATGAGGCCAATTTATAGGGTTATCTCATAAATAATATGACTACCATAAATGTATCGTTCGTCTTTAGATCTGCCTGTTCTCTCCACCTAATCTCCCCCATGGGAGAGAGAGACTTTAGAGGGGGGGGGGCACTTAAATTTGGTTGAGGACCACACCTATCTAGCATGTAATACACAATTTGTACAAGCTTAGGAGACCCATTATAGTTCATTTCATGGCCTTGATCACATTCAAACCTAATAAATAAATGACCCAACTAATCGTTGACTGGCTCATAATTATCAATATATCAACATCAAATTAATCCATGCTGTCTAGAACTCAAATAATGACTTACAATAAGCCATATATAACTGCATCAGATCTCTAAGCATTTTTGTGATTGTAATGGCATAACTGCTGTTGTTATGTGCATGATAATGACATTGTTAGCGAATACCGAGAATAAAACACCATCATTCTCACATTTCTCTTATCTTTTATGTTCAATCCTACTATATATTTACTTACATGATTCTTTAAAATCCCTAATAAACTATAGCCATAAGGGCAACCCACCGTTAATCAAAAATTAAAGTGAATGCATTATGGGTTAAGCAGTATGTTTATGCAACAGCCACACAAGTTGAACCTAAACAAAACAAGAAATAGGGAGCAATTAGCCTACATTGTAGTAATCTAGTTATTAAATTTAAGAAACACCCAGATTAGCATGCAGTAAATGAATAGCAACCTACAATACAGCCATTAAAATCCAACCACCGACCCACATACACAATTGAACTATTACACGACAAAATCAAGAAAACGAAAGAGCAAAGGGAGGAAGATTTTATTTGATGAAATGAGTTATAGGTATTTTACCTTGGGCTGGCTCTGGTGTAGAATCCGGCATTGATGCAAGTTCCTCCGCCCAAAACTCTAGCCCTAGCATTGTAAACTCCATCGGAGGAAAAGAAAAATTGGGAAGCAGAGGTGGGTGAAATGTTTGCTAGAGAGAGATGAAAGTTTTGCAAGAATGAGACATTTGAGTTGCCAAAAGGAACCCCACCTCTTTCCAATAATAGGACACTGAAGTTTTGGGACAGGGTGGCAGCCAAGGGACACCCTACTGTGCCGCCGCCTACTATTATATAGTCATACCCATTTTCACCACCACTTGATGAGGTTGAATATGGTGAAGAAGAGAAAGAGCTTGCATATCTGATAAATGGGTATTCATCTTCCCAGAAATACTTCTTACCTGCGAGCACCATTCCAAATTTTTTTACAAATTTTTTTTGGGTAATTGAGTTTTAATTTTAATTGGAAAGAACATAATTTTTTTAAGAAGCATTTGATGCCCCTACAACAAGTTGTGAAATAAGAACTTTGTATTGTCGTCCACCCATTGCAATAAATATAAAGCTATCAACCTTTTTTATACGCTTTGAGTTACTTGTTTATTTTTAGCTAATCAAGAAATATTTACAAAAGACAAAAAAAAATGTTTAGAAAAAGAGGGGGTGAAATCTTTAAGCTTTCCATAGGGTTACTGTTTTGATCTTGATTGAATAAGAAGATGATGAAGAGTAGGACGAGAAAATAGAACTAAAAAAAGTGCAAAGAAAATAGTAGAAGAATTGCAAACGGCCAGGAATGGTTCACTTGAGGTGTGACTAACCTGAGATGTAAATTAAGAATTAAAAAATAAGTTATAGGTCCTAAACAAACTCTTACAAGGAGTAAAAAACAGAAAATTTTCATTCGCTGTGTTCTTAATATAAAATCAATTCATTTTTTTTATCAATAAACAAAATCTAGTGATTTTATGTTTTGATAAAAAAAATAAGGAAAGTAAATTAAGATAAGAAGACGGGAATGTGCAGGGAGCAGAAACCTTGACAGAAGGTGAGAAATAGGAGGAAGAGAGAGAGAGAAAGAGAGAGCTTCTTCTTCATCATCATCACCATTGTGATCGCGGCTGAGTTAGTTCTTACTTCCACTTCTGCTGCCTAGCTTCATGTGGCTTACTTTGGTTGGCCTTCTTCTGACTCTCTATTCATCTTTTATATATATATATATATATATATATATATATATATATATATATATATATATATATATTATGGGATTGATCATAGCCAAAGTTGAAATGATAAAATTAAAGAATTGATATTTCCACAAGAAAAATTAAAATTTTTATAAAGTCATACTCACATGCATGTGGGTCTTGTTTACTATTTATGTGAGGAGAACCTTGTGGAAATATCAATTTTTCTTGTGAAAATATCAATTCCCTAAAATTATCCTCACAACAAATTTTAGCCGTCCATTTATAAATTGAACAATGTAATAGAACTTCAATCCACACTTTAATATAGAGAGCTTACAGTTTAGTTTTGGAGACGAAGACACGCTATGTCGATATATAATAATTTTCACCGCACAATTAAACCGCAAATTTGAAAGTTTTTTTTATGTCATATTGGTCGTAATCCTTATTTTTCTATTTTCAACAAGTAATCATTCTCTTTTAAAAGTAATATTGGTTAATTCAATTAAATTACCAATTGAAGAAATTTTATTTTTTTTACATCAAATTGACCAGAATCCTTTTTCTCTATTTCCAACAAAGTGATCGACAAATCTCAATTATTAGTTTACACATTGAACTTCTCATTTTGCTTACTTTACTCAACTTTTGTATGGATTCAATAATACTTACAAAGTATTAGATGAACGAGAAAGGAAGTGTGAGTGAGAGAGAGAGGTAGGGCGAAGGAGATAAAGAGAGTTAGTTTTATACTCTCTCCGTTATAGGGTAAAAGTTCTGATGGACTTTTTCACGCATATTAAGAAGATGAATGAAATGACAAAATTGCCCATAATAATTTGTCATTAATCATTTCTAATGTAGGTGAAAGAGTGATTTTTTAGTTTTTAGCTTTTAGATTCAAAATATTTTCAGCACATAACTAATTATACTTATTGAATATAGGGAGAGAATTAGAATAAGAAAAGTATGAGATATTTAATGCTAAGGGTATAATAGAAAAAATTGTGTAAAAGTTGGGTTATTAAAGGAAAGTGGACAATTAACATGCGATTATCCAAAATAGTAATAAGGACTTTAATTTAACAATGAAGTACCAAATTTGTTACCATCATGAGCATAAATGTGATATTATGCTAAAATTAATTAGTATACCAAGGGTATGAGATATTACAAGTATCCCTTTTTTCGACCACTTTGTTGAAACCGAGAAAAAATGAATCTGGGCAATTTAATGCTAAAAATTTAATTATGCAGATAAGAATTATTTTAAAAAGATATATTTTTGTACATTAACATAGTGGGTCTTCGTTCGCAAAATTAAATTGTAAGTTCCCCTATATTAAAGTACAAATTAGGATTCCAATACGCAAATAAATAGTTAAGATCTATTGTAAGAATAATATTAAATTTATAATGATAACTATGAATCAATTCCTATATATATATATATATATATATATATATATATATATATATATATATATAACTCTTCAATAAGCACATGACATGAATTTTAAGGACATAAACCTACAAAAATCAAAACTAATTAAATAATGATTATGAACTATACTAATAGATGATCAAACAGTAGTAATGAGGATATGAAATTAGTTCTCTTTGATTTCATCAAGGATTTGAATTAAATGTCACACAAAACTCCAACCGAAAATAATGAATCAAAGAGAATTAATTTGAATTAAAAGTCAACAATAATTGTGACGCCCCCAGAATAGGTCCATTCAACCCAACCCATTCTGAGTCGCCAAATACATGGTACAGAATTCAAATACAAACTTTATATCATACGGTCGTGCAAAATACGACCACACAACTGTGAGTCTCAGTACAAATATGTAGAAAATATTAAGATTCAAACTAAGTCCTCATTACAATTATTATCACACTATTTATCAGAAATAGTGAGGACTACTACTGCTCTAACTCGGACCATCACTCTGTCCCCCGACTAGTCCCCGCAACATTCTCATTTCCTGAAGAGGACAACAGATGAAAAGGGTGAGCTCAACTAGCCCAGTAAAGAATATTATGACTAAGATAATGAAAAATAAATTATCGTTAGTCTTCAACAGTTCAGATAAAATATTATGGACAACAAGTTTTAGATCAATATTCGCAGCGGAAATAACAAATCATTAGAAGAGTTAAGCAGAGAATGAAGTCTACTATCTTCTATGATTTAAAAGTCCATCACCAATATTTTATCCCTGTAACATCAATCAATATACATCTCGAATCAATATTCATCTTTGCACTACAGGCCAAAGATATTCATTTGCATCATCAGTAGTCATGTTCATCTCAACACCTGTCATCTTTGCACTACAGGCCAAAGATATTCATCAGGTAATCATTCATCTTTGCTCTACAGGCCAAAGATATTCAGTTACATCAACTTTTAGGACTGAGGATGATGAAAAACATTTTAAACAAAACGAATCCAGTGAGATAAAAGACAAAGATTAGGGATTCGTCATTTAGTTTATCCAAATTCAAGAATAATCCATAATAATACTTTGTGAAGCAAAATTCAAGAATAAAGCCCAAAACTTGGATACAATCAAAGATAGTAACCTTAACAGACAATTTGGACAATTAGAAGAAAAATAAATTTTCCCGTGAATAGTGCCGTATACGTGAATAGTGCCGTATACGTGAATAGTAACCCCGACGGAAAAAATAAGAATTTCATAACAAAATTCATGACAATATTTCTGTATAATGATATTGAAAAGAATAACATCATTTACGAAAGAAAATAACATCCCTTACCTCAAAAAGATAGTACCTCTGACTGGAATATCGGATATAATATTGACGGAAACTTGCGCTGAATACTAATACTCAAAGTATAGAAATACTCACAAAAATACGCTCGATATTATAGAGAGAGAAAACTTCGAATTCTGGTGTGATTTTCAATTCTAACCTAAGCACCCTATTTATAGGAAAAGCTTAGGATGCCAAAGGAGACTAAATGAATAAAATAATATTTTTTTAAAAAAAAATCCTACAGCCGCCGGCTGCTTCAAAACATCAGATTTTTCAACAAACCAACAAAAGTGGGGCCCACCTTTTATTTAAAAAATATTTATTTTCCGAAACTTCAATAATTCATAATAAATAGCCCATTTGTCAGAAAAATACAAATGATGTGTCCTTCTATAGGAAATTTAATTCTCTACAACTTTGCAGAAGAAAATTTTTCCAAATTCCCAACATAAATTATCCGAAATCCATAAACGGATGATTTTTCACACCAAAATACTGATAAAAACACATCAGCACAAATTCCTTCTTTTATATCCACAAAATAAATATTTCCTTATCATATAAATCAATAATTAATTATTCACAAATAATATTATAGAACTACAATATTGACAACCAGGTCGTTCCCAGGACAGAGGGGGCCTTCCGATAAGGACTTCTCCTTACTGGCGCGCAATTAAATAACCTCTCCTAGACAGAACTTCCTTAGACATTGTCAATAATGCTATCTAATAATATTATTCAAATAATATGAATTATTGAGTTGATAACGTGAAATACTGTGCAACGACAATTATTGAATCAATACTACAAAATATCAACTGTAGCCATTATTGAATCAATCATAAAAAAATAGCAACGTAGCAATTATTGAGTCAATAAAATATCAATGCAGCAATTATTGAGTCAATAATATAAAATATCAACGTAGCAATTATTGAGTCAATAATATAAAATATTGAACAGTAAATACTGTAACAATAATTGAGTAGGTTCCTTCTCACGTAAGACTCAATAATTCGAAATACTGTGCAATACCGTGTGCTACTGCGCACCACCGCGTACTGTATTTTAACCACCGGGTATTTCAACAGTACTAACGGTAACAACTACGCCGTTATCTTGTAAAAAGTTATTTCTGTCGCTTTCTATATCCGACAGTTATTCCGTTGTGGGGTCCACAAATAACTGCGCCGTCGTACGAATATTCCCCGACAACAAGAATATTCCACGACCAAACGAATATTCCCCGACAACAAGAATATTTTATAACCACTTGCTCATTTTAAAAATATTTGCACATTTCACCCATAACTTTCATATTATCAAGTCAACACCTTACTATTTCGAAATAATATATAAAGAAAATTAAATCTTTATTCATAAAAGTTGGGGTCTTACAATAATCAACTCGAAGGAAGGATCACCGTTTCATATCATTTGATTATTATTGATTTTTTAAAATTAATTTAAGAGATTTTTAAATTTAAAATTGACATAAATTTTTTTAAATTTAATCAATGAAAAATATTATAAATTATTTAAAAAGTATTACTCGTTATAAGTTTTATTGTTTCATAATTTTTAATAAGTCATCTCAATTTTGAGTTTAAAAATATCTCAAATTAACTTTTAAAACTCAATAATGATCATATAATTTAGAATGAAATGAGTATTTATGTTTCATAGTTTTATTAATAAAAATCATAAATTATTAGTTAAGCATCACATGTAGACCTGGCAATTTAGATTGAAAATTATATAGTTAACAAAAATCACTTAGATCTATTGTGTTGGTTAACTAGTTTTGATGTTATGGATTGGTTTGATTTTTGACTCATATTATTATTACAAATAAGGATTGGATCTAGTTTAACTACTTTTGACCTATTTACTGTGACGCCCCCATAATAGGTCCAGTCAATTCAACCCATTCTGAGTCGCCAAATACATGGTACAGAATTTAAATACAAACTTTATATCATACGGTCGTGCAAAATACAACCACACAACTGCGAGTGTCAATACAAATATGTAGAAAATATTAAGATTCAAACTAAGTCCTCATTACAATTATTATCACACTATTTATCAGAAATAGTGAGGACTACTACTGCTCTAACTCGGACCATCACTCTGTCCCCCGACTAGTTCCTGCGACATTCTCATTTCCTGAAGAGAACAACAGATGAAAAGGGTGAGCTCAACTAGCTCAGTAAAGAATATTATGACTAAGATAATGGAAAATAAATTATCGTTAGCCTTCAATAAATCAGATAAAATATAATGGACAACCAATCTTAGATCAATATTCGCAGCGAAAATAACAATTCATTAGAAGAGGTAAGTAGAGAATGAAGTCTACTATCTTCTATGATTTAAAAGTCCATCATCAATGTTTTATCCCTGTAACATCAATCAATATACATCTCGAATCAATATTCATCTTTGCACTACAGGCCAAGGATATTCATTTGTATCATCAGTGGTCATGTTCATCTCAACACCTGTCATCTTTGCACTACGGCCAAAGATATTTATCAGGTAATCATTCATCTTTGCTCTACAGGCCAAAGATATTCAGTTATATCACCACTTAGAACTGAGGATGATGAAAAACCATATAAATAACGAATTCAGTGAAATAAAGGAATATTAAGGATTCGTATTTTAGTTTATCAAAGTTCAAGAATATTCCATAATAATACTTTGTGGAGCAAAATTCAAGAAATAAGCTCAAAACTTAGATCCAATCAAAGATAAGAACTTTAACAAGTAATTTGGACATATAGAAGAAAATTTAATTTTTCCGTGAATAGTGCCGTATACATGAATAGTAATCCCGACGAAAAAGTAAGAATTTATAATAAAATTCATGCCAATATTTTGGTATAATGATATTGAAAAGAATAACATCATTTATGAAAGAAATAACATCCCTTACCTCAAAAGAATAACACTTCTAGCTGGAATATCGGATATAATACCGAAGGAAACTTGCACTAAATAGTAACACTCAAAGTATTGAAATACTCACAAAAATACGCTCGATATCATAGAAAGAAAACTTCTGATTCTGGTGTGATTTTCAATTCTAACCTAAGCACCCTATTTATAGGAAAAGCTTAGGATGCCAAAGGAGACTAAAATAATAAAATATTATTATTTTTTTAAATTTCCTCTGCCGTCGGCTGCTGCCCAAAATCAAAATTTTCAACAAAAGTGGGGCCCACCTTTTTATTAAAAAAATATTTAGTTTTTGAAACATCAATAATTCATAATAGATAGCCCCTTTGTCAGAAAAATACAAATTCTATGTCCTTCCATAAGAAATTTAATTCTCTACAACTTTGTAGAAGGAAGTTTTTCCAAATTCCAAACATAAATTATCCGAAATTCATAAACAGATGATTATCCACACCCAAAATATTGATAAAAACTCATCAGCGCTAATTCCTTCTTTTATATCCACAAAATAAATATTTCCTTATCATATAAATCAATAATTAATTATTCACAAATAATATTACAGAACTACAATATTGACAACCAGGTCGTTTTCAAGAAAGAGGGGGCCTTCCGATAAGGACTTCTCCTTACTAGCGCGCAATTAAATAACCCCTCCTAGACAGAACTTCCTTAGACATTGTCAATAATGCTATCTAATAATATTATTCAAATAATATGAATTATTGAGTTGATAATGTGAAATACTGTGCAATGACAATTATTGAATCAATAATACAAACTATCAACTGTAGCCATTATTGAATCAATTATATAAAATAGCAACGTAGCAATTATTGAGTCAATAAAATATCAATGTAACAATTATTGAGTCAATAATATAAAATATAAACGTAGCAATTATTGAGTCAATAATATAAAATATTGAACAGTAATTACTGTAACAATTATTGAATAATAGCTTCTCACGTAAGAATCAATAATTAGAATTACTGTGCAACACCGTGTGCTACTGTGAAACACCGTGTATCACTGTATTTTAACCACCGGATATTTCAACAGTACTAACGGTAACAACTACGCCGTTATTTATAAAAAGGTTATTTCTGTCGCTTTCTATATCCGACAGTTATTCCGTTGTGGAGCCCACAAATAGCTGCGCCGTCGTACGAATATTCCCCGACAACAAGAATATTTCACGACCAAACGAATATTCCCCGACAACAAGAATATTTTATAACCACTTGCTCATTTTAAAATATTTGCACATTTCACCCATAACTTTCACATTTATCAATCAACACCTTACTATTTCGAAATAATATATAAAGAAAATTAAATCTTTATTCATAAAAGTTGGGGTCTTACAACCTCCCCTCCTTATGAAATTTCGTCCTCGAAATTGACGTACGTACCTGGTATGTCGAAAAGGTGAGGATACCTCGCTTTCATTTCCGATTCCAATTCCCACGTCATTTTCTCAATTGTATGGTTTTTTCACAAAACTTTAACTTGAGGTATAATTTTCGAGCGTAGAACATGCTCTTTCCTATCCAAGATCTTGACAGGTACCTCCTCGTACGTTAAATCTTCAGCTATCTCGTCTGGTTCTAACTCAATAATGCGGTTTGAATCCTTCACATATTTACGTAGCACGGATATATGAAACACGTTATGAACACGAGACATGTTTGGAGGTAAAGCGAGTCTATAGGCCACATTTTTTATTCGGTCAAGAATCTCAAATGGACCAATGAATCGTGGGTTGAGCTTTCCTCTCTTGCCAAACCTCGTAACTCCTTTTCACGGAGCAACACGTAATAACACATGGTCTCCAACATTAAATTTCACGTTATTTCGATGAAGATCCGCATAACTCTTTTGTCGATCTTGTGCTGTTTGTATACGTTGTCGGATTATTTGGATCTTTTCTGTAATCATACGTACCAACTCCTGTCCCAACAATGTCGTTTCACCCACCTCGTTCCAACATACTGGAGAGCGACACTTTCTCCCATACAATGCCTCGAATGGAGCCACGCCTATACTTGCCTGATAACTGTTGTTGTAGGAGAATTCCACCAATGGTAAATACTTATCCCAACTTCCTTTGAAGTCTAGAACACAAAGTCTCAATAGATCTTCAAGAGTTTGAATAGTCTTTTCCGATTGTCCGTCTCTTTGAGGATGATAAGCCGAACTGAATCGTAAATTCGTGCCCATAGCTTTCTGCAAACTGATCCAAAATCGTGAAGTAAATCTGGGATTACGATCCGAAACTATGGATACTGGCATGCCATGCAATCTCACAATCTCATTCACGTACATATGAGCAAGACGTTCAAGGGAATAGTTCTCTCGTATCGGTAAGAAATGAGCAGATTTGGTTAACCTATCAACAATAACCCAAATCGCATTTAAGCCTTGAGAAACCTTGGGAAGACCGGTAACGAAATCCATCGTAATGTGTTCCCACTTCCATTTCGGAATCTCCAGTGGTTGCAATGGACCCTTCGGCACTTGATGCTCCGCCTTTACACGTTGACAAGTTAAACATCTCGAGATGAACTCCGCGATCTCTCTCTTCATATTGCTCCACCAAAATGTATGTCGAAGATAAAGATACATTTTAGTACTCCCAGAATGGATCGCAAACGGTGTGTCGTGTGCCTCCATCATGATTCTATACTTCAAGTCGGAATCGTTAGGAACACAAAGTCTGGAGTTGACTCGAAGTATTCCCTCTTCATCGATTCTTGCTTCTGGGATGGCACCTACTTGTACCTTCTTCTTCATCTTCATCAGCTCCGCATCCGTAGCTTGAGCAGCTTTAACTTTATCAATCAAAGCTGGTTCTACACGTATACTTGACATCATTGCACTCGTTCCCACATATGATCTTCTACTCAACGCGTCAGCTACCACGTTCGCTTTTTCAGGATGGTATTGGATGGTATGATCGTAATCTTTCAACAGCTCAAGCCAACGTCGTTGCCGCATATTGAGTTCCTTCTGAGTGAAGAAATATTTAAGGCTCTTATGATCCGTATAAATCTCCACTTTCTCCCCGTACAAGTAATGTCTCCAGATCTTCAACGCAAAAACGACTGCTGCCAACTCTAGATCATGAGTAGGATAATTGCTCTCATATTCTTTGAGTTGTCGCGAGGCATAGGCTATGACTTTCCCATGTTGCATGAGAACATATCCTAACCCTTTGCCCGAAGCATCGCTGTAGATAACAAATCCATCTGAACCAGATGGTATTGTCAGAACAGGTGCCGAAATAAGTCTCCTCTTGAACTCTTGGAATCTCTTCTCGCATTCCTCGCCCCAAACGAATTTTGTATCTTTTCGAGTTAACTGTGTTAATGGAGTAGCGATTCGAGAAAATCCCTCTACGAATCTCCGATAATAACCAGCTAAGCCCAGAAAGCTTCGTACTTCGGTCACCGACTTAGGTTGCTCCTAGCTTTGTATTGCTTCAATCTTCGCCGGGTCAACAGATACTCCACGTTTCGATACCACGTGCCCAAGAAATGCTACTTCCTCAAGCCAAAACTCGCATTTCTTCAGCTTGGCATATAGCTTGTTCTCACGAAGCTTTTGAAGTACCAACTTTAAATGGTGTTCATGATCTTCACGGCTTTTAGAATAGATGAGGATGTCATCAATAAAGACAACAACGAATTGATCCAAATACTCCTTAAATACACGGTTCATCATATCTATGAAAGCAGCATGAGCATTAGTCAATCCAAAAGACATGACTAAGAACTCATAATGCCCGTACCGTGTTCTGAAAGCAGTCTTTGGAATATCTTCAGTTTTAATATTCAGCTAATGATATCCAGAACGAAGATCGATCTTTGAAAAGAACTGTGCTCCTTGCAACTGGTCGAACAGGTCATCAATACGAGGTAACGGATACCTATTCTTGATGGTGACATGGTTCAACTCCCGATAGTCAATACAAAGTCGCATACTCCCGTCTTTCTTTTTATGAATAAAACAGGAGCACCCCAAGGAGACGTACTAGGACGAATAAAACCGATGTCTAACAACTCTTGTAATTGGACCTTTAACTCCTGAAGTTCAATAGGAGTCATTCGATATGGGGTTTTAGAAATGGGCTTTGTACCGGGCTCAAGGTCAATAAAGAATTCAACTTCACGTTTTGGGGGTAGACCGGGAAGTTCTTCGGGAAATACATCAGGAAACTCATTAACAACGAAAATATCATTCAAATCTGATGTATTCTGATTTAGATCAGTGACATGAGCTAAGAAAGCTTGACATCCGTTTTTCAATAAACGAATAGCTTTATGACTTGAAATGATATTGACTGATTTTAGTGGTTTGGTGATTTGGATTCGTACAACAGGTTGATTAGGAATATGAAAACTAACAACCTTACGAAAATAATCAATTCTGGCATGGTAATTGGTTAACCAGTCAATTCCTAAAATCACGTCAAATGCAAGTATTTTCAAAGATATAAGATCAACAGGTAAGGTAAGGGTACCAATCTGAATCAAGCAAGATTTGTAAACTGTAGATGTAACAAAGGTTTCTCCCAACGGAGTTTCAACAAATAAGTCAAAGTCTAATTTATCAGAAGTCAAGTTCAAACGTTGAGCACAAGCAGGTGAAATAAAAGAATGGGTAGCACCGGTATCTAACAAGGTGTAAACTTCGCAAGAGTTTATGATCAGCTTACCCGTAATCACCTCGTGTGGATTCCTCGCGTTTTGGGCTGTCACGACAAACGCTCTTCCAGGAATTACTGACTTTGACTTGTCTGCAACCGCCTTTGGAATCACCACCCCCGCTGAACTTGGTTTCGTAACAGGACAATCTCGAGCTATATGTCCTTCCTTTTCACAGTTATAACATGCTTTGAACTGTTGTGGGCAGTTTGGGCTGATGTGTCCCTCTTTCCCGCATTTATAGCATACGACCGGTGGTCGTTCTCTTCCCCTAGAAACAGTTGATGCTGGTGCTGATGTCGATGTCTTCACGTTCTCATTGTTGTACCTTCTCTTCTTGAAATCTCCCCCCGATTCGCTTCTTCTACTATCATGGCCACGATTACCACCGGAGTGGTTATCGATTCTGTCATACTTCCCTCCTCGCTGGTTGTCATTGCTCCAATGACTACTGCCACCGGTACGACCTTGGTTGTGGTCCCTCGGTTGAACATAATCATTATCTCGTTCTAATAACTGGGCTCTGTTTACTACATCCGAATATAAAAAAAATTTATGAGAAATGAGATATTGACGTATTTCGGGTTTCAAACCTCTTAGAAACATCCGCGTCATACGTTCCTCATTCTCCACCAAATGAGGTGCAAACCTGGACAGCTTCGCGAACTTAGCCTCGTACTGGGATATCGTCATGTTGTTTTGCTCGAGTCTGATAAACTCTACTTCCTTCATATGACAAATACTTTCAGGAAAGTACCTGTCATTAAACAGTTTCTGGAACGCTTCCCAAGACATCTTGAGTGCGGCAGGCTGGGTACGCTTCACGGATTTTCACCAGTCATCTGCCTCTCCACGGAACATAAACGTGGCAAATGGAACCTTCTGTTCCTCCGTACATCCCAAGACATCAAATATCTTGAAAATTTGTTTAATTCACGTCTCCGCCTTGATCGGATCTGGCTTTCCCAGAAACTCTGGTGGTCCCAATTCTTTGAACTGCTTGACAGTAACAATTCGCAAGTTGTTATTATCTCCACCTGTATGTTGCACACGAGTCTCCCTCGTCTGGTTTTGCATGAACTGCAGAAAACTTCTAAACATCTCATCGTTTATCGTCTGACCAGCGTTGTTTTCAGGATGAACATTGCTTTCTTGTTGCACGTTCTCCTGGTTAGTGATTAAAGGTGTCTCCACGGTCTCATTCACTTCGTTCTTAACGTTTTCAGCTGCCATTCTCAAATACTGCCATAAAACAAGGGTTAATTAAACAAATCAACATATCACATATTAACCCTATGCTCCGACTGACCAATTAAATACCACATAAGCTTAGGTAGGACACACTAGCGAAGGATTTACTTGTCTCTCCCCTCCTAGTTCTATTCTCCGATCTCCGCCAGAGATCATATCCCTAAGCTCTGATACCAACTGTGACGCCCCCAAAATAGGTCCAGTCAACCCAACCCATTCTGAGTCGCCAAATACATGGTACATAATTTAAATACAAACTTTATATCATACGGTCGTACAAAATACGACCACACAACTGCGAGTGTCAATACAAATATGTAGAAAATATTAAGATTCAAACTAAGTCCTCATTACAATTATTATCACACTATTTATCAGAAATAGTGAGGACTACTACTGCTCTAACTCGGACCATCACTCTGTCCCCCGACTAGTTCCTGCGACATTCTCATTTCCTGAAGAGGACAACAGATGAAAAGGGTGAGCTCAACTAGCTCAGTAAAGAATATTATGACTAAGATAATGGAAAATAAATTATCGTTAGCCTTCAATAAATCAAATAAAATATAATGGACAACCAATCTTAGATCAATATTCGCAGCGGAAATAACAATTCATTAGAAGAGGTAAGTAGAGAATGAAGTCTACTATCTTCTATGATTTAAAAGTCCATCATCAATGTTTTATCCCTGTAACATCAATCAATATACATCTCGAATCAATATTCATCTTTGCACTACAGGCCAAAGATATTCATTTGTATCATCAGTGATCATGTTCATCTCAACACCTGTCATCTTTGCACTACGGCCAAAGATATTCAGTTATATCACCACTTAGTACTGAGGATGATGAAAAATCATATAAATAACGAATCCAGTGAAATAAATGAATATTAAGTATTCGTATTTTAGTTTATCAAAGTTCAAGAATATTCCATAATAATACTTTGTGGAGCAAAATTCAAGAAATAAGCTCAAAACTTAGATCCAATCAAAGATAAGAACTTTAACAAATAATTTGGACATATAGAAGAAAATTTAATTTTTCCATGAATAGTGCCGTATACGTGAATAGTGCCGTATACATGAATAGTAACCCCGACGAAAAAAGTAAGAATTTCATAATAAAATCCATGCCAATATTTTGGTATAATGATATTGAAAAGAATAACATCATTTATGAAAGAAATTACATCCCTTACCTCAAAAGAATAACACTTCTGGCTGAAATATCGGATATAATACCGAAGGAAACTTGCACTAAATAGTAACACTCAAAGTATTGAAATACTCACAAAAATACGCTCGATATCATAGAGAGAGAAAACTTCTGATTCTGGTGTGATTTTCAATTCTAACCTAAGCACCCTATTTATAGGAAAAGTTTAGGATGCCAAAGGAGACTAAAATAATAAAATATTTTTTTTTTAAATTTCCTCTGCCGTCGGCTGCTGCCCAAAATCAGAATTTTCAACAAAAGTGGGGCCCACCTTTTTATTAAAAAAATATTTATTTTTTGAAACATCAATAATTCATAATAGATAGCCCCTTTGTCAGAAAAATACAAATTCTATGTCCTTCCATAGGAAATTTAATTCTCTACAACTTTGTAGAAGGAAGTTTTTCCAAATTCCAAACATAAATTATCCGAAATCCATAAACAGATGATTATCTACACCCAAAATATTGATAAAAACTCATCAGCGCTAATTCCTTCTTTTATATCCACAAAATAAATATTTTCTTATCATATAAATCAATAATTAATTATTCACAAATAATATTACAGAACTACAATATTGACAACCAGGTCGTTCCCAAGAAAGAGGGGGCCTTCCGATAAGGACTTCTCCTTACTGACGCGCAAATAAATAACCCCTCCTAGACAGAACTTCCTTAGACATTGTCAATAATGCTATCTAATAATATTATTCAAATAATATGAATTATTGAGTTGATAATGTGAAATACTGTGCAATGACAATTATTGAATTAATAATACAAACTATCAACTGTAGCCATTATTGAATCAATCATATAAAATAGCAACGTAGCAATTATTGAGTCAATAAAATATCAATGTAACAATTATTGAGTCAATAATATAAAATATCAACGTAGCAATTATTGAGTCAATAATATAAAATATTGAACAGTAATTACTGTAACAATTATTGAGTAATGGCTTCTCACGTAAGAATCAATAATTAAAATTACTGTGCAATACCGTGTGCTACTGTGGAACACCGTGTATCACTGTATTTTAACCACCGGGTATTTCAACAGTACTAACGGTAACAACTACGCCGTTATTTATAAAAAGTTATTTATGTCGCTTTCTATATCCGACAGTTATTCCGTTGTGGGGCCCACAAATAGCTGCGCCGTCGTACGAATATTCTCCGACAACAAGAATATTCCACGACCAAACGAATATTCTCCGACAACAAGAATATTTTATAATCACTTGCTCATTTTAAAATATTTGCACATTTCACCCATAACTTTCACATTTATCAATCAACACCTTACTATTTCGAAATAATATATAAAGAAAATTAAATCTTTATTCGTAAAAGTTGGGGTCTTACATATTCTATAAATGCAAACTTTGACCCATATTTTCAATATGGACATAAAGCTATTCATCAACATTTTATCTATTATGACAGTGGTTCTGTTGACCACCCCCAACCCCAACCCCACCCCCACCCACCCACCCACCCACCCAAAAAAATACTATCTCCGTTCTTTTAAGAGTGCAGTTTTAGCAAAAAAAAATTATTCCTTAAAGAATGCAGTTTTAGGAACCCAAAGCCATCTTTTTTTAAATATGCCCTTGTTTTAATTAATGCACTAAATGGAAAAGTTAATGCACTAAAGGAAGATAAAGGCTAGCTTTGTCATTTTATCCCACTTATTGATTTGTGTGCTTTTTGCTAAAACTGCACTCTTTAAAGAACGGAGATAGTAATATCTATTGATTATGTATACACCCCCCGCCCCCTACTCTCACCCACCTCACCCTCCCAAAAAAATAATATTTATTGATTATGTATATACCCCATCCCCCGCTCCCACGCCACCCCACCCCACCCCACCCCACCCCACCCCACCACCCTACCTAAAAAATAATATCTATTGATTATGTATACACCCCCACCCCGCCACCCTGCCCCCCTGCACCCACCCCCACCGACCCCAACTCCCACTCCACCACCCTGCCCCACCCAGCCACCCAAAAAATAATATCTATTGATTATGCCTGAGGAACCCGATGGTGCAATTTGGAACTTATTGCTCAGTTCATGTAGATTCTACGGTAAACTGGATATGGGAAAGAAATTCGCTAAAAAATTATAATAGAGATAAGGGATAATTAATGGGAAACTTACCTTAAAGACTGTGTAAACTTTATCATATCATATTACTAAATGTGTAAATTATTTTCAGAATTTCTATTATTATATCATATTACACATTATACTTAAAAAATAAATTATACTTAAATTAAGATTTTTATGATCACTTTGTTGGAAATAGAGAAAATGTTTCAAATTTTGAGTTTGAAAATATCTCAAATTAACTTTCAAAACTCAATAATGATCATATAATTTAGAATGAAATGAGTATTTATGTTTTATAGTTTTATTAATAAAAATAATAAATTATTAGTTAAGCATCACATGCATATTTAAGGAAAGTTTCCCATTAATTATCCCTCATCTCCAGATTGACACTAAGCCACTAATATTGAAATTTATTCTTTAAATTAAGTTGTAATACTATAGAAATTATGACGAAATTTGAAGGAAAAAACTCTTTTATGTATAAATACAAAACTATTTTACAAATAAAGAAATTGTGTGCAGCACGGATGGAGTAATGAGCTGTTCGTCATGTGAGTGGTCTTTGGAGCACATCTGCTGTACTTTTATATATATATATAAATTAAGAGCACTCTTTTTATCTAACATTTTTTTTTAAATAGTACTTTTTTATTAAAATTACGTGGTTGTTATTCGGGTAAATTGTTCCTTTAAATTTTTCATAGCCATTTTGATCACATAGTAACTAAAGAGTCTATCGAGTTCAATAATAGTAAAAGAGTTCGTGTGATGAAAAATGGTAAAATCTTTATTCCAGTTTTATACAACGTAACATCTATCGTGGACATCATATGGAGATGAGAATTAATTTAATAATTTAAGTAATGGACATGCATGTTTGATTCTGAATGCATATTCTATAATCAATATTATATGTGTATGTATATGTATATGTAATGTGTTTATTCATTCCCCCAAGCATGTTAATTAGTAAAAAATTGATGATTGTATTTAATTTAAGTTACTATACTTGATGCATAAAATTCACCAAATAATCACTTTTAAATTTATTTATTTTTACAAACTGAATAAGGTTATGTCCGGAGTTTGTATTAACTGGTGCATATGTGCTATCGTAATGCAGTTACCTTTTATAAAAATTTTAAGAGTAAACAATTATAATACGAGTCTTGGAAAAAAGAAAATTAATAATTTAACGTACAATTTATTAATTTGTGTAATTAGTTCGGATAGAAAGAATTTAACGAGTTATATTTGGATTCTTTATTTGGGTATTATCAGAGCCGACCCTGGGGGAGGGCCACCAGGACTACCGCCCGGGACCCACAGCTGGGGGGCCCAAATTTTTTTATAAGCTTTATGTATATATGTGTATAAAAAAAATAAAAAATAAAACAAAAGAAGTTGTCGCCTGTACTTGTTAATGAAAAGGAAAGTCAATCAATCCAATCAGTCTTTATATACTCAATCTCAAAAAGAAACGTACTAAGTAAAGAAGTCTATAAAATATAATATAAAACAAATCAATAAATATGGGGAATCAAAACAGACTCTTAGCCACAAAAAGAAGAAAATGCTTATGGAGATTCGGAAGGAAGCATGTAGACTCAAATATGTAGTTTTTATTTTTTAATGCAATGTTTACAATCCGAGGTACTCTTTTTCTTTCGTTTAGGATTTTGTCCCATTGAATTTTTCTCAAACAAGGTTTTAATGAGGTCCCAAAGTGTTATTTCTTATCTTTTGTAAATTCTTATAATTAATTTTAATAAAATTAATTAGTTGATAATTTATTTATTTTTTTGTTTAATTTTTATAAAAGGGCACACTTGAGAAAATTTGTCATGGGCCTTAGAAAATTCAGGAACCGGCTCTGGGTATTATATTGCTTACTCTAGGTACAGATTCCGTACTTTTATATTGATAGTCTTGTTAAATTTAATTAGTTCGTTTTGTTTCTCGTTTCGAATTTGATTATTGTTTGACATAATTATTTTTTATGAAATTAATATGATTGTTTCATGTTGACGTTGATAAATAGAACTTGTATTTGTACTCGTTGAATTAGTTAGGTTGACGTATCTAGTATTTATTTTAATGTACACAGGGTCGGCCCTGAGGGAGTGCAGAAGGGACGACCACACAGAGCCCCCAAATTTGGAGGACCCCCGAATTTTTTTTTGTGTATATATAAAAAATTGATTATAGATGTTTGATTGATGATTTTGCAACAAAAAATACAAGAATGATGTTAGCGATCGTGTGAAGTTTATTGTCCATTTAAGTTTTAGCTACCTTTTTTTTAATTAATAATTTATTGAAGTTTTAGCTATATTTTCTTTCTAATTGATAATTTTGTTACTCGACGTTGACATTTATTATTTTAATTAATGAGGAATTTTGATATAAATTGTGCTTTATATATTGGTGCTAATAAAAAAATTAGTATTTTTATATGCAAGAGGCCCTTTATTTTTTTCTCGCACAGAGCCTCCAAATTCTTAGGATCGGCCCTAGATGTACAAGTTAACGTATCTTTATAACTTTGTGTTTATGTTTGTTTCGTTGTTACATGTACACTTAGAACCCTTTTGTTAGTATGGTGTCGCATGTATTGTGACATTATCTTTGTTAAAATATACCGTAAGGTATATTTTAGTTATAACCATATGTGGGGATACCACAGACATGTCTTCTTGGTACTGAGGCATGACACATTTTGTGGCGCGGTGTGATTAGTCCACGACACCTCCATTTTGTGCTCCGATTAAAGTTGGTCATATGGTGATTTTGTTTTGCGAGACGTATGGGTCGACCCTAGCTAATTTTTTATTCTATTATGTTTTACGGATTGGTGATATTTGTGCCGAAAATACCTTTCGATTTTTCATATATCCAGATTAATTTCACAGTCTTATGTGCAGTAGCGAAACCAGAACATTTTTAGAGGGGGGTCAAAATACATCAGTAAAAAAAATTATTTATTGACGCTTGGAGTGCTTCTTTCAAATTTATTTTGCATAATTATAGTATTTCACAACATCATATTTCAATCATTGTCAACTTTTAAGTTGTGAATCTAATGACTTTAAATACATATATATATATATATATATATATATATATATTAATTTCTCCTAAACTATGGAACTATTAATCAGACTTTGAAGTTTTTAGTCAACTGATTAGCTACTTTTATAGATAAATTACAAATTTTAATATTATATATTCAAAACCTTATATTGTGGTTCATGGGATTAATTAGCTTGAAAGAAGAAATTCCAGTAACAAAAACAAAAAAAAGAAGATATTTAATAATCTTGATAAGATAGAACTATGGTGCACTTATGATCACTATATATAGTGGGATTCAAAAAAAATGTTTTATTTCTTTAGCTTTTAATTTATTTTTAATTAGTTTACAGAGACATTTGCTACCACCTTTTTATGCCCCACTTTGATGATAAAGCAAAAGCAAGAGAAAAACAAAGAAGAAAAAAATACATAAAAGAAATAAAAGCCAACAACCCCCGGAGATTCCATGGTGGGACCCCCTCCTTCCACCTCTGGCTATGTGTGATTGTATGTGTGATATTATTTGACTTGCCTATGTGACAAGATACGTTTCTGTTTTGTTCTGAGTTGGGTATAAAATAGCACCCAATCATTTGATTTCGTTTCAGTTCAGTTCAGTTCAATTAATTGAGTTATTTATTTTAGTTTATTTTTTTTGCACTTTATATTCGTACTGGTCATTTGGTTTATATTGTGTTTTTCCTTCTGACGGGTAATCAAGTGTGATGAAAATTGCCTTTAATTCAATGGTTTAGATATTTTATTTAGGCTCCAATATTGATTTATTTGGAGTTGTATTAAATATCTTAGATTGTAGTTTGAGTAGATTTGACATTTATTATGATTTGTCTTATGATACTTATTGATTATTAAGATTATTTTTTTGTGTCTTAAAGTATTGTTAGAATAAAATTATATTTTGTGTGTAATATCTTTTTCTATTTCAAAAAAGAGGGTGTTAGAATTTTATGTTTTTGTCAACTGCTAATTTTCCATAGTAGCATGCAGTGGCAGACCAGTAGTATAAACTAAATACGCCAGTACTGATATTCTAATTGGTTTTTACTTTTATAGTAGTACTACTATGTAGGAGTATGTATATATTTGTAATTGGATCCTCGTATTCTAGTTTGGGTCCTCTTAATATGTGTCCTAAGGGCACATGGTAAGCACACAATTCGAGAATATTTTTTTAAACTATGTGCATATTCCTTTGATTTTTGCATTTGCACCAAGTTCAAGAAAATATACACACAATTCAAGAAAATATTCCCTTGAATTATGTACTTAACATGTGGCCTAAGAAGATTACATGTTAAGAAATTCCTTCTAATTTATAGTAATACTAATTCATTCATTAATCGATCCGCAGCACCTCTTGATAGGAGATTTGGTTGATTTGTCCAAACAAACAAACAACGGTCGGCTGGTTTCCTGAAAAATAACAATAAATGTCGCAAACATTTATTCCACGAGTTAGTATAACAATTAATACTCTCTCTATCCATTATGTACTAATCACAATTTTAAAAAACAAAAATATACTCCTTATTAACATCATAATAAGTAGTATATGTCAGTGTGTGTTATGAAGAAAGTATATAGTATTTGTTTGGCATAAGACACCCCACCTCAACAAATGCTGAATCATTTCATATTTTGTTTATATTGATTTTTAAGTAAACTTCATCGATCCTTGTAATTTTCTTCTACTAATTATACGTGATGTGATGTTTAGGCTTAATAAATCTCAGTGGCGTGATTTTGAGGAAGAAAAAATTGGTAATTATAAATTTAGTAATATACTATAGATAGTAAATTATTAAGTGGTAATTTTGGCACATTTTAGAACTGAGTTGCAACTCTAGTATCCTGTGGCTGTGGCTGTGGCTCTCGATCGGAAGAGTAATATATACATATACTAGTACAAGGTTCAAATTAATCCAGCTCATATATATATATATATATATATATATATATATATATATATATATATATATATATATATATATATATATATATAATTGATGTAAGAGCTGCAGATTCGATCCCTATCATTTTTTAATAAATACATACATACATACATATATATATAGGTCTCCATCCGCGACAACCAGTTGTTACAGACACTATTCAGCAACCATGATCTTAACCCTTGATCTCGATATTGAATGGCCCAATTTAATCACAATTTCTTCCTGCCACTAGAGGCTCTAGCGGCAGTAATATTCCTTAAATTCGCATGACAAATTACCAAAAATGCCCTCCTGCCACACTGTCTGCCGCTACCAGCTGTGGCGGCAGTGTGGCTATAGATTGATTCAAAGCCCACTTAAATATATTAGGTATACATGGGTACACTCTCTATCCCAAAAATAAGATAAGTTTGAATTATAAAATTTATATACATTATTTTTAGATTTAAAATTCATGTAATTTATTTTTAATTTTTAAAAAATATAAATTTATGATTTAATTAACATTTTTCAAATAATTTATAATTTTCATAATTGAATTGTAAATTTGATGAATTCATATAAATTTTAAACTCTAAAAAACAAAAAATTAATAATCTCAAATTGAGATATAAAAAAAAAAAAAAGTCACAGGTTAATGTGAGATTGTGACTTTTTTTTATCAAAGTAATATTTTCATAAAATATAGACTCATTTTACTCATTTCTATATTATAAATTGAAACTTTTAATTTTTCAAAAATGAGTAAAGTTTCATAAAATAAAATTCAAAAAAATTAAAGTTGAAAATTTTTAATTGTTAACTTTTTTTAATGAAAATTAACACATCTTTTAAAAAATAAAAAAATTCTAATTTTTTTTATGATGATAAAGTTTTTTTATTTACTTTTTTTGAATCTATATTTTATAAAAACTTTACTCATTTTTATTAAAAAAAAAACTATTATTTTCTGAAAATAAAGTTTTATTTTTTGAATCTATATTTAATAAAAAACTTTACTCATTTTTTTAAATTGAAAAAATATCTACTTTTTTTTTCTTGAAAATAATAATTATCTCAATAATAAGTCTATATTTTATGAAACTCAAAAATATTATTTTGATAAAAAAAAGTCACAATCTCACATTAACCAGTGACTTTTTTTTATCTCAATTTGAGATTATTAATTTTTTTTGTTTTTTAAAGTTTAAAATTTATATGAATTCATCAAATTTACAATTCAATTATGAAAATTATAAATTATTTGAAAATTATTATTAAATCATAAATTTATATTTTTTAAAAATTAAAAATAAATTACATGAATTTTAAATCTAAAAATAATTTATATAAATTTTATAATTCAAACTTATCTTATTTTTGGGATAGAGGGTGTACCCATGTATACATAATATATATAAGTAGGTTTTGAATCAATCTATAGCCACACTGCCGCCACAGCTGGTAGCGACAGGCAGTGTGGCAGGAGGGCATTTTTGGTATTTTTGGTAATTTGTCATACGGATTTAAGAAATATTACTGCCGCTAGAGCCTCTAGCGACAAGAAGAAATTGTGATTAAATTGGGCCATTTAATATCGAGATCAAGGATTAAGATCATGGTTGCTGAATAGTATTTGTGACAACCGATTGTCACGGATGGAGACCTCTTATATATATATATATATATATATATATATATATATATATATATATATATAAATGAGTGCATGCATGCTAGCTGATGAAATGAAATAAATATAGTACTCCAAATCTCCAATACGCCTGGACCTACAATTGAATTCATTGAGCTAGCTAGCTAGCTAGGCCGCCAGCCCCAAACTTTAATATTGGCACATGAAAAAGTTAGCTAATTAAACTACCTACCTACCTATCTTTATCGATTAGTTGCAACTGGCATGAAATAATTAAGAGCTACGTCTACTTTATAATTACTACTACTACTACAATCTAATAGGAGTAAGTGTTTATTTGGGCAGGCAAAATTAGTAATTTATAGGAGCACCAAATAATGCCGGATTCATTCATTCATTCTAATTATAAATTAGTAGCAATTTATGCATGCTATATATTGCTAGCCACCCTATTCAATTTAATGACTTTTAATTAGTGGGTGCAATCTCGCTTGCAGGATGCCCTTTGTTGTTTCTTTAACATATTAACACTAGTACTACTATTTTCAATAAATAATTTGGTACCACTTTGATGCATAGTGTTAACGTCAAGATTCTCTCACGTGTCTTAATTATTAAAAGCCCGTCTAATCCTGCACAGTAAACAAGTTAGCACCGGATCTCGACGGCTTGGGCCGCTTAGAATCGCTCCGGTGTGAGAATAAGTACAGACCAAAAAAAAGATCAATAATGAAGGGTTGTGTTCTGGTGTTTCTCTGAGTAAAAATGTCATGTGTATGTCCGTACCTTTTTTGTGTAATACTCTGCCCCTTATATTCATCTCACCAACTTGCATGTATCCCCTTTTTGCTGATGTTAGCTAACTGCATGCAGGCTTTATCAAACCCTGATTCCTACTAGGTCAATATTATGTCAAATCCTCATTAATTAAGACAATTTTATCCATCTCTTCAATCAGTCGCCTGTTAATCTCTGATTACAGGTAACCCTTATCAGTTAAAATATTAGACCCGGTTACGCCACCTGTCCAGCATAGTTGTTCAGCCCAATCAAAATATTAAATAATAACCCAATGTTCCAAAAGTTAAAATGACTATGACCCGGTAGACCAAAAATAAGTATGACCCGACTGGCCCCAATAGTTACGGCCCAACACATGGCATGGGACACTCAATTTTGAAACAAACTAAGTATATATATATATATATATATATATATATATATATATATATATATATATATATATAGTTTCCTCTATATATCATATATATTTATACAATAAGTCTAGGCAGACATTATTATTGGACTTTAAAATTAAATATTTTTTATTTTTTTATTTTTTTATTTTTTTATTTTTTTTATTTTTCTTGTGACTCTTAAAAAATGTATAGTATTTATTACAACTAAATTTTTTATAAAATATAGTATTTTAGGTGTAATTTAGATACATATACAAGAACAGTGTTTAACAGTCTGTACAACACTGATCTTATATATGTATTCAAATTATATCTAAAATATTATATTTTGTAAAAAATTTAATTGTAATAA
The DNA here is from genome assembly GCA_020205555.1 of Panax stipuleanatus. NCBI lineage: Eukaryota > Viridiplantae > Streptophyta > Magnoliopsida > Apiales > Araliaceae > Panax > Panax stipuleanatus. The sequence continues at coordinate 1,533,321 of CM035124.1, forward strand.
ATACTATACATTTTTTAAAAATACAAGAAAAACAAAAAAAAAATTAAAAATTAACAATATTCAATTTTAATGTCCAATAATAATGTCCATATAGAAGGACTCATATTTATATATGGAGTAGCAAAAATAGCATATGTCACCAATAAAAGATGCTATATGAATTTAGTACGTCGTAATTTGGTGGGGACCACTACTAGTATATGTATGTGTGTGTGTGTATTTACATTCATTACCAACTTGGAAGGTTGTTGGCGATGATAAATTCTACGTTCCATATATGGCCTGATTGCCAAACCTATTTTACATAAGACACGCAACAACAACAACAAAAAAAAGCCATCGTCAAACATATATTTAATTTCCCTCCATGCATCTCTTACCTTGCCTTTATTTGGAATTTCTTATAAATAAATTATTCTACTTTGAAAATTCATATTTACGCATACAAACAAAAATGATACTTCTAGCTCCCACCCATTTCATACAAAATTTATGCCACCATGTGGTTTTTGGGTTTAGGTCAAGAGTATAATAAATCAACCAAGCTACTACAGTGTCAGTGTAACAATCCGAGTCAAATCTCGAATTTAGAACAAATTTTGGGTCAAATTTCAAGTCCGAATCGAATCAAATTCATCCAAAATAAGGCCTTAAACTACTGATCAAATAGTATTTTCTTGGGTCATCTTAGCCCATCACAGGCTCACCCAAAAGTCATGACTGAATGTACTATTGGTAGTAACTTATTTTCTTATATACAGACAAATTTCTCCCCTATCTTTCGATGTGGGACTGGGGTGTTACAAACTCTCCCACTTAAATTTCTGACGTCCCCGTCAGAACCGATCACACACACGGTCCAAAGATTTTTGCCTCTCTAGCCATTGTGGGATAATACCGGCTGGCTTCGTATCCCCACCTCCGGACCTTCATCTCTCCATTGTAGAATAATACCACCAGCCTTCGTGTCCCCACCTCCGGCAACCCGATCGGATTATCCGACCCGAACTTTCGAGAGTCGACTTTGATACCAACACTTTAACCTCTCTTTCTATTTCGGATAGGGGGTGTTACAGCCAATGTGCATCTTCTGGTCAATTTATATTATATTATATATATATAATATATCATCTGGTAAAGTTGTACGAAAAGCTTTGCGCACCTAACGAATTAAACACAAATATAAATTCATAGCAAATGTTAAGGCTGCTGCGTGAGTGATTGAACAGTCTCACTCGTCCATAATGGTGTTTGTTTACCTCTAGAAACAATTTTTATGTTATTAAATTTTTTTACGGTTAAAAATTTAAAATGATGGTGTTATGTCAGTTAAATGCTTGTGAAAAGTGATGTGTATTAAAATTAGAATAATGCTACATACTCAAATTATTCTATAAATATTTTATAAATTATTGATGTGACATACTCCACCTCAGTTTTTTATGTGAGACCGAAGAATACATTGAAATAATTTGTTGATAAATATATTAAGGAGGAATACGCCACATTAACAATTTGTAACAAATTTGTAGAATAATTTGTCTGCTTAAAATTATGATCATAAAATAAAAATGTTTTGGATGTAGGTAGTGTAGTACAATGAAATATACCATAATGGGTGTGGTGTATTCACAACTTAAATTGAAATAAACATTCTTAATCAATCCCGGTCAGGAGAAATATATTTCATTAAAATACATATACGTCAATAAATTATCAACGAAAATCATTAAAATACAAACAAACACCTGAAGAAAAACCCCACAAAAATCAACCACCGCATAATAGGGGAAAACCCTCTAACCTAATCCCTCAACAGGGATCGGAATTTGGCACCTATCAACTGAAATTGAAAAGAGGAAAAAGGAAAAAGAAAAAAGGGTCTCTATATAATGGGGCTTTGTAACAACAAACCACATCCCCCCGTGTGTTGCACATACAGAAAAATGAATGCCTTTTCGTAAGTCCGGCCATAAATCATATTTCATGAAATTTTCTTCTCTTAGGAGCAGAAAACCAGCTTCATCAGAGACATCAAACTGCTCATCGGATGGCATATGGCTTACTGAGTTTTATCATGTACAGTGGGGCTCGAGTATTCAGCTCCATTTTCCGAACTAATTACCTCGGATGAAGCGCTGGATGACATATCACTATTACCGCTACTACGGAAACTCTTTGCAGCTAATGAGGAGTTTCTTTGACCATCAGTAGTTGCAGGCACCTGGCCCTCCTCCGCTAGTTTTCTGAGAAGGTTCATGATAGTAGGAATGAACTTGGTGGACAAGGACAGAATTCCAGGAAGCTGTAAAAACACAAGAAAAATTAATAAGGCCAACAATAAGTCAATAAACAAGATATCAAATTCTTACACTACAAACAACTATTAACAATTGTAAACTAACTATGGAGTACTACTACACATCATATTTGTTGTTTTCAACTTAAACGAAATTAAATCATTTTTAAATTTTAGGATTTCACAAATCGACTACAAAAGGTCAAAATGCATCTCTAATTTTGGGGTGGAGGGAGTATTTGGGAGGTTGGGACCATGTTATAGAACACAATTATAGAATTTATCTAAGCAAAATGGGCTATTGGAACTCCTTAATTGAACTCGCTTCCGGTACTGGGGGAACCAAAAGTTTAAATAACTCAACACTCACAGCGCCATTGCGGAATTCACCCGAGATGTCTAGCTGCACCCACAGGGCTTTGGTAAGTAGATAACCAACAAAGATGACAAGAAGCCACAGAGGATTCCTGCCATTAGGAAAAGAAAATATTAGGTCAGTTCCCGTAGCTATTGATGGAAAAAATATAACTGCAAATCCATTCAACAAAAAAAACAGAAACAAATACCTCAAAAGTGTCATAAATTCATTGAACCCTAGCACTATTAAGGCAACAATAGCCCATGGAGGTGGTAACCAGTTGTTACCACGCCTGCTAGCTTCCTGAAAGTCAAGATATAGGAGAGATAAAATCAGGAATTACTAACATTAGAAGGGGAAAGATGATCTTCAGAATAGTAGTATGTATGAGATCATGCCTGAGCAGCAATAGCTTGAGTAACAGTGTACTCGGTCTCTGCCTTAAATTGCCTCCATAAAGATTTGCACTGAACAGGAGTAATCAATGTCTTTGACGCCGGAACCTGAGTTGGAAGAATTTAAGGCAAGAAGAAATGAGTGCTGCAGAATGAGGATAGGTCCTCAAAAAATGCCACGCTTACAAAGTACAAACCAATATTTTGTTACTTGTGTGAGAGAGGGGGCAAGTGCACTAATGCATGTTCATTTGCATGTAAAATGTAAATATGTGTGTTTGTGTGTGTGTGTGTGTGTGAGAGAGAGAGAGAAGAGAGAGCACAGGAGGACATAAAACAGGCATTAGCTTTCCTGAGACAACAGTAACTTGTAATAATTACCAGACAATTAAAATTGGAAATATTTGAACCTTTTGCAGTAAAACTAATTTTGTATCAATCTATGCCTCGCTGAATACAAGGTTAAAAAACAATCGCCCACATGGAAGCCTTTGACAATAAGTTGTTTTACAGAAACAACCCTACAACAGCTAGAGTTTAGTAATTCAAGCAATTATATATGGTATGTGCAAGGAAAATATATCAGCTAATGGATATGATGATTAAATAACAATGCTATATCCTGAAAGTTTTCTTAGACTTCTATGTTCATTATCTGGTAAATCTAGTAATTTCTATAGTACAACAACATGCCAGCACAAAGTTACACTTTGTCTATAAATTTTGCATGAAATAGATCACCTCTTCCCAAGTGCTTGTCGCCAGAGCGTCAAGTGAAGTGGTGGCTTTATTTGTTGCAGTACCACTCTTGGTATCAACTAAAGCAAGTGCTAGAGTATTCTCAATATTATCAGCAGCATCATCCAAACGAATAGCCGCCATAACAGACAGCAGTTTCAACGACTGAAATAAAGTAAAATGTTATAAATCTATACAAGCAAAAATAATATATATATATATATATATATAAAGTCAAAATATTTATTCCATAAATGTGATGAAGGATATCATACTGCAGAGCGAGCAGTTTTGGTAATTGCACGAATGTCTTCCTTCCCAGTCCAGACCCGCGGCATTGAATCAGAGTCGTGGCTAAATAATGTTGTGAACCTGAGGGTAATATTACAGTCAATCCCCGCAGTTAAAAGTTTAAACAACTAATCCCAAAGAACTCAATGTTGAGAACCCAAATTAATGAAACATAAGGATCTAATATTGCAAGAAATCAGTACCTGTCCTTCATACGGATCATAACTCTCCCGGCTTCTTCTTTTGCCTTCCCTTCAACAACTCCTCTTGCATAATCCTCCAATCTTGAAAGCATTTTATCCTTGTCTTGTTCATCCATTTCAAACCCAGTTAGTGTAATAGAAAACCCAGACAAAGCTGTTTCAATCTCGCGCCGAAGAAGTTTCCTTATTGCAGGCCAGGTGTCATCACCAGCTCCATCTAGAAGGGCTTCCACAGGGGCAGATAATGCCGCATTTAATTTTCCCTGCACCAGAAATTCTCATCAGAAGTCAAGCTCCGTATGACAAAGATTGTTGAATATACAATCAAAGTAATCCACTAAGTACAACTTTGACACTTAAACTATTCAACTAGCTATACGACCCATGGATTAGTAACATGTTAAATGATGTGTAAATATAATTAACATTGCAAGTCATGAAATATGTTCTTTTTTCTGCACTGCGCTTCGCCCCATTTTCCAGCACGCATATTTCACCCTGAACAATGGAAACATGTGGTCTTTTCTGCATTATGCTTGCCATTTCAATACTCGTATTTCTCTTCGAGACATTCAGACATTTATGCTAAAGGTAAAAAGTACCAATATTTCCAAAACTTTACATAATACTTGTCTAGAAATGATTTCAAATCTACCCAAAGCCATATCATTGCCGAATCCTAAGGTCAGGTAACAGTTATCACTACCTCATATAATGTAGTAAGCTCAGACAGTTTGGAAGTACGAACTGCAGCAACATGTGCATCTATATCACGTCGAAGCTTGTCCCTTACTTTCGCAGAGTCCCAGTTTGCCTGCCTGATGATGACATCTGTAAAGTAAACGGGAGTTAATGTTCAATATGTATATTGCTAGGTAAGTACCAGTGCAAAGATTACTACTATCTCTGCAGTACTTTAAATATTACAAAATTTAACTACAAGAGAAATAAGTTTTATGTATTAGAAGTATATAAAACTGAAATGGCATTTTGTAACTTGTAGTTATACCTGCACTTCCTTCATCGAATAGGTTCATAAAGGAGTCGGTGCAGTCGCGAGCAGCCACAGCAAACCCTTGTCCTCCATTTAAAGCATTATCAAATGCTTCTTTAAATTTGTCCAGAGCTCCAGACCTTATGTGCCCAAGCATGGATTGGTAGGCCGGTTGGACAAGCTAATCAAACAGAAGAAGACAACAAATGAGATAAGAAAATATATATTCACACAGACTGTAAAACACCAGTATCATCCTGCATGTACGTCAAACGAAATCTTTATTTCACAGGAGAGAAACATAGAAAACCATTACCTGTAGCAATTTTTCTCCCAACTGCTTTCGCTTAGCAGATCTAACACCCTCTTCAAAATAAGTAGCTTCTGCATCATACCTGAAAAGGAAATATTTCTTATAAAACACATTATATTTTTATCTTGGTAGAGCATCAGCGATATTCTGCAAATGAAGCTACAAGGCCAGATTGGTGTTAACTATATGTACTGGAAGGCAAAGAAACCAATTCAAAGATAATGTTGACATACAAGTAATGGCTTTACTTAACAGTGAGATAATCAACTATTTCTTCCCACTAAAACCACCATCACCACCACTAAAAGTTACTTCTGTAATCCATCATAACATGTCGCTTTGGCAATTCCTTAAATGCTGACTCTTAGCATATGAAAAAAATAATATAAATGTATGATGTATAAAGACTGCTTCCTTAACAAAGAGGAAATTCTTGTTCATATAACTCTCCTAGATAGTAGAATTACACCTTTAATTTTATGATAGAGCTCATTTAAAGACTTGTTACAACTCACAGGTAATGCATGGTACGGAAACTTTGAGACATTGACTCGCTATGAGAATTCCTAATGTCCAAGTAATGCAATCCCATAAAAGAACATATACCTACACTAAAATTTGACAAGAGAGTCCCTCTTGGGACCTAAACTCAGCTTTTAAATCAAGCGATGTCCTATTATACTCGACCAAAGATTAGTATACTATTGGACAAATTTATATATGTTTTCCTAACTTTGAATTCTATGGAGGAATCTTTCATTTGGGCTAACTTTAAAATATGGAATTTCTAAAAACTAAATCCAAACTCAATAAACATGGCATTTAGAAGAGTTTCCCTGTCAATTTTATGTGCAGGTTCTGAGATAAATGCAACCTTATATTGAGGCATTATTCCTAATTCTAGGTTTAATATCGCACTTCCGTACACTTGGAACCAGCTATACCACCAACTTGACCCTTAAAATAACACATAGAAAGTCGACAATAAACCAAACTAAACTATTGAATCAAAACTTAACACCTTCTCCACTCCAATTGCCTGCACCAAGCTAGCCCAACATAATAATTTCCTGATTGCTTACAAGACTATACCTCCTAAGTTTCTCATAGTCATGGATACCAAAATTACTCTAATAAATACTTAGACCCAAATCAAATGGATCTTGTCTCAAAATGAAATCAAATCAATCTGTTTATTAATGTCTCAGTAACGATAAAACTATGTAAAGGAGTTGTCTAAAAAGATAATTAACATAACAAACACATTAAACAATAAAGGGAAATGTGGGCTATTATTGCTTTATAAATGAGGAAACACCACTTTCTATTGCTCAATAATGGATAAGGCATTACCTTTAAACAACAGTAGAAGAAAATCCTCTATTATGTTCCCTTGTCACGCAGCCCTTGGTTTTTAGTTTTGCTATAATTTTGTCCTGAGAGGTCATTGCCAACCCCTACTCCCAGTCTATTCACCGCACTCAAACAATTTGGAAATCTATTAGTTTTCCAAGCCCAACCACCCAAGGCAACCTATAATAATTTGCTGCATATCCATTAAACATGCCCCTATTCACAGTCCAGTAACACTTAAAGAAGTTACTTCCCAACTAATACTGCCATACTTCTTAGGGATGGTGACTTTAAGCGGGAATTAACTAGCCATCAAATTTGCTTCTGAACCACATAAAAGAATATATGCACATCAGAGGAAATGAACTTACTCCGATAGACAAGTGTCAAGAATTAAACTAAGTTTCTTCCCAAATCCTGTTACTGGATGAGACTGTACAGCCTCTTCCACTTCACGCCAGTTCTACAGTAATCAAAGATCAAAAAGATTAGTAACAAAGTTTGAGAAAAACCAAAAAAAATGTTATGATAATCACAGAAAACAAGGTACCTCATTTGCAATAAAAGAGGAATACTTTTCGTTGGCAATTTCTTCACAACGTACAGTAGCCACCATGACCTATAGAATATCAAAGGCCCGATATCAAGATAAGCTATGCAAATAATTTCATTAATAAATGCTACAGAGTAGATCTTGATACCATTACCTTGTGGGCAGGTAGGTCAAGGTCCTTATTCTCCTTGATGACCTTCCAGATTTCTTGTGAACTAAAAGAGAACCCCGAAGCAGGAACTACACCCCGCCTATCTCCAGCAAGCCCACCAGGTGTTATAGACTGGTAGAATCGTTGCCTCAAACTACCAACCTTCATTTTAAACACACACAAATTAAGAATAGAATTTATTATCCAAGTAGGAACTGAATTCAACTTGGGAATCACAACATTACAATACCATGCACTGAAATAATGGGACACTTCCGATATGATTATATGATTTTCTTCATTTATATTTTTGATGATTACATATAAAATAAAGGTACCAAAAAATTCAAATATATTATCACTAAATAACCCAGCTGATAATGAAACATCATAAACAGGATAATTTTAGCTAAACTGCAATTTCTTTTACATTCTCTTCCACTAAAACAAGTAACATGGTAAGCACATCTTGTATTCTACAAAGAACAAATAAAGATCGCTATCCAATGCTGCCAAAATGTCACTGACACAAAATCAAACATGTCTAAAGAATACCTGCTCTTTAAATTGTTCTTCCTTCTCTTCATAACTAGAAAGAGCCACAACTTCAACCTAGGCATTTCAGCCAAACATTTGTTGTGTGAGTAAAATTTCTCCATCTCAATAAACAAAAAAATATACATATATATGGTGAAGCTAATTGTAACCACGAGGTACTTACATTAAAAAAATCACTTAGTGGGGTTTCTTTGTGGGCTTGTGGCTTAGGAACAGAATCCCATATCTATAACCAAGAAAAAGCTAGAAAATCAACAAAAACAAGAATATTTATAACCAACAAAATCAGCATGTGTTTTACCTTCTGAATATCTTCCCTTAAAACAGGTTCCAAATTTTCCAGAGGTGTCTGCACACAAACAAAGAATAAGCATATTCAAACTCCTACAGCTTATAAATCCTTTTCCAAAGAATCTAGAGATGCTAGAATGCTACCTATACAATAAACTAACTACTACCTTCAGATATAACATGAAATACTAGAAAAAGAGTGGAAACGCACCCTTGTTTTATCACGTATGACAAACATCAAAGTTGTTTTACGAGGACTAAATAATCGCATCATGACCTGTAAATGAAAATCATAAAAAGCTGAACCCTTGATGCATTTGCAATCTAAAACTAAAGCTCATAGATGCAAGATTACCTGGAATACAGTTTTCAAAAGAGGCTTATTTGCAGCCTGCTCACGGCCAATGTCATGGCACCACCTAAGTAGTATAATCGTTTGAGAGAATTGCAAGCATAAATATAAACTTCAAACAAAATACATCCATTATTTTCAGAAATTTTTCCAAATCCAGACTCCAGAAAATACATGTGTGTGTGTGCTGAAAACAAACTTACATATTTATTAGCACAATATCTGAGACAGCAAGGGCAAAAAGCGCACTCTGCTTTTCAAATGCAGTATCATCCTGTAAAAGAATAAGGGAAAAGTATTGAATGAGGAACAGGAAGTAAACTTATGTATGTACTCTCTTCAGAGCTGCAAGAAAGCAAATATCAGACACTTAATGCTACAAGGATTATTTCCAAAGGCTATATATGGCATCGTATGGTTAAGCCCACCCGACAGGACTTTCAAAATTAACCCATGAATCCCAGATTGCCTCATATAATTTAAGTATGACCCTATAAGTGAGATGCTAGCAATTCTTTTATCCCTTACATATTGGTTCGCAAGTAATAACAAAGTTTATAAGCTTAATTTATGTAACACCTATATATAAGATTCACAACTTTTATTATCATCTACGTCGAGCAATTGATATTCTTCAAATGAAAGGAGAAAACAAACTATCTTAATAAGGGACGGGGAAAAAAGGCAAAAAATGATTTTCTATGAGGATTTTTTTTTCTACATAGGTGTTAGGCAGTCCTCTACCGCCTCAATTTTGGTGGGCGCCTAGGCACCTGCCAAGGTAGAATTAGTCTTTTACCTATCGATTTAATTAAAATTTTGAAACTCTATAATGCTTGAAATGAGTTTCATGTGCCTTATAAGATTGTTTTCTTGGTAATTTTCATTTACATTTTAGAATCGTTACATCTACAGTAAACCATATATATTGGGTTTATTCAGTTTGGTACAATAGCGTCTGGAGGTCCAAACACACCACACAATTTTGGTGCTTTGCGTTTGGACTTCAAATGCTACGTTTGAAAGTTAAATAAGTTGCATTTAAAATAAGTTGTCGTTAACAAGATTTTTTTCTCAAGTGTGCTTGGAGAGCTTGCAACTCCCAAATGCACTAAATGCAGCAAACGCCGCTAGACATAGAAGCACATTATATACAAATAAATAAAATAGAAAGATAAAAGAACCCTGTTTAAGTTAACTTTGTTTACATATAAAAGAACCATGTTTAAGTTGAACTGGTTTGTGCTTTTAGTTTAATATTACGTCTGCAAAGCTACAGTTACTTGACAGATTTATATATGCATGGAGACCCTCATTATCATTCCTTATTTAAGTTTAAAAAAATGGTCCACAACAATGTTGAAGAAAGTGAAAAACAAGAATCGCTATAAAATAATATAATAATAGATAGTACGAGACAAAATAGAGTTGATACAGTATAAAAATTAAAAGTGATGAAGAAGAAATGGCAAAGCAAATTAAGTCATGACATAAAAAGGCACTCCACCTCTCCTCGTTCTCTTCCATCAGTACCCTCCAGATCCATTACAATGGTACAAGGCTCAATGCCAGCACATCTTGCCATCCATATACCTTTCGTGGTTTGAGACCTGTTAAGGAATTGGTTACAGTCAGTTCCCTAAGATCTGGTTAAAACAAAAAGTGATCCAACATGAGAAGATTACAAATACATGCCTTCCTTTAAAAGCATCCATCTCCCTGAAGTTGGTGCAAAACAAATGATTGAGTAGTGTACTTTTCCCTGGCAGAATAACAGAAAAAAATGGTTGGAAAAAACATAAACAAACTTGTGAAGAAAGCGAGATCTATCCTGTTAAGCCCCTTACTTATGAACCAAATAAGGGGAGATAATCAGAAATAAAATTGTGGAGCAATAAGGAGGAGGTTGAGTATTCAAGTATGCTTTTAGCTGTTAGAAATTTACTTGTTTTAAGCTCATAAAGATTTACTAGACGAGTTATTTACTAGGAAATAAGACAATTACATACCACTACTTTGGGGACCCATGATGGATACAACGGCATATGAAAGTCCGCATTCGGAAAGTTTCACTTCCTTCATAAAATTTTCAAGTCCAGAAACATTGAAAGTGCCATCCCCGTCTATGAGGTGAGTGGAGCAACATTCGCCATCTTTATCTGAAACAGTAAACATTTGAATTAGCACAAACTAATAATTATAGCTTGTGACTAATAAAAAACAAAAAAATATTTATAACTTGTCAGGCCATAATATTTATGTAAGATTTACAAAAAACTTTGAATTCATGCAGAAAAACTTGCTTCAGAATAACATACTCTTTCTTCAATCCAAAAAGATCATATTTTTGTTTTAAAACCTGGAATTTCTTTGAGAACCTACAACAAGCTAAGCATGAGAATGGTCATACCTAACTTATCAATACATTTCTCGGAATGGGCTGTATAGTAAACTCAATACAACAACAATTTAGGTGCTTAATGTTGAACCTTGTCTATTTATTCTTTCCTCGGGCTCCCCTGAGAGGAAAATACTTGTTTCAACTAAGCTAAGGCATCCATGAAGACTCAAGCTCCCCTAAGCAGTGCATTGATTTTATACTGTTCCCAATACAAACTCAATACTCAAGTAACTAAATCTCTTCAATTCCCATATTTCATTTGCAAACATAACCAAATCACAACAAGTAATAACCAAACAGCTTAAATAAGCTCCAACCAAGCTCAAAGTGTGTTCCAAGCTCAATCATCAGTCTACTTAAATTGATATTAGATCTAAATCGAATTATAAAACATATTAAATAAGTAGACATATCTGTTCTGCACTGAGTTGGACAAGACCTCAGGAAACAAGATCAAATTGGAGCATACCAATAACATACGAATTAACAAACTAAGAGATTTGAGAACAACACATATTTAAAAAGCAGTTAGAGAAATTTATATACTTTAGGGTTATATCACGCGGATCATTAAATCCGGTGGTTCAATATTCGAATTCTACTCTAAAACGATTGAATGTTAAAGCGAATAGATTACAGATCGAATGGATCAGAAGATGTTCAAAGTTCATACCCATGAGAGAGAAGCTCGATTGGATGAAGGCCTGAGCAATAGTATTGAAGAAGACGAGAGAGAGGGAAGTAGGAGATCAGAATATGTATTAACTTCTCTCTAACTCTTTAATGGTGGGCTTTACTGTCCGGTGGTGATAAATATTAAATAGATACATGATTAAAACACGAACAAGTAAACAATATTTAAATTTTGGTATATATTCAACTTTGAACAGCCAAAAATTAACATCTTTTATAATTTTATTTTATATGTTTTAAAAAATTATAGTTAAACATTACTATTTGGTTATATTACTCCATCTTTATAAACTATACACTTTTTGGATTGAAATATAAAGTACTGAACATAAAACATTACTATGTATTGATAATAATTATTATTATTATTAAATCATGTGGAAGAAAGATAAATAAAACATATGTATATTAATTAATTCATTAATATTAGTTATATTCATAAAATATAATGCTTGAGGGAAAAAAATACTATTTTATTTAAAGATATTGTTAGGGTCTCGATTTTTTGAATTTTAAATATATCCTAGATACGCATATGATTAATATATTGATTATTCAACATCAAATATTAAGCAATTATTACGTATATATTTATTAATAATGTACGTATTCAAGACCCATAATTTGTCATTTCTTTAATTATATAAAAATTACATCAGTACAATGTTACCCACCTGTTTATATTGAAGGCACTCTTTGATTCTTTAAGGTGATGTTTGTTTGGGTCTTAAAAGACTCTTAATAGGTGTGCCTCTAGACACAACTTGTTTGGTAAAAAAATTATGCCTCTTAATGTCCTCTTAATCGATAAGACTTAAAAATAATGCTAAATCATTCAGAGCTACATCTGAATGAGTTTATGTTTTTTTGGACAAAAATAACCTTAACAATATTATAAAATCCTTCCTTTATCCCAAACAGATTTCTCGGTTTCCTTTTCTCTTCCCATACTCGAACCAAATACTCTCTCTGCCTGCATTTTCTCTCCCCAAAAATGGCGTTTGCTGCTCCTGCTCTGAAAGATGAGCTCGATATCGTGATACCCACAATCAGATTCGTGATGGTTTCGATTAAAATTCGTGATGGTTTCGATTATGAGCTCTATAATCGTAATGATATTAATAAGATTTTGGGTCCTAGGGCTTGTTGCATTTCCTTCAAGGACTCTGCTTGTCGCTATATGATCTCCAAGAAGAAGTATATCTTTACTTTTGATGATGATTGCTTTGTGAATCCTCAATTTCATTTCTATTTTTCTATCGGTTGCTTTTAGATCCTGATATAAATGGGTTTTCCTTGAATCTCAATTGCAAAATTTACACACTTTTTTTTATTATAAAATTTTCTTGTATATCCTCATATTTATTGATTGGATACTTTATATTATCAATTTATCAAGTTTTTTGGCAAAAAATAAAATAAAATTTGCCAAATGGAATTCTTTTTGTAAACAATAGAATATTAAAGTTTAGATTTTGCTTAAACTGTTATTTAGACATTTTAGAAAAATCAAACAAGTTTTGCTTAAACTGTTCAGAGGGTAAATGGTAAAATACTGTTATTCAGACATTTTGGAAAAATTAATTATCAAACATCATTTTTACATTCAGACACAATTCTGGACAGATGCTCTATATTATTCAAATGTCTAAACTGTTCAGATCTTAACACTCAATTTTATCAAACACCACCTTAGTTTTTATTGCTATTATAGTATTATTTATAGTAATATTATGTTAATTTTTTATTGTCAGTTAAGTGAATAATTATAATTGGTAATATTTTTACAATGTATTTTATACAATTGACCAATTTTATAATCTTATAACCTCATGTATTAATATACGTCGCAATCGTAATTTGATAGAAATCTTTCGCAATATATAGTAGGACTCAAAAAATTTAAAAAATGTGGAAGATATAAATATGAATAAATATTTATATTAAAGTGTAAATTAAGAAAGTAAAAAAGTTTTGTTTTTTGCATTTACATGGAAAAAAACTAACTCATTTTTCTCTCGATTTATTAATGTAGTTTGATATGAACTTGTGAATAATAATAATAATTAGTATTATTATTATTGCATAACAAAAAGTGGAGGTTATAATTAATCTATGTTAACGTGCTTAATTGTCAAATAGCGAGCTAAAAGCATGTACAATGAATTCACTAAAAGTTTGACGGTTTGGACTGTCGAGTGATAGTTTCAGTGTGATATTAAGTACAAGTCATAAACAATAAAAATGGATGTATAAAATTGCTCTAATGTATAAAAGTAAATATTGTGTGTACCTTGATCTAGCATGTTGTTGTATTTATAGTTGTTCACGCCGGCTGTCATAACACGCCCGAGACCGATAAAAAATATGAATCGTGATTTAGAGTTTTCGTAAGAATTAGATCACCATAATCAATTAGGATTCTCTTTCCTTAAAAACATGAAACCAAATAGGATAAGGAATCATAAGTCAATTATGATTTTAACCCCTCTATAACACCAATCGCCAAATAATTAACATATTAATTGGCACGGGCCGAGGTTTGAACATTGATTATGGATCCCAAAAAATCTCATCCCAACATTGCTCCCACTCCCCTGTTATAAGAAATATGATAGGGGAGTAGATAATAAGAGATGAAATAATAGTACTGAAACGACTTACAAAAAAAATAATGTTACTATCACATAAAAAAGTCTCACACACACATGAATATTTATGGGCCCCACATATCATATGAAGTTCACAATATGTATGTGTATGTATGTGAGACTTTTTTATGTGATAGTAGCATTATTATTACAAAAAATAATCGTCACACCATACACCAAATTGACACGTCACACCAAACACCAAATGACTTGTCACACTGAACACCAAACACTGAATAACTTGTTACACCGAATATTAGATGGCTTGTCACAACGAATGCCAACGAGCTCGTCACACATAACACCAAACACCAAAGGGAGAACGAATTTTGTGCATCTGCCAAATCACCAAACACCATATAGGGGGAACAAAATTTGTTTGCTTGTCAAATCATCAAAAACCATATATAGAACAAATTTTGTTCGCCTGCCAAATCGCCAAACACTATATAGGAAATAAATTTTGTTCGCCTGCCAAATCGCTAAACACCATATTGGAATAAATTTTGTTCGCCTGCCAAATCGTTAAACACCATATAGGGAACAAAATTTGTTCGTCTACCAAATCCACAAACACCGTACAGGGAATAGGTTTTTTTCGATTGGTATTGTCCTCGAATCTTCATATTTGAGATTTAAACTTCGCCTATCACCAGAAATGGGGTGCCTTCGGTTGTAGCGGAAGGGGTGGCTGGAAGGGTGTTATTGATGGCAATGGTTATTTTGATGGGTTAACCGTGTTGTTCTTCTGGTATGGTGTTAGTTGACGATATCTCAATCGGGGCTTGAACGATCGGAATGGTTATAACAAGGGTTTGGTTAAAAGAGGAGACCGGTTGGACGAAGTGGTCACTGGACATGGTTGGGATATTATGGTTGGTAAATGCTAAGATTTGATGGAAGAAAATTGGTCGGAGATGATTACAATTCGATGCAAATGAGGAAGTAAAATGACCTAGCTTTTTAGAAAAGTTTGAATGAGTAAGTGAGAAATGACGGTTCGGATGCGTGGAGGAGACATTTAAGAGATAGTATACCATACATGCACATTTTCCTATTTACGGCGTGATAATAAAGGTGATGGGTCCTGGTTAGGCACGTGGCAAACGGGGGTGATGACCTAGGTTTCTGTTGCAACAATATGTTATTTGTTGACTAATTTATGTACTCTTTTATTTTAAGTTTGTTATAATAAGGGAGCGGGGGACATTGTTGTAGTGTGGTTTGATGCCCCCGGGAGATTTGGTGGGACCATTGTCACGTGACAGAATATAACTCCGTAGGAGATTTAACATTATAGGGGGTCTACAGTCCAAGTTGACTTATGACTCCCTTATTTTATTTAACCCTTTATTTTTTATAAAGTTGAATTCTATTCAATGAGGGGATATACATCTATCTTTACACAAGACTCCTAGTTCAATCGGGGGATGTGTGGTCAATCTATAAGTACACAGTCATAATTCAGATTTCAAATAATGACATTTTGTATACTTTTACTTACTAAAACAATTATATACATCAATTGTTAACGTTTTTTGGTATGTACTTACTCTCACGTTAGAGCTATCGAGCTCCGACCGTCAAGCTTTTTGATGTGATCATTTGTTCACTGTGCAGGTTGACTTATTTGTGATTCGACAAATGGACAAATCTCGTCGTCAACAATCTATATACACCAAATGATTCGCTCCTATTCTCATTCGTAATTAACGTCCGACTGAAATTTTATTTAACAATAAGATGTTACCCATCTTTACAGTAATTAATTGACTTTTACACCCTCTTTTAGTAATATAGAGTTCAAAGTTTTAAATGATTTTGTACAATGTTCTTAAATTTGACAACTTGTAGTTAAAGTTAAATGATTACTAGTTTAATTTTTTTACAATAAAAAGCATTTGAATGCATGAGAATTAATTGTTTTTTTGGACACTGTATTTGGCTCGTTTTTATTGTGACTATCAAATTTTTGTATTACATTTACGTTATTAAATTGAAAAAATATTTCAAACAATTAATTTTATAATTTTCAGTTCATAAAATATACGATAGTGTTGATTTGATTAACATTGGACAGGTGACATATGAGTCATTAAATAAATAGCCTACTTTTAGATTAAAATAATAAATTATATTTTAAAGATAGGAGGAGTATAATCAAATTTAGCGAAAAATATTTTGGTTACATGCTTATTTATAACTATTACACTGTATAAAAATCTATTTACATAGTATCAATTTATCTGACAGTTTTGGGAGGGATATTCCCTAATCTTTTTTTTGTTTTGAAAATTAGTAATTTCTGCATAACTTTATTCGAGTTGCTGGTCAACGGAATGGATGAAGAGTTTATTTTCAACACCGACTTCGTGAGTTTGTGTGGACCCACCAACCGTCCATTGCACACTTTTTAAGAAAAGTAAGACGGCGTACATCTGGCCTTTCAAGTGTTTGTCCTGAATCTAATGAGATCATGGCAAGCCGCGAGCCAAACAAATGTTTTACTATAAAATTAGATATACAATTTAATTTTTTAAATTAAATAATAATATATTAAAATTAAATTAATATAAATTTATTTAATTTTAATTATCATAATTATTATAATTATGTTGTATATGACAAAAAAATATAAACACAAAATTTATTTTATTCTAAATTTATACGAATCATATTAATTTTAAAATTTAATATTATGTCGTTTAACCTCAAAAATTAAATTATATTTATTAATTTTAAAATAGACGGAGTATTTCTTTTCTTATGTTTATATACACTCCCTTCGTCTCATTACAAAATTTTAACATAATTTTAGAAAAATAAAAATAAAAGAGAGAGTATAAATAAATTTTAATTTTATTCACAATAGTCGCGGCATAAGTTCATTAAAAATTGTTTTCCTTCTCATAACTGTTTACAAGTTTTGATTTTGAATATAGATAAGAGATGTGAAGTAAAAATTCTTCATTTCAAAACAAATGAATACAACTTATGTAGTTGATTATTACCACAATATTTAATTTATATATGGTATATTACTAATTATTTAATTAATTACAATTTCTCACACAACTTTTAAGTCGTTTTTTATAATATCTTTTTATATGTTGTGTAACATTACTTGAAAATAATTGTTTGTATTTAAATATTAATATTTTACATCTAAATTATGTATTAACACATTTTTTTTATAATACATATGTTTCCTTACGTATTTCAATTAAATTTTGGGATAGATGGATGTTAGCCGTGATTATTTGGGTCGGTCGGGTCATACTTATTTTGGACTTTCCGGATTAAACCCATCTTAATTCTTGGAGTATTGGGATATTATTTGACTAATGATTTAAATAAGGCTTGGGCTGATATGTTACAAGGTGGACAGGTGGTATACACGGACCAACCGCTAAAGAAAGTGTTGGAAAAGTCAGAGATTTCGGGGAGACTTACAGCGTGGACGATGGAATTGTCTCAGTTCTTTATAGAATATCATCCACGGACAGCTATTAAAGGTCAAGCCTTGGCCTATTTTGTGGTAGAATGCTCGTTCTCCGAAGATGATAAGAGTCTGAACGAAGCTGAGAGATCTACAGAAACGGTAGTAACACTTCGACAGTCTCACAGTTCTTGGACGTTATATGCTGATGGATCTTCTACTTCGGACATCAGTGGTGCTGGGATCATTCTGACGAGTCCAGAGGGATTCGTGCAGCAGGCTATCAGATTTGGGTTCAGGGCAACGAATAACGAGGCTGAATATGAAGCAGTGTTAGCCGGGTTGAAATTGGCAAAGAGCTTGGAGGTTCAGAAACTGATCATCTACAGTGATTCTCAGCTGGTCATCAAACAAGCTTCGGGGGAATATGAAGCTCGGGGCTAGAAAATGGTTAAATATCTTGCAGAGTTAAAAGATCGGCTTCAGTATTTCGATTTCTACGAGTTTCAAGAGTTGGTCGAATTGATAATTCAAATGCTGATGCTTTGTCAAAGTTGACTACAACTGAGTCGAGTGCTTTTGATGGGTCAGTTTACTTGGAGGTTTTGAAGCAACCCAGCATCCAGCACGGGGAAGTGATGTGCATCGAGCAATCTAATTGATGGATGACGCCATATATAAACTATCTGGCAGATGGTGTACTACCTTCGGACCAGAGGTTAACAACGAAAGTGAGGTATAAAAGCGCAAACTTTGTGCTTATTGATGGAGATCTTTATCGAAGGGCTTATTCATCTCATTTGCTGAAGTGTTTGGTTCCATCTGAGGCTGAGTATGCCCTTCGGGAGGTTCATGAAGGAATTTGCGGTGATCACATGGCTGCGAAGTCGTTAGCGTATAAAGTGCTTCATCAAGGATATTATTGGCCTACAATTTTTAAGGAAGCTACCGATTATGTGAAGAAATGTCAGTTGAATAGTCCGATCCCACATCAACCACCAGAAAAGCTATACTCAGTTTTATCTCTTATACCTTTTGCTGTCTGGGGGGTGGATATACTAGGTCCATTGCCAAAAGCGAAAGGTCAGGTCAGTTTTGTTATAGTGGCGATTGATTATATGACTAAGTGGGTAGAGGCGAAGCCACTTCGGCTGATTACGGAGCAGGAGTGCTTAAAATTTCTGAAGGAATCGGTGGTGTTCTGTTTTGGTATTCCTATGGCGGTAGTTTCAGACAATGGTCGCCAGTTTATGGGATCGAAGTTTGAAGCATTCTTGAAAGAGTTAGGTATTCAGCACAGAAAGACTTCGGTTGCTCATCCGCAATCTAATGGGCAAGTTGAAGTAACTAGCAGAATACTCTTGAATGGGATTAAGAAAAGACTGAACGATGCAAAAGGAAGATGGCCTGAGGAGCTACTTACCGTATCATGGGCTTATCGAACTACGACAAGGACTACAACAGGGGACTCGCCTTTTAGATTGGCCTATGGTTCGGACGCCCTGGTTCCTGTGGAGATTGGGTCTACAAGTCTTCGGGTCAGTCAGTTCAAAGAAGTGTATAATGATGAGGGACTTAAAGTCAATTTGGACATGCTTGAAGAAGTCAGGGAGGCAGCTTTGATAAAATTAGCAACATATCAACGTCGTGTTGCCAAGTATTACAATATAGGGGTAAAGTTTCGAAGGTTTGAAGTCGGAGATTTTGTTCTTCGGGAGGTAGAAACTTCTATACCTCAAAATATGGGGAAGCTCATGCCAAATTGGGAAGGCTCTTATGAAGTTGTTGGTGTGCCAAAGCCAGGGACTTACCGATTCCGAGCATTAGATGGGTCCGGGATAAAGAATACTTGGCATGCTGGGAGACTCCGGAAATATTTTCACTAGGGTCAGTGTCGAAGTACAAGAGTATGTAGTTACGACAACAATTATTAATAAAGATGGCTTTTTTCTTTAATGCTGATTCAGTTGCCAAATTGTTATAAGGATGGATCCCTTCGACTCCTCGTAGCGAAGTGGAATATCTTTGGGTTAAACCTGTTTGGATCTCGGAGAGAATGAGGTTGCCAGCTTAGTATAAGGTTAGATTCCTTCGTCTCCTCGTAGCGAAATAAAATATTGGTTGGTCGAACCCGTTCGGCTATCGGAGAGAACGAGGTTACCAAATTATTATAAGAATGGATCCCTTCGACTCTTCGTAGCGAAGTGGAATATTTTTGGGTTAAACATGTTCGGCTCTCAGAGAGAACGAGGTTGTCAGCTTGGTATTAGGTTGGATTCCTTCGTCTTTTCGTAGCGAAACGAAATATTGATTGGTCGAACCCGTTCGACTCTCGGAGAGAACGAGGTTACTAAATTGTTATAAGGATGGATCCCTTTGACTCCTTGTAGCAAAGTGGAATATCTTTGGGTTAAACCTATTCGACTCTCAGAGAGAACGAGGTTGCCAGCTTGGTATAAGGTTGGATTCCTTCGTCTCCTCGTAGCGAAGCGAAATATTGATTGGTCGAACCCGTTCAGCTCTCGGAGAGAACGAGGTTACCAAATTGTTATAAGATTGGATCCCTTCGACTCCTTGTAGCGAAGTAGAATATCTTTGGGTTAAACCTGTTCGGCTCTCAGAGAGAACGAGGTTGCCAGCTTGGTATAAGGTTGAATTCCTTTGTCTTCTCGCAGCGAAGCGAAATATTGATTGGTCGAACCCGTTTGGCTCTCGGAGAGAACGAGGTTACCAAATTATTATAAGGATGGATCCCTTCGACTCCTCGTAGCGAAGTGGAATATCTTTGGGTTAAACCTGTTTGGCTCTCGGAGAGAACGAGGTTGCCAGCTTGGTATAAGGTTGGATTCCTTCGTCTCCTCGCAGCAAAGCGAAATATTGATTGGTCGAACCCGTTCGACTCTCGGAGAGAACGAGGTTACCAAATTGTTATAAGGATGGATCCCTTTGACTTCTCGTAGCGAAGTGGAATATTTTTGGGTTAAACCTGTTCGGCTCTAGGAGAGAAAGAGGTTGCCAGTTATAAAGGTAGATGATATTATAAGTTATTCGGAACAACTATTCTTATTGGAAGTTCGGTGATTTGTTCATTCTATCGGTGGTTTACATCATTCTTCGGTAATGAGTAAGTCTTCCCTTACATTGTTACTTGATTCTGTTTAAAGTCTTGAGTTCATGTTATATATTATTTAAATAATAGTATAACTTAAATTGAAGAGGAATAATAAGGAATAAGATATATTTCATTAAACATAAGTAAGAAGTTACACTATTGGTTGAAATTTTTACAAGTTCATAAAATAAGTAAAAGGTAGGTTATCTTCGCCATTACTCTTCGTCTTCGTCATTAGAAGAATCAAGGAGTAATGGGTTGAGAGAGGCAGCAGCTAGTTTTGCTTTGCCTTTGCTTCGGGCCTGTTCATAGCCTTCGGTATACATCTGAACTATTTCGTTGTTCAGCGCGGCGGATTTACGATATTCAGTTTGGATTTCTTTTCGGAGGTCTTCGGTAAGTGGCGGGCCAAGTTCTTTAAGTTCACGAAGCTCCTTTTCAACTTTGCACCGAAATCCTATATGTCGTTCTTCGAAAAGTTTGGCTTCAGTAATCTCTTTGGTTAAGACCCGATTGTTTTCTGTCAGTTGTTCATTGGCCATTTCTAGTTCTTGATTTTGTTGGGCAGTTGTTTGTTGAAGGGCTTCGGACGCGGTCAGTTGTTCTTTCAATTCTAAGAGTTTGCTTTGAAGGTTCTTGGTGTTGAAAAGGGTATTCTCCTGTTCGCTTCTCTCCTTCTCCAAAACCGACTTCAAAATGACATTTTCTCTTCGGGCCGCCTCTTCCCCAGCTTCGGCTTCTTTGTACCTTTGGTGGAGACGCCCGAAGATTTCGTTTGCCTACAGTTATTCAGAGTTAATAAAAAGCCTCAAGAAGATATTTGTAAACTGAAATGGTTAAGTAAAAACAATTTACTCACTTTAGCTTGGTTAGCCAAGCCCTCTTCGATCAAATAGAAAATGGAATTGTTGCCGAAACGGTGGTTGTCTGTGTCGAGAACGAAGGAGTTGTAAAGGTATAGAGGGAAGTCTTCGTTCTGGTCAGGCCATAAGCTAGGTGATCGAGAATCTACATACATTAATCCAAAGAGAGGAGGGTTTGGTCGTTGTGGAGAGGGTATTGGCTGGTAAGTTGGAGTTTGGTCTCCGATTATTGGAGGGTCAGTTGTTATAAATGGTTGGTCATCTGTAGGGTGCTTTTTCTTTTGAATAAAAGGAGAACTGGGTTTGACCTCGAATTCATCAGTCTCGGTTGGAGGAGGTACTCTTAATTCGTCGGTTGTGAGAGGTATAATTTTGGTCTTGGCTTTTTGCTTTTTGGTGTAGAGGATTTTGGTACGATCAGCGATAGGCATGTCAAGGAGACTCTCAGTTAATATAGGAACTGGCACATGCTCTCTTCTTTCGGCGAGGATGGCTGGTCCCTTCGGCAGGGTTTGATTCGGCAATTGGGTCGGTATGTTGGGCTTCGAAAGTTTGTGCTTCAGTTTCTTGATCTTCGGGAGGATCTCGAGTTGGTTTGGCCGAAAGAAATTCCTCTAATTCTTTTATATCGTAGGAGGTGGGTCTGATGGGAGATACTACAGAAATCGAAGAAAGATATTTCAGAATAATTATTAAAGGAAATTGGAGGAATTATATAAATATTGACTTCGGACTTACATTTGTGGTCATACAACCACGCTTGCTTACTCAGAAGGGCGAAGTTCCATTCTTCCATTTGAAGCTTCTCCATGAACTTCGCTGTAGATACTCGAAAGTTTCCTTGCCCCAATACTAATCCGGTAGGAGGGCAAAACCATTAATCAAGTTCTGACAGTCAATTGGACCATCAATCAAGCTCCGACAGTCAATCGGACCATAAATCAAGCTCCGACAATCAATCGGATCATCAAGCTCAACCCCGATCTCAATCCGGGAAGTCAAGGCGATCTCTACATCAACCAAGGACATGTCAAGCCATCTCCGGTCTCAATTCAGGAAACACAGTTCATCCCCGGCAGCAACCCGAGAAGTTAAACTCAACTCCGGTCTCAACCCGGGAAGTGCCGGTCATCCCCGGTCTCAACTCGGGACGTCAGGTCAACTTCAGACATCAACCTGAAGCATCACAACAACTCCAGAGCAAAACCTGGAACGACCACGTCAGCCTCAGAGACAACCCTGAGGTCAAAAGACTCGACTGGGATCCAAGTCTTGGAATCAGCTCCCTAAAGTCAACCAGCGACCATGCCGACACTACAGGCAACCCCGGGAGGGGTACATCGATCATTTCATCAACTCTCAACCGACTTGGTAAACTCAAGTCAAATCGATGCCGCCAAAGTCAGAATGAACCCTAACGACGATCCCTAGTGGCAACTACGCAAGATAGCTCAGTGGATAAACTGTGAGAAATCGAAGACCTGGTTATGAACCCGTCTTCCTGGACCCGAAAAATGTTTTTTTCCAATGTCATTGCGACACTCTCGGTGAGAGCTTTCCGGAAAGGTATCGCACACACATTCTGGCAACTTTGCACATTCTGGCAACTTCGCCGGACTGGGTTATCTTTCCAGTCCTTGTTTGGCCTTTTTCTGTACATATTTAACTGTTTATATACTAACATTTCAATTCAGTCAAGCCCGGACGTCAAATCCGAGGTAGTTTATCGCTTTTATATATATTTACGCATATATAAACGACATTTCACCATCACTGGTACTCATATCAGTCCTGGTTGACTACATTTATGTCAATATATATATTTATATATTTTTAGTCGGCCTGTACTATTTCGTGACCATTTTACTGTTTTTGCACATTTTTCCATACTGGGTGCTCTCCCCAATCACTAGGTGACTATTTTTTTATCAATTTCAATTCCAATATGGGCACAGACGTGAAAACCATCGCCCTTTTTACTGTTTATATATATATATATATTATTTCTGTTACAGTCTGGATTATTTCGTGGCTATTTATAGTTTTATATATATATTTCAATTCCAGTCCGAGCTTGCGAGTGAAAACCCATCGCCTTTTACAGCTTTTATATATATATAATTATATATATTGCTTTATTCAATGTATTTAACTGCTGCATTTAACATTCATTTGTATATGAATTTGCACTGATTTTTCTACGGGCGGACTAGATTTATGCAAATCTCGCCAATTCTAGTTTTCGACGGTTCAAACAGGTCCCGACAGAACTTGGAAGCTATAATGGCTGAGATTTCTTTAAATCTATTTATTTTTATAGTTTCAGCTTCAAAAGCAAACTCGCATCCCTTAGATCGCTATCTAGTGGGAACGAGATGCTTTGGCCACGCGCAACTAGAATTTACTGATGAATCGTTGGTTCCATTGCGACGTAATGACACATTTATTTATTTATGTACAAATCTGAACTGTGCAGATTTTTTAGCCACTCATATGTGAGCCTAGGAATCGTGGGATTTGTGATCAAAACGATCAGAATTAGATTCTCATGATGGACAAACTCCGATTTACAGATGTACCCTGCCAATTTTTCGGTAAAATATACATGCACAGACCTTAAAACGGTTATACGTATTTAAGGTCTCAACATAGTGAAATTATGGATTGTCGTGTCAGCGTCCCTCCAATAGTTTTCATACCTATGAGGAGACCGACACTTTATATTTCTGTGGTCGAGGATGCTTCGCAGCCCGACAAATCACCACTTGCATGCAGCCTTAAGGCTATAAAAGTAAAATTGAGAGTAGCGATGTGCTTCAATTCCTATGTCAACGTAGGTGTTTGATAAATAGCTTTCAAAACATCACTGTCAATTCAATTCAAAAACTTTTGCAAATTAAATTAAATGCTTTGTGCAAGTCAAATCAAAGACTGATTTTCAAATCAAATCAAACCCTTCGTATATAGGGTCAACGAAGCCTGTCAAAGCTTTCAATCAATCAAAAGGCCCAATTTTCAAACAACATTCATTCACGCATTCTAGTTTTAAGGGAAATATTGAAAAGATTGCGGTACCGTGTTTACACGGGAATCGTGGGGTGCCTAACACCTTCCCCACACTTAACCAAGCCCTCGAACTCAAAATTCTGATTTCAAAGATCAAGTTTCGACAGTGTCCAGCAATTGGGCCTCTTTTCAAATCAAATTCGGTTGAGTTAGTACAACCATTTTCAAAACTACCAACTGACGACTCTGTTTAAATCAAATCGTCGACATATACACATGTTGGCTTCTTTCCTAAAAAACCCTTCAAAACCTTTTTTGTAATAAAAAAGAATCAGGGCATAGATAACTTTGGAAGATCGATTTGAGGAAAACCGGGTTATGAACCGACCCGCGGTATTTCTTAAATTTTCCAACGTCGACATTCGCTATTTCTCTTACCCGTTCCTCTGGAATATCACCGAGGTCTGCAGCAGTGTGTGCGGCAGGTCCTTTGACGAATAACCATTTCTCATACCACTTCTTGTTGCTCGAAGGAGTGTCCATCAAGGGGCGTTTCTCGAACTTGGAATTAGGTTTTGGGGCCTGTTTTCCTAATACCTTAAAACTTCGTTCGCGAGACTTGCCCGAAGTGAAGAGAGTAAAGCAGAAGTCAATAGAACGGGGGACCCCTATCTCGCTACAGAAAGCGATGAGGGCAAGGATGTGGATATAGGAGTTGGGGGCCAATTGGGCAAACCCGACACCCATGAACCCTAGAAGGGTAATGAGGAAGGTATGAAAGGGAAAACGAACTCTTTTTCCCAGAAAGGTGAGGGGCATGGCGGTCCAGCCCTCAGGGCGTTGGTACATTCTTTCAGTAGGGGCAGGCACTCTCAGATGAATGAGTGTCTGGGATATTATAACGCTCACGATTGATGTTAATATCATCCTCTGTAAGATTAGAGGGGCTGTTAACAATAGGGTGTTGTTCCTCATCCTTGAAGTCGAAAGGAGGGATCTCAGGAATAGGGTGTAGAGGATTTTTGCCAGACGAGGGTTTAAATTTAGGATTTGTTTCTGATATGGTTTGAGTAGGATTCACAGCAGTCGGGTTGGAGGACGGAGGAATCTCAAAAGTTGGAGTAGTGTTTTCTGTGTTTTGGGAAGCCATTGCTAACAGAGAGCAGTTGAGAGATAAAGTTGGAGGAAGAAGAAAGCTATAATTCTTTGAATCTCTGATGAACAGGTAAAGCTGTCTAAATTGGGGGGTTTGAGGCTTTATAGAGTTGTCCCTTCGATGGTTCATGAAATCCAAGGGTTGCACATTTAATTGAATGTAATGATAGAGACGCGAATTTGGCGTATGGATTTGAATTTGAAAGGTTGAAGTCCGGCTTTTGGTTTTTTGCTGAGTGGGCTGGTTTGCTATATACTCTTTCATCAAACACTCGGTTTGATAAAAGACTAGGGGGCAATGTTGGGCCGTGATAATTTGGGTCGGTCGAGTCATACTTATTTTGGACTTTCCGGATTAAACCCATCTTAATCCTTGGAGTATTGGGCTATTATTTGACTAATGATTTAAATAATACTTGGGCAGATATGTTACAACGTGGATAGGTGGCTGCTTGTGGGTCCAATACCTTGGTTAATATGGATTAGCTGTAATCTACAAGATTAGCAGGCGACTGATTGATTGGTCCAAGCCGTCTTCATTAATGAAGACTTGACATAATATTGGCTTAGTGGGGAACAAGGTTTGATAAAGTCCTGCATGAAATTAGATGACATCAGCAGAAAAGGGGATACATGCAAGTGGGTGAGATGAGTATAAGGGGCAAGGTATTACACGAAAAAGGGAACTGAATATTTTTACTCTCCAGATACTAGAGCACACAATCTCCATTGTTAATTCTTTTTCCGGCCTGTACTTACTTTCACACCGGAGCGATTCCCGGCGACTCAAGCCGTCAAAATCCGGTGCTGACATATTTTCTGTGTAAGATTGGACGCGCATTTGGTGATTGAAACGCGTGAGAGAATTTTGACGTTAACAATGGAGTATTTTATATTTTAAATGGTCAAAATTATTATTTGAGATATATATACGTATGTGTAAACTCATTAGCTAGTAATATTTTCGGTAACAAGAGAAGCACTTATCGATTCAGGTGGATTAATGCCTTCTAAATATTATTTTAAAACAACTCAAATGTTGAATGTCGCTGATGGTAGCAAGTTGTAAATAAATTACAAACTTTTTGATGCACTAGTTTGTAACATCTATTTGTCCCAATATGTGGTCCGAATTAATTTTATATTATACTACCAACCTTCACAAGACACAAAATTTAGTTGAATACAACTTATATAGTTGATTATTACCACAATATTTAATTTATACGGGAAGGATTAAGAGCACTCTTTTTTATCTAGTACTTCTATTTAAATAGCACTATTTTGTTAAAACAACGTCCATTTGGAGATTCTTAAAAGAGAATGGTCCCACTTGTTTTTTTTTCTTTCAAAAATGTCACCCGCGGCCCCACTTATTTTTTAAAATAATAAACGACGTAGTTTTAATAAAGGAGTGCTATTTAAGGTAGAGTACTAGATAATGGGAGTGCTCTTGATCATTCCTCTTAATTTATATATGGTATATTATTAATTATTTAATTAATTACAATTTGTCACCCAACTTTTAAGTTGTTTTTTATAATATATTTTTATATGTTGTGTAAAATTACTTGAAAGTAATTGTTTGTATTTAAATATTAATATTTTAACATTACTTGAAAGTATTTCATATGTTAAATGGTCACGATTATTATTTGAGATACATACACGTATGTGCTAGTAATGTCTTCGGTAACAAGAGAAACATTTATAGATTCAGGTTGATTAGTGCTTTCTAAATATTGTTCTAAAACAACTCAAATGCTGAATGCCGCTGATGGTAACATGCTCTAAATAAATTAAAAACTTTTTGATGCAGTAGTTTGTAACATTTATTTGTCCCAATATGTGGTCAGAATTAATTTTATATTAGAGTCACTAACCTTTACAAGACACGAGATAATATAAACAAAAAAAATGTAAAATTTAAAACACAATTTTAGGAGATTTATTGAGAAAAAAATTTATAATTAAAGATGATAAAAAATTAAGACATTTATTCAAAAAAACTAGAGAGATAATTTTAAATTTCCAGAGACAAAAAAAATTAAATGCACGAAGAGTTTATGTTATAACAAATTGTAGTGGAATTTTTAGAGAGTGGAATCTCTAGAAAGAATAAAATGAATCATTTTCAAGAGAGTCACGGTAATTTTAATTTTATATTATTTTTTGGATCCAAAATATTTTTACAAACTAATAAAAAAAATCGCAATTCGTCGACAAATTGTGGAAAAGGTAAAATTGTCAATAATTTGACAAATATGTGAATATTTATTTCGTTAGAGTGAAACAAGTAAACACCTTTTTTTTTTACTTTCTTTAATAAATAAAACGAGTCATTCTATTTATACCTCATACCTTGACTTTTGCAATCTAAATTATGCATATGTGAATTTTCATTGACAATTGTATAAAACAATAGTACTATATAATTTATCAATTTGGAAATAAAATAAAATTTTTATATTTAGAAATTTATAAATGAGATTTTGTTTGTGGAACGGGAGACTATTGGGCAATGACGCATACATTGCATGTTTGAGTTTGGAGAGATGAGAAAAAAGGAATTTTAAAGTTTTGAGAGAAAAAAAAGGTGGACGAAATAAATTAACATTTTTTAAAATTTTGTTTATGAGTTTTGAAATAAAATTATAAATTAAAATGAGTATTTTTTAAGAGATTATATTTTAGACGAAACGTATTTAAAAGTAGGCATCTTAAATAGTACTCTTTTTTAAATAGCACTTATTTATTAAAATTATGTCGTTTTGGTGATTTTTTTAAATAACAAAATAATATTAAAATAGAGTGGATCCTACTTGTTTTTTCCTTTTATCTAAAAGAATAATGTTAGAGACACAACTTATTCTACAATTATTTTATAATTTGCTGATGTGACTCCACCTCAGTTTTTATGTGGGGTCGAAGATTACATTGAAATAATTTGTTCATCAATATGTTAAGGTAGAGTATGCCACATCAGTAAATTATAAAATAAGTTATATCTCTAGTATTACTCTCTATAAAAATACCACCCGCAATCTCACTTACTTTTTGAAAAAATTGTAAAATAATATAATTTTAATAAATATTATTTAAGAGTGAGTGCTATTTAAGAGTCATATTTTAGAATCATAATTTTGATAACTTAATAGACAAATACACACTTATTTAACGTGTCGATGCAATGGAGGCAGTCGGACAGATCGACAGAAAATGAGGCCTAGGAGTACACACACTAGAGCAGAAGAACACAACACATGACACACTAGTAGAGGGCGGGAAACCAAAAAAAAGAGCAACTGAGGAGTAGGAGAAGGGAAAAGTGAGAAGAGGGAGAGAGGAGTATAGAGTAGAAGAGATGAAGGAGAAAAAAGGAGGAGGAGGAGGAGAGCCGTCGGTGGATGAGCGGTACTCGCAGTGGAAGTCGATGGTCCCAGTCCTTTACGACTGGCTTGCCAACCACAACCTTGTCTGGCCCTCTCTCTCTTGTCGGTCCGTTTCTTATCCCCCTCTTTTTAGGGTTTTATTTCTAGGGTTTATATCTGTTGGTACATCACCTTTTGTTAGTCTTCATTTTCTGTCTCAGGAATTTAAGATACTGGTTTCCATTAGTTTATTTGTTTCTCCCCTAAAAATTGAGTGCATGCGGACGGACTAATCATTAGAATTTGACATTATTAAACCCAACCTAACGGGTTCATCTTTTATTTATTATTATTAAATTTTTTAATCTCGGGTTGTATTGTTGTGATTTGGATTTTGGACAGATGTGGAAAGATTGTGAATTTAGCTATGTTTTGATAGTTCATGATGTTTTCACACTTTTCTTACTTAAGAACAAGGAACAGAACGCTTTAGACCCCAAATTTGGGCTCCTGGATTACTCTTAATAATATAAAAGAGATTGGTTAACTAATACTTTTTTTTTGAATAGTATTTAGGCTACTAAATGAGGAATGCAATTCCAAAGTTTTCAATTCCACTATATAGGGCTATATGGTACCTTTTTATATAATCCACGGTTATGCATCTTAATGTGTGATTCTTACTCTTTCTTTTTGTTTGGCGTTATCGTGATAGATGGGGGCCACAACTAGAGCAAGCTACTTACAAGAATCGCCAGCGTCTATACCTTTCTGAACAGGCAAATTATTTTTTTTCCGATTATTCTTGGCTTATTCAAATCATAAATGAGTTATATTTTAACATAATATATGTACTTGAGTTTTGGATTTATTTTGAAAAACCAAAACTGGAATAGGCAACATAAGCTTTTGCGTCATATATTGTTAATAGGCTAATAGCATGCTGAATGCCTCGTAAAAATGATGTAGTCATTTATTTCTTTAGAATAAGCTACGAAGGTATATTCTTTTTATGATGGTTCTCAATAAAATATTATTTTAACTCTCAACTAATGCTACATGATCAATGGATATGTATCTTAGAAAACTTAAATGTGTTTTTGTATTACTATCTAAAAGAGGTTATTCAGGTGGAATATCGAATACCAATTCCCAAGAGCTGAGGTTTAATGGTAAAAGGGCTACAAGTAGAAGTTAGATGTATTGCTATTAAGATGTACTTATGTGCCCATGTACCATTGATGTAAGCTTGAGATTTTATAATCATACTGTTATCTTTCAGTAGTAATTACATGAATTGCAATTTCAGTTTGATTCTTGGGGGTACTTAATTTGATATATGATTGACATTTTCCAGCAGTATGTTTTTTTCTGTCATAGAAGGTCATCGGTGAAGCGTTGTGAATTGTATGTTCTTAAGTTAATTTAGAGGTTTTTGCAAACCACGTGACTGAGTGCAACACCATTGTACTTCTAACATAGCAACTTCTAGTATGATAGTGATTTTGCGTTGGAGCATGATGTACCTACGTAGACTGTCAATTGGGCCGGTCAAGCCCGAAGCCCGATCGTTCAACCAATTTAACGCTCACTTGAATTCTATTTGGGAATGAGCTGAGCCGAGCTTGGACGAAAAAATCAAGCCCGGAATGAAATTCGGGCCGAGCTTGGTCAATAGGTCGTTTGGCCCACTATAGGCCCGACCGAATTATAGCGTTAAAAACGTATTATATATTAATTATTACATATTTACTCTCAATTTATATTTATATATAGTATTCTCAACTAAAAATTAAGTACCATATTTTTTTTGCAAAGTGGTCACTTGTATCATTTTCATAATAAAATATAGTAATAACATTAAAAAAAAGACTAAGATTAAATATTAAAAACAATAAATACTAGAGTACTTGTAAAAAAGCTTATTTAAGTTAATTTAAACTTTAATTGGATTAATAAAAAGAATGATGTATGTCAAACGTTTTAAATGAATTACTTTAAATTATATTTTTTGGGTTTAGGAGTCAATATTAATAATGTATATTTTAATATGGGCTTGGCCGAAAAAAGCCCGAAGCTTCTGTTCTTATTTGGTCTAAGTTTGGACAAATTTATTGTAGCCCGAATGGTCATGCCCGAACACAAGTCCGATAATTTTAAAATGGGTTGAGCTTGAATAACCTAAAACTTGACTCACATAGCCCGACTTGACAGGGATATACCTATGTTTTGTGTGCTCCTTTTCATAGTTTGGCTGGGGTTGTAACATGGGTGGATTTAGTGGGTGCTGGCATGTGTGTTTTTTGTAGCCATAAATGTGTATGGTGTATGTGGGGTTGCCCCCACTATTGGGACTTTTAGTTTAGTTGTAGAAAGAAAGTTTTAGGTTGATAGGTTTCTATTTTTGGCTTGCTCAGTACTGATGTTGACAAAATTTATGATTTTTGTCCCTGTTTATAGAATGTTTTGTTATTTTCATGTAATTGATATCATCTTAATATTTTTTTTCATGCTTCCCTTTTGTCTTCTAGACTGATGGTAGTGTTCCTAATACACTTGTCATAGCAAACTGCGAAATTGTAAAACCTAGAGTTGCTGCGGCGGAGCACATATCACAGGTGACATCCCAATGATATAATGCAGTTTTTCCCCCTTTTCTATTTCCTTCACCAGGTTAATCTCCTTTGATTGATATATGCCTATCATCTTGTAGTTCAATGAAGAAGCACGTTCTCCCTTTGTAAAGAAGTTTAAAACCATTATACATCCTGGGGAGGTATCTATTGGTCTAGCTCTTTTACTGCTCATTTTGTTTCTTTCTTTGTATGTTTCCCAGATGTGATGCATATATACTTTAATTCCTGTTGGTTAGTGTCACACATCTATCACTAGTGACTTATTAATGAGTACTAAGTTATAGAATAGTCGAGGAATTATCTATCCTTTGATCAGAAAAATCTTCATATACGATGTAAAGTGGAGATTTTAATTTCTTGGGAAATACACTATTTGTTGTCGGAAAATCCTCCCTATCCGCAGTAATTAAGCATAACTTCTTGGAGGATTTTGTATTCTCATGCTTGTAGTTCCTGCTTCTAGCATTGCATTAAGTCATGGAGCTCAAAGTTGTGTTGGCTGATTAAGGCGACGTGTTTATAGGGGTAGCTGACTATAATTGAACTTTTTTAAGTGGTTACCCTCCAGTCCCGAACCTTGGTTCTGACATTTGTCAGCCAAAATTTTTTCCATTGCTCATTAAAATACCCCTCTATGCATTAAATATTACATTATCAGTAGTTGTAAATTAAGTTTTCTGTTCATTGTAATGTTTTGGAGAAATTCTGTTCATTGTATTTCTTTTGTAGTATTTAACTGAGAACATCGCTGAATATTTTCTCATTACTGCTAAAAAATTATATATAATTTTCTAATGCGTAGTTAATAGCTAAGGCAAACTTGATGATAGTATCTAATTGCTATTTGAAGTAGATTGTGGCTAGCTATCTAGAAATCATTGTGCATGGATGGTACGAGTTAAGTTGTGGACAATTATAGGTGCAATTGGTTGTTTTGCTTAAGCTTTAGTGGTAAGTTTGTTTTACTTTAGCTTAACATTTTTTCTTTTGATAATTAATAAAGATTAGATTAATAAAAGTTGCCAAAAGGGGTGAGACTCATTGTACACACTGTGTTATCTAAAAGTGACCATAGAGAATACTCCCTCCGTTCCATATTAAATGTCCTAATTTATTTTTTTAGATGTTCCAAAATAAATATCCTATTTCTATATTAGTAACTATATTTATCTTATTCAGCCTCTTATACCTTCATAATCTATTTAATATACTTATTGGGAATGTGAGAGTTGCAAAAAAATGTATCTAGAGAATTAAATGACATAGAAAAGAGTAATTATTAGGGTCATAGAAAAGTAAACAACAATTATTGGGGTCATTGAAAAGTGAAAAAGTAATTATTGAGGTCACAGAAAAGTGAAAAAATACTTCAATTAATAAGTAATCAAAAAGGATAATTTAGATAAAAGAAAACTTTATTAATCAGCGTGTCGAAACTAATTAGGACGTTTATTTTGGAATGGAATGAGTAAAATGTAACATCCAAACTCAGACTTGTTGGTAGCAAGTGAAATATTATCTTTGAGAGTAAGTTAGAACCAATGTTACCTGAAACGTGGTACGTTTTGGTATGAGGTACGTTACATAGTTAAAACGCGATATAGTTAGGAATTTTCTTAGAATCTAAATGTAATAAACCTAAGTTTTATAGAAGATTTTTAGTTGAATCAAACAAGTTTATTGTTTTATAAATATTTTAGTATAAATATAATATTTGAACATCTAATACTAAGTTATAATATTATTGTTTGTGCAATTATAATAAAACAACAAAATTTTTTCGATACGCTAAATTTAGAGTATTGGTGCCTAAAAGTATCCTATTTAGGTACACAAGTACCAATATGCGGTTCACTAGGTCTATGAGAGTGGTAACTCTGGTCAGAACATCAACAAGTATAACACGAAAATAAGTGTACTAACTAGAAAGAGTCAAAATATACCAAGTCTAAAATTAACATTACTTCTAAAAAATGCAATATTTACTTCAAGGTGCTAGTTATTTACCCAGCGTTCTACATCAAACACAAACTTTAATCAAGATACAATTTAATTTATATACTAAGTCTATCCAAGAGATTTCTAAACCCAAAAGTCAAATATGCTTCACTCGTGCTTCTAGGTTCACAACACCAAAACTCGTTACAAAAACTCAAGGGTTGATTTAAACCTAAAAATGTTGGTGTTACAAGGAAATTAGCCGAAACAATACTAAGTAGGGTGCTTGTTTAATAGTGAGAGCATGATAAGAATAATATCTATATATCAAGGCACCATTACATTAGTTGGTATCAATTAGCAATAAATACTCGAGGAAGAAAAAAAGTCTTCCAAGAGCAATCTTTGTTGATGAATAGGACTGAAACCACTAGTGAATCAATATACTGGTCCAAAGCCAATGTGTGAAAACCAGAAATGAAACTGTATCAGGATGCCAAGATTCTTACTTTGCATTGCCCATTGACCCTGTGAATTGTTATAGTTTTCTACATTGTTTCATATTGATATGGAAATGTTTTGCTTACTCACAAAGCTTTGGTCTTTTAATTATCATTTGAAAACATAATTGCAGGTGAATCGAATCCGAGAACTTCCACAAAACAGCAATATAGTGGCTACACACACCGACAGCCCTGATGTATGCATTTAGTTTTTATATTTATTTCCTTTCCTATCTTTTCCTTTGTAGCTTTCCCCGAAGATTTAGTTTGTTTCGATGTTCAGAAAGTTAGTGATGGTTTTGAATGCGGCTTAAAGTTGTTGACATGCTCAAATTAGGTCCTCATCTGGGATGTTGAAAGTCAACCTAATCGTCACGCTGTCTTGGGAGCCACTTTCTCTCGTCCAGATTTGGTGTGTGTACCTCAAAATCAATAATTTGAGCCTCCTGCGTTTGTCACGATATCATTTTTTTATTGTGATGTCATTTCGAAGAGCACTAACTTTTGAGTTCTAAGATATTGAATGATTTTGTATTGAAGGTACATTTTTAAATTTGTTTTGCCTAACTTGATACCCATCATTGTGTAGATACTGACTGGGCATCAAGATAATGCAGGAATTCGCTCTTGCAATGTGTGCAACAGAACCCTTTGTGCTATCTGGAGGTTAAACATTTTAGACGTTTAAGTACTCTTTTGGGAAAATTCAGATGTACTTTGAAATAGACCCGTAGATATATGATGGTTACAACATGGTATATTTTGTTGATGATAACACATACAATTGTTTATGAATGTAAATTATCTCGCACGATTCACTATTTTAACTTAACTTTGCATGTGTGAATTTGTAACTTTATCTTAACTTTGCATGTGTGAATGATTTACGTGTTCGTAGCATATCATATTGATTTTGGTATAGTTATTGGCAAGAAAGTATATTGATATTATGTGTTCAGATCTTGTGGATGATTTTACAATTAGGAAGTTGTATTATTGAATGTAGATTACAAATACTAAGGATTCACTATTTTTTTGGCAGATCTCTCTCTCACAAACACGCATATATTTATATTTTCTAACTTTGCATATGTGAATGATTGTCTTGACTTTCAGTATAAATTTTGGCAAGGTTTGTGAAACTCACAACCAAGTATTTATAGCTATTAACGAGGGTATTTTTCACCCACGTATAGCATGTATGGATCATCTTTTAGGAAAAGAATAAATATCCATTCCCTTGATGCAGTCATTTAATTTGGTAATATGGCAACAACTTTTAGAGTTACTTGTTACATGAAGTTTCTTGAAATTCAAGTGTAGGACAATTATCAAACTTCAAATATGTATCTGATGATATAAATTTATGTTTCAGGTAAGGACAAATCTGTAGTCTTATGGAGTATACATGATCATATATCTACTTTGGCAGCAGATTCAGGGGCCACAAAATCTTTTGGATCTGGTGGCAATAGGACCCCAAAGGGTGCTGGGGGAGATGATAAACCTTTAGACAGCCCTTCTATTAAAGCTAGAGGTATTTTCCAAGGGCATGAGGATACTGTTGAAGACGTGCAATTCTGCCCCACTAGGTATCTGGCATGGTCACAGTGAAATGCATCAATTGTGTTTAGATATTTAATTGGACATAGGACTATCAGTGCCTATGTGATATGTTCTTTGTTGAATACTAGACATTATAATATTATTTTTATAATTTTCTTTCGATAAGTAATCATACATATAAAAAAGGCATTGAAAGGGGATGCCATCCCAGTTCATGTGAAGTATACAAAAAGCATGAACAGCAGCCTACAACCCCTTCACAGGGATCAAAGCTCGGATAACATTAAAAAAGCCCAAGCTAACAGCTAAAATATGCCAAATAATCAACAAAAGAAACTATCAATCCTGAATACTATTCATTCTGTCACATAAATAGTGGCTCAAAAAGTGTGATCTAATATGCACAACGGACTGTTCCGTCTATTTGAAATATCTACAATCCCTCTCCCTCCAAATAACAAAATAACCCACCATGATTTTTATGATTTGATGAGTCACAGTAGAAAGTTTTCACTTGGGATACTATTTATGAGTAGAGAATAAAGAATGGCTCCTAGTTGTTTATTTTACTCCTTTTTTTATATTAGCTTCACCATTAAGCTATCTGCCTCATGCATTTATACCGACTTTATGCTTGCTGTGCTGAAGTCCCCAGGAGTTCTGTAGTGTTGGTGATGATTCATGCCTTATTCTATGGGATGCAAGAACTGGTTCTGCTCCAGCTGTCAAGGTTGAGTTTATTTCATTTGTTTTATTTCTGTTTAGGAGCATTAGTTTTTTAGTTACACAAAGGTTTATCATGCAGTCTATTATTTTAAGGAAACATTATGGTGTTTGATGTATTTTTTAGATTCTGGTACGAGAGTCGTTTTGGTTTAAAACCCAAAATATCATAATGTAAAGCAAATACAGGTATTATACTTAAATGCTGATTTAATAGCACGTCTTTAAACTTTTGGAAACATAACAGTTGTACCAGTCATCATGACAGATTATATCTTTCAGCTTCCAAATCGTTTTATGTCATACCCTTGTTGAAGTTTAACAGAAAATAAGAGAGAAACAAAGATAGAGATAGAGATAGAAATAAGAGAGAATACGGGAGGAAGAAAAAGAAGAACTCAGTTATTTGTTACTGAATTTGTGAGACTGAGAGAGAGGTAGAGAGAAAAAGCTTAACAGGCTATTCCCATTCATAAAATAAAATGCATAATATTCAAAAGTTTGGAAGTTACTCCACCCATTACATAAAATATTGAAAAGTGTAGATACACTTATCCTACACACACATGCTAACTAACCACCCATGTGCTTACATATGTATACAAAATATCAAATTCTAGAATATGCTAAATACTCTTAGAATATACTAACTACTCTAGAATAAACTAACTTATTCTTCCTTTCCTAGTTTACCCTGACCTGACATTACCTCCTTTAGAACTTTCATGTTCTCATGAATGAAGTATTAAGTTTGGATAGTTAAGTTTAAAGAGATCTTTATCCTCCCATGTAGCTTCTTCAATGCAGTATTTCCATTGTACCAAGTATTGATATATGATCTTGCTTCATTTGTAAATTCTCTTTTGTTTCAAGGTTATGAGTGGTCCTACATTAAACTGCCCATTTTGGTTAACCTCTGGTAACTGAGTGTTGATTTGTGATGCCCAAATGCCTTTTTAGTTGCCAGACATGAAAGGTGGGATGTATCCTTGAAGTGCTTGGAAACTCCAGTTTGTATGCAATAGTCCCATATTTTTCTAGAATTTTAAAAGGCCCATATAATTTTGGAGATAATTTCATATTCTTCCTTATTGAAACTAAACTTTGCCTGCAAGGTTGTAGCTTCAGGTATACCCACTCACCAATCTCAAATTCTCTCAGTTCTTCCCTTATCAGCATGACTCTTGATTCGTTGTTAGGCCTTGGCTAGTTCTCTTTGAGAATTTCCTGCTGTTGTTTCTCTGCAAGAACATCCTCAATTGCTGCAATGTTGGTACTATTTTGAGGGCATGCTCAGGTGTATAGGGTCATATCTATAGAGAATTTGTATGGTTGTTTGTAGAGAAGTGTGGAAAGTGGTATTAAACTTACATTCTGCCATAGGTAGCCAAAGAGCTTTATTGTTTTGGTGAATGGCTGCACATGCTTTTTAGGTATTGTTCCAAGCATTGGTTTAACCTTTCAGTGCTCCCATTACTTTGAGGATTATAGGAAGTACTAATGCGGAGCCTTGTTCTTGCAAGTTTAAATAGTGTCTGCCAGGAGTCACTCTTAAATATAGGATCTCTATCACTTACAATTGAGTTGGGAAGGCCATGAAGCTTAAAGTGGTTCTCAAAAAATAATAGCTTAAAGTGGTTCTCAAAAAATAATTGGGATAAGGTCTTAGCAAAGATAGGATGTCTGAGAGGTAAGAAGTGAAAGCTCCTGCTATACCTATCAGTAATAACTGAAATAACTTCATAGCCTTTGGAGTTGGGAAGTCCACTGATAAAGTCCGTAGCTATGTCCATCCAAGGCTGGTTAGGGATGGGTAATGGTTGGAGTCAAATTTTCATGTTTGGAAAATTGACAAATAGGGCACTCAACCACCCACCTTGTGATATCATTCTTCATTTCTACCAATTGTAATATTGCTCTATCCTTTTTAAAGTGACACTTTCCCCTGAATGATCCCTTACTCCTTTTTAATGAAGTTATTCAAATAACTGTCTTCTCAAGTCTCCTTGAATTCCTATTACCCACTTCTCTCTGTACTTTAGCATATCATAGACTAGCTTAAACTCATTAGGCCCCATCTTTGTAGCTGCCAACTCAGCTGTAACTTGGGAAATATTGTTGTCACCTTTATAGCTTTCAACAATCTGGGACATCCATGCTGGGTGGGCTATTTTCAAATAGTTAAGGTCTACACTTCTAGGGAAGTTGGTTCATCCATGTAGTTGAACTTTCATTCCTTGTTGTGTAAAGGTGAGGATAAGGTTACTGTAGTCCATATATATTCCCATAGTTATCAAGTCGTCAAGTCGAGGCAAAGCGGTAGCTGGGAGCTTAAGCGTTTAGTCGACAAAGCGCTCGACTAGTCGTCTGCAAGTCGACAAGTCGTTAATAATATAAATTTTATACGTATACAATTATATATATTTACCATTTATATGAATATTTATATATTTATATTTCTAATGATTTTCCATATTCAAAATGCAGGCTAAACTCTAATATCAGAAAATGGAAATAAACTTAATACTAATTGGGTTAGGTATGGAAATAAAGTAATAAACTCAAGAAATTGCAAGGAAAATAACAGAAGAAACAAACAGAAAATAACAGAAGAATGAGTCAACACTAATATCAGAAAAAAAATAGGCAGCCATTTATAAACCATAACAGAATACCAAAAATTATTGCCCCCTTTGGTAACTGAAACTCTAATATCAGAAAATGGAAATAAACTTAATACCAATTGGGTTGGGTATGGAAATAAACTTAAGAAAATGCAAGGAAAATAACAGAAGCAGCAGAGTTCGCTCGCCGGATTAACATTTAACAGAAGAAGAAAAAAAAGATTAACAGAAGCAGAGAAGAAGTCAAGAAGAGAAGCGGTAAAGAAGAGAATCATACCTGTAAGGCTGTCACTGTAAGTCGCCGGAGTTTGCCGGATAGAGACGCCGGAAAGTCACGATCCGATTGGGTTGGGTTCGCCGGGTTGGGTTTCTCCCTCTCTGATTCGTTTCTCCCTCTCGTGTCGAAGTTCTGTTCGTTTGTGAGGGATCGATTAGGGCAGTCGAAGTGTTAGGCTTTTTTTTTTTACCCAGTTCTGAATTGGGTCGGGTCAGACCCTCTTTGGCAAGTCACCCGATTTCCTAGTTAGTCGTCCAAGTCGCGTCCTAGTCGTCCAAGTCGTCGGTTGATCGGTCGACTATGTACTCTGCCACTAAGTCGTCCTACCGGCTTGAATTTTCTGAGCGACTCGTCGCCTAGTCGACGACTTGACAACAATGTATGTTCCTCTTAACTATTTTAGCCACGTGGTTCCCAAGATAACATTATATGACTGTAACTTAATGATCCGCATAGGTGTGCTGAAATTGTGGGTGTCAAAACTCCATGTAAACTCAGGCACCATGCTTTTCCCTGAAGATCCTCACCATTAGGAAGGTTAATAGTGACTTAGTCAATAGGCTGCATAAGGCAGTTTAGTGCCTTGGCTGCATCTTCACTTAGAAAATTTAAGGTACTAACTACTACCACTATCTATTAATATTATCAGTTGTTTTCCTTTGAGAATCAGGACCCATTTGCCTCTTGTTGAAGTTGCAGATTACACAAGGTAGCTTTCCTCTTCTAGGTTATCATTCTCCTTTGTTTGGGTAGGCTCAGGTTCTTCATCAAACTGGGGAGGTCCATAGTATTCCATAAACTTCTAAGAGTTCTTACAGTCCTGAAATCCTTACAAGTGATCATGAAATTCTGAGGAGCTTTGCATTAGTGTCCCATGGTGTACTTTTCATCACAATAAAAACACAGGCCTTTGGCTCTTCTCTCATCTCTTTGGGTTGCAGTAATAGGAGTTTTGGTGGTTGGG
Organism: Panax stipuleanatus; assembly: GCA_020205555.1. Classification (NCBI taxonomy): domain Eukaryota; kingdom Viridiplantae; phylum Streptophyta; class Magnoliopsida; order Apiales; family Araliaceae; genus Panax; species Panax stipuleanatus. The sequence goes on from CM035124.1 coordinate 1,574,092, forward strand.
GGTGCATGGAGTTTCTTTTTGAAGTTGGGTTGAGTGTTGGTGTGGTTGGGTGGTGGTTTAGGATAGTCGTGGTTGTTGGCAAGTTTAGGATTAGGACTCTCATAAAACTTGGCTTGGTTAAAGGTTTGAGATAGAGTTTATGGATCAAACATCTTTACTATTTTTTTGGTTTCATCTTTCAGTTCACCAACAAAGTTTCCTACAAAGAAGTCCTCAGTCAAGTGAGGCAACTTCTTAAGCAGTCTCCCTTATGTCTTTCAAACTCATCATACTATACATTCACAATTTTTACTTGCTTCAATAACTTGAATTGTTTATATAGTTTTCCACAGCTTCCTCAGTGAACCTCACAGTGAAGTCGTTTGCAAACTCCCTTCAAGTAAGCCCGTCCTTGCCATTGACATAAGACTTGTACCAATATTTTGGGGAACTATGGAGGAGCATCCAACGGCAATCCTCCTATGAGAATGAATCTCATATATGCCATAATATTCCTCATAGTCCTGTATCTAGCTTTTAACATCATCACCCTTTGGAAATAAAGGGAACACCAATTTAAGATGTTTTAAGTTCTCTCTCCTCTTCACCATCATCATCATTTTGGTTCCTTGCTCTTTCTTGCTCAACATGCCTCGGGTTTCTAAAGAAGCCCTTATCCCTCCTTTGCCCCATATGAACATGCCTCTTGCCCCTTACATTATCCCCAAAAGGATTTTTAAACCTGTCATCATTATCTGGGCATTATCCGGGCTCCTCTTTCTCAACAATTCATTAATACTTTCTATGAAGTGTTCAATTTTCTCATCAATGAGTTGTAATTTCTCATTGGTGTACTCTTTGTAGTTTATGAAATCCTGCTGAACATTTGTGAAGGACCAACCATATTTGTGGAGAGTAGAGAGAAAATGAGTACAGAATAAGTGTGATTCTGAGTTTGAAAATGAATTCAAGCAGTAGCAACACTACTTGAGTAAGAGTACGTGAGCTTGAGTAGCTTTTTTAAGTGAGAAATGGACTTCCTCAGTGAAGCAAACTGAGTATCCTTGGCCAAACAAACTTAGTGTGGGAAGGCTTTATGATCGTAGATGAAAATAACTTACAAGACTCCACGATTGTAGACTGAAATAATTTATAAGACCCTACGATCGTACAGTGGAACAAATTATAACTCTACGATTGATGTCTAATGGTATAAATGAACCGAATCGAGCCAAGTATCGAATTGTTTAGATTTGGTTCACAAAATTTATCGAGTATAAAAGAAGGTTTGATTGAGGCTTGTTTAGCTATTGAGTCAAGCACGATCTCGAATTGAGCCCGAATAATTTGAACTTTTTGAACGAGTATAAACCGAGTATCAATAGAAATTACAATTTGAGGATGTTCGAGCAATTTATCGAACTTTAAAATTTGCTCATATTTGAATTATTTATATTTCGAGTCGAGCTCGAATCAAATTTTTAGTCGAGCAAGTACGAATTGAGCCCGAGCTGTTTGCTCATTTTACAGCCTTATCGATAACTGGAACACTTATAGGACTCTACGAATGTAGACTGCGATTGATAAAATTCTACGATCGCCAGAACACTTATAAGGTTATGCAATTAAAACAATTTGTAAAGCTCTACGATTTAGGCTTTACGACCGAAACAATTTTGTAAGACTCTACAATTGAAACAATTTGTAAGACTTTACGATTGAAACAGTTTTGTAAGACTACAATTTATACTCTACGACTGAAACAATTTTGTAAGACTACGATTGGAGCAATTTGTAAGGTTTTTTGATTGAAACAGTTTGTAAGACTCTTCAATTGAAACAACTTAATACGAATCTCCTAACATAAATCAAAACAGATCAAACAAGATTAATTTATAGAATTTGGAATTTTTTGCTGATATCGAAGAACAAGCAAAATATGAATTAAAATGTTTGTTTGATGTTGTAAATTGTAATTGAGTTTTCTGGAATGGGCTATCTGTATGTGACAAAAACAAGTGAGATGGAAGTGTTTAATACCTGAAACAAGTGAATTAACACCTGAATTTGCTGAGTTGAAGGTATGCTGGAAAAACAGAACTTTTGAGATCAATTTTCTGTTGCTATGGGGTAGAGATCTGCAATTGCTGTTAATGGTTTTGTGTTGGTTTCGGGTAGTGTTTGAAGGCGGGAAGAATGTAGAAGAGATAAAATTCAGGTAGAAAGGTATAGAAGCAGAAATCAAAGATTGAAGATCGAGAAGAACAGAGGATGTAGAGGAAGAAGATGGTGAGTTTGGATAGAACTTGGGCTCTGATACCAATTTGTCAGGATCTTGTTGAAGCCTAACCAGAAAATAAGAGAGAAACAGATATAGAGATGGAAATAAGAGAGAATTTAGAGAATAAGGGAGAAAGAAGGTGAAGAACTCGGTTATTTATTACTGAATTTGTGAGACTGAGAGATATTGAGAGAGAAAGCTTAACAAGCTATTCCCATTTATAAAATGTATAATATTCAAAAGTTTGGAAGTTACTCCACCCATTACACACATATATATAGCTATTGAAATGCTGAAAACTGTAGATACTCTTAACCTACACCACTTCCTTATCCTACACACATGCTAATTAACCACCCATGTGCATTACATGTTTATACAAAATATCTAATTCTAAAATATATTAACTTGTATCTACTCTAGAATAAACTAACTTATTCTACCTTTCCTAATTTACCCTTGGCATGACATTTTACTGTTATAGTTTTTCATTTTCTGATGCTGATGCGGTGCAGCAGCCCATAAAATATCTTTTCAGATTTTTCTGCATCTTGCTTAGTCAATTATAAACTGCACTAAGTATTTTTCTCACATTCTGTCCATGCTGATGGGTTTGGTTGTGTTTCTTTTACAGGTTGAGAAAGCTCACAATGCTGATCTTCACTGTGTTGATTGGAATCCTCTTGATGTGAATCTAATACTGACTGGGTAATGTATACACTTTGGTGTTTTTGTTAGTCTCATTATCCATAGCTAGTTTCAATAACCGTGGATAATGTTCAGGTGTTATAGTCTCATGACTCTCATTAGCTTTTCTGGTGTTTATATGTACAATTTAGCAATTAAAATTCCTTTTTTTAATGTTCTTTTAAATTCTCTGGAATTCTTCTTTATTATTCTTGTTTCTTTCAAAAGCCTTAATTTACTTAGTTGTTCTTCAGGTCTGCTGATAATTCTGTTCGCATGTTTGACCGCCGAAAACTCACTTCTGGGGGTGTTGGATCTCCTATCCACATATTTGAGGGTCACACTGCTGCTGTCCTTTGTGTGCAGGTATGAAAATGTTCAGTGGTCTCGATTCCTTGTTGCTAACGAGTCCATTAGTTGCATTTGCTTAGCTGTTGCGATATCCTTTAACATAAAGTTGTTTATTTCAGTGGTCTCCAGATAGGTCATCTGTCTTTGGAAGTTCTGCAGAGGATAGCGTCCTGAACTTGTGGGATCATAAGATGGTGTGAACACATAACTATATTTCATGCAGCTTTATTTCTTTACCTGTTTTGTCTTCTTCTCTTGGAATTATATGAGTTTGAGGTGACCGGAAGTGGTTAAAGGGTAAAAAATATACAGCCATTGGAGACATTATCTACAGTGAGGAAACACAAAGCAGAGGCTTAGGAGTCATTTGAGAGAGGAGGGATTTAATCACCCAAATGATTACCTAAAATTGCAAATAGTCCAGTTGGGGGGTTTTGTTCCGGAGAAAAAGTCCTTGTTGGTTAATTTTCTTTAGTTGGAAGAGTTTTCCATGGTGATATGATTGAAGAACATGGAATGCATAGGATCTAGTTGGCAGAACTTTTTCCTCCCCGAAATATAGACTAAAGTTACGGAGAGTCCAAATGGTAATGTACCTGAGAAAGTCGTATATGAGCATGGGAAAAATTAAAATAGTGGCAAAACAAATATACTGTTTGATAATATCTAAAAAAGTAAAAATATAAATATTACTTATTTATCATGTCAAATAAGACATTAGTGCAATGGTTTTGATATACTCTTGGAGAAACAACTTTATTTTGCATTGTGTCTGTAAATTAAAGCGTTCTTTTAACAGTTGCGCACGAGCACAGCTGGTCCGAGTCTTATGTCTTATGCCTTGGTCATAGATTCAAGTTCTTCTTTCCTCTTAACTTCATAACTCATCACACTACCAATCAGGTACTAGTTGAATGAAACAAAATATGTTAGATTGGGGTTAGTTAGTGGTACTGTGAAGGCTACAACATAGTGGACCTAATATTTTTGGAAAGAAGATAAAGCGATATACCTTGTGTTTTTCGGATGTTTAATGTGGAAGAAAGAATAAACAAAATATTGAGAAAATTGGCCCAATTTCTTTCAAAAACTCTCTCCCCCCATAGGGAGTTTTTTGGAGAGAAGAAAATGTTTCAGTAATTGACAAAAAATAAATGGACTGGAGTGACTTAAAAAAGATGATGGGGATATGTTTAGCCCAATTTTAACTATATGTAGGATCTCCGTATGTAGTACTCTTCTTGCAGATCTAACAGTGTTTTCTTTGATCCAGATTGGACAAAAGCAAGACCATCCTAGGGCGAAACCTCTTCCACCAGGTTTATTCTTTAGACATTCTGGGCACAGGTATTAAGTTTCCCACCTTTTTCTTTTTCATCTGTGACAGGCACATCTGCATGAGTGGATAATTTAAGCTATATCACTTGCTGGTCTATACAGTCCACACTGGACTAAGAATTCTGTCTTGTCAATTCTCTTCACCCGAAGTGGAAAATCAATAGTATCATTATTTATTTATTTATTATAAGTAAAATTTCAAAAAAAGTGCCGAAGGGGAGGATTTTAACAGAACACAGAAAGGATAGCTTACTATAATTTATTAGAAATTGAAATTATATAACTATTGATGTTTACTCCGTGTTCATTGTTTGATTATTTACTTTTACCTATGAATATCTACGTCAACTTTTCAAAACTTTCCCTATTCTATTAGATTCTCCCAGAAATGAATGGTGTTTGTTTATGAATGTAGGGATAAGGTTGTTGACTTTCACTTCAATGCGTCGGATCCATGGACAATTGTTAGTGTGTCTGATGATTGTGATAGTACTGATGGGGGTGGAACGCTGCAGGTAATGGACTAAGTTTCTCACTTGAATTTGTACATCAATGGGTTCAATACCCAACAGTATTTGTAAATATATGTTGGCACTCAATCTTGTGATGTTTCTTATTTGTAAATACCATACTAGCCTTATTAATAAAAATAATTACATGTACTATATTTGTACTTCAACCTGACCTTGTAAAATACTCCTACAGTATGTATATACTAAGAAGCTGTGGCTTTTGGTGGTTGCAGATATGGCGGATGATTGACCTGATATACAGGCCTGAAGAGGAGGTTCTTGCGGAGCTGGAGAAATTCAAAAGTCACTTGCTTACATGTTCCTCGCCCTCAACTTGAAAACCAAGTTGCCAAAAAAGCATCCCTTTGATGAAGCTTTAGACTTCATAGTGGCCTTTTGTATTTTCTTCTCTTTGACAGGGAGGGATGTTTGCTTTGTTGTGAACCAATGACACACCGGGATCTTTTTCTGTTTGTAAGAAACCATCAAAACATGGAATCGGAGAAAAGATTAGAGTGTTGGTAGTAAATGATATGAGATTAGTGTTGGTAAATAGCCCCTGTTTTTCTGCATTGATATCATTTTTCATGTCGCAATGTGTGGGCTATGATTGACCGTGAAGGCTACTAGAAGTTAAACCCTGATTAATTCTTCCGGTGAATACTCCTCCTACTATTAGTCGGAGCAAAATTTATCAGAAATCCTTCCGGTGATTTCAACTGCCTTGGGCGGGTTGGTTTCAACTGCCTTGTTACTTAGTTAACACACTGACGCGTTACTATAGCCACAACTGACAAATTCACGCGTCAACAAGATTAAATTTCAAATGACTTGTTTGATTTCCTAATTGGTTTCCCTATAAATATGTGAATGCTCTTTTCTTTCGCATAGATATATGTATATATACATCATGCCTAGGCTATTTTTATTTGACTATTTGCCTGATTTATTATTCTTACAAGTTATTTTATTTTATGATTAGTTTGTTATTTAATTATATGCACTATATTTTGTCATTTTAAGTCATTTGGTAATAAATTGTAATCTTAATTGAATATAGATATTGTATTATAATCCTCCTCTTGATGTATCAAACCAAATGACCTTAGAAAAGAATAAAGATAATATATATTATGAGATACAATGAATTTATTTTGCATGATGAAAGGGAGAGTAAAGAAAGAAATATTGATAGAAGATCTCAATACAGAGGTTCTTCCATCGAATAGTTTTTGAATTTTGACTACGATGAAAAAAGAAAAAGAAAAAAGAAAAAGAAATGAATATCCTGGTTCCGAACCAGTGAATAGTAAAGAATCCCTAGTGATTTTAAATCAGTTCAAATAAGTCGTATCTCATCTATCAATTAAATATCTAAAAATATCAGTATAAATGATTTGTTAGACATTTTCTTAGGGCTTTTCTTCTGCAACAATTTTCTTATAAATTTCTAATGGTAACGAGATTATGTGTGAAGTAGAGATTAGAGCGACGGATAACCATCCCATTTGACTATCAATAATATTGAAGTTGTGTTGGATGTTTATTTTAGTTCTCAATAGTGGGGTGGAACCATAATAAACGAACCTGGAAATAGCAATATACTATTCCTATAAATTTAACGTCGACTGGGTACTGACTGACTGATGTGGATGTTGTCCAGTTCACTCAGCTCTATCTAGCCAGTATCCAATATGACTCCGGTCACCACCATCTTCGTCTCTCTCCTACTCCTCGTCTCATCTGCACATTCGTTTTACCTACCTGGTGTAGCTCCTCGTGATTTTCAAAGGGTACTTTTTTCATTGTTTTGATTTTTGATTTTTGTTCAACCAAATCGGAGATCATTCGATCCGATAATTCTTATCTCAATTGTTTGTTAGTTAGGGCATTATGTTTATTAATTCATATTATGTTGTGCTGATCGAATTGGTTTGGCATGGATCTAGGGTTTTGAACTAGATACACTGCTGATTTTATTATTTGAAATCTAATATTGTTGTTGAAGTGGGTTTTTGATCTAGGGTTTTGGTTTATTTGGAATTTGAATTATACATCACTTGCTAATTTTATGCAGGGAGTATTCTTTTAGTTACGTAGATATTTGACGTGATTGAATTTGGTAAATGCTCTGATGTGTGGTACTAAGGTGATTGTGCTTCTTACTTGTTAGATATGTCTAATTGCAAGATCTTAGCAATGGGTTTGAAAATGTTGTTTTTTGGCAATAGGCTGGTGTTCAGTACCAGGATTTCTCGCATGTGTATTTGTTTGTTAACTGTGTAAATTACCTCTCGCTACATGGGTGTGCTATCCAACTAGGAGAAGAGCAGACTAAACTGATCAATTTGACAGATTTTCTTTCACAAGCTTAGCAATGAGTTTTGGAAGATCTATATTGTATTTATGAGTGTGCATTTTCGTTATTAATGCGGTTGGACTGTTAAGAGACTATGTGTCTGACTTTCTGTTTTGATCTGCGCAGTTGTTATACTGTGAATAAGTTGGAGATGTATGAGTGTTCTTATACCGTGTGATCTCATTGAGATGCAACTTTCATACTTTTATTTGATCTGTTAAAAGTGTGTACCAAATTGGCTTAAAGAAGTGAGTTTGCCATATATATAACTGTCTTTTCTGTTTCTCTATCTCATCCCTGTCTTTTATGAATAAGGATAATTGTGGTTTTTCAGCTCTTTCCATTTTTCTTATAGTCTTGTTGGTGTCTTTTACTTCTAAAAGGGTGATCCACTTCAAATTAAAGTCAACAAGCTATCATCTACGAAGACACAACTTCCATATGACTACTATTTCTTGAACTACTGCAAACCCAAAAAAATTATGAACAGTGCAGAAAATCTGGGGGAGGTTCTTCGAGGTGACCGTATTGAGAACTCAGTCTATACAGTGAGTACTTTAGTTTTCTTTACTTTACTACTTGGTTCAGTCTAAAGAAATATAAAGATCTTTACGTGTTCTTCATCCATCCACTGCATGTTATCATGTCTGTCTGTGGACTTGTATTCTTGAATTCCATCACAGTTTCATATGAGGGAGGAGCAGCCATGTAAGGTAGGCTGTCGACTAAAGCTAGATGCTGAATCTGCTAAGAATTTTAAGGAAAAAATTGATGATGAATACCGAGTTAACATGTAAGTGCTGAATGAGTGCCCCTTGATTTCTTGTTCATTTTTGAGTTATCTTTTTGTTTGTGTTAGGATCTTTTCGCCATCTTTGTTAGTTATATTTTTAGTCACGAAGAAGGATGAATTTATTTGTTTATATCTATTGTTGAATCTGTAATGAGAATGCAGGATTCTGGATAACCTTCCAGTTGCTGTTCTTAGACAAAGGAGGGATGGCAGTCAGTCAACAACTTATGAGCATGGTTTCCGCGTTGGGTTCAAAGGAAATTATGCAGGGGTAAGCTGAGGGGAAGCAGACTAAAATTGCTATTGTTTATTGTTCTGATTGCTTGTAATATCTGTAATATTATATGCATCCATTTTCTTATGTAGAGCAAAGAGGAGAAATATTTTATCAATAACCACTTGAGCTTTAGAGTGATGTATCACAAAGATCCTGAGTCCGATTCTGCTCGTATTGTTGGGTTTGAAGTTACGCCAAACAGGTTCAATGTTTTTTATATATGTTATTATCCATTATATCTGTACAATTCCTTTATTGCTAGGTGATATGTTGACTATATCCTACCAACATGTTGAATAAATGATGAAGTATTTCAGTAACTCGTTCACATTGTGACTATTCTAATGGTTTCATTTTTATTAAACAATGAAGCAAAACATGAAAACACTTCAAATATACAGCTTGGGACCTCAACTGTCTTGCTTTCTTGGAGTTATTCTGTGTTTTCAACTCACACAAAATTATCTTATTTTAGTATGTTCTTTGAATTTATAATATATTCTATATGATCAAGACATTGTGGCTCAGGATTCTTTTACAAGATTTATTTAAGTTGAAAGAGAATGCTCAAATGCCTCCAGGAAGAGACTGATTACTACTTATTAGTCTATGCGCCTGTCAGCTCCTTGGTTATATTAGACGAGCTTGATGTGTTATTAACCAATTATTTTCTTGCATCATTTTTTAGTATCTTTATTTGTAGCTTACTGATTACTTCTTTCAAGAGTGATGATGCTGTTGATCATTCCTTTCAGTGGAAATGTTTCTCTGAAATTATCATATATTTAATGGACTTTGAAGCCTTGACACGAGTCCAACACTATTTCTGAACAATGTAGGACCTGGATAGGGGTGAGCATTCGGTTATAACTGAACCGAATAAGCTATTCGGTTATAACCGAATACCGAATTATCTATAATTTCACTATCCGAAATACTAACCTGAAATTTGAAACTACCGAATTACCGAACACCGAATTACCGAATTGTACATTCGGGTATTCGGGTAATAACCGAACCTCTGATGAATATTCAAAAAATACCAAAAAGAAAAAAATAAGCGAAGCTGATCTAGCGGATGGAGTTTGGGCAAAAACAACTTAAAGTTTGATCAAACACACCTGACTGAGAGCACTGGTATTATAATGCTGCTGCTGACGCCTGACTGGTGGGTTCCCATCATCATCATCGACCCCTGCATCCCATCCACCACCGAACATAGCCACACCGGAGCTAACTCTTCCGCCGAAATCCTCCTTCAGACCGCTTTCAATGGAGGTCTTCTGCCCCTCTATCTCCCGATACTGGGCAAGGTACACCTTCAAAGCCCAAAGGCTCCACGTACTCCTCGACCCTCATCCCTCGAGCTCGAAGCCTAGTGTCGTCAGATTTAGATTATTTGAGATCAGATTAGGGGCGCTTAGGTTATTTGAGTCTTGAGATAGAGGGGAGAAGAGATCAGATACTTCATACTTGGGTTAGGGGTGCTTAGGTGTACTTATTTGAGATCAGATCTAGTAAAACTAAAGCCTTTATTCGGTTATTTTAAAGCCTTTAAAGGAGAAGGCAATATTTTAAGTTTATGCAATTTTATTCGGTTATTCGATTTAACCGAATAACTCCAACTTGATATCCGTATTAACTATCCGAACACCGAAATTAATTTCGGATATAACCGAATTATTAAAAAAAACCGAAATATCAGAAAAATTCGGTTATTTTATTTCAGTTCGGTTCAGTAATTCGGTTATACCCGTTTTTTGCTCAGTCCTAGACCTGAATATACCAGGGACATATTAAATAACATATTCTGTGTTTTTTTAATAATAAAAAAAGAAAAGTTCTTTTACTAGAGGAAATGACTATCAAATGAGAAGAATAAGATACCCTTCCCCTACATGGGGTCAGAAACCTTACCATTGAGAAGAAAATTTCCCAAAAGGTACAATAGTATCCTAAAACATATATAAGAGTATAATCACTCTTATCTTCTTCATAAAGAAGCTGCTTTCAAGAAGTAGGCACTAAATAAAAAGTTCCCCAGAGTTCATAGTACATTTGAAATTCTGTGTGAATGAACATGAGAATAGATATATGTATACATATGATAGTCCTATTTTACTTGAATTAGAAAATTACGCAAGTCACAGTTTTAAGCATCATTAATTCCTGCGTCATCATCATTCATTTTGGGATCTAAAATCCACCATTGAACATAACATCAAACTCGATACGTTTATAAACTAAATTCATCATTTCACCGTCAACTCAAAATTACATACATTCAAACTGATGGACCTTAATATAATGTAGACATAAACCAAGCACTCATCATGTATCTCGATCTGCAAAATATATAATAGATATGCAAAAAGGAAGTAAATCCCACAATTTTATCTCAATTTTGTTATGATGCATGCAACATGTGTTTTGTTTCTCAAAAGAGTTAAAATTTCTTGAAATACTAAAATAATGTTGTCTCAAGTTTTTTAACTCTTGAATCTCGAGTCTCGACCTGAAGAATTTTATATTTAATATTAATATTAACATATGGACATGCAAATAAAAGATGGGTCAGATATTTCAGTGTACAGTGTGTCGGTGCAATTCTTGTTCAGCAGGGACACTTCATGTCCACCTAATGGAAGTGTCCCCAGTGGCGGAACCAGAACATTTTTAGAGGGGGGTCAAAATACATCAGTGAAAAAAATTATTTATTGATGCTTGACGTGCTTCTTTCAAATTTATTTTGTCCAATTATTATATTTCACAACATCCTATTCCAACCCTTGTCAACCTTTGAGTTGTGAGTCTAATGGCTTTAAATACATATACATACATATATATATATATATATATTTTAATTTCTTTCCGAACTATGAGACTATTAATCAGACTTTGAACTTTTTAGTCAACTGATTAGCTATTTTTATAGATAAATTACAAAATATAATATTATATATTCAAAACCTTATATTGTGGTTCTAGTCATCTTCCTTGGAGACAACTGAGACGAGCCACTCAAAACAAGAAAATGAATTAAGTTATTCTCATTTACAAAAAAATGATACCAAGGTATAATTAAGTCAGTAAGACAAATGAGTGCAATATTAATTAATTAAGCATCAAACTTATTTAATATTATTTTATCTTATAGTAATATTGTTAATTTTTTATAGGTAAAAGAACATGAGGAAGCAAATGAATTAATACCATCACATAACAAAGATCAAGTTTAACTAATATTAGCATACTTCATTTCAAGGTTTCTGCCAGTGAGTGTCCCCAACTTCTTACTGTGTAATATAGTATTTTGTCAAAAGAAATTATGATGCTTTGCAACATGTTGAATATGGTTGGATTCTATTACCCCCTCCCCCAGCGCGCACACACACACAACCCCCTCTCTTTAAAAATGTTTATAGTATAGGAATCTATAGGTTTTACCAAAATAGCGTTACTTTGTTAGTCAAATTATTTGCTTATTTACTTTGTTTCGTCTTCTGATCATCTTTTATGAACAGTATTAATCATGAGTACAAGGAGTGGGATGAGAAGAACCCTCAGCTAGCAACATGCAATCAGAACACCAAAAACATAATTCAAGGTAGCACTGTTCCACAGGAAGTTGAGAAAGATAAGGAAGTCGTATTTACGTATGATGTTTCTTTCAAGGTATTCCCTTGTGAAACTCTTAAATATTTTGTGCTCCTGTAACTCTGCAAGCAATTTTTTTATTGCAATATCTTTTGTTAGTTACCTAGTTTTTTTCTTACATTATTTTCAGGAAAGTGACATAAAATGGGCATCACGGTGGGACACTTACCTCCTTATGAATGATGATCAGATTCACTGGTTTTCCATCATCAACTCTCTGATGATTGTCCTCTTCCTTTCTGGCATGGTGGCCATGATCATGATGAGAACTCTTTACAGAGATATTGCAAACTATAATCAACTGGAAACACAAGAAGAAGCTCAGGAAGAAACAGGATGGAAGCTTGTTCATGGAGATGTTTTTAGGGCACCCATAAATTCTGGATTACTCTGTGTTTATGTTGGAACTGGTGTTCAGATATTTGCAATGACTCTCGTGACGATGATATTTGCATTGCTGGGTTTCTTGTCACCTTCAAACCGAGGTGGGCTTATGACTGCTATGGTTCTCTTATGGGTCTTCATGGGCTTATTTGCTGGTTATTCCTCTGCGCGGTTGTACAAAATGTTTAAGGGAACAGAGTGGAAGAGAAATACCTTAAAAACTGCATTTATGTTTCCTGGTATTTTGTTTGCCATCTTCTTTGTTCTGAACGCCTTAATCTGGGGTGAGAAGTCATCCGGAGCAGTACCTTTTGGTACTATGTTTGCTCTCGTCTGCTTATGGTTTGGAATATCAGTACCCTTGGTGTTTGTGGGTAGTTATTTGGGTTTCAAAAAACCAGCCATTGAAGGCCCAGTTAAGACTAATAAAATTCCAAGGCAAGTACCAGAGCAGGCATGGTATATGAAACCGATTTTCTCTGTACTTATTGGAGGCATTCTTCCGTTTGGTGCTGTTTTCATTGAACTGTTCTTCATCTTGACATCCATATGGCTGAACCAGTTCTATTACATCTTTGGCTTCCTCTTCATAGTTTTTGTTATCTTAATAATCACATGTGTGGAGATAACGGTGGTTCTATGCTATTTCCAGTTGTGCAGTGAAGATTACAATTGGTGGTGGAGAGCTTACCTTACCTCAGGCTCCTCTGCTTTGTACCTTTTCCTCTACTCCATTTTCTACTTCTTCACAAAGTTGGAAATCACAAAACTGGTTTCGGGCATCCTGTACTTTGGGTATATGTCAATTGCATCGTATGCCTTCTTTGTTCTGACGGGGACAATTGGCTTCTATGCTTGTTTCTGGTTTGTTCGGAAGATTTACTCGTCAGTGAAGATTGATTAAGGGTAATGATGAAGGGAAGGGGCTCAACAATCAGTACATTATTGAAGGCAGAATGTAACAGTGATTAATGAAAGATGAAACTTCTGATGGAAGGAACAGTTGAGAGCATTGCCACTTCTGCAGGGTGAAGATCTTACAGGATTGAGATTTTCCCGGTAGGAAAGACCCGTTTTTTCATTTGCACTGATTTTAGCATAGGAATGGCTTGTATGTTTAATTTCTATGTTGCCCTTGTTAATTGTTGTTTACACCAGTATCGATGCTATAAACTGTACTTGTTAGTAGTTTATGGTAACTTTAATACATGTCTTGGAAAAATGCTGATACAAGTGCAATTATTTATGGGTAGGTAGAAGCAGCTCCTAGAATGAATTACCTGACTGACATGATTTAGTCAAGGATTGGGCTGTTTTAGAATGAGCCAATTTAAATGATGTTGTAGCATGAGAAAAAGAGGGGGATGGATAATTAATCAATCGGCACCCGAATACATGGATAATGAATGATGGCTTTAGTTTAGTGTTACACCATGCGTGGGCCTCTTTTTGTCGGTATTTTTTGTTTGACGCTATATCATCATCAAGTATATCATAAAAAGTTAATTATCATCTTATCATTATTAAGGGACTGTTTGTTTAGGACTAAATATATCTGAATGACTGAATCGATCGGTCAGTCATTAAGTGCGTTTGCTTTGAAAAAAATCGTCTGAATGGCTGAATTGGTCAGATGATTAAGCTGAATGACTAAGTCATGAACAGTTGAATAAATTAAAAAAAAATTATTAACTATTATATTAAGTAATATTAAATAAATTTAAAATAATTTTGAATTTTTTCAGAGGGATAAAATAATAAAATTATATCATTTAGATGCTTCAGACATGTTAATTATCAAATAATTTTTTTCATTTACATTTAGATTCATTCAATTTTTATCAAATAATCCCCTAAGATAAACAAAATTAATCTACTTTGTGAAAACTGAGGTAGTAATGTTTTTTTTTCTCATCCTTGTATAATCATAATTTAGTACTCCATGACCCATGGGGGTATACTCGGACATAAAACTAATCGACATTTAAGTTTTATTTTTGGCGTGTCACATACCCCGTCCATGTAAGATGTAACAAAGAAAATCATGTTTTTGGTCAAAATGGTCAAACACCTTTATGTATACACACTATTTAGCACGAGGAATAGTAAAAGATGACGTAAACAATGGTTACCAAACCTCTCATGATTCAAGGATTCATAACATTTAGGTCTTGTCAAAAGTTTAAATATTAAATTTCAGTCTAATATAGCCAAAAAAAAAAAAAAAAACTCTAAATGCTAAGACACATACTTTAACAATTTGGGTCAAATCTCTTTTTTCAAATCAAATTACAATTCTTAATATTATTTTTTTGAATCATCTTAACTCATTACATACTCACCTGAAAAGTCATGACCGAAGGTGGACTAAGAAAATACTATTGAGAAAGCGTATTAGGCCTTATGTTGTAATTTGATTTGGACTCGAAATTTAACTCGAGTTGTTACATATGGTATTAGAGCTGACTTTTAAAAGTTCAGGTCGAGTCATTCGATCGAGTTGTCAGAAATAGGTAAACCTAGTAGTCTAGGTTTTGTGTAACTATGTGTTTCAATCCCACATCCTAACATGTGAGAAGGACTCAAGCTGCTATCAATAATACTTCGATCATTAGCTTTAAAGTGAGTCTATGATAGGTTAAGAAAATATTGTTGACACAAGCGCATTGAGCCTTATTATATTATGTTTTGATTCGGCCGGAGTCAATCTCGAGTCATTTTAGCCTGTTCACACTATTTTCTCCCAACTTGTGCATAGTTTAAAATCAGCAGATTTTTCAGTGTAATCTAAAAAATCCGTGAATTTCTCTCCTGTTAGGCAGCCTTACCCAGCAAATCATGCATCCCTACTAGATTACTAGGTCTGAACCACAAAGGATTGTTCAGATTGTCACAGAAATTACTGAATGCTGTGTCAACTTACTGTTTGGCCGCCACCTTGGGTCTTCAACTCGTTTCCTTTATGATTTATTTTAGCTGAAGACAGAACACCAAATTGATTTGGTAACCACCTAGATATTAGTCTGCCAAGCTCCGCTCCTCTAAAACTCAATGTTCTTCCGTTTCTGACCTTTCAAACAACTTCATTTTGTGAAATCCCTTAAAAACAACTAAATGACAGGGCAAAGAATCTTTCTGAAGTCATCGGCTTATGATGATTCCCATCCTAACTTGAGATAATGCAAGTATCAAATTAAATTGAGGAGTAAAGGATCAGTTATTAGCAAAAAACTGTTTACATCATGCGTAAGCAGACTAGCTTCAACTGGGTAACCCTTAAATTAGGGGGAAAAAAAGGTTAAAGACCATTTCCACTCAAAGAAGAAACCCAACGAGCACATGCAGCCATAAAATTCCAGCTAAACGCATGATTTGAGCATTTTGATATACAAGTTAAAAGTCACCAAGTTCAGTTAGCAAGTAACCTCATCATCTGCCTGCACACGATCTTGGCTTCCCGTTCTTCTGCCTGTATACAGAAATATACTATGAATGAGAAGTGCTGCTGCAAAGAATTGTTGATTTGAGGTTCAAGATGAGAAACCCACCAAAAAGAATAATCTTTCTTTTCCTGCGCTAATAACTCTTCAAAAGAAATATCAGCAAAGTCAGTGTCCATGCTGTCCTCCAGCTTGCCAGTTTTGGCTTTCAGCTCCATGCAGGTGCCAATTTCAAGCATCTTCAACATCAGAAAAGGATTAGCTTTTTCTTTACAAGCTATGATCGAAAACTTGGTTCAAGCAAGTAATATTCAGCACAGGTATATAAAATGAGAAAATAAACTTTTGGATAGAAATATGAGTGGAAAGGAGGACAATCAGCTTAGTTCTTTTCCACGTGTCCTCTGATCTGGCAAAGTGGGGAAAGAAAATAGGCAAATTTTGAAGTAAACCATTCTCTTCATATTGCAATTTAATTACTTTATAGGCGCTGCCAATGGGCAACCTATCACCAATTGTAATAAACACATCACCCTTCTAAGATGCTGCAGTTAAGTGTTCCAGTTTCCCCCCATCCAATAGATAGAAAAGAATGAAATAGGAAAAAGAATTGTACTTCACAATGCAGATGATCATCTGATTGATGAAAAAAGCATGAAATAGAAAAAAAGAGTTGTGCACTTCAGAATGCAGATGATCATCCTACACATGATACCCGTTCTCAATTAACTTCTAGGACCTCATTCTGTACAACGCAATCTTTTCCGGTAGAATATTTTGAATTAGATAATTCACAAATAAAGGTTATAACATTACCTTCTTGTAAGCTGGCGAGAGCTTAAGCTGTTGCTGGAGCCAGTTATATACAAATGCGTCCTCTTCTAATCTTTTTTGTTCTAATTCAAGCTTGTATATCTGCACTAAACAAATATAATGATGCACACGTGACAGAAATTTTGGTTTGCACAACAGTTTAACATACAATATACCATTTTTCACACCCACCTGTTGACGAAGGCGATCAAAAGAAGACCTGTCTGCCTTGAATAGTAGAGCCTTCGTTATTGTGAACTTACGTTGAATGACACCTGATCTGTTGAACAAGTAAATGTAATTATAAATTTAAGACTAGTAGTAACAGATTCGAAACAAGTATTAATTTTAGGTTTCAGCCTTTCAGGCACTATGAAGGACATATAATGTGAAGGTTTGAGATCCATGGTCATCGTATCTATAATCTGGAAATACAAAAGCTTTTGGAACTAGTTCCCTTAGTTTTGGGATTTTACAATACAATCTAAAAAAATAATTCATAAATATGAGCATGTCCCAGCATAGAAGCTCACAGATTACAATTTTATGTTAAACAATTACAACAACTGCCACAAGCTAACACTCATGTTTGATGAACTAAAAGGGACTTTTCAATTAACCATGCAAAACCAACTTAAGCAACAAAAGAAAAGAAAGCTTAAGAATCAAAAATTTTCTGATGGCATACTTGTGTTGTAGCTCATTTCTTGCTTCAATCAAGACATTAACAAAGTGGCCAACCTGTTGCAGCATGAAAAATTATGCAACTATTAGTGATCAAAGAATTAGATTATCTAGAGGTTTTATCCTATCATTAAAATTTAAAAGCACGAACTTCATAATTTACAGAGTTCACAGCTGAATAATTTAAGTACTATAACCGGTGCAAGAAGGAAGACCTATACGTTGTGAAGAGTTGATTCAACAAGAGGAATCATCGAGAAGACGGGTTTCACCCTTATTTTTTTTCATTGTGCTGACTAGTAATCAACCCGCAATAAATAGGGATCAACTGATCAATTGTCCTAAAAATTTAAGCTGTTTTAATTATTTTGCTAACAATGCCCAACAAATTTCCAAGGGTTTCTCATAAGTCTCGACAACTACACATGCTGCAGCAAACTGGATCAACATTAAACACAGAACACAGCTAGCATGGCAAAAAAGGTTCTAAATAATATTACTAAACACCAGGGATCAAAGTCCACCATCACCATGACCATGACCATGGAAATATATAGGATAGGTATCAGAAAAGGAATCACATAAACGTAAGGGCAAAGAAACGTGCATTCTCCATAATGCATATCCACAATTAAGATACATAGTAGAGCACTTGTTCACAGGAGTAGAATTTGTGGAACTGTTTGGCCTATAACCTCGATTCATGTGATAAAGCATCTACACTTGACAATACATCTTGAAATTATTTATTTATAAATCCAATAAGTTGCAATTTGTTTCTCTGGAGCTTGTCAATTCATTTATTAGAAAACTAAAGTTAAGTCCGTATCTAGGCTTTTTATTCCTCAAACAAGAAAAAGGACTTTGATCAAATGTATGATAGCTGAGGCATTTTAAAGTGGCTTAAGATAAATCTTGATTGGCATCTAGCAATCTAGACTAACCCTTTGCAATCTACTCTATCGGAAATTTAAAGATTCAAAGAAGTAAAACAAAGATCATCACACAAAATTTGAAGGAATTTATATACCACTGTTGCTCATAAGCACTCCAAATAAGTTCTATGAGCTAAACATTCTTCAGAATGAAAGGGACATAATAAAACTTAAAATCTATGGACATCCTATTCTAATAACACTTAAAAATGTATTCATTTGCACAAGCTATTGCAAAAAAAAAAAAAAAACCTTTCACCAAATCACCATAGAAAGACTTGCGGAAAAAGACTCCTAGTAAATCATCCTTGAAATGAAATATGCATTAATATCTAGCTTTTGTAGACGGTAAAGTGACAAAGGAGGGTTGCAAAGCATCCCCACCTTGAAGTAAAATGGGGAAGAGTAAATTTGAAGGCTTTGTATGCCAGAATTCCTTGGGGGAATTGTCAAGACAAAATAAATTTCATAACAAGCAAACATCTTGCTTGTTATTGAGAAAACCGCACATGCATATTCTTAAAAAAAATTAACCAAAAAGCAACTAGTTTATATATTTCCAATTATGATCTCTTAACACCATTCATTATAGCAAAGCAAATGTATGTGTGTTCATTTCCACTTATAAATCCTTGGCACCAATCATATAGCATTTCAAGGCGCAAACCCTGTATAATCATTTTAAAAGTTGATAATAAAGTTAATATTTTAATACAAATTTCAGTAGGGAATATCAAATAAATAGATAAAAATCTAGATAACACAAAAGATGGCAAATATGAATCAAAGTAGGAGTAATTAATAGAGAACCTCAGCCAGAGTCAATCCATTGGACTCATGTGACTTAACAAGCTGGTCATATTGTTGTTTGATCTTCCTCTGTGTTGCACTAGACGACGACGTAAAAGGATATAAGCACACCAGCTCTTGCTTCTCCTTTTTCGCTCTCTCTCTTTCTATCTCTTCCTTCGAATTAGGGGAACTCGGGCGTTTCTTCCTCACCCTCTTCTTCTTCTTTCCGCACTCCTCCCCACCAGAATCCACCATCGCCTTATCCATATCCAACCCGTTCCGACCCGGTTCATCCCCTTCCTCTTCTCCATCGAACAGAGACGCCCATTTGGGGGGATTGGAAGGCAAGATCTCAACAAGAAGCGAATGGGTCAAATGGGTAATGTTTGATTCACGGGTTTGTTGGGTTTTATCAACAAGATTGGGGAGAGAACATTTGATGATTGATTTGGAGCTTGGTTGCTCTGTTTTATCAAAAAGTTTTCTTCTTCGATAAAGATATGAGATGAGAATGGAGAAAGAGAGGAGAGTGAAAGTAAAGAAGAAAAATAAGAAGAAAAAAAGTAACAACATTGGTTGTTGAGGAGAAAGGGAATTAGATGAGAGGAGAGAGAAAATGAGAGTAGTAGTAATGGCAGTCGCCGCCATGGGAACGCGTCATTTAACAGAGGATGACAATTTGATCAGAGACAGAGGGGGAAGAAATGACCACTCTTTTCTAATAAGGTGATTTTTGATGGGAGTGATTATAAATAAGTTATGGCCAATATAGTACAGGTAGGAATATTATTTTTTTGTTTGTGTGTTAATATTATATTAAATATAAAATAAATTTATCATAAAATTTATACTAATCGGATCCATTTTGGATGCATGTTGCTAGTCCAACTCTTAATGTTTAATGCAATTTAATATTTGAAATTGAGATATAAAAAAATTTGAATATTTAAATTATTAAGATACGAATATGAATATGAGTCTAAATTATTCATAATACCATATTAATATATATTAAGAAGTGTGCTGTTAAGATGCATTAAGATACAATCAAACACACTATAAACATTGTTTTTGTTTTCTATTTTTTTCATATATATTGAGAACATTTAGATAGATACAATATTAATAACAATTTTTTTAGTGAGATATATAATAAGTGAAGTTTTTTTTATAATTTTTAAATTTTATATATTAATAAATTTTATAATTATAATTTGTGATAAATTTATCTCAATAAATATTAATATATATATTTTTTATCTAATAATATCATAGACAAATTCTAAAGTGATGATGCCTAAAGTGTCACCTTAGGCCTCATATTTGTTTTCACCCTAATCTATATCTGTAGATAGTTTGAAACTTAGAAGTATGCTGTATGCCCCTCTCTCGGCTATTCCTTGCTTTCCTCTCTCTATCTTATTTTCTTTTCTTTTTCTTTTTCTTTTTGTCGAAATCCTATACCTTGCTTTTAATTGGGGGAGATTTGGGAATATATGGATCTGGTTATTCTCTATTACACGTTTTTTTTAATTTCATTTAATACATTATATTTTTGTAGTTATAAATAATATAATTGAAATCAACATCGGTTAACTAATTTATTATATTAAATAATATTATTGTTTTAAAAATGAAAATAATTTGATATTTTTTCACTATTTGATGAACGTATGTACTTTTAATCAAAATTTTAATGGTTAAAATTTCTTTTAAAGTTATAACGGTGAAAGTATTTTTTTTATAATCCTAATTTTTTGTATGATTGACCTTAATATCATTAACTATCTGTTAATATACTTTGACTAACAAAATTATTAAGATCAAATAATTAGTATATTGGATGAAATTGGAGGGAAAATGTAAGATCAAGTAATATTCCGTCCCTCCGTTTCAAAATTAGGGATATAATTTGACTTTTGAGGTCAAAAGATGGCATATTAAACTTTAAAATTGGTTTAATTTTAGTTAATTACAATAATTTATTTAATTTGAAGAGTGTTTTCTGTTTGCTACTACTATCGTAGATATGCTCTAACCCATGTAATAGCTGGGCCGCCTTAATTCAATGTCACGTCATTTGAAGGAGGTGAAGTTGTTATAAAATAGGAGTGGTCGTCATGAATAGAATAGCAGATTCCCAAGCACAGAATATATAGAAGACCTTGATGTTGTTATTATCATTCCAGTCGTTTTTACATAATAACAACAAACAATGAGACGATTGGTTGTTATACAGTAAGTTACATAATAGTAGTACCTAATAAAATTAAAATCTTAAAGCCAGACCAGAAGCTTAATTACTTAGTATCGGCAGGCAGGCAGGCAGGCAGGCACATGGACTCGGTTTCTATAATCTCAATGTGCTGCTGCCTGTAGTAAACCCCTCGCCCCGTGGCGATGATACCACCTACTACTTTATTATATGGACTACATCAATCTTCTCAGCAATCATCTTCAAAAATCAATATAGGCACATGGTGTGTTGTTGTATATCTGTATGTATGTATGTACAACTTCACCATGGCAAAAAAGCCAAACCAAATGGTTTGTGGTGATCTTGGAAAGCGAGCTAGCTATTTTCAGACAAAAAATGCATCTGAAAGAAGCAACTCAACTGGTAAGAAAGACCTTCTTTTCAAATGTCCTTGTGAAATTATTAGCTGCAAATTGCCTCCACCGACAGTTTCTTCATAACATTAGGGCACGGATCTCCACCAAAAAGCTCAGGTGCTACGGTCACTGAACATGCATTTTGCCCTATGCAGTACTGTAACACAAAATCAGAATACATTTCACAAAACAGTTCTTCATTTGAAAGTCTCTTAGAACTGGTTCCACATCACTACTACTAATCTCAGTAGTTGATTTGGGAGTTGCCTCAAACTTGACTATCCTACTGAGTTGGAAAATTTATTACTGCTATTCAATTTCAAAACACCCGCAATTAGTGATGCAAGATTTATACATACCCTTTCAAAGGCGTCGTAGGATTTATGAGCGTGACAGCTTCCCTCGCGGAAGCTTCCACAAGCACCTTCTGGTGTTCCAAAGCTAGCAAACTTGATTGAAGAGATTTTCTGACCAGGGGCACACCAGAGATGGGCTTTCGGCCTCAGGGGTTTGTTGGCTTTGCCGGAGTGTTGCATCTGCCAATTCATTAGGGTAGGCTGCCACTCATAAATATCAGCACATACGCTAGCTACTTCTCTTTTCACCAAAGTGATCCCATATGGATTTCCACCCAGTTCTTCAAATAGAACCAACAAATTTCCTGTTGGCTTCAACCAGGACCGAGGTACGTGATACCTGAAATCAAAATCCTCTTTTCAGTCAGTCAACTATATTACTGCTTGGTAGAGGGAGAAGAAAGTATATAGCAAATAATTTTCACTCACCATCGTTGGGAAGCTTCCCCGCAATTACTCAGACATTTCTTCTCGTTGAACCAACCAGCATAACTACAGCCACCACAAGTTCCAGACGCTTTGTATCCAGGCCAGTGACGTCCAATGCTTTTCCCATTTATCCATATTTGACCTTTACCCATGGTGTTCATATCTAAAGCCAAAGGCTGATTTCCAGTCTGGAGCATTGAAAGTAGTCTGGAAACATGATAGAGAAATTGTCAGCATCCTTTCAGTGAAGAAAGTAGTTTTATAAAGTAGTAGTCGATTGTGGGCTTTGCTACGGCAGCATTATTGTACAACTCTAATTTAGTATTCAGTTTTAATGCATTAAGAGAAATTGTGTTCCTTCATTAATTTTGTCTGGTAGAAGACAGGGAGGTATGTTAAAACTCTTTGCTGAGAATTGAAAATTACTCGCCTTGTACCACGTAAGTGGCTGCTTTTGAGCTACAAAAGAACCTACGGTCCACTCAGCAGTTGAACTTCCACCAAGTGAATGAAGACTCAAAGCTTCTCCATTAAGACCAACCTGGTCCAAAACATTAAGTCCAAACACTTGCTTGTAAATATTAGTAGTAGGCAAAATTAGACGTTGATTGCATGTATAAAAAACGTACCTTGTAAGACCATTTCTGCCATGTTAAGTCTCTCCTCCCCTCATTAAGGCCATAGAGTGTAACTGGACCTAGAACTCCAGCATTCCATGTCTCAAAATGCGGACCAACATTCTGAGTTCATAAACAGGCAGAAGAGACAAAAAAGTTAGTGACCTTCAATATAATCAACCCAATATTGTTCATCTGAGTTCTTTTCTTTTTTTTCTCTTTTATGGGCAGCCATGTACATTGGGCAGGGCCAGGGGGGGTTTATATGCATGCGTGTGACGAAAAAGAGAGAGAGAGAGAGAGAGAACAAACCGGGAGGCCGACAGCAATGCTTAACAGTGAAATCTTGTTAACCCCAGCTCTTAGATATACATCACGACTAAAAGTTATTTTGGGGTTTTCTATACTTCCATAGACAGTTCCTGTCAAAAGCAAAGTACACAATGTTAAATAATAAATTATGAATCTGTGAAGGCAGACATTATCATGTAGCTTCCATATATTGCCCAGAGATAAGTATTAACTAATGATTATCTTAATTTTAAAACTTCCTTGTGTTATTATTTCTTGAAGAATATTAAAAGGCAGCTTAAGACAGATTAATTGTGCTGGTGTCAGCCAAGCAGTATAATTTCACTTTTTGAAAATTTTGCTTGGAATGATTTACTGGAGTAGCATTGATATTGAGTGTCAGCCTGAATGAAATTATTATAAGTTCATCAAATACACCCTTAATGTCCTAAACCACCTGCATACCTGTTAGTTGACCGTTGATGAAAACATGCAAAGCATGGCCAGCAGAAAGGACTGTTAGAACAGGCCACTTTCCACCTCGCAAAAATCCTTCATCAGAGTCGATCCTGACACTGGCAAAGTGAAAAAGGAAATGAACATTACAAAAAGTAAAGTAGACCAAACTTTATCATAATACATGGAAAAAGGAGAGAGCCATGTAGAGGTAATAACACTCACTCTGTCATGTACCACAAATAATCAGAAACATCTCTGGTGGTATTTATCTGTTCCAACAACCCCACTGTTGTAAACGTCTTGTCATCATAAGATGTTGTCTCATCACTGTACGATTGCCAAGAGAATGCTCTACCAACAGGAGTCATCTTCATCTGTGCGCTTTGTGCACCTACCTGTACATTAAAGCCAGTTACATATCAACATTTATTTCCTTTTCCTAATAAAGGATGAGAAAAATACTGAGATCTATACATGCTTAAAATAAAAGAAGGAATGTTTGAAATACTAAGAGCTCTTTTCTCACCCTTGCTGTATTATAAACTGTGTTCTTGCAGTCGGGAAGGATGCTGATAGACCAAGGAGGTAAGTTGTAGTGCATATTATTAAAAGCCACTTTAGCAAAAAAATGTTTATCGTAATTTGCAAGGAATGCAGCACAAGCTCCTGAATTCGATTTGAAAACGTTGGCCTGTATGGTAATAAGAAAAGCAGATTGCAGATTTCATGATTCACCTTAAATTTCAAATTTACTACCTGTTTGCAAGAGAGCTGCAGTAATTCTAACCTCGTGATAGTTTCCCAGTGGTATCCTAGTGGGATCTCCAGATACTAAAGCTGGCTCACACAATTTTATTGCTCTATGCAGATCTTTCAGATGGCCCCATTTAGGTTGCCTATATAGTCCTAAACATAGAAAGAGAAAATTTTCATTAACAGCCTACAAGTTGCATGTTTCTAAAAGCAAGATGCAAATAAGGGCAAAGAATCTGCAAAATGGCAGGAAGACTCTTTTCTTATAAGATAAAATAAATATTTTACTAGCATTGAAAACACAAGTATCTTTTTGAATAGTGATGACAGTTAACTTGGTCATTGACAAGGGGTAGACCAGTCACTTAGTTGGACCTATATATAAACAGTCTTACCAATTTTGATGTTGCAACTATCTTGATCGCGAGTTGTGATACTCTAATATAACGATCATTCAATAGAAAAATAATTAGATTAAAGATGATAGTTGCAATAATTTCTGCTTACATCACCTATGATTGGTTTCAACTTATACTCAATATGATCCTGTCATTTGACCAATCAGAATGAACCATGCCAGAGACATTGAAGGCCTTAACTGTCATTTCACTAAACACAGTGTATGACTAAATTACCTAGTGACAGGTTGGTTATTGGTAATTATATCAGACATAGAAAAGTGGAACTCACACTGAAGCCCGCCTACTTTTAATTCAAATTCAAACAACCACTAAAACATAGAGCACTCATGGTGCAGTTCTTGAACTGAAAACAATTTCACGGAAAATGCTAGTAGGAGATGCTATTTTTTTGTGATTACCAAATTCATCAAGAGGAGCATCATAATCGTAACTAGTAGCAATAAAAGGACCACCAGCAGTCCTGCCAAAGTTAGTTCCTCCATGATACTGAAAAAACATTAGCAAAGAACCAAATATTAGTTTGATTTATTAAGAGAGTAGATCACTTGGGAATTACAACAAACATTTACGTACCATATAATAATTAACGAAAGATCCACCCTTCTGTATAAACCTAGCAACTGAGAATGCCAAATCTTCAGCAGGACGGTAAGGAACTGCACCTCCAAAATTAGTAAACCTGGAACAAAATTTTATAGGAATAATTTGTGAGGAAATGAATTGCAGCACTCTTATAAACTTGTTCGTGAGTAGAAGGTAAGGACTAAGGACATAGAAAAGAAGCATAATTAGATGAGAAGCCTGCAAATTTACCATCCTGTCCAGGCTTCAGTCCACATCTTGGGTTTATAAGCCTTGTTAGGAGAGAAGTAGTCACAATAAAAGCCATTGCAAGCATTGATCTGTAAAAACAAAACTGAATTAAAATGGATTTTAAGAATAAAAAGGAAGTAAAAGCATCATTGCAAATAAGTATTCATATGATTGTATAATTGGTAGAAAGATCCTTCCTACGACTATGATATAATAAGACAACCATAGAATTGATTCCCAACTGCTCATTTAATAAATCATTTAATTAGCATATATTATTTACAACCCACTGCTGATGGAAGGTGAAACAAGTGTTCATAATGAACAAGGAAACATGGCCATCGGCCCATCATTACAAAAGGTGAATATTAAATCTAGACATATGACAACAAATAAAAGGGTGTAAAAGAGAAAATCTCAACCATGTGCAAATGATAAAAATTTCAATATTAGTAATGACTAAATAAGGGGACAACACACTGTTACACAGTAACCCCACTAAGGGAGAGAGAACAAAACAGTAACACCATCAAAGAAAATTACAAGAAATGGTAAAAGAAATTGCATCAAGCAAGGACACTTACAATGGGATCAGGGGCATCATCTTGCTTGCACATGACCCACGGAACTCCAGTGTCTAGGCCCACTGCCATCTGGGCTGCCCATGTTGTATAAGCTTGACCAGGAGCACCAAGTTCATACTCCATGGGTCCATATTCATTCTCAATCTGTCACATTTATATATGCAGAAAGATACACTTAAATATCCTTTCCCCTTGTAGAATGTAATGGATGACTATAGATTAGCAGGAAAACTTTATCTTGGGCTCAATGAGCTAATAGAGAGAAAACCAGTGAAATTTTACAAAACTGATGAACTTGGCTAGTTGATTACCTGAGACATAATTATTGGACCACCTTGAGTCTCATATAACCCATCTGCTTTCATCATATTCACTATCTTTGTTGTAAATTTTTGCATAGCAGCCTTCACCATTTTACATGCCCAAGTTAGTACAAACATAAAAAATAAAGTATAGTGAGGAAAAAAGGAAAAAATTAGATGTAAGATTGGGAGGTGCTTAACCTTGAAAGGCCCGTTATCTGTTCTGAAACTGATGCCTGGAACATATTTTAACCAAACAGGAAAGCCCCTGAAATTATAAAGGCAAGTGCATAAGAATTAAGATAACATTAATGCCATATATTTTAAAATTTCTATTTATAGCAAGTTTTTTTTATCTTTTATTTTTACCCAAAGTTCCATTCAGCACAAGCATAGGGACCAATTCTGAGATGAACATAAAGACCAGCTTGCTTCACTAGCTTTATAAATTTAACCAGGTCATATCTCTCCTCAAAGTAATACTACTCCCAAAAAAGAACACCCAAGTATTAGTAAAGACAATAAAAAACTTGGTATTAAAAGAAAACCCACAAAAGATAATAGAGGTTAATTATGTTTACTTTGCCAGGTTGGGGTTCATGCCCATTCCAGAAAACATATGTCTGGATCACATCCAAGCCGCCTTCTTTTGCCTTCTGAATAAGATCTGGCCACATCTGGAAACACCAAAAAATTATAAGTTAAAAAAGACCATTAAAAGAACAAAGAGAAATCACCAATTCACTAAACAGCTCCCCATAAATGAAGATTTTTACAGAGAAACACATACATACCCATTTACTTAAAATCCAAAATGAAGAGAGGGAAAAAAACAGGATTCTTGATAAACCAATGAAGTACATTGACATGGATATACCTCAGGAGTGCTTCTTGGGTAGTGAATGGATCCAGAAATAAGGATTCTCCTTTGGCCATTAACAATAATAGCCTTATGGTCATATGATACAGAGGCTGTACCATAACTAACCCATGAGCTCAATAACAGCAGCAACAAGCTCCACATTACAATCTTCGAATCCATGAGTCCTAAGCTGCTGAAGTTGTTTCCTTATCAAATCAATGGCTTTCTTCCTCTTATTATTATTCTTTCCCCTTGCACTTAATTATATTCTTGTGTTTTTTTAAGAGAGAGAAAGTTAGAGATAGAGAGAGAAAACAGCTGTGTTTGTGTTTTTCTTTGTCCTTGAGCTTCTCTTTTTTTTAAGAGAAAAAAAGTAGAGAGTAGCTAAGCAGTATGTGTCTGTGAGTGATTAAGGGGGCTGATTTTGGTGCCTTGAAACTTGCAAAGATTGGTGCTTTGCAGCTTTGCTTTTAAACATACCAGGACGGATGGCTTGAAAGTGAAAATGGGACTCATTCGTGGGGGTCCAC
This sequence comes from Panax stipuleanatus, assembly GCA_020205555.1. Taxonomy (NCBI): domain Eukaryota; kingdom Viridiplantae; phylum Streptophyta; class Magnoliopsida; order Apiales; family Araliaceae; genus Panax; species Panax stipuleanatus. Next base: position 1,602,405 of record CM035124.1, read on the forward strand.
TTTGGACTTGTAGCCCACTTGCATCCACACTATTAACCAACACTAATTCGTCCGCAAAATATTAAAGGTCTGTTTGGCTGATATGTAAAGATGTTTTAACGCTGTTTTTTTTTTCATTTTGATACACACAAAGATTCTCCACCCTATCCCAATGGCCAATACAGTCAGTCGGGTCCTGTTTTCTCGGCCAATACATTTTTTTGTTTTAAATTGTCTTGCCCGAACGCTGCCTAGCGCGTAATATAGATTACATGGATTTTATAAGCGAATGTTCTTTTTGTTTTAAAATTAAATATTTTTTTGATTTGTTTTAAAATTAAATTTTAATTTTAATTTTAAACTATAAAAAATTTAATATATCATCATTATTAATTTGAGAATGTTATATAATATTGTACCATCACTTGTATCTTTTAATGAATGTTAAAAATATATTTGAACAAAAAAAAAATTAAATTTTTTTTAAAAAATATATATTCTTAATCATGAAATGAATGAAAATAGCAATATGATTGTGTGGTCACGTTTAAAAAGGCGCGTGAGTAGGCATCTTTGTCGGTTATTTTAATTTAGTTTATGGGTTTGTTTGTTTTTGACTACAACGTTTGTTTATCTCTGTTTCGGAAATTTGAATAATACAGTTGTCACGGGTTGGATCTAATCACTATTTCAGTGGCTAAATAACCATTTTGATCCTTTTACTCTATAGTTGGTTTCAATTTTATCTATGCATAATTTTCATTTCATAATAGTCCTTACTTATACTCTAAAATAAAGGAATGATTTAGTCTGTTTTTTTAAACGATACTCTTCTTTTTTTCAAAAAAAATATGTCAACATGTATTTTAATAATCGAAGTGGGCATTCCTAAGGAATAAATTAGTAATTTGAATATATAAATGTAAGTGTTTACATATTTATCAAATACAACAAGTTCAAATTTTGTAGGGATTAAATAATCCAGTTGCATTGAATGGTCATCAAGCTTTTTTACAATACAAATCAATAGAGAACATAAGATAGTAATTCTTGCTGAATTTCAAGTTATAAACTACTTAAGAAGTTGAATTTTTTGAATATTTAGTACAAAGACTTTGAATTTATTTATTGGGATATTTGTTGTAAGAAATACAAAAATTGAGTGGTAATTCTTGCTAAATAAATTTCTTAATTTATACTTACATTTATATTGTTCTTTATTGACAAAATTATATATGTTTCTTAACTCACTCTTGTGCATGTAAATTATGTTTATTGTGTTATATTTTGGACATGCATGTTTATTGTTTATAATATCTCATTTTTTTCGAGTGTTTATCATTCATATCGTCATTATTTTGCATTATCATTAAGTGATATGATCACTGAACCATTAAAAACAACATAAAGTAAAGTTTTATAAAAATGCAAGTTCTCAAGGAATTCTAAAATGGTGTGGAAAGGTTTAAAAAAAATATTAGTCTCGTATGTACATCTTAGAGTGTGAGCTTGATATAAAAACCTAATAATGAGGAACAAAGGACATGATTAAATTGTGGAAGAAAATGAGTATGAATTTATAAATATATAACTAAGAAAAAAAATAAATTAAAGTTTGAAACATCCCTTAATAAAAAAAAAGTAACAAAAAGACTTGTTTATGCTTGCTAAAAAAATCTTATCCATGTTGACACTTATTTATGTTTTTTAAAAAGTCACATCATCATTTTTTATTTTTTTTAAATAACCAAATTGTTCCTGTATCTTAGAGTATAAGGACTATTATGGGGAAAAATCATACATAAATGAAATTAAAACTAACTATAAAATACAAGGACCAAATTAAATGGTTGTATAGCCCTATTTCAGTAGCCCTACAAGCGAATAAGTAGATGATTTTATATAAGGAAATGGTATACATACAAATAAATATATGATGAAGTTGTATTACGATTAATTTGAAATTTAATATAATAAAATAAGATGGAGTTATTTTTAATTATTTTATATGTGCATATACGTTATAATTATAATTCAAATATAAATTTTGATAATACATAAAACTTATAACGATTTTCAACATGCTGTTGAGTGCACTTTTGTACAACAATTTCATTACAACTTACTCCAACATAAATTGAATTAACATTACCTTTAAGTAACTAAAAGTTGTGATCTTCCAAGAGGGAGAGGACCTTAGTAGTAAAATGGAGTAATATGGTGAAATTAATCAAGTTGCTACCTCTCTCTTCACTTCTTTTCTTCTTTCAATTTTTTGTTTTTAACGCGTAATGAGATATAATTAATTTGGCAAGCCAAAATAACCAAAAAATTCAAACCCCTTATTTTTGAGGATATCAAGCACACAGTGACGAAGCCAGGATTTGTTATTGAAAGGGGCCAAAAAAAAAAAATTAACAACATAAAATATATTCATCACTAAAAAGTAAAATTTCACCATTACAAAATATATTTTTACTAAAACAAAAATAATGTAGTAATAGAATTTACTTTGACAAAGACAATAAAACATAGGAAAAAAAAGTCTTTTAGAATATATCAAAGCTTAGTCAGACCTTGGGGGCCGTGACCTTACAAAATTTTCAAATCAAACCAAATGTACAAGTGAATCTTATAAAATTTTCAAACCCTCCAATCTACATGTGGCTTCGTCCCTGCAAGTACATATATATATATATAAAATTAAATTCATAATAATTCCCAAACCACAGTGTATATGCCGAGGCACGTATACATGGAGAAATAAGAAAAATGGATGAGGAGAGTTTCAATTTCAGAAATGAAAAGGGAACAGAGGGTTTACTCGCCGGGAGGAGAAAGAGATTGAATTATCGCAAAAACCCAAAAGAGAAATGAAGGAGAAAAGCAAAAGAAAAAGAAAAGGAAAAACTTTCAATCTGTTTTTTAATTAGGTAGCTTGTCCCCTAAACAAAGCAATCAAAAAAACAAGTTTGCATGCTGATGCTGCTTGCTGCACCTCCACCCACTACTCGCCCGTGCATCATTAACAGCTCATGATCCTTCATATATGGCCACCTATTTTAGTTTTTAATAAAATTAAGGACAAATTAATTAATTAATCATCTTGCCATTTACTAATTAATAAGGTTATACATATTACATAATTAATTATACCACTCTATGCACGATTCTGCATGAATATACATTAGAAACTTGTAGTATATATGATGTACATATAACATATGTGTGTCATTAATGAGATATATAGATAGATAGATAGATTCATTAAATGAATTAATATTAGTGAATTATTAATCACAAAACATCTTTTCATTAAACTTTATGCAGCTATATATATATATATATATGCGTAAGGGAAAAATGTTGTGCTTAGTTACCGGTTATACCAATACTAAGATAAACCTTGTACGTGAAGAATTCTTTCTTCCGTCGTTCCCCATCTCTCTCTCTCTCTCTCATACTTCATTTGTTAATTAAATAGCAGTATTCATCATTATATTTTGTGTTTAATTTTTATTTTTATTCTAAGTCTTTAAAATATTTTTATATTTCTCTAAATGCAACTGTGTTTAATTTAATATATATATTACCAATTTACCATCAGTTTGAACAAAATCGATTAATTAAGTAACCAGTTTGCATACTTTTTAAGTCCAAGTGTAAGATTTAAAATGTGAAAAAAAAAAAATCTTAGATATGAAATGTTGTTAGTAGGGAGGGCACACTAAGATATTAATTACATTTGAGATGCTAAACATACTTATAAAGTTTCAAAATTAATTAGAAATATAAGTATTATTTTCTCTAGATCGTTTAAATATAATATAAATTTTTTAATTGATTGGGTAGTATCATATTATCATCTAGTTATATTTTTAATTAATATCAAAATTATATATGAAAATACTTCATAATTTTTGAAAGAAATTAAAAAAAAAAAAAAATCTCTGTCAAACCTTACGTGATTATTAGCTTCCACCCAAGCTGGAAGGCGTAAGCTAATAAAAACTGGGCCATCCCATCATTACAGTTGAACTGCTGTCTTTCAAAACACCTGAAGCTATTCGACTAACTTCATGGAACTACCTTAATTATTGAAATTTAAGGAATTTCAATAAGCAACCCCACCCACCTCTTCCTTTAACTGCCTAAGCTCCTCATCTTTTTTTGTTCATTTTGTATTTGGAGGAGAATCCAAATGTTACTACTTAATACTTATTTGGAGGAGGGTTTAAGTAGTTAAATTATTATTATTATTATTACATGTTTTTATTATACATAAATTTCAAGTCATAATCATCTTAGTTGAAATTCTTTAATTTTCACAAGTAAAAATGACATTTTTACTTTTGAATATATATATATATATTTCTTGAATTCTTTGGTGGAAAGAAGATCAGTAAGCCTAGTCAGCAAAAAGGTCGTGGGACGTGTAAAGATTAGGATGACACATCAGCAGTTCTAGTGGGACCAAGGAACAACAAAGAAGAAGAAAGTAGTAATACTATTACTATATATATATATATATATATATATATATATCAATCTATTAAGGAATTACTCCAAACTCCCTCGGCTTCCTCCCAAGTCCCAAGTCCCAAGTCCTATCCACCCGATTATGGATGAGTTCGCCACACACCACACCATTCATTCGGCTATGGATAATGGATTGCCGTCCATATCCAAGGGGTTATTCCATTTGGTGGGCCCTACTCATTACAGCAGTGGCCTAACTTTGAAGAGAATGAGTGAGCCATAGGAAACTTATCGTCATTTATGGGCCTATATTCGGCCTTTTGGGTTTATATGTCGTCTCATGTTTTTGAGATAGACAGATGCCCAGAAAGAGAGCATAATTTTATAAATGATTATATTTTTAAAAAATATATATTTAAATTTATATTCCGTGTAAATTAAAATTAAATGACATGATGTGAGGAGAATAAGTGTGTGTGTGTGTATATATATGTATATATATATATAATCACACATCAATGGAGTATGTGATCAATGGAGTATAGTACAAATTACAAAATGTGTGCATATGCGCCTGATACATTTTGGTGTTACCATATATTTATTTTACATGAATTGGGAAAATTAACAAGGTTTTCCATTTGACCTAAAGGTAAAAACACAAAAGAATTAAGAACAGGGGGTAAAGTTTGTAGTCGCTGCTTTATAAGACAAAAGTCCATTAAAAGCCTCCTCTCTTTTCTTATGGATTAATAATTACTGCCCACTCAATTAAGATTCAAGAGAAATGATTATCTTGAAAATTAATCAAATTCGTATGCATGAGTGCCTGACAACCTTTTTTAAAAAAATCTAAATGTCATTATGCAACAAGTATTTTTTTTAAATAATATTACTATCACATAAATTCTTTTACATAACTCTCACATACACACACACATACATACTGCAGGTCCCGCATGTCAAGCGGAGACCCACAGTATATATGTGTGTGTATGTGAGAGTTATGCGATAATTTTTATGTGATAGTAGCATTGCTCTTTTTTTTATTAGTTCTAAGACGCACTATATGAGAAGAATACGGACAGAAGATAAATCAAATTCTGATTCAACCATTCTTAATAATAAACAATGGAAACTAACTAATATTTTCACATCAGTATCTCTCACATAAAGTTAAAACTTACTCACTATTTATGTGTTAATTTTTTTATGTAAAAGTATCAATTTTCTAAACAATTGAAGAGTGATAAGTGTTGATTAGTTAATTATTTTATCAATATTGATATTACCTAATTAAATATGCCAAAGGCTACTATAATATATATATATATATATATATATATATATATATATAATTTGTAATTGAAGGACTTTTAGCCATCAATTGGGTGATTAGCATGGTGTTCAACATTATGATGTTTCCCACATATTCATTGACTCGTGCCCAAGAAAACATTGTTAATATAGGAATAGAAATATCCTAACAAATTAAATCTCTTTTGTCAAATAGTGAAATAAGTCCATCTTTTCTTTCTCTTCTACTCAAAGATAATTCAATTATCTTTCATATTTTGTATCAAATCAGTTTTTTCAATTCAATGAATTGTAATAAATGTTTTTTGTCTTTAATTGCATATTTGAAGAGTGAGAAGGATGTTGCAGATTTGATGACGAAGGTTGAAGATCAGGCTGTTGAAAATGATTTTTCTGATGTGGCTCACATATTTAAGTATCCTATAGTGGATTTTTCTGATGTGGCTCACATATTTAAGTATCCCAGAGTGGTTGAAGAGACTGTTGGATATGCTCTTATATATACAATTCACTAAGGGTGTGTTTGATTACCTTTTATTCCCTCTTAATAGACTGCCTCTTATTCAGTAAGAGACAGATGGCTGTTTTTTTTTGTTACCTCTTAATGCCTCTAACCAGTTAAGATACAAAATCAAATCTAAATTATTAAGAGGCATGTCTGAATGAGCTTGACTATTTTTTAGATAAAAATACATTCCTCAATATTATTATTTTCCTTTTCTATCCACCAAATTTGCAATCAAATATGCCACCACCGCCACCGCCACCGCCACCAAATCTACCACCACCACTATCAGATCTACCAACAACACTACCAGATCTACCATCAACAACACCAAGGGAGGACGGCGGGGGCAGAGGGAGGAGAAAGGAGGGGTGGGAGGAGGAGAAAAGGAGAAAGGGGGGAAGGGGGGCAGGGGGGGGAGGGAGGGAGGCTGGGGAAGAAGAGTGTTGTCCTTTTTTTTTCTTTTTTTTATAGAATTAAAATAATAAAAATATGTTATTCAGACATTTTGAAAAAAGTAATTATCAAACAATATTTTTTCATTCAGATACAATTCTATTCAGTCAAATACAATTCTATTCAGATACTCTATATTATTCAAATATTTAAACTGTTCAAATCTTAACAATAATCAATTTTATCATCAAACACAGCCTATCTAGCTACCATATCAATACCATATGTAAAGTATTCTTTACATATCTGGTTCAAGCTTTTGCACTTAATTCCACCAATGACTATGTTTGCAATTGCCATAAATCCAAGTTTTTCCCTTCCTCACTTGTCCCTCTCTACTTTTCTCCCTAGGAGGCTAGGACATATATGGGGCCGCACCCGGCCCCAACCAGCTTGTGATTCATTGGTCAATTTCTTAGATCAGTCGTCTCCACGTACAAGACACCAACCACCTATAACCCACAGCCTGCCAGCCAGCCAGCTGGGTCATCATTAATTACAGTTTGCATTATGAAAATTTCACACGTTTTTACTAGCTCGCATAATTCAAATACCGACCCAAATCCAATATTTGCATGAAAACTTTAAAATTTGAGATACAATTTTTTAATATTTTTTTTAAAGTTAATTATATATATATATATATATATATATATACTTTTAGTCAAAATTATATATACTCATATGAAGTTCAACATGTTATAATTTTTGTTCTTAATTGATCGAGTATAGTCATAATATATCTAATTTTGAAATGAACGAGTAATAAAAAAAATAAAAAAGAACATGCCTTCCAGCACCGGCCCTGGGCCCAAGGTGTCCAGATTTTAGACCCATTAAAATTGACAAATTTTTAGGGCCTCAAGAGGTATTTGTATTATATATATATATACCCAAACAAAAGAGTCCAGCTCACAGTCAGTTTAAATTTAAAAGCCCACAAAAAATTTATCCAATGAAATAGGCCCAAATTTAAATGATGCTTTGAAAATATTGAAATAGTCGGTTATTATATTTGATATCCTTTCGTATTGATACTCTTTTGTTCAGAAAAAATTTGTAATTTTTTTTATACCTATCTTAATAATAATTTACAAAATACCCGTTTTTTTTTTGTGACTTTGAGTTCTTAAAAACTCAGGGTCGGGCCTGATGCCTTCATTGTAAGAACAACAAGTATGAGGGTAGTAGCTAGGTTAGTACTGATTCTACGTACATGGAGATGGAGTGTATATAATATGATAGCCATGGATGGAAGCGGGTTTTGAGTACACAACTTAATTGCTTTGCGTACGTACGTACGTGTGATTCGTTTCTTGAAGCGGCAACATTTAATTAGAGGACGAGGACGAGGATGAGGATGAGGATGAAGTTAATAATTAGTGGAGTATATAACCTAAATTCTATTCTTCTTTTTTCTTTTTTTCTTTTAAATAATATAATACTAATAATATTTAATTTCATCACTAACTTTTTGGTCGCTTTCACGCACGTAGCAATAATATCATTTGAAAATGGCTTCCTCTTCTTCAATAGTTTTTGGATAATTATAAGGAATGAATTGGTAGGCCGCCGGCCTTATCATCCAATATATTGTCATTCATGGCCTGGCTATGAGTTTTTTTTAATTATTATTATTTTTTGCATTTATGCGCTTTAATAAGGGTTTTATATATACACGTACCGTTATTTTCCCAGAAAAAAACTAGGTAGGTGTATCATTTTCTATTTTTTTAATATAATATCCGTTTTCTTTGCATGGATGATGGATGGACCCAGTTCTGTTGATCCAATTAACACTAGTGAATATATATACTTGCATTGCATCGATGCATGCATGCATGCTGCTGATATTGAAATGTTGTCTTACCTTTATTAATTCTTATATTCATTTTTATCTATCTCTTACCAAGGATCTAATCTTTGTGGTTATGGATATGATGAGTCAGATAGCCGTTTTCTGTACTTTTCACAAAGGCTCCCATGTGTGACAATTTTATTTATATATATATAAAATAGACAAATAAATCAGAAACCATAAGTAATTTTGACGTACCGTACCTAACTAACTAACTATATATATATATATATACATATATATATATATATGATCTTCATCCGTGACAATCGGTTGTCACGGATATTATTCCAACAACCATGATCTTAGTCATTGATTGTAATAATGAAGGATGGAGATTGAAAATACTTTTTTCCCAGCCGCTATACCTTGTAGCGGCCCTTCTAGCCCAATTTGTATTAGAAAAAAATACGTAAATACTTTTAATTAAGGGAGGAAAAAAAAGCCAACTAAAACAAGACTATTTTGCTTAATGCTAATATTAATACTAATATTAGTATTAAATTTAATATTAATATTTAGATTAACATTAGTAATATTAATATTAATATCAGACTTAATATTAATATTAATTCTAATATTAATAATGCTAATTGTTGGTCGTAAACGCGATCACTAAACACGTGCAAGTATACACACAGTCTAACAAGTAATATAGTGATAAGAAAAAGTCGATCCCACGAGGAACTAAATCCTAAATATACTAAGCATTGACCTTATATTGCTTAAGTCAGGTCTGAACGGAATAAAAGAAAGATTTGTAATTAAACTAATTAAAACTAATTATCAAAGTAAATAAATGGATAATGATAGGTATCAAAGGCGTTCAAGCTAAGATCATAATTTCACCCCACATTAGCATTCTGTCGAACACTTGGTGTGCTATATTTTTTTAAATATCCTAACCGTCTCTCTATGGTCTAAATGGTCACGACGGATTGTCGACCAAGAACTCAAAAGTACTCACACGCCTCTTCCGAGGTATGTATGAGCATATCCTCTCTAATCCACCCAAAAAGGGAACAGACGGAAAGGAACATCCAAGCTAGGCGAATAACCACACATTCCTATGCAAATTATCCCTAACAAAGATTCTCGATAGGTCACACATGGCATACAGGCATATTCCTATCCTATAGGCAAATCATGCAGTTCATACAGACAATTCATAAACACATGCCAACATATAATGGTCTCAATCTATAATTCATTTCCAATTCTCATAGATTACCAGACAATCACTGTGACGCCCCCAAATCCACGTTCCTTCGAACCTCGGATCCGGTCCGCCACGATACTACTATCGTCAAACTATTACATCTTTTATTCATTACTTAAAGAATATAACTTCACTTTATTATAAGTTAGAATATAAATTCTTTCCATTTCCAAGATCTGTATAATGACCCCAAACTTTTATAAGTTTCAATCTCGGTCATTTAACATTCCTGTCTATACATCATATTCGATGTTATAAAAATGCAGAATAATTTAAACTTTTTCAATCCTCTTGAATAAAATCTTTTATTGATTTCAAAATCTTGAATCAATTACATATCCTTGAATCAAATATATTACGATTCATTCTATTTGAATTACTGTATAAACGTTTACATTTTAATTCAATATCTTCTATGTATCAACTATTACATTTTTACAACACGACAAGTATTTAAACATCGTAATTACTATCGTGTACAACTCCTAGAACCTAAACATGATTCAAGAAATAATCTAAATAGTAATCTTCGTTGCGATACTATTTAACTTAATCATTTAAGAAGCATGTAATCTTTACCGTGAGTCCTTAACCTGCAAAAATGGTTATTGGCAAGAGTGAGCTCGACAGCTCAGCAATTCTAACAGTTTTCATACATCACATAGCATATAATATCATGCTCAGTTCATGCATTCATAATCATTTAAATTTACTACGCATGCTGCTTCTCACATAACAAATATAGAGATTAACTTTCAATCTCAAACATATCACATATACATTTCATATATAAATCAACATCATCATAGCATAATATAATTCAACTAACAATTATCGAATTCATATAACAAATAGGAACTGAAAGACTTACCTGGCTCATAGTTTAACAACTACGACTTAACTGCTTATAGATATCTGCACTTCGTGTAATCCTACATAGTTATATTAATCATAGAGTTCACCCTCGTCAGTTATACACTTCCATACATTTCATATGCTTTAAGTATAAGAACAATTGTATATTGTTTTTTAACTAGGTTTGTATAACCTTCTTTTTACTTTCTCATCATATTCTTAAAATAGCTAGGTATGTATAGGTATATCTTAACCATCCACACTCGACATCAACATTTATCACACACTTATCTATCCATGTGTCCGACACACACATTTTAAAACTCATAGATACACAATTTACATTATTTTTGTGTTTCTCAAACCTTAGAAAATTTATCAATTCCGGGTTTCCTATCATCAGTACATAAATCAATACTCAAAGCACTATTTAGACTCTGTTTTATATATTATGATAACAATGTAAGCCCATCACAAAGTTCAGACTGCATTTAAAATAATCGGGCAAAATTGCCCTGTAGCGCTAGGAGGGGCGCAGCTCCTTGTCCAGACCAGATTTGACTTTTGATTTCTGGCTTCGTTTTAATTTTTTCTAGCATGCAAGAGTATTAACACATAGCAACATACATCTAAAAAGATCTTAGACTTTCTTAGGGTCACCTCAAGTCCATATTCACACAATGTGTTTCTAGTTGGAAAGTTCTACCGAATTAAGGCCAATAAATTCATGAAGTAATGAGGCCAACTATATTAACCATCTTTTCATATGAGAAGGTCATGTAATTTGTAATGTGCACGCTTGTAAGTATTCTCATTATTTACACATAACTAATGTAGTTTAAACCATATCTAAACTCATGCTTGGATAACTTTTAGCGTGTTAAACTAGGTGAATGCATTTCATAGGCCATGTTTAATGGCACGACTAGTACTAGCATGAAATCTTACAAGTTTAGAGGGTAGGTATCATCATGCTCATGGATATTAGTTTTCAAAATGTTTGAGTTTGCCTTTAAAGTCATTCTAAGCCAAGTTAAAACCACTTGTGCTAGTAAGACAACTTCAAATCTCATATCATGCCAAACTAATCATACAAGACAACTTCGAATCATATGTCATACTCATTTGTGCATGTTTCTACACATACTTACAAGGTCAAAATGTAGGCGACACCATGCTCATGAATATTAGTTTTCAAAACTTGAATTTCTCTTTGAAAACACGTATTATCCAAGCTATGCAAGTTATCTTATGCGAGGTAACTTAAAATCACATTTCATGCTCACGTGACTCAACCATACATATACTACAAAGTCAGAACTTAAATGACTTAAAGTTCGCCAAGGTTTGTTTTCAAAATCTTCAAGTTTTCCTTAGAAAACATACATTAAAGCAAGTAAGAGGTTCATGGTATTCAAAGGGGTTTGAAATCACATGGCATACCTATTTCCATGCATAACTAGGTTATATGTACATGTTTCCAAAGTCGGAACTTAAAGACACAAAGTTCGTCAAGTTTTATTTTCAAAACTTCAAGTTTTCTTTTAGAAAATCAAGTTAAAGCATTCCATTATGAGTAAAGAAATCTTAGTTATATGACATGTCTAATATCATGCAAATTTAGGTTTTATCACTTGAAAGAACATATTTCATCGTCGGGAGCACTACAATTGCGTATGTGCATGTCCGATGCCCTCCGATTGCTTCCGAATACGGAGCAGTCACAAAGATGGATATTTTTACCCCTCTTAACAACTTCAAATCGAAAAACTTAAAGAACAAAAGTTGTAGGTCTACCCATTATCTTTTCGAATAATCCTGAACCACCTCAATCGGAGTTCCTATGAAGAAGTTATGCCTAATTTACTACAGCAGGTCAAAACAGGTTTTTTTTTGTCTAACCATGCCTGGCCCCAAATGGCCTTGGGGACAGCGTAGCTGCGCCACAAGAGGCAGAAGGTGTTTCAGACTTGGTTCTTTTGCGATTTAGCAGACCATTTCACTTTCTGATCGTCATAACGCGAGTTATACTTATCCAAATTAGTCCGTTTTCGATTCTATGAATTTGTAACTCATAAAACTACAACATACCCAAGAATCAACAATTAACATAAACATTAACTAACCCAAATATTAATCTAAAACTCATGTTCATACTAAATTTTTATGTTATGACAAATTTAGCGAATTCATTCACTACGAATTCGTTTCTAAACCAAATTGGTCCGTTCAACTTCCGTTGTTTTCGTATTTAACTGTATTAACAACATCTAACAGAAAATTACAGATTGCAAAAAGTTTTAGCCATCAATTTTTGGACTTACTTAGCAAATATATCTTTGTCATTTCTAAGATATTTCAAAACTTAAGAATCAAGAGCATTTACATCAGAATTATTACCTCTGATGGCTTCAATTTGCTAACTATAGCTCTCCAATCCTCCAATTCCTCTCAATTGTACTATCCTTCCATAACTCAATTTCTCAGACAATTCAACTAACGGGAATTGAGAAGGAGGAAAGCCTTATTTATAGACCAAGCTTGACACAGACAATGGTTTTCTCCACCAATTCAAACCAACGGTAAGAGCAAGAATTTGATGGTTAACAAGGAGTAGTTGAGGAGTTGGTGAATTCATCATGAAACCCACTCCCCTTGTCATCATATGCTAGAATTGCTGATTTTAAGAAGAAGAATAGAGTAGGCTAGCCACGTGAGGAAGAAATGGCCACTCATTTAGGGACAAGCCAATAGAACTCAGCAACTTGTATACAATATACTAAGGTTATATTACAAGTATACCTTATATACACTTAGGTTTTAATAGAGTCACAATGTAATCTCAATAAATAATTAATACTACCATGTAGTAAATTTAATTGCACATATATAATCTATGTGCATTTCGTTAATACTGAGTATATTGCGATTGGGTATTATCTCATTGTATTATCCAAACTCTATTATTTTAATTATAGTAAATTATTGAAGAAATCCTCAATTAACAATTGCTTATTCCTTATAATATTCATGTGGTACTTAAATAGGTTCACCCACACATATAGTCACATTACCTCATGTACACATTCAATATCTAATCTTACTATATAGTCTATATATCATATATAGCCACATTAATACGTCTTATTGAACTTTATAATATATAATGGTAAATACTATATACTATAGGTTTAATTAACGCATGTTTGCATAAAATAAGTAATCGAGTAAATATAATCTACACAATTAAATTCTTTCACTATATTCAAGTAAATTGAATATTTAATTATTAGTCATCCTATCAATTCTTTTGATATAAAAAATCTTAGGGCTAGTTCACTAATTTAATTAAACCGTTAGTGATTCCCTATAAATTTAATCCTAGCAATTATTCGCATAGGCACTAACTCACATAACATGTATACTTGCACATAGCAATAATTCTCATAATAATATTAATTAGTCCGTTTAATCATTCCTTCATTAATTTATTTAAGGAATTGCTTATCCCTCATCTTGGCCTTACTAGGCCTATCTCACCAGCTTACCTTAAGCTCATTATCACATTCACCACGCCTTAATATCCTTTTAATATAAGATTTGTATGATACATGTATTTTAATGCTAAGTTACCTCAAATAATTATACACTTATAATATGTATAACCTTTACACTTATAATAATTAATATCTATCCCATTAATTATTTAGATTATACAATCTATGTATAACTATTCGATCGTCCTAAGACAACCATCTTTACGTTTTAGCCATGCTAAAATAACACTTTCATCTCTAACCGATATTCATTTACAATTATATTGGTTCTCTTCCATTATTAATCACTTATCTATCAAATACTAGCCCTTTTATATATTACCATACTATGTAATATATTATCAATATCAAAATATTCTTTTTATTCTCTTAGGCTAAACACATATATTAATTCACCATATTATGTAAGTGAACCAACTCTTTCTCATTCCTTTCCATTGCCACACAAGGCTATATATTATTCTATAACATAATTTGATTAACCCACATTTATTCTAGGTTAATTAATTTCTCATTCAAATCATGCTTTGCTAGCTTAACCCATTCATGACCCACATTTTAATTACTAATATACATATTCCCAAGTTCAGATTACACAACTATCAGAATTTTCTACAGATCGGCGCAGCTGCGCTGGTCATAAGCTTGGGAGTGGCGCAGCTACGCCACCTCAAGTTCATAGGCAGACAAGTTCTGCTATAACAGAACCATAATCTCAATTCTTAAATACTTGAACATGCTTTTTAATGTGCTATCTTGCTACATCGGTTAACCAACATCTTTTATTACCTCCTTCAATGATTCAAAGTTTAAACTATAAGTTCAAACTCTATTCCCCTATAAGGTTCTCATATATATATATATATATATATATATATAATTCCTTCCACATAATTCAAGATATATATATATATATATATATAACACATATGTATATTCCGTTAATCTTCACTTCTCGCGGTATACTAAATCAACTAGTAATTCACTAACTAATGTTTATCTAAAGATATATTGGTCCTATTCTCTCTCTCTCTTCAACAACGTATATATACTCCAGAAAATGGTGATTATCAAAGATATTTAATGTCACCAATCTTACTATGATAAATAATTATATAAATTATTTAATACCGATAGATAAATCTTATCTACCTTCTTGCTAATTCATCTCTACAATAAATAACAAATATATATTAATAATATATTTATTAATCACAAAAATCACATATTACATAGTTCATATTACCCTATGTAACACAATACTTCCTACCTCATAACACACATATATATTCGAACCCAATACATGCCTTAGGAATTTTATTTATTAAATTCTCATTTTAATAATTTCTTGAAAAATCGGGTTCTTATAATCATTAATTCCTTAGCAATTTGAGCACTAAGCATATATATTGAACCAACCCATATGGTGCTAACCAAAGAGATAAAGAAATTCAATTCAAATAAACAAAGGGTTCCATTACAATCTTAGAGCCAATATTTAGTTCATAGCTAGTAAACTAAACAAAAGTAGCAACATATACAACTTCTATAACAAAATCAAAGAAAAGACTAGAGAAGAATAAATTTTGTCAAGGCTTCTTCAATCTCCAAAACTTTAATCAATTTGCCTTCCAAACCGTTGTTGCTATGCCGCTCTTGAGCTCTAAAGAATCCCCATCTATCCCTATCTATATGTACAAACTAAGCTAAACTAAAGAAAAGAAGAAAGTGAAGGACATGAAGTCCAAGCTTTTTTCTATTCTAGAGTATTATCCAGAGAGAAAACTCAGATAAATGGAGTTCTATATACCCAAAAAAGGCAGCCAAATGATATATATATCTCTTTCCCAAGCTGCTAGGTCATTTCCCAAAATATCTTTCTGAAAACAGGGGCTGGCGCTGCGGCGCCAGCATTTTAGCCTTGGGCGGCGCTGCATCGCTGGATCTAGTCCACCGTCTTTAAGTTGGCGCTGCGGCGCCAGTTTGTGAAGGGTTGGGATGCTACAGCGTTGGGTGGCCAGATCTTTTGAAGGTCCCTGGCGCTGCGGCGCCAAATTAGCACTGAGAATCGACGCTGCGGCGTCATGTCTAGAAAAATGACCGTTTTGCCCCTGAAAGCTCAGAATGACCTGTAAACTCCTACAAAATATATATTAATCAAAGTAATAACAAAACAATATAAAAGCAATATAACATAATAAAAACAAGCATTTTCTTAAGTATAACAGTAGACGATTTGCGAATATAAATCCCACTTATCAAATACTCTCAAACTTAAGCCTTTGTTTGTCCTCAAGCAAAAAAAATATCATAATCATACTAACAAGGGTAACTATACTACGAATCAAACTACTACTACTATGTACCTGCATTGCGGCCTCAAGGATAAGAATAGCAATTTCAAAATAGAAGCAAAGAAATAAACACTGCTTGATTAAATCTTAGTTTAAACTGCTACTCATCCAAATCTCTGTGTGTGTATACCAACTACTCTAATCAGCTATAATTCAAAAACAAAGACAATATTGCACAAAGGAAAATGCTTACTCACTACGCTCAAGCAACATCAAAAATTCAAATGAAGACATAAATGCAAGAACAAACCACCCGGCATTAGCATAATAACGGCTAGGCATGACTTGTGCAAAATCCGGCTATCTTAGGCTGAGTTACCCATGTAGCGAAGTTTCGATCAGTGACTCCCAAGCCAGAAGGCTTTAGGGCACTAGGCGTAGAACACCCCTCAGAATCTAATAATTCAAGCAAAACTAGCCACATAGCCAAACTTAAGCTAAACTAGAATTTTCTTTTTCATTATAATTTTCAATGTAACCTTAAGCATGACCGTGCAATGTCTAATCACATTAGGCTATTCAGAGTCACTCATGTAGCGAGGTTTGATCAATGACTCCCAAACCAAATGGCTTTAGGGCATTAGGTGTAAAACACCCCTAAGGATTTACTAACTCGAGTAACAAAGGCCATATAATTAAACTTGGCCAATATCCGGCTATCGATTTATTCTTTTATAATATGTGTGACAATTATTGATTTAATACTGTAAACTACTATGCAGTGGTTACTGTGACAATTATTAAATCAATAATATAAAATATCAACGTAGCCATTATTGAATCAATAATATAAAATATTGAACAATAATTACTGTAACAATTATTGAATGAGTGCCTTCTTACGTAAGAATCAATAATTCAAAATACTGTACAATACCGTGTGCTACTGTGCAACAACGCGTATTACTGTATTTTTATCACCGGATATTTCAACAGTTTAACGGTAACAGTTTTACCATTATTTTTATAAAAAGTTTATTTCTGTCGCTTTTTATATCCGACAGTTATTCCGTTGTGGGGTCCACCAATGACTGCGCCGTCGTACGAATATTCTCCGACAAAACGAATATTCCCCGACCAAACGAATATTTCCCGACACAATGAATATTTTCTAACCACTTGCTTACTTTGTAAAATTTGCACATCTCACCCATAACTTATCACATTTATTAAATCAACACCTTACTATTTCAAAATAATATATAGAGAAAATTAAATCTTATTCATAAAAAGTTGGGATCTTACATCGAGGGATAGCTCTGGTGTGAGAATAAGTACATACTCGAGAATAAGCTAATAATGGAGACACATAAATACTTTAGCGCTTGTAATAAACAGAGTTTTGTTGTTACATGTGAATTAGGGTATAACCGTGTATTTATAACTTTCCCATACCACCTCCTCAGTCTATCCTCGAGTAGGAATATGACTTCTTATTACGTCAATTACTATATATGGCAAGAACCGAATCTTTTTAAACTAGGGAAGTCGAAACAAATTTGGACTGCTCCTTTAGGAGTTGGAAGTCAAACAAGATCAATACTGAAGACCCCATAAAAGTCAAACTCCTCACTGAAATATACCGCCACGTGGAAAATTTTCGCCACGTGGGATGGATACCACTAAATCCACCGGGCTTGCAAAACTATACCCTAATAGTTAATAAAAGTTTAAAATGAACGTGTGTGAGAAATAGGGGTGAACATGGTGCAGTTTGAAGCTCAAACCGCACACGAAACCGCTTAGGTGTGGTTTGACAAATTCAAAACCGCACATGAAACCATTTGTGATTGGTGCGGTGCGATTTCATTTTCAAAACCAATTGAAATAACAAAACCGTAAAATAGTTAACAAAATCATCAACGCAAACGTATTACGCAGTGAACACAATCATGAAGCTAATTTAGCAAAATAGTTTCAGGCATCAACAATTATATAGTTGATTAATACTATATTATCATATTTGATTTCGACAATACCAAGCCACTTTTTGATTTACAAACATAATTGATACTATTGATTCTTCATTCAACCCTGCAATATCTATCTTATAAAATAAAATGAGGAGAATATGTTATACTACCTCCGTCCCATAATAAGTATTTTTTTAACTTAAATCACACATACCAATATACAAATTAAAATGACAAAAATACCCTTAATATACTTTCTTTATTTTGTTTGAGACTTTTTTATTGTCTTTTGGTCTCTCTTTCTCTTTTTTCAACCTTTTAACTTCCCAATAAATACGCAATAAATACCATTGGTTGCATAAGGGCACATATGGAAAAATATTATAAAAATTGCATTGAAATTCTAACACATCACTTATTTTGGGAAAAAATATTAAGCATAAAAAAGTACTTATTGTGGGACGGAGGTAGTAGTAGATAAATTATATATACTCGTAGAAAATTTGAGAGAAATGATAATTATTTGGTGCGGTTTCGGTTTTATGCGTGCGGCTTTGGCTAGTAACCAAATCGAAACCGTAAATTTGGTTTTTCAACCCACCTAAAACATCACATACGTCGGAAACCGTTGGTGCGATTTTAATTGGTGCGGTTTGTGCGATTTTTGGTACAGTTTCGATTCCAATTTGATTCCTTGCTCAACCCTAATGAGAAATACTTGAGGAACTTAAAATGCCCTGCCTTGGGGCATCCCTTATTGTTAAATAAAGCAATAAAAAAATTTGTTCCTAACCGAACAAATGTAAATAATTTTATTCCAAACTAAACGTAAATATTTATAAACTATAATCAAACAGCTCTAAGAGAAGCTCTTAGCTTCAAACACTATATAAACACAAAGAAACATTAACCCAATTGACTAAAATAATTGTAAGGCAAGTTGATGACCTTTCTAAATAAGGACAAAATAAAAGAAAAATTATGAGAAGGCTAGAATATACGATATGATCATAACTAACTAGGCATTTTAGTTTCGTATACGGTATAGCATGACTATATAAGCCGTTGATAATCAACTAGGCATTTTAGGATGACATTAAGAAAGTAAAAAAAAGAAAAAAAAGAAGAAAAAAGAGCCTTGTTTACGAGCGTCAGGGTAAAGGGCTGGTCAACATTCACGGGCTGGGCCGGCCACGTCGGGCCTATGTTCACCTATTGGCAAGTCAAAAAATACGGAAGAAAAAGGGCAATGAGTAAACAAACAATTCTCGTCGTCCGAATTTTGTAGTCCTGACTTTGTATAGTCTGCAAAAGAGTAAAGACCTTCCTTCCAGTTCAAACTCACAACATGAGTCGATACGACAGCCGTTCTGGTGACCCCGCTTCGTATCGTGACCGCAGAAGGTAACCCTAGCTCAAATAAATATGTCCCACTGTTATTTACCCCCTATCTATACATACATGCTTTTACGTATTTGTGTATATAGTTTATTGCATGCAAGTTGCAGTTATTTAGGGTTTAAGCTGGGCCACAAGGATTAGTGAAATCATAGTTCAGCTAACTTTTTTTTTTGTATCATGTGAGTTGATTTCAAGAGTTTTCATTTTGTCTAAGTTCTGTAGAATTACCGGTGACCACAATGACGAATGAAGACCAAACTTTGTGTTACTTATTCTACAATTTATCTTCAGCAAGTGTGAATTGTGGGCTATATTTGTATGCAGATTTGTATGCTGAATGTCGATCATAAACAAGTGTGCATTTTGTTTAGGGTTTGAGTTTTGTATCATGACCACAATGATTAATGAATTAAAGTTTTGTTTCACTTTGGTCAAATTTATCTTCATTAATTGTTATAAATTATTGGTTTCTGTTTGTATGTAGTATGTTGATGTATCCAAGTTCATATTCTTGTTATGGTTTAAGTTCTGTAACACAATACTTATACTAATAAAGGATGAATTATTGTTGGACCCCCACAGTTAGTCAGTTGTCATTTATATCTTTTGTAAAATGATATTAATGTTCCCTCAACCTCTTGCTGGGTTCCCAACATAACAGAAGTTCATATTCCACTCATTTATATTAGATTATTTAAATCATTGTGAATGTTATTGATTGAGTCAATTAAAGGGTGTTTTTGGCATAATTATTTATTATTTGCTTACTTACGTTATAGTTTCAACAAGAGAGCCAGAGAGGTCTGAGTTATTACACAAAGGTGAGGGGGTTTGTCTGTTTTACTATAAAAACTGACTGTTTTCAGTGTAAAATTACCTTGAAATACTGTATGCAGCATGACCACAACGACAAATGTCCATCTTGCTAGAAAGTAGTTGATTGTATGTAAGTTTGTGTTTTAGAGGGTTTGGGCCCTGTTGATAAGCATAGTAACATATGTAATCAGTTTTTGTCCCATTGTGCTTGAGTTTGTCATGGTATAACATAACTTTGTTGTTTTACCAGTGATTCAGGGTTTGGTGGGGGTTCGGGTTATGGTGGACCTCGTTCATCCTCTAGCAGGAGGGTTGACTTTGATGATGCAGAGTCACCACGTAAGTTAGATTTGGATGGATTGACTCCGTTTGAGAAGAATTTCTACGTGGAGGCGTTAGCAATTTCTGCCATGTCAGAGAGTGATGTAGAGGAATATCGGCGGCGGCGAGAAATCACTGTTGAAGGTCGGGATGTGCCAAAGCCTATTAAAACTTTCCTTGATGTACGCTTTCCAGGTATATTGAGTTGAAATGATTTTCTAGTTGCAAAAAAGAGAAAAATTTTCTCTAGTAATGTTGAACTTGAGGACATTGTTTATGAAGTCTTCCCCTACCCTTAACCCCCTTTTCTAATAGCTACACTGTTTTGGCCTTTTGCTTTATCATTGTCTGGTGTTGTGAGGGATATCAATCAATTAGAATTGGTTGATCAGTTGGTGATTTTGCTGTTACTTTGGCATTCTGTTAAGATTTGCACTTTGTACCTAGTTGCCTAACAATTGAGGATCATATATTATATTAAAAATTGTATTGCATCTCCGTTTTTAAATACTATGTTTTATCTTTATTTGAAACAATTGAAAGAGGAAGTGAAGGTGGATTAGTGCATCCCCTTCTTGACAAAAGCGCTTTCATCTAGAAAATAAAATGAGATGATAAATATACTAGTTGGTACCAGAAAAAGAAAAATCTCTACAGGGAAACTTAAAGCAAAGGTATACTCGGCCTTTACTATTTGACCTTTTGAGTAGGCCTTTGGTTGGCATTGACGTGGTTATGGTTACTTTATTAATTAATTTGAAGATATCTTGTCTTCTGTCTTTTTATATTCTTTGGGTGTATCGGACCACACTAGTAGAAAATTAATACTCCATCAGTTTCAAAATATGAGATCATTATTGACATTTAAAGTCAACTTAAGATATTTTCAAACTATATTTTTAGTTTTTTCCCAATACAATGATGGATATTGTAAACTATCTAAAAAGTACTACTCATTATAAGATTTAGGGGCTGTTTGATAAAAACTGAATGAGCTGAATCTGAATCTGAATTTGAATGAAAAAAGTTGTTTGATAATTGATACGTCTGAAATATCTGAATAACAGTTTTTTACTATTTTACCCCTCTAAACTATGCAGAACAAGTATATAATTTTGTAGCCATTATAGCCTAACAATAAACAAATCCACTATAAACAAATATATCATAGATTTCAAAGTATTGGTGGAACTATGAACAACAACTGTCAACAAAAATACCATTTTAAAAAAAAATAACTTGAAACAGAAATCGCATGATCCTTGGTCAAAAGAATAAGTATTAATTGGGAAAATTCATGTGAATCGAGTTTGGATATTATAACAAACCAAAATTTGCTTAAACCATATTAAGGTGGTCATTAGTTCAGTGTGCTTTCTATACGTACCCTCACAAATATTATGATAATATAGGTTATTCTATTCAAGTCGCGACCATATTGTAGCTCTATTTATTATACTTCTTAATTTGCATGTTTAGAAATTACCATTTTGTTTGCTATTTTTTCTTCACCATTTTTATCTTTAGATGGTGCATTGTGTATTTAATTGAGATATCGGAGAATACTAAAGATTTGTCTATTATTATTGGTGACATATGCATAACTTTTTAAATAATCGATCTGATTGTGTCGGAAATCTTCACCAAATTTTGAATGTTTCGATCTGAAGAAACAAAATTTAGAAAGGCAAAAGAACAGAAATACACCTGGTAAATAGCAGAGAAGAGATGGAGATGCGGAGCAACAAGGCTATTTGGGTAAAACACGATTATTCAGCCCATTCAGACGATTTTTTTTAAAAGAATCGCTCAGATGTATTCAGCCCAATTCAGATTTCAAAACTCGTAAACAAACAGTCTGAATGACTGAATCGCTCAGATTCAGAGCCATTCAGCCTTTTTCAGACCTTATCAAACAGGCTCTTATTGTTTCATAATTTTAATGAATCATCTCAATTTTGAGTTTGAAAATATTTTAAATTGACTTTTAAAAGTCAACAATAATTTTTTAATTTGGAACAGAGGGAGTATTTCACATTGTTCCATGTTTAAGAAAATGAATTTTAGAGAAGTATTTCAATCCCTTTTCATAACCTCAGTCTTTGGCTCGTAACTCTTAACTACTCCCCCCTGTTTTCTAACCAACTTTATCCACAAATATTCCTTCTTCATATATCAAGATTCAAGAAATGTCCTTGTTGAGTTTGTTTTGTATGCTGTAGATACTTGTTTCTCTATACCACACATTTAACAAAGGTCACCTACCATCCTTGCCATGTCACTGGGTATCGATAAACTATCAGTACCATCCTTTAGGAATCTATCTGAATTTGCCCCTCCCCCGGAGCTTCCTTGGGCTATATAACTAAGAAAGAAAATGTTAATGTACATACAGACTCATGCTGACTTGCTGAGTCATGAATCTTAATTCAACTGGCTTCTTATATGGGGGAAACTGAAAGGGCCTAGAGTCAAATGATGAAAACCATGGTGCAAAAGAATTGACGGGCTGAGACCTTTGATAAATCATGGTTGTAATTAACAAATATAGATATTATCTCATCATCCTTTGTTTTCTTATGTACTAAATAAATATATAACATACACATAAATGAGGGAATCAAGGAATTGAAGCACTTCAGCTAGATGTTTTAAACTCCTAAGAGATGAATTTATCCCCTAGTACTAGATAGTACTATATTTTTTAGCTTAGGTTGAGTTAGAATTCTTGCCCTATACAATTCATATGCCAAAAGCGGCTTTGACATAGCATGCATCCATTCATGGTTAACAGAATTATTTGATCCCTTGGATGACTTTACTTCGTAAGAAGCTTATTGTGGTGTTCTAAAGCACACAACTTAAGGATTGATGTTATATTATTATCTGTTGTAGTTGGTTTCCTAGCATACCATGTGGGGATATTATAGGACTCGTTCCTCCTTATTCTCCCTGTTTCTTTCAACCTTCCTTTCTCCATGCTCCTCTCCTGGATTTATCCTCTTTTTTCTCTTCTTCAACTCATGGTGTGAAGCCATTGCTTCATTGTTTCCATTCTCTCTTTCTGTCTGATGCTTCCTCCCCCCTTGCAGTATTCTCTCTTGTATTTCAATGTATCAATTCTATTTCTGTCTCATGCTTCTCTCTCCCCTTTAAGTATTTTCTCATGTATGCTTTGTGTAAATTTTTTTTTATTGGGGAGGGGATTTTTTTTATTTATTCATTATATAAAAAATAACTGTTTCATGTAAATGCATCATTGACCCTATCTCTATTGCCCGTCAAAATACTGTAAAGTACTGCAAAGTGGGGTTTTTAGTAATGCTATATATGGAATTATGGATGCATTTTATATAGTATGTACCATGTCCACTCTATAAAGTATTGCATGCTAACAGATTGTATTTCCACCGTCTATGTAATATCACATTTGACGATAAACATATATCGTTAGAGGTGAATTCAATATTACCTGAAACGTGGTACGTATCGATACGTGGTACGAATATGGATGCGATATGCTACATAGCTAAAACGCGATACATTAGGGTATATTTTTATACGTTCTTATAGTTAGGATTTTTCTTAAAATCTAAATGTAATAAACCTACGTTTTATAGAAGATTTTTAGTTAAATCAACAGTTGATTGTTTTATAAATATTTTAGTACAACTGTCATGTTTGAACAACCAATACTAAGTTATAAATCGATATTTGTTCAATTATAGTTAAACAACAAAGAAATTTTTCGGTACGTTAAATTTAGAGTATTGGTACGTAAGAGTTCCATGTTTGGGTGCATAAGTACCAATACCTGGTATGCTAGGTCTATGAGAGTATCTGGTAACTATGGATGCGATTGTACATTTGATCAATGTCCTAGAGTTATTGTTTTATTGTTTTGTTTGATATTAAGTAATCGATTGTTATTATCTGAATGCAGATTATGTAATGCAAGAGATTGAAAAGGCCGGTTTTTCTGAACCTACAGCTATTCAAGCTCAAGGATGGCCAATGGCTTTAAAGGGGCGCGATCTCATTGGAATCGCTGAAACAGGATCTGGAAAGACACTTGCATACCTACTGCCTGCAATTGTCCATGTTAATGCACAGCCTTTTTTAGGTGTATAGTTTATTTTTAATTGTATCTTTATGCTTTTGTATTCACGGTTGTCCTTTTATTTATTTTCTTTTTGTGTTCACTGAGATGGAATAAATCCTTGACATCCACTTTATATTCTCAGCTCCTGGTGATGGTCCAATTGTTCTAGTTTTAGCTCCAACTCGTGAACTTGCTGTTCAGATACAGCAAGAAGCTACTAAATTTGGTGCGTCATCAAGGATTAAAAATACTTGCATATATGGTGGGGTTCCAAAAGGACCCCAAGTTCGTGATCTCCAGAAAGGTAGGTGGTGATAAGATCAAGATGACTTTACTACTGTATCGTGATGTTCATAAAACGGGTATACCCTAGTGCTTCCTCTTCTATTTCTTACTATCAAGTATCACCATCATCCTGATGGTAATTAACACCATGACGACGTCATCATCATCAATTTTGTCTTAGGTGTTGAAATCGTTATTGCTACACCAGGAAGGTTAATTGATATGTTGGAAATTCATCATACAAACTTGCGAAGGGTCACATACCTTGTGTTGGATGAGGCTGATCGTATGCTTGATATGGGATTTGAACCTCAGATCCGAAAAATTGTTTCGCAGGTTTGTTTCTTATGTATACATTCAACATGTCTTATATATCTACTTATGCATTACGTTCCAATTACATGGTAGAATTAATGTTTGTATGAATTAGTCAACCAAAATATAGAAATTGTCTTGAACAGGGTATATACTAGTGATTTCAGTATCTTTTGCTTTGAGAAAGAGTAAGTTCATGGTCAACCAGAAATTATATGTTCTGGATAGATTGCATAACCATTGTTACCATATCCATTTTTTAACCATTTATCTAAGACATTTGGACTTGTTATATTATAATGTGCCATTGGAATGACTTCTCACAAAAAAACATAATTTTCCTTGATGAGTGCTTCAGACTTGTATGTGTACAGTTTTCTCTTAAAGGATGATTTAATCCAGCTTCTATAATCCTCCCATTTAGGTGATGATGTTTTGATATCTTAATATGGTAAGAAAATTGCATTGTAGTATTAACGGATTTAACCTGTTTGTTAATTTTTTAAAGTGGTTACAGTAAGATCTGTTGGTTGTATGCTTTTACCTATTTATTTATTTTTTCAAAAAAAGATGCCTTGGCTTTAATAGCCGGGTGGTAATTTCTCTGTGAATCAACAATCATAAAGTATTAGTAATATTCAGAACTGTATAAGTGATTTAGTAAAACTTGACTCTGCATTGAGTATTTTTGGATGATTCCTGGTTACTGAACTACTCAATGAATTTGGTGATTTTTAGCTTTGGGGATATTTGAGTGGCATTTTCACTTCAACCTGATTATGAACTGTGTTATCAATAATAATATTTTGTTTTCTTCTCTTTCCCCCACTCCCCACTTTTTGGGTGGCAATAGTCATGCTCCCTATAATTTTGAGTTATTCATTATGCGGTGTTGTCTCTGAAGCTGCAATGTATCCAAGCTGTTCACCAAAAGCTCGGTTTTTGGTTCGTCTCAACTCATTTGTTAATGAGCGGCTCTTGAGCTCAAATGTGCGGGCCATATAATCAACAAGCCGAGCTTGAACATCTCAAAGCTTGGCTTGGATAAGCTCAAGAACATTGTGATCTTTACCATATTACAGTACATATCCTTTGTCCTGATATTTAAGACGATTTACTCTCTTTTTTTTCTTGATCCATTTATAATAATTAACAGCATATATAATACAAGTAATGCCTTTGAAAAGGGATGTTGTTATTAATATTACCTTTTTTTAATTGTGGTTGAGTCAAGTCTTAAGCTAGTTTCATGTCGTTCTTTGACTTCCAATGATACAATTTGAATTTATTTAACTTAAACATGCCTATTACTGAATTTTATGTCATTAAGTTTAATTCTTTTAAAACTTTTTTTAAAACAGCAGTACAGTGCAATTCTAATTTTTTTCTTCTATCTATAAACTTTTAAAAATTTACAAAGCGAGCTTGTAAGTATCTCGAGTTATGTTCTGAGCAAGCTCGCTTAAGTTCATTCCCTCGTAAACAACTGAGTTTAGACACAATGTTTACTCTTTAGCCTCATATGCCATTCAGTTCAGTTGCAGGCTGCAGTCCTATCTTCTCTATTATGCCCGTCTTTCTTTTCATACCACCCACTGTAACCACCATCTGAGAAGAGAAATGCAGGAGAAAAGGATCTTTATTTATGAAAATTCACTCATTTAGTATTTGCATTCTAGTTGTAAAATCCCTAAATAATTTAGACGTGAAAATGACAGAATTTCAGCTGCTATTATTTAATATATGTATATGATGGGTACTATACATGTAACAAAGTACATAGTTATTATGTTTGACGAGGATCTGGTTACAATCGTCTCTATGTTCTCTTACCTCTGTTTTAGTAGTACAATTTCTGCTTTTTATCAGTTGTTTCTTGTTGCTCAATGGCTTTTGGTGTGCAGATTCGCCCTGATCGTCAAACTCTGTACTGGAGTGCTACGTGGCCGAAGGAGGTTGAACAACTGGCAAGGCAATTCCTTTACAATGCATACAAAGTAATGAATCTTGACCATATTAGTTGACTACTTTCTCCGTCACAGGATAACTGTCATCCATTGACTTTAATGATCAAATTGATCATTTTCAAAATCAATAATATTACTATTCTTATAGATTTATGCAGAGAGACTATGACCATAATAAACTACATATAATTTAGTACTATTACCAAGATTTGCAATTATGGAAAATTTAAATATACATGCTTAAGTATTAGCTTTTAAAATGGTCAATTTGACGAAAGTTAATAGAGGACACTTACCCTGAGATGGAGGGAGTATTAATTTGAGGCACTGTTTTGTCAGTAGTGATTTCCCCCCTTTCAGTTTATTGGCAATTCATACAAATCTCTAAATCATCTTCTGCACTTGCTTTGTTATTTGCACAATTAAATAGGCTCTTTCTTTATTAGAAGTAATAAACACGCCTATCCACAAGCCTGTGATTTTATTCCCATTGCCGTAAATAAAAATTCTGGTATATTGTGTTTTAAACTTCTGGAGTTATCGAGTTTCAACACAAAGTTATGTGCTTATTGTTTTATCATTCTCTTATTGGAATTTGCACAGGTGATTATTGGGTCACCCGATTTGAAAGCTAACCATGCAATTCGTCAGCATGTTGACATCGTTTCTGAGAATCAGAAATACAATAAGTAGGTTGATCTTTAATTTTATCTTTTTGTTCTTGGATATTTTTGTACCTTTTGATGTAATATCATCAACTGTTTCTGGCCCTTCAAAACTTACGGGTTTTTAATAAATTTAGATTGGTGAAGTTACTGGAGGATATAATGGATGGTAGCCGGATTTTGATATTCATGGACACCAAGAAAGGGTGTGATCAAATTACTCGGCAGCTAAGAATGGATGGCTGGCCCGCTCTTTCCATTCACGGAGATAAGAGTCAAGCAGAAAGGGACTGGGTCCTCTCGGAGTTTAAAGCTGGCAAGAGCCCTATAATGACTGCAACAGATGTTGCAGCTCGTGGTTTAGGTATGTGTAGTTAGGGAAAGCTTAGTAGTTGTACCTACTATTCTAGAGTTTTAAGTTCTGTCTGACATCACCTGGTCATAATACATTTGAATGTGCTCTACTTTTTCATCTATTGCATCTGAATCTATGTTGTATTTATGAGAATTGTAATAAATTGTATTCATAGTTGTTGTCATCATTACTTTCATCTGATCTTTGTGTCTTGTGTGTGGTTGAGAGAGAGAGAGAGAGAGAGCCGGAACTTTGAAAATTTTAAAATTCACAAGTGTATAGAGCAAATGCAACCTCAGACTTAGATACATCATTCATTAGATGATCCCTAATTATTTGTCTTCTTCCCTAGTGAAAGAACTTATTTAGAACTTTTAAAAGGATTCAACATTTGTTGTACATTACGCTAGATAAAGTTTCAGTTTTCTTTAATTTTGTATTTCTACATTCACTTAATGTGCTGTGAGCAAACTCAGAGACAATATATTGTCTAATTATTTATCCTTTTCTCTCATAAGTCATAATTGTGATACCTTTTGAAAGGTTTGCTGATTTGTTTTTCACTCCCCCAGTGAAAGTTTCAGTTCACTCCATCGTAATTCATCTTTTCAGGTTGCATCATTTTTCAGTTGTACATTCATTCTGTTTCCACTTTGTTGTTGCCTCTTTTCTACCATAATATGTTATCAGCAACTATCATTTATCCACAATATTCTTTTGATATCATGTATTCTTGGTGAGGATAATTTGTTTAAGCTTCAATTTTAAGGTTTGATTATATTCCGATATTTTATTTGGTGATCAGTGGATTATATTTGGTGTAAGATTTTTGGTATCTTGGTTTGCCTTATTGGGTCTGTAGAAGAACTGTTAATGAATTCAGAACTGTGAACAGTTGTGGGTGATGCATAGTTTTGCAAATTACGAGGAGGTGGTTGTTACCCTTAAATTATGTCTTGAGCTTTATATAAGATTACTTATATATGGGTGTGGTCATGTTATACTTTTCTAAAACTTATTATGTGTATTTCAGATGTGAAAGACATTAAATATGTGATCAACTATGACTTTCCTGGATCTCTTGAGGATTATGTTCATCGCATTGGTCGAACAGGAAGGGCTGGGGCCAAAGGAACAGCATATTCTTTCTTTACAGCTGCAAATGCCAGATTTGCAAAAGATCTTATTACAATCCTTGAGGAGGCTGGGCAGAAGATCATCCCTGAGTTGGCAGCAATGGGCCGCGGTGCACCTCCTCCATCAGGTTGGTTGAGTGCACTATACGTCAGTTTCTATAAACTTTTACCTGAGCCACACATGGATTAGAGTTTCCAGAATAGACCTCCAATTTGGTCATTTCTTCCTCTCAGCACTCCATTGCACTCCATTAAAATAGGAATGAACATTCTAAAATCATCTCATGCCAGTAGTATTTTTGACTACAACGTAACATGTCTTAATCTTCTAAAAGTTTTACAATGTTGGTTACAAATAGATTCCCCAATCCCCAGGAAAAATTGAACGATTTTCTCGAGTGTTTGACAGAGCCTTTTGACACTGGTAAATTGAATTTAGTATTATTCCACTAAAGAAGATAATAGTTGGCAGCCCAAAGTTAATGTTTCGTTTTGGGTTAATTGCAATTTACACCTCTGACGTGCCTAATAAACCCCTGAAGCTTCATTTTGTTAACTTGACAAATTGGATTGATTAAAACCTAACTGGCATCTACGGTTAAAACTTCATGTTGTTTGTCATTAAACAGGTCATGGGGGTCTCCGAGATCGTGGTCGGGGTTACGGTGGTGGTCACCCTCGGAGCAAATAAATTTGACTTGGGAATTGGATGTTCAAGGTATATATTGAATAGAGGAGGAGGAAGAAGTGGCATGTTTTGAAGGCTTGTATTACAGCAGGTTGCCAATGGTTGCTGATGGTGAGATCAAGTCAGTCTAGTAACTTTCATGTTCTGCTTTACAATATGTATGTAAATTAGTGAGGAATTAAATGAATAGTGAGGGTGGATTCAAAAGTTGGTTTTATTTTTTTGGGTTAACGAGGAGATGTTTAGGATATGGTTTATTTATTTATATCTAATAACATAAAAGGACCCTCGTAATGGATTTTGAATTATTCTTGAAGAAGCAAAGATAAAACAAACTTGGGCCAAATATTACACTAGCTTTTCTTTTAGTTTTAGTTTGGCACCCCGCTCTCTTATACCACGGACGGGAACACACTAATGTTGCTTCTGTTGGTGAAAATTCATTACTCAACCTATACCTGAGGAGAAGCCTGCCTGGGATGTTGAAGATGTTGGAGTGTGTATCCCAAGCCTGGGGGATGTTTGTCCTGTTTTATTATTATGCACAAACAAACATATGGTATGGGCTGTGTGTGACTATGAGGTTTTACTTTAATACTAGGGCCGGAACTGTAATGACTCAGATCCAACTTCAAATTCAGAATACTTTCCAAGTAATTTGTGTCAAATGCAACTCATCTAAATCACAAAACAATGAATAAATCCAAAGTTGAGAATTAAAATGTAGTTTAGTATTTTTTTTTTCCAACGATGGTTCTTTTTATGCGAATACAACGCCAATTTAACTTTGTTGTTTTACCTATGAAATATTTTATTCTTCTGTTAAAAAAACAGAGAGATATTTATAAATAATGACTTTTTCAAAATCTTTTTATTAAATTATCTAGGTATCTCAACAATACACGTTAGAGATATTTACTTAGTATTAAATTGGAATCTTTGTTTAATTTGTGTAATGGTTTTAAGGTTTCAAGAGCCGCTTTTAAGCTGGCTTTTATAGGTCAAACGGCGTAGTCTAATAGTAAAGGTCTTTTATTCCTCTATCCGTAATTTTATAAAATAATACTACCGGCGAGCACTATTTCTATTTAATATTTTTATGAGTAATGTTAGTGTCACATAATTTGAGTCATATTAAACTTACATATACACATATGTAATTTTGGTAGCTCTGTATGTCATGCAAGATTTATAGTATGCATATATGTATGTGAGTATTATGTGGCTCAAAATTATGTGATTATAATATTATTTTATTTTTATATGATAATCTTTCATACTTATTTGTTAGACAAATATATATGTCATTTCCCCATACTCCGGAACGATTTACCCTACTTTTTCCCCCAAACACTAATACTTTCTCTCACCAGGCCAGCGATAGAGGCAATACATTAGATACGAA
This sequence comes from Panax stipuleanatus, assembly GCA_020205555.1. NCBI lineage: Eukaryota > Viridiplantae > Streptophyta > Magnoliopsida > Apiales > Araliaceae > Panax > Panax stipuleanatus. Next base: position 1,634,353 of record CM035124.1, read on the forward strand.
ATATATAAAACTACGAAAACTATCTGAGAGAGAGAGAGAGAGAGAGAGAGAGTCGTACGTACGTATTCAGGAACAAAAAGCTCAGGGCTCAATCATCTTCATCTACTGCGAAAGGTTTGAATCATACCATGCAGCTTTTTTGTCTTTCTTTACTAAGCAGAAATTCCCAACTTAGGGTTTTGTTCGGTAATTTTTTTGCTTCAAGTTTCAATTACTTCATAATTTCATATATATCGTTTATGTAAACTAGGGCTTGTATTTAGCTGTTTATAACCCCTCCACGATTTTTGTTCTCGAGGGAAATCGAGGTAAGTTTTAGCTAGTAGATGGTATCACCGCGTTTATCTCAATTAGTGAAAATTCTATTATTTTTTTTGGTGGTTGAGGTAATGAATAAATTTCTATGTTCTTGTTTTCTGTTTTTCACATATAAATAAACTCAACATATTTATACAGTTATTTGTATAACTGTATAAGACAAGTATTATTTGTTTCTTAATAAACTTAACATTACTTCTATTGCCAATTCAATAATGACAACCTAATAACGGTGCGTAGGTACCATAATTAGGATTTTAATAATTATGTTATTCACAAATGGAGCAAGGTAGTACTTGTTTTCATCCTTATTTAATTGTCACCATTTCACTCATTGGTGAACAAAAAAAAATGGTTTCAAGTTCTATAGTTTGCATTATTCCAAATTGCATCCCTCCATAAGTGAATGAGTTAAAATTGGTGTTTATGGGGTGACTCTGTTGGGTCACTTTATGGACCCTACACATATAAAGTAAACGGAAAAAACTTACGAGGTTTTGTGCAATTGAAAATTCAAAGGTGATGTTTTAGATTGTTCAAAAAAAGAAAGGAGGATATCGAAATTTAATAATTTTTACACTAGTTAAATAAAAATAATAACATTACAATATTCTCAGTTGATATCGCACAGTATCTTTCTACGGTTACCTTTATTTCTGTTTTTCCTTTTTCTTTGGTGAGTGTAGGCTGAATTGCAATGGCGGGTAGAAATCGCATTCCTCGTGAGGCATTTGACAACCGTCGTGTATATCTCCCAGAAGGACCTGTTGTTCGTGGCCCTTTGCCTCGACCAGTACCACGTCATCCGGCTTTTTTGGAAGAAGAACTTGAAATGCAACATCTTGAAATCCGCAGGCTTTTGGGTGAAAATCGGAGACTAGTCGATGATCGAATTGCTATGCAGCAAGAGTTAGGTGCTGCTAAAGAAGAACTTCATCGGATGAATCTTGCCATCACTGACATACATGCAGAACAAGAACTTCATTCAAGAGAGCTTATTGAGAGAGGTTTGAAGCTGGAAGCTGATCTTCGTGCTACCGAGCCTTTGAAAAATGAGGCTGCTCAACTCCGCGCTGAAGTTCAGAGGTTGAATTCCATTAAGCAGGATCTATCTGCGCAAGTTCAGACTCTCACAAAAGACCTTGGGAAACTGCAAGCTGATAACAAGCAGATTCCACTCTTGAGGGCTGAGTTTGATGGGCTGCACCAGGAGCTTATGCGTGCCAGGTTTCTGTTATCCCTTTGTTTTACTATATCCTGCATATGATGAATGTGGTGTTTACTAAATAATTAATTTATATTTTTGTTCATATACTGCTAACCCAACGAATTGGATTTCAGAACTGCGATCGATTATGAAAAGAAGGCAAACATTGAGCTGATGGAACAAAGACAAGCAATGGAGAAGAACCTGGTGTCTATGGCACGTGAAGTTGAAAAACTTCGCGCTGAACGTGCAACTACTGATGTTAGACCATGGAGCGCTGGTAATTCTATCGTATTTACCTCACTTTCTTTTTTTGCAATGCCTGCTTACATGTATAAGAGAGAATGTCTTATTCATTATATTTGTAGTGTCGTCTGATATGAATGATGTATTGTCTTCTTTATATGCATTACAAAATGTACATATGTCATGTTATCAAAAAACAAATGTTGTATAGAACTATGTAGCATTATATTCGATTTACTATATAGTCTAATTTATAAATTGTCCTTTTAACTTCCACATCAGCGATACATGTGCAAGCTACTATATTCTCTTTCCATTACAGTGTGGGCATCATAAAGATGTCCTACACGTGGAATGATGAACATTTTAGAGTTTGCTTTCCTTTCAGTCGCGACATAGTTATATTCATATATATCAAAAAAGTTGTCTTATGATCTTAGTCAAGTCCATGACAAATTTTCTTTTTATTATTTTCTCCTTTCACTTGAATGATATCACTCTTTATTGCCTTAATTAGGCAGGTTACCTGGATTACGAAAATATGACTTTAGTTAATTTATTGGGTTTTATTACTTTAGTAAATTTATCAAAATATACATAAAATATCACTTTGGTTGATATTTTTTTTTGTTAATTTATTGGGTTTTATGGTTAGAAAGATTGTAAGGTGCGCTTTAATGTGTCAAGAGGATCTTGTTTAGGGGCTGTGTGGAATAGAGTGAAAATTTGAAGGAACATTAATGTCGTGACTACAGTTAAATTGGAGTTGGAGAAATGTATTATACTTGGAAAGCTGTTGACTCCTTACGATTCCTTCAAATGCCTTCGTGGTTAATCTATCAGTAGTTTTTTCCCTGTTGCTCAGCACATTACATGACTTCTACATTCCTGCATTAGCAGCAAAGACATCACATTTAAGTGAAATTTATCATTATGCTCCTCTTGGTTGATGAGGAGGTGGAGGGTTCAAGAGGCAAGTTATGGACTTGTACAACCATTCTTGGCTGGAATATTTGGGGCTGTCTTCGAGCTATTTTGTTGTTGTTGTGTCTGATTTATCTTCCTAGCAGTCAATACTTAAAAACGCTCAATTTATTAAAGTTACTCCTAGCAATTGTGCAATACAGCACATCTGATACAGCTCTCAGGTGTCTGATGATTTTCTAAATACTTTCATGTTTGTATATTTCTGCTACAGGTGGACCATATGGAATGAATCTCAGCAGCTCTGAGGGAGGTTTCCATGCACCTTATGGCAATGGATATGGGGTTCATATGGTGTGGATGCTAATAATTATTTGAATTTTATTTCCGTTACTATTAGACAACATGTTATATGCAGTAAAATTTTAATGGGTTGGTGTTCATACATTGTTAGGGTGCTGCTGACAAGGGTCCTCTGTATGGTTCGGGTTCGGGTTCGTGGGGAGGACTTGAGAAACATCGCATGACTCGTCGTTGAGACCTTGATGGATTCATACATAAATAGCAGAAAAGGAGCATCTTCGCTTACTTGTTTGTTTGCTGTCCAGTATAGAATGGAGTTTAAGTGTATGATCCTTCCTTTGTTTGCATTTCATATCAGTAGTCTTTCATTTGAACTCCGTTGGTTATCTTGACTACTTCATATATATGTATTAGGGTTGGTTTACTAAACTTAAGACCATGTATTCCTTTCCTGCTTACAAAGTATCACATAGTAATTTGAATATTTCTCGATTTACCTATTTATGGCTGTTGCTTTTATTGGTCATTTGAATATTTCTCGATTTACATATTAATGACTGTTGTTTTATTGGTCATACCATTGACCCTTTTTTGTTTTTGATACATCTTGTAATGGTTAAATTTCTTTTGTAATGGTAAATTGATCTCTCTTGAATACTAGAACTTTTTATGGAAGCTATTTCGTTTCATTAGTGAGCTCTTCATTTATTTTCATGACTTCTAAGAAAATTTCTCGCGACATTATTTGTTCAGACAAGTCTTGTTAATTGAGTTGTCACGAGGTGTGAGCTGAGAAGAAGTACTGGTAATTGTGGATGAAATCGATTGTAAAGAAAGTGATCCCAATGCATAGATTGTGGAGTTTCTACTGTTGTCGGCTTCAAAGATACTCAAGTTTGTATTAATTTGGAGACCACAGAGTTCCAAAGCTTTAGATGTTTAGTAAGGACAATAAAGAATATACATCTAGGAAACTTGGAGGGCTGACATTGGTTGGGTACTCGAGTAATCATTTTCATTATGATTTATAGTTGAAGAATAGATGGGGTGAGTGCTTGTCCAACTACAATTCTAAATGGTGCTCTTTGATATTTTCATTTGACTATTTTAGTTGCATGTCAAAGTAGTGATGTGGAGTTACAAGTCATCAGGTTTCTATAGTTGTTTGAAGGTTCTTAGTGGGTTGTGTTTCCTATATTTGTATTTTAATTCTATGTTTTGCTTGGATCTAACAGACAGGATACAATGGCATCTTGAATGGGAGGATAATTGGTTTTAGTGGCTTTTAAACTAGGTATACCTAAGCATTTTCTGTACGTTGAACCTGTAAATACAAAATTAGTTAGTTGCCTTATGCATTGTTACAAGTTGCAGTTTCTTTGGTTTAAGGCGGCATTTGAAGGGTGGGAGACACAGCTGTTACTGCTTTGCATGAGATATAGAATTAAACTGTATTCTAAGGGTTTTATGGCTTTAAGTTTGTTGCAGTTGTTCGTCTTGGTTGCAAAACCAGCCACAAAAAGATGTAGTGTGTGAACAGTTCAAAAAATGTTTATGAATTTGATTGAAGTATACAAGTATCTAGTCATGATGTATGTCAGTAAGAGAGACCTTTTGGCTGAACTGCGATTTAGATTAGTATATAAGAAAAGCTACTGTATTGAAAACTGGAATGGGATTTGAGGCTGTATGATTCAAGTTTTGATTGCTTGTTGGTGGCTGCTCTATTAAGCCATGTCTTTACCTCCAAAAGTGCACTTCATTGTTCTGCCTGATAGTACACATCGGTGGTGCGTATTTAAGGTGCCATATATTACATATCTTTGGATAGCCTCTGGACGAGTTGTCTTATCTGATGATTTATGTGCCTCAAGAATACGAAGAGCCATAATTGTGAACCCATATTCATCTTGTTGGGTTATGAGATTTAAGTGTTACTACAGATACTTCTGATCTGTATTCAGCCATGTAGACCATGGTTATGCAGTATCCCGTCTCTTGTTATAGTGCGCCTTTTTTCTATGTAATTGTTCATTTGATTGTAGCTCTGCAATATAGTTCCGTAGTCGAGTTGTCTGGCCGCCTGCATGCTGGAAAAGTTACTTCTTTATGCGTTGATATCAGCTTGGAACATTGGATGGAAGGATGGCTGGCGTGCCATTTTGAAGAGGGCCCGACTTCTGACCTGTACATCATAGGCAAGTATTCTGTCTCTGTTATTGGGTCAATGGGTCCTGAATTATATGTTTGTAATTTTTCAAGCTAGAAATTGTACTTAATGTGGTAACATTTTTGTCTCTGTTCTTGGGTGTTGGTTCACTTTTGAATTAGATTCATCTGCCCATTTCTCTCTCTCTGTCTCTGTGGGAAGTTGTTTTTTATCTTCTAGGGTTCACTCCCCCCTTCTCCTTTTAAGTTAGATGTTGTCCTTGATATGCTTACCCACCCCCCCTCCCCCTCCCCCTCCCCCTCTCCCTCCCTCCCTCTCCCTCTTCCTTTATGATGAAACAGCCTAGATATGTCCCATTAAGTTTTATCCAGTTTTGCTGCTGACAGTTGGTTTCAAAGATTAGTTATCTGGTCGTCTCTCTGGCGGTGGTTGGGTAGTTCCTTGATTTGATGCAAATTATAATTAGCGGTAGAGAGGGGACAAATGGAGCTTGGGATATGCTAATCGGCTATAGCTGTTAAAGCTGCTTGATTATTGCTGAACCGAAGGTTCATGTCCTCCCTTTCTAGTCTTCTTTTGTTTTTGCTGGGAATTCATATGGTTGCCACTTTCACTTTGCTTACGATGGCGCAGTTTTCTGAAAAGCTGTTGGATTTTACGTGGGCCTCAACTGACAGTTCTAACATCATTCTCAAGGATAAGTAGGAATTTTTTGCTGTTTTGCCTAATTGTAGGAGTTTCAAGATCAAGGATATGTATAACACCTTGAATAGGGTAGTTTTGGAATCGTAAAAGTGGATTAAACAGTATGTAAACACCTGTTACTGTCACGAACAGCAAATTGGATTCAGATGGTTGGTTTATGTTGGCTATTTATATAGATGTGTCTCCTCTATAAGGGTTTGTTTAGTTGCTAACTTTTGGTGCGTTCAGAGTGATAGCCTATGTTGCGTTTGGAGCGGTAGCGTTGTGTTTGGAGTGCACTATTTTTGGTGTGTTGCATTTGAGCCCCAAACATGTTTGTGAGTTAAATAAACTATTAAACTGTGTTTGACTAAATTGGTGTTAGACGAACAAGATTGTCAAAGTGCGTTGGGTGCTTTTGGAACTTCTAAAAGCACTAAATCCCGTAGAAAAACAAGCATATAGAAAAGGACTAGCTGGTACCTGTCACAACATTTACTGATATTTGTCATTTTGATGGAGCTGCCAAACAATTGTTGAACCGTGTGAAACATTACAGAAGAAGCTAGTGTGCTATTGTATTGCAGCATGATACAGTCCTATAGAATGTGTGAAGTTTTTGAATGGATTCTTGAGATCCTTATGTTGAAGACTTGCAGCTTATCCTTAATTGGTTCTTTTAGTTTAGGTAAAAAATATCCTTGCTTTATTTCGTAGACTTGGAGGGAATGGGAAGCAGAAGTTAATATCAAGCAACTAATTGGTTAGATCAAGTGATAGCAAATTTTGTTTGCCTCATTGCCTAATTACCTCGTTTGATAGTACTTGCTATTCATTTTTTTGGTAGTACTTGTAGATCAACAAGCAGATTAATGCTGGTTTTCTTCGTTCTAAATGATATATTCAGGAAATACTACTTATTCTCATTTCAGACAACTGAAAATCCTTTGTTTTTCTGTGACTATTTATTAGTAATATGGAATAGCTAGAGCTCTGCTGAAGGAAGAATATAGTAAAGAGGAGCTCTAAGCATATAACCAGTAAGATCAAAATGTGGTTTCAGAAGTAGTAGAAGTTGCAGGTGTTTCTCTAGTAACACATTAGGAGAAAAATAGATATTGTGGATGGAGATGTTACTACACATGCTGAATTTCCTAGTAGAGTTGGAGCAGTAGGGAGCTGTAGGAAAAGTGAATATCGCTTGGCATAAGGAAATTCAATGCCACAGATAGATATTAAGTGGCATAATTGTTCTGCGTGTTCATTTCTTTTGGAGAAATTGGTTATTAGCAATGGTTCTTTTGTTATTACTACCTACATTATGATAGATAGTTTGGTCCAAGTACTAGATGAATGCCAAACTGAATTTTTTTCATGTAAGTTGGAAAAGAGATGAAGATGCGATACTTTCAGAATTTGGTGGAAGGGAATGAAGTATCTCTAAGTCATGTTTTCTAAACATTAGAAGTTATTAGAAGAAATTTGTGCCTGGCTGTTAATGTATTTACTTGATGTGATTCATTGTTTGACTGAATATCCACCAATGCTATATAGAAAATGGAAGCAGAATGAGTGGTTGACTCATTGTGTTACTGCATATCTACCAAAGTTCAATTGAAAATGAAGGCAGTAAGAGTGTCAATATTATAATAGCCTTTGTCATACTCCGAAAGTAGTAGTCCTTATTAGTTTTGCATTCACCACTTAAGTGCTTGCGTAAATCAATTTTATTTGAAGTTATTTCTTTTTCCAGCTGTTGTTTGTCTATCCCATACGTTCTTGGTTAGAGAAAATCATTATTGTTTTGAATCTGTTATTTCTTTCACCTAATAATATTTTCAATTATTCAGGTTGAAAGATAGTAGCTGCTGGACATGGACTTGCAAAAGAGCAAGAAAACGGTAATGCAGTTCTTTTCTCCTTTCATTCGTTAAAAGTTGAGTCTTATTTCGAGCGTCTAGCTGAGGCGTCCATCCGGATGTAGATCCTACTTTAGCAAATTAAATAAATTCTTATCAGTTACCAGTCTTGGAGTATATATAATGAAATATGGTAGTATAATGTGTTACTTGTTGATCTTCGGGTGGAAATAAAGTGCCGGCAGTTTGAAGCCCTTTTCTTTTTTAAGTCAATGCTATAGGGGTCGCAAATTTTGTCTCAAATGGTGTTGCATTGAATAAGACAAATGATACTTTATTATATATAGTCAATTACAATATATGTACTCGACCAATGTAATGATGCACATCATTTGAGACCTCCTAGATTTACCCTTTTTGAAGTTGCAGTAGGATTATAAAAGATTCTCTCAACATATATTTAGCTATTATCATTACGGCTGTTAAATATAGCATCTTTAATCATTTAGCTGTTAGTCTATTATAGAAAAAATCTTCAATAACTATAGTAAAAATTTTAACCACCCAATTCTTACCTCAACTCCCTACACAGTCACAAACATGATGCATGTTCCCAGCTCATTATTTACATTTGATTACGTCTTTTATTGATTCTTATCATGTATTGGGAATTAAGTTGATGCAAATTAAACAATTAAGTAAAGATAGATAAAACAATTTAAAATGACCTAATCCATAAAACAACCTTAATATACTCTCAACTTTTTTCATGTGATAATGCTAACAAATCCTCACTCCTTTATTACAACAACATTTTTGTAGGAATATAAAAGCTGCAAAACCCTCTCTCACACAAAAAAAATCACTTACACCCTCTCTCTAGGATGCTACATTACTTTTCATTGTGCTACACTTTAACAACTAAACATAAATATAGTACCCATACCTCTCATTCCCCTATTCAAAACAGGACCCTACAATATAATAATAATATTTCTATTAAAATAGAACTTCTTCCTAAATAACATTCCCACTAAGAATGGGGTACCTTTTCATAATAGGATTCAAGGAGTTACCTAACAATATGTCATTATATTACAAATGCATGATCACCCACAATGAGTGATATGCATTACAAAATCAGGATTTGTTTCTTAACATATTACAAATGCATGAAAAGTTTAAATTTATTAAATTAGTTGTTAATATTTACCAATATATAAAATAAAATAAAAAATAAAAAAGCGTACAATATATGTAAGAATCATGAATTTTTTATATTAAAATTCAAGATTTCCAATAACTTTGGACTTCAATTTATTCCGGATTAACCACCTTCTGTGGATAACAATACATTGAGGGATTTAAGATTTAGCAATTGTGTCAACAAATGTGGGCCAGAGTAGAGATTTCATCGCCATTATGTGGTGCAAAGAGGTGGTAGAACTTTGGATCTCTTCCCCTTAACTGGAGCTTTGGTGTCCGGAAATTGGCTATTGTTTTCCACAAGGTCTTCAATGAGACCATCCTCTTTTACCCTCACTGGATAAGTGACTAAATGAACACCTTCCATGTCTACTACTTCTTCTCCACAATAAAGTTTCCACGTCTGCTCTCCTATTGAACTCAATCTTCGCACACATTCCAAACTTTGAGGCTCCTGAAAGATTTCTTCAGCTCGTCCAGTATGTTCGTACCACAATGAATTTCGGTATTCATGAATATCGCCGCGAATTATTTTGCCTTCTTCGTTGCTCAACTGGTAGCATCCTATTGCAATTTCAGTGTCGCGCTGGCCATCCATGGATCTTTGGTTTACATTTGCAGATCCAATCAACAAGTATGTGTCATCCACTGAAAGAATATATAGCAAGTCACCAGCAAAAGCATAGTAGTTAGTAGAGAAATAGCATTTTCATAAACAAAAATGTTTATCAGAATTGCCATATCTTTGCATTAGCATTATAATTTTTCATTCTATAATTTCTTGCTATGATTAGACTTGAAACAGTTTCTCGAACATCTTGGCAATGATGTAGTATGTTTTTTAAAGTTGATTACGGAGTCGAATTAGACATGGTAACTAATAATTTTGTGAAATTTAATTCATGCCGGTACATACCTATCATGAGTTTGGAATGGAGATAAACCATGAACCTCCTATGTTTTTGAGCATTCCAGTACTGTGTTGCTCGGTGAGGTGAGTATGGAGGAATGAACTCTCCTTTTCTCTCTTCTTCCCTGTTAGCAAGGCAGAAAAAGTTTAAGTAATCTTTTGGGTGCCCTGTTTCAGCACTCTCTTGTAAAGCTTTGCCTACCATCCTATACATCATCTTCATAGTTTCCCTAGTCCAATGTAATATGTCCTGTACTGTTTCACTCTCTGGAACTCCTTCTGGCCACATTGGTATAAGAATATAAACTGCGAATCTCTCATTTGCTTTGATTTTATTTGCTATTTTCTGGGCAATCTCGATTGGGATTAGGTTTGTGCAGCCACAGTGCTGATCTTTCTCCCAGAAATGGCATCCTCCAATGAAATATTGGTTCTCAATATATATAAATCTGTCGGCACGCCTAATTGCTTCTACATAAGCTTCATGAATGCTTCTCTCAATTCGAAAGGTGCTCTTTGCTGAGACATGGTCAATTGATCGAAAGACTTGAACTTTCCAATTCTTTTCAGTGTGAATGCTGCTTGTTGGATTTGGCTGCCGAGAAAGTATTTGTGTTATGGTGCTTTGGGGGACTAGCAAAGAGGGATCACATTGCTTTGTCCACCTTTGCTCAAAATTGGCCATCACATCCCAAGCAACCTCCCCAGAAATACAAGCATGAACGTCATGCCATGGTTCTCTTGGTCCACCTTTATGAAGGCTTGCTCCTGCAATGTTTATCTGATAGAAGTCTTGAGAATGGGATTCTGTATTGAGTGTTCGAAACAAGGAATGTTCCTCTGTATCATACCGTCCATCACAAAGATCTAAGCCGCCAATAAAGCTTGTGATTTCAAGATTATTTGAAGACAAGTGTCCACGAGTGTCCAAAGTTATGGTTTTCTGATGGTGGGCAAAGAGTGTGGGGAATTTGTTGTGTAATCTGGGGCAAAGTTTACATATTACCTTGGTATGTTTAAAGTAGGAAAATGCATCTTCATCATGAGTTCTCATTACTCCTTTGTTCTTGATGATAGGCAATGATGTTTCATCGTCCCAAAGCATGATTCTCACAGCCACACCTTCTTCTGCTTTCCGCTTCAACAAATCACCAAGTTTAACTCCTACTGCATGCGGAATTTCTGTTTGAGAATCGCGAACCTGCTCGGCCAAGTATTATTATCTTTGAAATGTGAACAGAGAGAAGAATTGAGGGAGAAATGACACTTTTTTTTCACTTACCAGAACTAACTTGGGGTTGAAAGACCATCCTGCAATGTATATCAAATGCTGTGCATCCTCGATGGCTTTATACACATCCTCCCATAGTTTTCTTGGTGTCCTACAAATATTGATAGGTGGTTGAAAAGAAGGGTGATGATGAGCATCTTGATACAGTGTGACACTGCAGTTGGATCGTTGTGGGAAAGTAGCATTCTTTAGACCTTGGAATCCACAATTTTCAAGTAATTTATCCCAGCTTGGTTCAAGTTCTGCCGGTTTAAACCATAACATAAATCGTAGTTTTAGTTCTTGATCTGTCTTTCCATTTTCCATGCAGAGTGGAAAGAAACCATTAATTAAACTTGCTTCGGTTAATATCTGGTGTGCGCTAATGTGGATTTTCCCCAAGGTAAAGCAGTTGGTTTTCAGGGAGATTGTGATTGTTGAATCAGGTGGATGAGCACACAAAATTTGTAAGGTTTGATTCCAAACCCTCTCAATTTCATGGCTTGTTGATGCTACCTTTTGATTATTGATCTTGATGGTCACATAGGTTGGCTTTCCATTTGCAAATATGCACTGCAAAGCAGAAATTTTCATATTTTTGTTTGATAATTAAGATGGTCTATTTACATTCATGTAGTGAATGTTAGAGATGCAAGTGTAATCTAATAAGCAAAAAGGGTTATATAATTATTTAGACAGAAGGAAAAGGAAAAAAGAGTGGCCTTACATTGAAGGGGAAAGATGGTGTATAAGGTGTGGCATGGAAGATGGTAGCTTCAAGTGTGCCATGTAGAAACTTGTGATATGCCTCCATCTTTATGAAAATTCTGAAACTCTTTTTAATTCCTTGTTTGGGCATGTAGTTGAAGAATTTGGGACCATATTGATCATATATAGGGGTAGGTAATTCTGTTATGGCAATATAAGAAATGAATGGATAGGTTGAAAGCATTGTTGAATGGGGAGGCAGTTGAAGTAACTTGTGAACATTCTTAAAATCTAGTCTTGGAGGCAACTTTTGACTGTTAGTTTTTCCTTTAAGTTGAAGTACTTTTGTTGCTTCTAATAATTAGGTAATTCCCCAAAATGATTTATATCCTTCTTTTACTTGCCTGACTTTTATTTTGATCCCGTTTTCTTTTTTATTTTATCATAATTATGGTCCTACAAATGGCGTATGTGAAGGAAATAGAGTAGGGGAATTAATATTTTGACAGTCTGTTGTGGATATTTAAGTTAGTATAAGCATATAAAATATCATATTTACAGAGAATGTATATTATATTTCCTAAAAAAAGGGGGATTCGAAAAATGTAATAACATATGTATTAGAAGGTATGTTAAAAGCGTGATTAGTAGAAGTATTTCTATCCCTCCTCCTGTCCATCCATCACCTTATAAGAATAGTGTTTAAAGGATGAATATAGTAAAAATTAATATGTATGGATTTGGTTGATCGTAAAGTGTTTTTTGTAAGAGTTTTTTATATGTATTACAGTTATAATAAAGTAGTGGTATTTAGATGTTAAAAAGCTTGTCACCATACATACAACATTGGTGATGACATTTGAATTTAAAGGTTACGACCTTTTCTTGTAAATTAAATTTTAAGACTTTGTCATTGTTTAGCTTTGCGGCTAATCTTTTTATGTCCAACAGTCCACGCTACTATCTATTTTTTTTATTTTTTTTTATCCGGAGTACTACTAACCTTTTCTTCTGTTTAGGAGTTTCTTTTTTATACAAAAAAAAAAAAAGAAAAGGAAAAAGAAACCAGCCAGCAACCAAGTTTGGACGTTGCTGTCCGTCTTTATATAATCGAAGTTGGGTCTGATCTTATCCCCCCCGGAGCCCCCAACAAGTTTAGTTGAAAATGTCGGCCCTTTTTATTTAATACTACACAAACCCCACCCCCACCCCACCCCCACCCCCATTATATATATATATATATATATATATATTATATATATGTGTGTGTGTGTGTGTGTGTGTGTGTGTGTGTGTGTGTGTGTGTACTATATAGTGTATAATTATTATAAGTAAATATAATAATGTAGTTTTTAAATTAATATAGATATATGAATAATTAACTGTATATCTCTATTCATAACAAAAATGTATAGATTTTTGCCCTAACTAATATAACCCTTTTTATTATCTAATCACTAATCTATGTCAAACAATTTATTTATTATAATAAATATATCTTGAATAATTATTGGCAAACAAGTTAACAAAACATTTAGGTTATCAATCGAAACTATTCTACTCAAAAATTTCCAAATGACACGTGTTGAACACCTAATTAAATTATCATTAAATTACAATCATTCTTCTTAAATAATTAATAGTTTAAGTGCAAAAGGAATTGTACTCATCTTATCTTACTAGAGTTTCAGTATACACCAAAATTGTTAGAGATAAATTAAATTTAAAATATTCAAAATATCACAATTCACATGGTAATAATAGTAATACTTCCTCCATTTCATAATATAATTTGTTTAAGTTCTAATCACACATATTAAAAAAAATTATTAATTTTAATGTTAGGTAATTAATGGTTGATTTGAAATTTCATTACTATTTATATTTTAATTAATTGCTTTTATTTTTTTCATTTTTTTTAAATATATATAAAACGTACTCCCTCCATTCCTAAATAAGTGTCGTTTAAGGTTTTTGCACATAGATTAAGGAAATAATTAATGAGTAAAAAATTATTATTGTGAATAAAATACCTTTATTTAATAACTATTCTCTCTCTCCTCTCTGCCATATATATTGCATATTAAGATTGCCAATATGTATTGGGAAGGAAATGAATTTGAAAGGTAGGTAGCTTACACCTAATTTAATGCAATGAAAAGTTAATTATTGTGTGTATTAATTAAACACATATTGGAAAATAGGGATAAGGGTAAATTAGAAAGAAAAAATATTAATTATGCTTTGGTTTCCTTAAACGTCAAATATTTTGGAATAAATTAAATGGGCTAAAACATCAGTTAAAGTGGAAGACTTATATTCCCACCCTTCCTAAAAGATTGTCGTTTTAAAAGAAAAAATTTGTTTCAAAATGCTTGTCGTTTACAATTTTTTAGAAGAATAAATTATTTACTTTCCTATATTATCCCTATCTTCTTTTATTGTCCCTAATAAATTCTCTCCTTGTATTAATAGTTTTCAATTTTTCAAAAAGGGTAGTGATGGAATTTCAAATAAATTTTACTAGTATTAAATGACTTTCTTAATCCATGTGCCAAAATTTTAAACGATAATTTTTTAGGAACTTAGGTAGTATTTGGGAATGAGGAAGAACAAGGAAGTGTAAAACACCTTTTCCTTATGGGTCGTCTTAATATGTGTCTTTAGGGCATATGCTAAGTCACACAGTTCAAGAGAATATTTCCTTGAACTGTGTGCATATTCTCTTGATTTCTGCATTTGCACCAAGTTCAATGGAATATGCACACAATTCAAAAAAATATTCTCTTGAACTGTGTGCTTAGCATGTGTTCTAAGGGCACATGTTAAGAAATTCCTTTCCTTATTGGTTATCATACACATTAGTTGCACGCACACACTGAATAAATAAATAAATAAATATATGGAGTAATTAAGTACTCCTTCTGTTCCTAAAAGATTGTTGTTTTAGAAGAAAAAAATCTGTTCCAAAATATTTGTGGTTTACAACTTTCTAGAATAATAAATTATTTACTTTCTTATATTACTCTTATTTTTCTCATTGTCTCAATAAATTCTCCCCCTGGTATTAATAGTTTTTAATTTTTTATAAAGGGATAGTGATGGAATTTTAAATAAATTTTTATTAGTATTAAATAATTTTTTTAATTCATGTATCAAAATTTTAAACGACAATCTTTTAAGAACGGAGTTAATAATTCAATGCAACACGTCCTGTCCTATCCTATCCTATGCTGTCTCTCTCTCACACACATTTGCACAGCCTCGTTTCCTTCATATTCCTCTCATCATAGTTAAAAGGTACTCCACTAGTAATTCACTCCATATTCACCGGAGTATGACGAATTACGGCACAATACCAACGTCGTCGTCATCATCGGGAGGCACAAACTTAGAATTCATATCTCGCGCAAAACATCAGCTGAAATCAGGGCTCGCCACGCGGCGGCCATGGAAACAGATGTTCCAAATCCACTCAATCAACTTACCCTCGGGATTCCGAGATGCAGTCGGACGGATCAAAACGAACGCCGGCTACTTCCGAATGAATTACGTAATCATCGTGCTATTGATTCTGTTTTTGAGCCTCTTGTGGCACCCGATCTCGTTGATCGTGTTCGTGGCATTGATGGCGGTCTGGCTGTTCCTCTACTTTCTCCGCGACGAGCCGCTGGTGATTTTCCACCACTTGATCAATGATCGTACGGTTCTGATCGTTCTGTCCGTGGTTTCGCTGGTTTTACTGCTGTTGACCGGCGCTACGTGGAATATATTGTTGTCGGTGGTGTTTGGACTGGTGGTTGTGGCGATTCACGCGGCTCTCAGGAAAACGGATGACTTGTTTCTGGATGAAGAAGCGGCGGAGACTGGCGGTTTGTTGACTAGTTCTCCTTGATCTTGGATTTTATATGTTTAATAATCAGTATACGAGATGATTGTTTTAGCAGATTCTTTTTCGTGCGTCTGTATGCGTTGGATTGAAGCTGTTTGTACTGTGCTGTCTTATTTCAATTCTTCTTGTAATTCCTGTTAGCATTTGTGTAAGGAATCATCATTTGTTATTCTTGTTCTTTTTTCTTGTAATTTCTGTTAGCATTTGTGTAATCATCATTTGTTATTAGTATTGTAATCATTGTTATGAAAGTTGTTTCTCTTACATCTGTATTCCTCAGAATAATTGTTTCATACCATTTCCACCACCACCTTGCCAAACTAATAGCCGACCAAAATAAGGTACTCCAAATAATATGTTGAAGTCTCTCGTATGTATATATTGAAGTTACACCATCAAAAGTATTTAAGCTTTTCAATGATCAATATTTAAAGAAAGAAGATGTTCAAGTGAAAAATTGGAGGGACAAAATACTAATTTTATCAAGGTAGAAAGCGAATGTGTGCATGTAGGGCCTTTAGCACAAATTAGGAGAGTTGCACATGAGCAAAGAGTTGCAATTATTGTACTCCACTTACCCTAACTGGTCGTAGATGAAAGAAAGGGGGTTATTGTTGCATTATTATTATTATTATTAGGAATTTCTTAACATGTGACTTTGGGCACATACTAAGAACACAGTTAAAGGGAATATGTTCTTGAATTGTGTGCTTATTCTCTTGAACTTGGTACAATGCAAAAATTAAGAGAATATATACACAGTTCAAGAGAATATTCTCTTGAACTGTATGCTTAGCATATGCCCTTAGGGCACATGTTAAGAGTACTTTTATTATTATTATCATGTGACCACGGCTTTTGTGACATCAAGATTCAATACCTTTTATTTCAAAAATTGCAACTTTTTATGAATAGTTTGGCAACTGATTTTATTATAACTAGTCTTAGGGGCTGTTTATTTAGTACTGAATACATCTGAATGATTAAATAGGTTAGCCATTAAGTGCGTTTATTTTGGAAAAAAATAGTCTAAATGGCTGAATCGGTCAGATGATTGAGCTAAATGGCTAAGTCAGATTTTTTTAGCTGAATGAGCAATGAATAAAGTAAAAAAATTAAAAAATTAAAAAAATTAAAAAATATATTAACTATTATATTAAGCAATATTAAATAAATTTACAACAACTTTGAATTTTTTCAGAGGGATCAAATAATAAAATTATGTCATTTAGATATTTCAGACATGTTAATTATCAAACAACTTTTTCATTCAGATTCAACTCATTCAGATTCAGATTCATTCAATTTTTATCAAACACTCCCTTAGTCTACGTGACACACTATGAATACGTGTGCAATAAAACTTTTATGATTTGTGTTGGTTACAACATTGGAATGTAAATGAAAATGAGAATGGAATGGACATTTCTATTTCCATATTTGGTCAGAACAAGTAGTTACACAATTTTGATCGATCGATGTTTTTTTTTATAAAAAAAATTCGATGAGAATAAAATAATCAATCTTTATCCATCTTGATGAAATAAGCATTATTTTAAACATATACATAGACATTCTATTATAATGTTCATTTTCTCTAGTTTTAAGTAACCAAACATAAGAATGAATATTTTTTTTGAATTCCCATTCCATTTTCCCCAAACCAAACAGGCCATTAATTTTGAAATATTTGCATAGCCTTTTTATTTCTAATTTTTATTGTGTAACGTAGTTTTACGGTTTAAATGAGTTATATAAATTTTGAGATTATAATCTATATTTACTAAACAATTTGTTCTTGAGTATCCCTTTAAGGTTTATAAAATGGTTCCTGTATTCTAGATAAATTGTCATTTTGTTGTGTTTAAAAAGAAATATTTACTAAGTTAACAAGGTTTCAAAACTTTTTTAGAGGCAAATTCACTCCCCAATTTTCTCTTTTTAAATATTAATAAATGTAGTAATATTAATAAATTTCATAAGTATAATTCAATATAAATTTAACTCTTCATTTAAATATTTCTTTTTTAAAATAAATAAAAATAAAATGTTTGGTTTTTTTAAAAAGGACTTCTACCCCTAGTCCTCTTACCCCTACCCAACGCAACCCAACCCAACTGAAGTGAAAATTCCTATCGGTATACTCGGCCGCGCCGCGATGTCATTAATAAGTCATCCGCCGTATGATCCATATAGTTACGCCAACGCTGCACCGGAGAACTACGGATTCTCGGACGACGGGAACGGCATAAACACACTATTCGTGTCGGGCCTGCCGGACGACGTCAAAGCCCGAGAGATTCACAACCTCTTCCGACGCCGACCCGGCTTCGACTCTTGCCAGCTCAAGTACACTGGTCGTGGGAATCAGGTCCATCTTTGAAACCTGTTAGTTAATTTCTTTTACTTTCTTACTGTCCCATCAACAAAAATTGTTGATTTATGTTTACAAATGCTGATAATTTTGTGTTACTGTGGAGAGAATACAATCATTCCTCTGATTTGGGAGTAAAATTAGGGTTTTAACTTCTTTTGCCTTTTCACACTGTTTTAGCAGCAAAACGAATTTTTTACGTAGATTTTGTTAGTTTTAGTTCATTGTATATTCCGTTTGAATCTTCATCTTTTCACATTTTTGTTTGTTTTTTGTTTACTTTGCATGGTGCAGGTGGTTGCATTTGCTACATTTGAAAATCATCAGTCAGCAATAGCAGCGTTGCATTCACTGAATGTGAGCAACAATCAGTATTTTACTTTTTCAATATACTAGTGTCTGTCATTTTGTGAACTTTAGGTAAATAGTAAATGCATTCACTTGGTTTTTTTTATCGCAGTTAGCGAATGTATTGTTTACTTCATTTGATTGTCTTAGAGAACTCAGTTGTGATGGATTTGCTTTTCCAAAGACGTGCCACATGTTTCATAAGTGGTCTTTCATAAACAAATAGTCATATTGTCAAGTCATTAGGGTAATTTGGTCTTTCATTACTTTCCTGTTCCATTGGGGTTTTATTTTTCCTTCAAATATGTGTTGTAATCCCCAAGGTTAAGCAGGACTATTATTATTGATATTATGAGATAAATTTGACTCTTTGGTTGCGATCGATTATTTTGGTTGAAGAGATCCTAGGGGTTTAGATGCTGAGTATTTACCGATTATTCATTCTTTCTGATTGCTGTTCTGCATCACATGTACTGATTGTGCTCATGCATATCAATAATACCACGTGGACTTGAATTAATCTACCATTACTTATTTCCCTTATGTGCACAGGGGTAGTGTTTACTTATTAGAGAAATTGACATCATATATACGAACATTTCATTGCAAGGTATGCATGAGTATTAAATAACTGGTACAATTTCCCCAGTAGACGTATTGCCCCTAGTAGCGAAACTACAAAAGGAAGCACATCACTTACCAAATGATCAAAAAATAAAATAGAAAATATCAATAACGTTGTGATAGTGTCTTTTGATTCCCTTGTTAAAGATTTTATTGTGTATTTAACGTTCTCCTGGAAGAAGAAAACGGAGCTGAGGAGCTGAGGCATTTTTTTAATTCTTTCTTTGGGGAAGAAGGGGGGGGGGAGTGAGGATTAATGTAAGTATCTATAGAAGAAAGTTCATCTGTTTAGACTTTAGAGAAATCCAATTCTCATTTCTTGTTTAGCTTAATTTCTGTCTCATCAGTTATGGTTGACCTGTAAAAAGTGGTATTAAGCCTAGGATAAGAAATTGTTCCATCAACTGTGCTCTCCCTGAGTTCTTTCCTGTTCTTGGTCCAAAAAGTACAATTTCGGATCTGGGTTTGGACGCCAAGCAACCCTAGATGGTTAAGATGATCTCATTGCTAAGAAATATTTGCTTAGATGAATTATAACACCTCCAACGATATTTTGTGAATATCCCATTTGAATTTCAATCACATAAAGTTCTTATTGGTTAAGAAAAGAGTTAAAATTTGAACCAAAAACTTAACTCGTTGATTTTGTCATCAAGTATGCTAAATATTTGTGCTTTATTTTTCAATCTTTAGGTATTCTGACGGTGTCAAAATAGAAAGTTAGGATTTTTTCATAACCTTTGAGTTTATCTAAAACCTTGAACAAAAAGTGAAGTGATCAAAACATCAATTAATATTATTAAACTATCATTCTTGTCTTCATGGGTAAACCAACTGGCAAAATCTGATAGGATGGGTTACAATATAGCAGTAAAGTTAACTAAGATCATTTACATAGATTCCTCCTTTCTTCTTGTCCGCCAAACTACAGGTGGTAATGACCACCCAGGCGCCCATTTTGTGAGGGATACCTTTTCCATCCTCCTACATTCCTTCTCTTACTAGGTTCTTTTAATTGATAAATATTCTCTTTTTAGCTTTCATCCATTATGGAGTTCAGTTCGAATTTGACTAGAAGAATGGACCTCTTTAAAAATTCAGTTATATCTCTGAGAGCAGAAAAAGTTACCACATTCTGAATTCTGGAATTTGGATAATGATGTTTTTCAGGGTGTAAAATTTGATCCTCAAACTGGGCACGTTTTGCACATCGAACTTGCCAGATCAAATTCTCGTCGGATAAAGAGGCCAGGTAGGTGATAGTTATCCTTTTATTCTTTCCATTATTGACTACTGAAATTTTGGTTTAGTTTTGATTCTTTTACTCCATAATTTTTCTTGAGATGGTATTTGAACACTTTTTGCTGTTTACAGGAAGTGGGCCTTATGTCGTTATTGATAGAAGAACCAACTCTGCTGCCGATGCCCAAGAAACATCGAGTGAGGATGGTAATCGGTTATGTATATAATGAAGTTCATTAATAATAGATATAGATGCTGTTTATTCACATAAATACCCTCACAAGAACATGTTGACAAGTTATTGCACACCAGGAGACGCTGAATGTGATCTACCATCTGGACCCAGCAACCCTGATTCTTCTGACAAAGACAAGGATGATATAGCGATCCCAAAGAGGTTAAAATCACTCAGAAAGCAAATTAACTGTTTAATTTTGGAATCTATCTTTATGATTGCTGCAATTTGTTGGTAAAATATACAAGTTGTTAGGTTCTTACATGTATTCCTATTCGTACATCTCTCACCTGTTTCATCTGTTATTGATCAGTGGTGAAACAGTGGCTGATGCTGACAATGCTGTCATTACAGAAAATGTAAGTGAAAATTGTGATACAGTTCTGTTTTACTTTTCTGCTGAATGTATGGTGTTGTGTCAAAAGTAAAATGACCACCTGTGTGTGTGTGTGTGTGTGTGTGTATGAAGAGAAAAAATCATTTTCCTTCTCAGATAGCTTTAACTTTATATCTACTATAAACTATAAATGCAGTGTAGTGTATGGTTCGACCTGTTAGTGTGCAAGTGCTTTCAGCCTTTCAGTGTTAACCCAAGAATATTGTGCAGCAGAAATGGTTACCGTGACAGATAAGAAGAAAAAAAATGTATCTTGCTATTTGATGAATTGATGTACATTTCTCATTGGCTTTCCCATTCCTTAGAATGTGATCTTCTTGAATACGGTTACATATGCAGCAAAATATACACGTGTGGCCTGCCTGCACTTCTATCTGTTCTTCAAAATTTATCTTCAACAAAATACTTTGGATTTTAAATGCTTTTTTGAGAGGACAAACTGTTTTTTACAATTGATGTAATATGGTTCTGATTATTTTTCCTCGATGGAATTCTTCTTCAATATTTGACCATTTGTGCTAGGGTCACCAACATGTTTAATTATCTTTTTGTCTGAATATTTATGACTTACGGAGAGGGAAAAACAGACAGAAGCATGTATGACTGGGCGCCTGCTTTTGGTTGCATTTTGCAGCAACATGAGCAGATAGAGACGATTGGCGATGGTGCCAAACCTTGTTCAACTTTGTTTATCGCAAATTTAGGTCCGAATTGCACCAAGGATGAACTCCAGCAGGTTCTTTCTCAGTAAGTTATCACAGAACGTTACCTTCAAATTCTAATGGATTTTACTCCTGTCCATTTTGTATTCTTAGGCTTGTTCTCTGTTGGTGTTAGTACCTCCTGTCTTTGCTCAATTAAAATATGCAGTGTTATATTAATTTTAAAAATGATAAAAAACGTGTATTCATTTGGTATCAGGTATCCTGGATTCAACACACTCAAGGTGCGTGATAGAGGTGGAATGCCTGTTGCATTTGCTGATTTTGAGGTACCCCATGCTGCTAATTACAACTGTTGTCCTCATTTTCCCGTTTGACAGGCAGTAGGATCTAACAACTAATTACCAATAAAATAAAATAAAATAAAAATCACATGTAGTAAGATCACAACTCACAAGTAACCTTTTTCATTACAACTTATAAGCATATTTATGTATCTCTCTTTCCCAAATAATAACCTTCTTGTCATGAAAACTAGTTTCGTATCCTTCTACACAAAACATCTCTTTTTGCAGATAATAAATATTCTTGGGTGCTTTAACCATAATAAGCTGAAATTTAAATGGAGGACCCCCTTTGCAAGACTGACTTGTCTTCTGCACAGAACATCTCTTTTTACAAATAATATTCGTTGGTGCTTTAACCATAATAAGCTGAAACCCACTGCAAGACATTCTTTTTTCTTTTGGTGAAAAAGGTTTATTAATAAGGTAGTTTTCAATAACAAAAGAAACAATCATCAATCGTTGTCCCTTGCATATGCTTCAAAAAGTAGTACACCTAATCAAGTAAAAAAAAAATCCAACTAAAAATGCTACTTGATAGCAAAGCATAATTTTTATATTTGAGATTGTTCGTCTGCTTGTTTACTTATTGACAGGAGATTGAACAAGCTAATGTGGTCATGAATGCACTTCAGGACAGCACATTGCCATCATCAGATCGTGGTGGCATGCATATAGAGTATCTATCTATACAATGCTTTGTTTCATTATTCTGTTATACTTCTCCAGTTTAACATGAAACTTAGTGTTGTTCCTTTTTGATGCCCTTCAGGTATGCAAGGTCTAAAATGAGGAACCATAAAGGAGATTTGTTAAGATGACAAGTATAAAAGAACTCCCAGCAAAACCTTATTTCAACTGAGAATGTTATATTAACCCCTGAACTAGTTCAGTTTTGTAATTCCTATAGCCAAAAAGATTCCTATTTTCTTCTTTTTAATTTCCTTTGAAAATGGTAAATTCTTTTTCCAGACAGTAAATGCTATTTACTGTATTGTAATATTGTCATATTTTTTTCAGTCCATCCGTTTCATTAACCAAGCATGCTTATATATATTTATGCATGTCTTTGCTAGTGATTGTGTTGTGTGATAAAATTTGTTTCTGGGACAAGGAAAGCCTTAGAAGCATTTCAAATTTTCAGGATAGTTTACAAAACAAATTTAAATACACGTGAGAGTTGGAAATAAAACCAGTTATGTAAATCGTTTCCCTGTGGCAGATAGACTGGTCGAATTAAATGGAGTCTCTGTTTTTTCTCTCGTTTTCAAAATTTTCCCAACTTTTGTTTTGTCTTGCAAGTACAGAATGTGAACAAAAAGGAGGAAAAAACCCCCTTCAAACAGCATAATAGCTAAACAGAGGGTCCACATCATTTCTAATGAATTAGAAAACATACCAACTCAAATGCTCCCTTCTATACAAGGACAAAATATAGAACAACTATATTAGCTAAACAGAGGGTGGTAAAAAACATCTTCTGCATATTATATAGTGTGTATTCAAGATGGGACTTCTTTACATTTCATTCTCACATGATGATGCTCTCCTGGCTCTCTAAAGCAGAGACATTATCTTGTCAAGAGAGAGCTCTTCGCTAAACCCTTCCAGAGTCTTGTTTATCAATGGACCACTTAAGTGTTCATATTGCTGCGCTTGAGCGCTTCCACTCCAACTGCCTGCATCATGTCCAGGTGTTGACATGTGACTTGAGTCCATGATTGTTCCTCCCTCCAGTAGACGGATCACCTTTTACCAAACCATATTTATCAAATAAGCAAACTCTTAGTCACAATTTTGAGAACAATGCATATTTATACAAAAACCATTGCATCTCTAAGAACCCATTCCAGGCTAAAGTTTCTAAGAAGTTAACATGTTTTCTTCCTATTAATTAAAACAGGCTTCCACTACCTAGGGGGTGGGGATAAGAGGGGGATAATTGGAAAATGCATGTAAAACCTATTTTTTCCTAATTATGCGAGGCATAAAAAATATATATATATAACTTAACTCGCAGCTTGAATTTTATGTTAACTAGACATGCTTGAAAATTTTACAGTCTTTGGCTTCATTAACCAATGTTACATTTTCCACAATCTGTTGGAAAACACCTCTGTAGACCAAAACTAACAATAATAGGGACTCTTTCAAATTCAGAAGTCCCAGCAAAAAAAAATAAAAATAGCAATCTATATAGTTTGTTGTTAAATGTTGAGGAAGCAACTTAAGATAGATTTCCCAGACTAATACACTAGACCAGTGTATGTCACTGTAGATATGTTTGGACATATTGGACCCAAGTATTAAAGTTCTGAGTTCTAGCTGAAGCATTCTTACCTGTGACATGCGTGGCCGTGAATGAGGATCCCGGCTAATGCACAAGGATGCAGCGTGCAACATGTAATAGACCTCCTGTTCCGAATAGTGGTTCTCTAGCCGAGGGTCGACCAACTCATCAAAAGCATGTTCTTCCAACAGTGGTCGTGCCTGTTACAAATCCAAGAACATAAAAATTTGAGTTTATGGATTGATGAACTAGTTTCATGCTGTAGTGTTGGTGGTGAATGGTGATACTAGAACACTTCCATTCTAATGGAAATTTGAATTTCATATTTGAACCGGGAAGGCGGGAATTGACATTTAAATTGTAATAGATAATCAGATTTGCTAAGCACACCCCTTTTTAGCAGAACAGGAAACACACACACACACCCATTCTGTGAGGCACTGCTGACCCTTGGGCCGGTTAAGATCCACTGCTTTTCGTCCTGTAACAAGCTCCACTAGCACTACCCCAAAAGAATAAACATCAGCTTTTTCTGTAATTTGGCCGCCGCTTTGAGCATATTCCGGAGCCAAATATCTGCATAGAACAGAGTAGCTAAATTAATTCATTAAAAGAATGGAGATGGTCCAAATCAAAATAAAAACCAACACTGAAGATTTACCCAAATGTACCAATTGCTCTGGTATCCACTCCAGTATCCCCATCAGGCTGCCACCTCGCTAAGCCAAAATCTCCAACCTTGCAAACCAAGAATCAAGGTAAAATAATTACACTATAAACCCTAACACTCCACAATGTACACAAAAATTATTAGCATTACATACGTATATCAATAGCCAAATCAAATCGATCTCTCAAAACCAGAAGGATGCAAATTAATCATTGAAATTTTACAAGATGTCAAAATTAAAGGAAAATAAATGTCAGAAGTAAACTTCAAAATAATAAGCAAAATGACAACGTTCTTGCAATTATTTTCCATCTATTTCTTCTGTATTTCTAGGATATGCTATGCCTTCTGGATGTTTCAGTTCAGACCCTAGTTGATATTACATCTTGTAAGCAGTTAATTGAAGTAAACTATAGAATCTCACGTCTACATGCTTAAATTTTAAAGCAGGGTTCAGCATAAAAGAAACAATAATATCATAGGTATGATTAGGACAAGTCATCAGAAGTGACTCATTCCACTGCACCCTCCCTCCCAAGGGTCCAAACTCATGATTTTCCCTCCATAACATCTTTGATAAAAAAAATAGAAACTTGAGTTTGTGGACTTTACCAAAGAAGGCAACTAAGGAAAAATTTGAGTGCCTGTAACTGGAGAGCTCGACACTCTCCTCAACCAAGCAAAAGTTTGAGTTACGAAACTAAGGATATATTATAATTATTTACCAACAATATGATTCTTTTTTATGTGATAACTAATGACAATAGTTCTCTATGATACAAAAATGAAAAGAGATGCAATTTGGAATGAAACCGTAACTTACAGCACATGATCATTGCAGGCGTTGCAGCCATATATTTAAAAATTTCAGAATGAACTACCAAGTGAAAAGTAAGATGTTGCCATACCAGTGGTTCAAAATCATGGGTAATAAGAATGTTGTTGGGCCGCATATCACGGTGGACAATGCAACCCACTCTACATTCTTCATGCAGATATCGCAGTCCTCGAGCAGCTCCCACGGCAATTTTTTGGCGTGCAGACCACTTTAATGGATCTCGATGACATCCTGAGTATACCATATTTATTGATGAGTATACAGCTTACAGGAAATTTTAATAAAAAGAAAAGCATTCTAAGAAGCCAAATTAAGTCTTTGAACTCTTTTATATATGCAAATACAAGTTAAAACTATGAGGAACAAAGTGAAATACTCGTATTAAGTGTTTGTCAGCTCATGCAACCATGAATCTAGCAAAATATATCTGCTATTTGCTTTTACACTTCAGTTCAATCAAAGGACAACACCTTTCCTGGACTCTTCGGCCCAAAAATGCATCCCTATCATACATGCCAAGGTATTAAATCTTAATGATGAACATGGACCACTTGTGTCTGATATACTTGGAAATCCTTCTTGTGATATGTTAAGGAGAAAACGAGGAAAGGGGAAAATGCAAGCATTCTGTTATAATCATCAGACATATCACATTTGCCTTATGGGATGATTGCACATACTAAAATGGGAAAGAGAATTACCATAGAGATGAGAATCCAATGAGCCATGGCATATATATTCATAAACCAATAGTCTTCGCCCATCCTCAATACAGAATCCAATCAGCATAACAACGTTCCGGTGTTGAGCACAGCTAAGAACTTCCACTTCTGAGCAAAATTCTTGATCCCCTTGAGAACTTGCCAGTTTGTACTGCTTGACAGCAACTGCCTGACCATCTGGGAGGACTCCTCTGTGAACAGATCCAAACCCCCCTTCAGCCAAGAAATTAGCTTGAGAAAATCCTCCAGTAGCAAGCTCCAGTTCTGCAAAGGTGAACCATCTTGGCGGTCCCCCAAAAGCAGGTGTCTTGTGTTGACATATTGAACATAATGGAGGGGGGCCAAGAGGCGCATTTCTGGATAGAGAAATTGCTTCTCTAAGATTTCCACTGAATTCCAGATTAGGTCTGTAGTTTGGAATTCCAAATCCAGTATCTCGATCAAGTTTAGGGAACTTCTCATGCAAGACCTTTGTTATAGAGGTTTGAGTCCTGTATTTATATTTTTGTGAACTTTCTTCCACGTGGCAGGAGGATTGACATTGTGAATTGGCAATGTCTGCCATCCATGGTTGAAACCCCAAACTTGAGGAAGTTGTAGAAAAGTTTTCACAGTCTGACTCGGAACTTGATTCATTGAGATCATGATTTTCTTTTCCAATTAATAATTGCTCCTTCAAGTCTCCATTTATTTCGGGAATGAAAAATGGTGAATTTCCAGGGTCAGAGCTTGAAACTGATGAAGTTCCAGCTTCGGTAGCAGTAAAAAGTTCAGGACTACTGGTTGGAGTAACAAGTGCTCCTCGAATGGAATCCAGAGATTCATTCTTTTTCAAATGTTTATCAGACGACTGATCTAGCTCGGAAGGTAACTGACAACCTGCTTCTGGTTCCTTTTTAGGTGATCCAACCAAATTTAGACGTAGAACTTTCGCCTGCAATCTCTTCATAATCACAATGTTGCATTGTAGCTCTTCTATGCAACGTTTCTCCTCACGTTTAAGCTGTCTGCAAACAATGGCAATAAAAGTGACCAATAAGTTAACACGAGCAACTGAAATTTAGTTCGCCATGAATGGCCAATCATATACAAAGAATATTACCTGTCCAATACAACCCAACTAGCTTGAGTTCTCTTTGCCTCCACAGCTACTGCCCCACATGGCGATCCAGAAACAAGTTTTATCTTTACATTTATCTGTAACAGAATAAGCACAAGAATGGCACATCACTACATCAGTTATCAGTGACAGTACAATACCAAACAGTGACCCATAACTTGAGGTGCACTGACCTTGTTAGGATCATAAACATCTTGGAGCTGAAGGATCATCTGAGAGCAGGAATCTGTAATATCATTTTTCTGTTCTGAACTTGTTCCTGAATGAGACCTTTGGTGGCCACTAGCACAATCTCCCGCAAACCTTGGGAAACCCCATTTTCTACCTAAATGAGGGATTAATTGTCAGTACTATGACACCCAAAAGGGGATTATAGATCTATATCTACTACAATGTATTCCAAACTTTTCATGCTGTAGCATGAGATCAATGACCACAGGAAAGCCAGACATCCTAAGCATGGAAAGACTAGTAATATACATGTAATTTGTGTTTGCACGTCACCAGATCAGCATAGAATTAACAGAAGAAAAAAAATTGGAATCTATGGCTCAGCCCCAAAAAACAATTCTCATCAAGAAAGTGGCAACCATCTATTTCCATTGTCCATTATGATTGTAAAACATTTCCTACGAAGATGTGGTCTTAAACTTCATGCTTTGTACCAAATAAAAATTAATGCAACCATAACAAAACTATAACATGTTAAAACTGATCAACATCACCAATTTAGAGCAAGGAGATGATGACATTAATTAAAAGGAGCACCTAATCTACACAGTCCTTCACTTAAAAATAAATACATGTCAGATTGACAGTTCCAACAGTAAACATAATAAATGCCAAATAGCTCTAGAATTGCGTAATCAAAGAAATTTATGACCTAAATTGAATCAAAATTTGACAAGTCTACTGATATATATCAACAAGCTCAAGGCTAACGCAAAAGGACTACGGACCTCTGATTCGCACCAATGGCAACAGCCAACAGCAGGTCAAGGAATAAAGAAATTTATAAGAGTTCTACAAGTTGGACAAAACAGATAAAATCTCTTGCTATAAAAGTCCAGGCATCATCAAAGATAAACATACTATAATTACACCCCAACTATAAAGAAATGAAATTATGCCAAGGCCAGAAAAAAAATACCAGAACCTTGTGAAGGGACAACCACAAGCAGTGTGATGCAGTCCCCAGGCTGAACAACATGAGTCAAAGCCCAAACCAAAGCAGTTTTAGGTACTTCCTTCGACGCCTTGACCGCCACAAGGACCTTCTCCACAACATCTGGGCCCTTTTCCTGCATCCCCAGCTTCAATTCCCTAGTCATTATCCCAATATCCCCAGAATAAGGATATATAATTGTTTCCAAACTTTTTCTTTCAATAGAACTATTAACCCCCCAAAGCCATTCCGCCCATTATCATATGGGACAGTAACTGGAGAAAGCAAATATGTCTACTCAATAGTAAATAAAACAAGAGCAAAGCATTATATGTCTACTAAATAGTAAATAAAACAAGAGCAAAACATTATTTGCAATCTTCACTCCATGAAATTTCATCTCTACAAAAGAACATTTACTAATATCACAATCAACCTGCAAAATCAAAAAAAGAAGTAAAAGAGAATCAAATATGCACAAAAGTACAGATACATATATACAAAAAACATACATACCTATATAAAAACAGTAGACGATTAAGGAAAATAAAGATGAATGAGAGCTCACTGCAAAGTTAGTAATGGGAATTGCAGATGTTTTGTTTTTTTGCCCAAATCTAGCCAATATCAAATCAGCCATACACACACACACAAAAGGGAAAAAAACAGATATTATTAATATCAGGAAATTGAATGAGAGATGGAGAGAGAAAGAGGGGGATAACGTGTGAAATAAACAAATGTGTTTCAACAAACTGACCGACTCAATCAATCTTGAAGATAGTAATATCGATACCGCAGTTGTGCAATTAAACCATCAACGCTTTGCGGGTGAGTAGTATTGTTACAGTGTCCAAAACTCAGAAACTATTATTACAATATCATCTTTTTTGCCATGAATGAGATAAAGAAAATAAGAACAATCACTAGTGTGTGTGTGTGTGTGTGTGTATATATATATATATATATATATATATATATATATAGTATATTGTAGGTTATGGATCACCCCTCTATGGTTCAATATAAAAATAATAATGTTATAGATGATTATAGTATATATGTGTGTGTGTGTGAAGCCACCTATATCTATATACAATCAATTTCTGGAGGTGGACAAACAAACTCTGCTCTTCTGAACAATTTTACTGTGCTTGTGTTGGACTGTTGAAAATGGAATCAACTCCCATGTTTTATTTTAACGCCCCTTGTTATTATTACTAAGCCGAATCATTTGCTAACTAGATTTTAACTTAGTTTTTATATTATTATTTTTGTAAATGGTACCATACTTCTTTACTTGTCTTAATTGACTTTGTGCCGTTAGTTTAAACGCTTAATTTTTTTTTATACCAGGGGAAGACATAATAATATTTCAAAATGTAAGAGTACCTGAACAACCTTTTGGTAAATAATGCCTGTCCATTTTTTAGTCATACATCTTTTGACGGTTAGTTTTTGAATTTGGCCCCATAAATGGAACAACAACCACATGCTCAGACTGCTTTTAAAATGGGATTCATCTGCTCTCTCTATCTCTCAGCTCAAGTGAGACCCACCGCCGTTATCCATCTCCATCAAACCAAAGTTAACCCCACCCCTCGATCCTCTGACTGCTCGTTTCCGACAATACCCGATGCAAACGCTAACGTTCCTTCGTTACCTGACCTAACTCAACTGTCACGGTAACCGGCATTTATATCACTGCAACTCAACGGCGGGCCTCTGATGCCTATCGCCGTCACGTCAGATTTCGTTCCGCTATTGACGGATTGAGCTTATACTTGCGGCTTTCCCTCAGAAACTGCAAATTTTTTAATTGTCTTCTTAGAAGTAAATACGCAAATTAAGAATAATTAAACATTTTATTCGACGGAGAGACTGTATTGTTTGAATGCATCTTAATAAATTTTAGCAGTCAACTTTTTAACGCATTTTAATAATTCACATCTTTGTATTAAGTGATTTTTTAAATAATTTAGACTTATATTTGTATTTTAATAATTTAGAGGCATTTAGAAAATTATTTTTTATTTTAATTTCAAACATTAAGATACATTGATAGATAAGCTATTAAGATGCATTAAAATACAATCAAACTCCACCGTCCAACGTCATCTACTACAATATTTTTAGACCCGGACTGGTTATCGAATTAAAAAATATACCGGGGTGAATGAGTCACTGGTCCAACTAATGATCAAACAGTTATTGACCCAGTGACCTCATTATATATGTAATAAATAATAAAATATATTAATGAGAAAAATATGTATGTACAGAGCTGTGTAGTACACAATCGATTATGACGACGATTTTTTGGACTCTAACGACAGTTTAAACCATCGTCATATTTATTCTGGGCTACAGCGACGGGTGAACCGTTGTCATAGCCCAAAAAATTCCATCACCATAGCCCGACTGTGTAATACACAAATGTGTATATACATATAGTGTAAGACCCCGAATTTTATAAATAAAGATTTAATTTTTTATATATATTATTTCAAAATAGTAAGGTGTATATTTGATAAATGTGAAAAGTTATGGGTGAAATGTACAAATATTTTAAAATGAGCAAGTGGTTATAAAATATTCATTGTTGTCGGGAAATATTCGTTTGGTCGTGGAATATTCTTGTTGTCGGGGAATATTCGTACGACGGCGCAGCTATTTGTGGGCCCCACAACGGAATAACTGTCGGATATAGAAAGCGACAGAAATAACTTTTTTTATAAAATAACGGCGTAATTGTTACCGTTAGTACTATTGAAATACCCGGTGGTTAAAATACAGTAATACGCGGTGTTGCACAGTAACACACGGTATTGCACAGTATTTTGAATTATTGATTCTTACATAAGAAAGCACTTACTCAATTATTGTTACAGTGATTACTGTTCAATATTTTGTATTATTGATTCAATAATTGCATGATATTTTATTGATTCAATAATTGCTACGTTGATATTTTATATCAATAATTGCTACGTTGCTATTTTATATGATTGATTCAATAATTACTACCGTTGATATTTTGTATTATTGATTCAATAATTGTCACTGCACAGTATTTCACATTATCAACGCAATAATTCATATTATTTAAATAATATTATTAGATAGCATTATTGACAATGTCTAAGGAAATTATGTCTAGAAAAAGTTATTTAATTGCGCGCCAGTAAGGAGAAGTCCTTATCGGAAGGCCCCCTCTTTCCTGGGAACGACCTGGTTGTCAATATTGTAGTTCTGTAATATTATTTGTGAATAATTAATTATTGATTTATATGATAAGAAAATATTTATTTTGTGGATATAAAAGAAGGAATTAGTGCTGATGTGTTTTATCAGTATTTTGGTGTGAAAAATCATCCGTTTATGAATTTCGGATAATTTATGTTTAGAATTTAGAAAAACTTCCTTCTACAAAGTTGTAGAGAATTAAATTTCCTATGGAAAGGACATAGAATTTATATTTTTCTGATAAAAGGGCTATTTATTATGAATTATTGAAATTTCAAAAAATATATATTTTTTAATGGGAGGTGGGCCCCACTGGTGGCTGATAACTTTTGAGGCGGCTGAAATTTAAAAAAAAATTTATTTTATTAAAAAGTCTACTTTGCCATCCTAAACTTTTTCTATAAATAGGGTGATTAGGTTAGAATTAAAAATCACACCAGAATCAGAAGTTTTCTCTCTCTATAATATTGAGGGTATTTTTGCGAGTATTTAATACTTTGAGTGTTGCTATTCAGTGCAAGTTTTCTTCAGCCTTATATCCGATATTTCAGTCAGAAGTACTATTCTTTTGAGGTAAGAGATGCTATTTTCTTTTGTAAATGATGTTATTTTTTTTAATATCAGTATACCAAAATATTATCTTGAATTTTCTTAGAAAATTCTTATTTTTTTTCGTCGGGGTTACTATTCACGTATACGGCACTATTCATGTATACGGCACTATTCACGAAAAATTAAATTTTCTTCTATTTGTCTAAGTTGCTTGTTAAGGTTCCTATCTTTGATTGAATTTAAGTTTTGAGCTTTATTCTTGAATTTTGATCCACAATTAATTATTACGAAGTATTTTTGAATTGAATAAACTAAAATACGAATCCTTAATCTTTGTCCTTTATCTCACTGGATTCAGTTCTTTAAAATATTTTTCATCATCCTCAGTCCTAAA
Source organism: Panax stipuleanatus (assembly GCA_020205555.1). Classification (NCBI taxonomy): domain Eukaryota; kingdom Viridiplantae; phylum Streptophyta; class Magnoliopsida; order Apiales; family Araliaceae; genus Panax; species Panax stipuleanatus. The sequence goes on from CM035124.1 coordinate 1,667,273, forward strand.
AGGTGATATAACTGAATATCTTTGGCCTGTAGAGCAAAGATGAATGATTACCTGATGAATATCTTTGACCGTAGTGCAAAGATGGACAGGTGTTGAGATGAACATGACCATTGGTGATACAAATGAATATCTTTGGCCGTAGTACAAAGATGAATATTTGATTCGAGATGTATATTGATTGATGTTACAGGGATAAAATATTGATGATGGACTTTTAAATCATAGAAGATAGTAGACTTCATTCTCTACTTAACTCTTCTAATGAATTGTTATTTCTGCTGCGAATATTGATCTAAAACTTGTTGTCAATAATATTTTATCTGAATTATTGAAGACTAACGATAATTTATTTTTCATTATCTTAGTCATAATATTCTTTACTGGGCTAGTTGAGCTCACCCTTTTCATCTATTGTCCTCTTCAGGAAATGAGAATATTACAGGAACTAGTCGGGACACAGAGTGATGGTCCGAGTTAGAGCAGTAGTAGTCCTCACTATTTTTAATAAATAATGTGATAATAATTGTAATGAGGACTTAGTTTGAATATTAATATTTTTTACATATTTGTATTGACACTCACAGTCGTGTGGTCGTATTTTGCACGACCGTGTGATATAAAAATTTATATTTGAATTCTGTACTATGTATTTGGCTACTCAGAATGAGTTGGATTGACTGGACCTATTCTGGAGGCGTCACATATAGCCCAATTAATTTATTATTATATGTTATATATAATATTTAGTAAATATGTAAAATTAATCAATTTATCTAAAAAAAATTTATTTGTACAATGCTACTTTATAGTTTATACAATTCAAATAAATATTAAACGTATATAAAAATAAAGATATTAAATCATAATCATAATTATAATTCAAAACTCAAGACTCAAGAGTGATAAGATCAAACACAAATAAACATAAACATATCTAAGATACATTCAATCAAATTCAGTAAACAACAAATTAAATATATTTGTACAATATTTACTTTATACAATTTAAATAAATACGAAATGTATATGAAAAGAAATATATTAAATCATGATCACAACTCAAAATTCAATCAAAGATACATTCAATCAAATTAAAAGCCTAAATTAACAACAAAAAAGGTAGGAAACCGGTGATGATCGAGTTTTGACCAAAATTATTTTTTTATTCAAAATCGAATCGAAATACCGACCGATTCTAATTTTTACCGATCAAACTAGCAGTCAGATTCAGGTCAAATAACATTGATCTACTACTTATACTCATAGTCATAGTCTGATGACATCTCTTTAGAGAGTTTTGTCTAGTTATTACAAATTAAAGATTGTTAAAAATAAAATCTATTTAACTAGAATTAACCCGCTAAAATGGAATTGTAATGAAAAGATGATTACTAATAGCATATACTATTTAATTATTTTGCACTTATTAATAAGTAATTATGATTTTTTTAAAGCCTCATTTTTTTAAATTTTATATATATAAGCAAAGACGATTCTAAATTGAGTTTAACAGCTCAGTTGAAAAAAACTCACGCGAGATTGGAATTGAGCCTTCAATCGACAAAATCGTTCCTCTCTTTATATTTCCCAATTCTTCCTCTTCCTCTTCCTCTTGTTCACTACCCTCACCCCTATTTCACTTCCATATACATGTCCCCTTCCAGTGGCGGAACCAGAACGATATTTGAGGGGAGTCAAAATACATCAGTAAAAAAAATTATTGACGCTTGAACTGCTGCTTTCGGCTGTACCTATAAAGTTTCTTCAAAAAATAGTATTTACTAATAGTTTTTGTTTGTTATGTTTGTGGTTAGTGAATCTTTTGTGATTGTATTAACATTAGCATATGTTGGACTAACATGTTGGTGAGCTAGTTTTTTTATTATTATTATTTATGTTGGTTCATTGTTAGTTTGTTATATGCTTGTTGTGGTTATGATTAATCGATAAAAAGATATATGGAACATCTCTCTACCTAAATTGAATTTATCTTTATTAATGTTAATTTTACTTCACCGGTTAATTTATCATTGCTCCTTGCAAAATTTTTGGAGTAGTTATTTTCCTTGTACACCCCAAAAATAGAGGAATGAAAAAATTGTTACTCAACCATTTCTATCCGTGTATTATAATTGGATGTGAGTGCTTTTATAAAATCATATATTTGAATATTTATCCAAATAAATATAAATAAGTAAAATTATAAAGTACTAATGTTCAATTTTCATGTCAAATAAACATAAATATATTAATTAATTCATACATAATCTATATATCTATGGAGAGGAGTGAATAAGCAGTACTACAACTTGGACTTATAAATATAATATCATTATACCATAAATATACAATATCAATTTCATGATAATAACACATAATCTCTAATTCATGACATAGCAAACTCAAAATCTCTAATTTAATGGCAACATTAAGCACAAAATTCCTTATTTGTATCAATTTTAACTAATGGCAACAATAATCACAAATCCCTAATTTTTTAAAACCCTAAATCAAATATTCAATTAAATATTTAAATTGACAATTACTAATTTACTTACCGTTACAGAAGCAAGGCGGCGAAAGAGGGAAGATGAGATCGTCGACGAGGAGCAGAGGAGCAGCAGGAGCTGCTGGTGGATGGGCCTTGGGTGAGTCGGCAGAGGCAGAGGCAGAGGCGCTAAGCAGAGAGGATGCGGGGAAATAAAAAGGAACAAGTCTGATTTCTGAAGAAGGGTTCTGCTAAAGTACTGCAATATGTGAAAATAAATTTAAAATTATTTTTTTAACTTACTAAATGAAACGACGTCGTTTCATTTAGTAAGTTAAAAAAAATAAAAAATGCTTATCTTCTTGGTTTGAAGCTAGATCTGCCGACAGGCGACAGCCATGGAGGCCGGACCGCTGAACTGCTGCTGGAGGCTGGAGCTACCAGGGTCATGGAGAGACCGTCGCTTGCTAACACCGCCGGAGGGCCTGAGCTACCAGGGTCAGATGACCCCCCTCGCCCCCTCCTTCCGCCTCTGTCCCCTTCTCTCGCTCCTTTCAATTTCCCACCACCGAAAACGAGTTCATGAACTTGGTCCAACGCCTCTCCTGTGACGCCCCCAGAATAGGTCCAGTCAACCCAACCCATTCTGAGTCGCCAAATACATGGTACAGAATTCAAATACAAATTTTTATATCACACGGTTGTGTAAAATACGACCACACAACTGTGAGTGTCAATACAAATATGTAGAAAATATTAATATTCAAACTAAGTCCTTATTACAATTATTATCACATTATTTATTAAAAATAGTGAGGACTACTACTGCTCTAACTCGGACCATCACTCTGTCCCCCGATTAGTTTTCGCAACATTCTCATTTTCTGAAGAGGACAACAGATGAAAAGGGTGAGCTCAACTAGCCCAGTAAAGAATATTATGACTAAGATAATGAAATATAAATTATCGTTAGCGTTCAATAAATCAGATAAAATATAATGGACAACCAATTTTAGATCATTATTCGCAGCGAAAATAACCGTTCATTATCAATATTTTATCCCTGTAACATTAATCAATATACATCTCAAATCAAATATTCATCTTTGCACTACAGGCCAAAGATATTCATTTGTATCATCAGTGGTCATGTTCATCTCAACACCTGTCATCTTTGCACTACGGCCAAAGATATTCATCAGGTAATCATTCATCTTTGCTCTACAGGTCAAAGATATTCAGTTATATCACCACTTAGGACTGAGGATGATGAAAAATCATATAAATAACGAATCCAGTGAAGTAAAAGACAAAGATTATGGATTCGTAATTTAGTTTATCAAAGTTCAAGAATATTTCATAATAACACTTTGTGGAGTAAAATTCAAGAATAAAGCTCAAAACTTAGATCCAATCAAAGATAGTAACTATAACAGACAATTTGAACAAATAGAAGAAAATTTAGTTTTTCCGTGAATAGTACCGTATACGTAAATAGTAACCCCGACGAAAAAAGTAAGAATTTCCTAATAAAATTCATGCCAATATTTTGGTATAATGATATTGAAAAGAATAACATCATTTATGAAAGAAAATAACATCCCTTACCTCAAAAGAATAGTACTTCTGACTGAAATATCGGATATAATACCGAAGGAAACTTGTACTGAATAGTAACACTCAAAGTATCTAAATACTAACAAAAATACGCTCGATATTATAGAGAGAGAAAACTTCTAATTCTGGTGTGATTTTCAATTCTAACCTAAACACCCTATTTATAGGAAAAGCTTAGGATGTCAAAGTAGACTTTTGAATAAAATAATATTTTATTTTTAAAAAATTCTGCCTCCGGCTGCTCAGAATTTTTCAACAAAACAACAAAAGTGGGGCCCACCCATTAAAAAATATTTATTTTTCGAAACTTCAATAATTCATAATAAATAGCCTATTTGTCAGAAAAATACAAATTCTATGTCTTTTTCATAGGAAATTTAATTCTCTACAACTTTGTAGAAGGAAGTTTTTCCAAATTCCAAACATAAATTATCCAAAATCCATAAATAGATGATTTTCTACACCAAAATACTGATAAAAACACATCAGCACTAATTTCTTCTCTTATATTCACAAAATAAATATTTTCTTATCATATAAATCAATAATTAATTATTTATAAATAATATTATAGAACTACAATATTGACAACCAGGTCGTTCCCAAGAAAGAGGGGGCCTTCCGATAAGGACTTCTCCTTACTGGCGCACAATTAAATAACCCCTCCTAGACAGAACTTCCTTAGACATTGTCAATAATGCTATCTAATAATATTATTCAAATAATATGAATTATTGAGTTGATAATGTGAAATACTATGCAGTGACAATTATTAAATCAATAATACAAAATATCAACTGTAGCCATTATTGAATCAATCATATAAAATAGCAACATAGCAATTATTGAGTCAATAAAATATCAACGTAGCAATTATTGAATCAATAATATAAAATATTGAACAGTAATTACTGTAACAATAATTGAGTAAGTGCCTTCTCCCGTAAGACTCAATAATTTGAAATACTGTGCAATACCGTGTGCTACTGTGCAACATCGCGTATTATTGTATTTTAACCACCGGGTATTTCAACAGTACTAACGGTAATAACTACGCCGTTATTTATAAAAAGGTTATTTCTGTCGCTTTCTATATCCGACAGTTATTCCGTTGTGGGGCCCACAAATAGCTGCGCCGTCGTACGAATATTCACCGACAACAAGAATATTCCACGACCAAACGAATATTCCCCGACAACAAGAATATTTTATAACCACTTGCTCATTTTAAAATATTTGCACATTTCACCCATAACTTTTCACATTTATCAAAACAACACCTTACTGTTTCGAAATAATATATAAAGAAAATTAAATCTTTATTCATAAAAGTTGGGGTCTTACATCACCGGCCCTTCTTCTTCCTCCTACTCCTCCACCTCCCCCGCCGCCGCCTCGACCCGCGACGATATCTCGCCGGCAGCGAGACTGGCTTCCATAGTCCGACAAAAATAGAGAGAGGGAAAGTCCGGTGACCTTATGGGTATGGTTCAGGGCTTTGAAATGGGTCAATTTTTTGGGATTTTATCATCGGCGCCGGCGACTCTGCCACCGATCCAACCTGGGTTATGGATAGCCTCTAAGAAGGATGAATACCAAGATATATTTAATTTTTATTCTATTTTATTTTGAATTTGTTCTATTTCTTTCTCTTTATTTTGTGTTAATAAGTTATGATCTTCAATTTTAATAATGTTGAGAAATCAAATCGCTAAGGTTAATGATTATTATCAATCTCATATGTAATACAACTATTTCAATGTTTGTTGAATTGTTTCGAAGTTCGATTGAATTGGCAACACTACTCTCTGATTTAAACATTTTTTGGTTAATTTTCGTATACTCATGAATGGCCCTTAAATCTCTTTGGGTTTCTAGAACAACGTGAAAATTGTAATTGAAAATTTATTTTTTTGGGGATTTTATAGTTTTTAAAAAACCTAGATTTTTGTACATGGGGTTTGTATCATTCAAAATTTCAAAGTGTAATCGATGATTAATATGGGTTATTTTGTATACTGGTTCCAATATCTAACACATTCAAATAAGATTATCAGGGCATAAATTATTTTGAATTTAATTTGTGTTTTATGCTATAGTATTTTTGAGTGAATTATATGTTTTTAGTAGAATTAATTATTCTATGATGGTGTGTTACAGTGGCAAAAAGCAAAGATGATGAGGTTGCAAACATATGCCGGACTTGGTTTGGTTGCTACACTAGCTGTTATTTATCATGCTTTTAGTAGTAGAGAGCAATTTTACCTAGCAATGGTTTATTTATCCACCACCAAGGTTAGTTTGGTGCTTCTTCTCAACATGGGCCTGATCGTCATGTGCATATTGTGGCAACTAACTAAATATATTTTCCTTGGTTCTCTCCGAGAAGCGGAGGTTGAGAGGTTGAATGAGCAGTCGTGGCGGGAAGTTATGGAAATACTTTTTGCCATCCCTATTTTCCGACAGGACTTTTCAGTTATATTTCTTGTTATGGTCACTGCTCTTTTGTTAATCAAGGCTTTGCATTGGTTGGCTCAGAAGAGGGTTGAGTACATAGAAACAACTCCATCTGTACCCATGTTGTCTCCTGTCCGAATTCTATAAAGTATTTGATAGAAACCAGTCAGGCTTCAGTTTCTCTTTTATTTGCCTTTGAGTAAAGTATATTTTCAATTCCGTTGAAAATATCTTGCATTTCTGTAATGTTTTCTTTTTCCTTTCCTATTATCTGCTTTTAGTTTAATATGTAAAAATTTATTATGAAATTGTTATATTTTTTACCAATTGCTTTTTCAAACATCGAATCGATACTTGGAGTGGACAAGTATGATAGTCACCTATTCAGTATTGTCTTTATATTTTTATGTTGTTTGTTATTTATGTCAGATATTTGTATGATGGAAAATGGTGTTTTATAGATATAAACGAGAAAGAAAATAAGAACATGGGGATTGAATCTAAAGCAAAGCTCAGAAACAAATGTGGCACAGGGAACTAAGACCGAGAGGATGTTCTTATGCTTTAATGAAAGTATTTTTTGTTAGCCATATTCAGATTTAAGGTTAATTAATCTATTATCCAAACTAGCACGTATATTTTCAATTCCGTTTAAAATATCTTGCACTTCTGTAGTGTTTTCTTTTTCCTTTCCTATTACATGCTTTCAGTTTAATATGTAAAAATCTATTATGGAATTGTTATATTTTTTACCAATTATTTTTTCAAACATCGAATCAATACTTGGTGATTATATGTGAAATGCATTTTATTTTTCTGTTGGGGACTTGCACTGGACAAGTATGATAGTCACCTATTCAGTATTGTCTTTAGTGCTCTTTGTTATTTATGTCATTATATATATTTCTATGATGGAAAATGGTGTTCTATAGATATAAACTAGAAAGAAAATAAGAACATGGGGATTAAATCTAAAGCAAAGCTCAGAATCTGACTTTGAAGTTCGCCACAGCTATGTTAAAATTTAGCAGTTTTTTCTATTTTGTATTACTTTGACAATTCATAATTTGAGTGAAATCTAAAAAATTTCAACTATTTGATGAACTAAGACCGAGAGGATGTTCTTATGTTTGAATGAATGTATTTTTTGTTAGACATATTCAGGTTTAGTGTCAATCTATTATTCAAACTAACATGTGCATTGCATGGGCTCTCAATACAATATAATTTCATAATCAAGTACATTATCAAAAACCAAATCTCACCAAATTAAGTTGAAATAAACTTCGAACTTGAGACCTAAAGGCCACAGTATCACCTCAGTTTTCACCACTAAACTAAGACCTAATCGACAATAAGTAGTTATGTTAAATGAGCTGAAGTAGTATTTGATTACAAGTAAGGTTGACAGTACAATTTTCGAAAGAAAAAAATTAATAATTTACCAATGAGTATTAATCATATTATCTAATATCAATTAAAATATAAATATATGTAATAAAATAGACTTAATATATTTGGTACTTTATATTTTTTCTAATATGTAAATATTCTTTTGAACTTGATGCACATGTTAAGAAGACGCTTAATTAAAAAGCAACACTTATTATATGCTTGGGAGTCATCACTTTTGTGTCTAGAGCAACACTTGCTATATGCTTGGGAGTCATCAGTTTATTCTAAGGAATATGATCCCCATCCATGTACACCAGCCGCAACAATTTGAAACTCAGATCCAAACGGGCCACAAGTACACACACATATTCTATGCAACGTTAATCGTTGAATCGGATTCTCAAATTAATTGACAAGATAATGCATGCAGCGTACGTGCTGGAAATTACTAGTATTTGACAACTGGATTCACCCCATGATACCCAAAATATACTACTCATTATTATCGTGCTTCTTTCGAAAATGTAGTTAATTTCGCTCCTATATTTTTCTTAACGTCACAAACATCCATACAAAATTTGTCATCAAAAGAGTGGCATTTGTCAAACTATGTATTCATTATTAAAAAAGAGCCTTACTCCTTTTTACAAGCAATAACTTCTCAAATTTATTCTCATAAAAGTTTAGAATGAAAAAAAATTGTGATTAATAGTTTTTGTTACATATTGTATAATTATAATAGTTGTATCAACTAAAGTTAAATAAATGCACATCAATTTGAAGTTTAATTATAACACTCCAGTCCCACATCGAAAGATATATGAAAAATTTGTCAGTGTATAAGAATTTATATTAATAATAATAGTACCTTCAAGTCATGACATTTTGGGTGAGCTGATGACCCAAGAAAATCCCACAATGACTAGAGAGGCAAAGATCTGTGTCTGACATCGAAAGATATGGAAAAAATAGTACCTTGTGGTGGGTTAAAACATAAAAGATGACCCAAGAAGATACACTATTGAGCTTGTTACGAATTCGGAATTTGACCCGGATTGTTTCATTAATATATGGTACTTTATCAATTATTACTTATAAAAAATAATAACAACCAATTGCAATTATAGGGGAACACGTTTTCATGAAACTAAATATGAATTCTGCTAAAATAAAAGCAACAATTAGGAAGAAGCAAAAGTTGGTTGTCAATTTCTTGTTGATCAACACAAATTACAATTAGAAAACCATTGAAAAACCATCCAAGAAGAAAACAAGTTATTGTGCTAGGTAGGTAGGTAGGTAGGTAGGTATAGGTATAGGCAGGCCAGCATACAAACTAATTAGTCCACTAAACTAAAGACGAACAGGGAGAGCTTGTGGCAGGGCTTCATGAGCAATTGTCTGAAACTTGCAATCGGCCGAAAACAACTGGGCCGAGATAGTATTGCTGCTCTCTTCCGCAGCAATAAGTTGAATCAGGACGCCCTCTAGTTCCTCTCCATCACTCCATTCATGAATTTCCGCCTTTACCAGACCACGGTTTTCGCTTATCAAATCCCAAACCGGGAAATTCTTCCTTGGCATTGCATAGTCTCTGTCTTTTAGCTTCAAGATTGGGCAAAAATCACCCACGCCGTCTCCAATATAGACCATCTTTTTATTGCTCTCCTCCGCAAGGGAAGCTTGTATCCTTTCTATTATTAGACCCTATTAAGAGATTAAGAAGATAAAGTAAACAACATGATCAGGAAATTATTAAAGAAAAATTAAAATTAAATTATACAATGACCATATGTCGTCACTATCCTTCATTAATTATTCTTATGAAATAAATTTATATGCAGATTTAATGGTGTCAATCCAATCCATTTATATACACACGTTTTTTTACCTTGCACATATTTGGAGGACAGAGGTTGGTGCAGCCATGTGGGGAAGTATGAAAATCGACGTAAGGGAAGATTCTTAACTTCCCTTCCTCATCTACAAAACCCGGGTTGGTGTTGATTTCAGAGAAATATTCCCTCAATCCAAGATGATTCAGAATTGTCTCTATATAAAACAGATTTGCATCGCTTACTATTCTCAAATCACACCTGCATTGTCCATGAAATAAAATAAAGTAGATGAATTATAATGTCTGTCGCTCGTACAGAATTAATTCATCAATTCAATTAGAGGGATTGATATATATATATATATATATTTACCCTAGAGCATGAGCTGCTTTGATGGCTGGAATAATCCTGGGATGGATTGGAACCCGTTTCAGTACATCCGCAATGTCTTCAAATTTTTTCCCCTGCGAGTGAAGCTGCTTCATCATTTGATCCTGTAAACACACACACAGTTACATGAGATTCATAATGAATACAGTAGGGATGTTAGATTTTTTTTCTTCCAAATTGAGGGAAATAATAAATAGGAGTTAGAAAACAGACCATGACAGAATTCCAAGGCATGGTGGGGAGAAGTTGATTGAATAAATCGGTAGCACCCAATTCGTCGATGACCCAGTTATCGCTATCCACGTCGATAATAGTCTTGTCGAAGTCCAAAACCACCACGATTCCGCCACCCATTTTCGGCGACCCAAATAAAACTAAAGGACTTGATAAGATAATGGTTGGTGGAATATGTTGGAGGCACCCGATGGAGAAGGGTTTATATAGGTACGAAAAAGTAGTAATTGTGGAGCCGAAACAGGAAAGGATTTGGTTAAGATTCCAAAAGAATATATTACGTGAAGCAGAGGAGGAGGAGGCGAAGGCAAATTAAACAAGTCCTTTTCTCTGTTGGACTCTCTCACTAGAAATAGAAACGTGTCTTTATCTGGCATGCTACTCCCACTGTATTGCCTCTTGGGCCGTTGATTTCCAGCTCAAGATCGTCATGTGATTAAAGATTAGGCGATCGGACGGTTCGAAGGGTGTAGTAGGCTGGCTGGCCATATTTGCAAGGAAAAAGAAAACGCGGGAATATGAGAATATTCGGTGGGAATGAAATTCTGAGCAGGATAGGCTTAGAACTGAATCGCATTCCGGAACTAGTGATGGAATATACCCATCTAATTCTCTTTTTGCGGTGGCTGTCGGCTATTTCTAGTTTCTCGCATGCTCACGCCTTTTATTTATTTATATTTTTACATTAGGCATGACTTATTTTCTTATAACGTGAGAGAAGACCGTGTAAATATCAAAAAATACATGTAAAAATATCTGTTTGGGCTTTCTTTTTTTGTAAGACATCGATCTGGAATAAATGCTAAAACCATATATGTATAAAGCACTTGCTCCGTCCTTGAATCTCAATCACATTTTAATTATTAAAATGTTGTTCCTTGCCCATATTAATATGATTTCATGTTCAATGTACCGCAATAGAGAGTGGAGTACTAGTTTTATTTTTTTACCAAACACTACTAGTGCCTTGGTATTTTGTACATACAAATCGGGAGAAACAAAATAAACCATATTTATTCTCATAAATTTTGACCATTTACTCGTAATTGTTGATATAATTTATTGAGATACAAGTATATACAGACCAAGCGACACTAATCTTTGCTATGTTTTCTTTTTTACTGGGTTCCACACAAATAATAATCCTTGTAACAAATGGGCAGACGCAGAGTGGGATTGAAGATTTGAAAAGTCCACTTCTACATACATTGGACCCTGCATTATTTATTTTGTTACAAGTGCTATTTTTATCATTTGTCTTACTACGGGACAGCAATGTCCTTGACACCCTTCACTGCTTACATCTTATTTGTTGTCTTTATATGCAGAAATAAAAACCTATTCCCTATTCCCTATTCCCTATCGCTAGAACCTAGGAGTAGAGTATTTTAGGACCTTTTAAGGTAGGTTCTTCTGGTGGTGGAGTTTATAGGATTACCTCTTGAACATTATATTTAAATTAAATATTTTATATGTTTTACCAAAATAGTTTTATTTATGTTTTTATACATAAAAATATTATACTATCATCAATAAAAAAAATTAATAAATCTTTTTCTGGATTGATTTTTTTTTATTTTACAAATAGACACTTTTTGTGGAACGGAATAATAATAATAATCATAATAAATTTAATCTTTATAATTATTTTATTTAGAGTTTTCTTAACACGTGCTTTAAGGGCACGTGCTAAGCGCGGAGTCCAATGAATGAGCACTGAATTTAAGAAATGGGGTCCACTAAAATATTATTTTTAAATGCATATGACCCCACTGAAATATTATTTTACTTATATTTCAATGGGCCCCATCTATTGAATTCAGTGCACATCCATTGGACTTCGTACTTAGCATATGTTTTAAGGATAAATGTTTAGAGGACCCATTTATTTAAAGTTGAGAAGGAGTAAACAGTACAATTGTCTCATAACAAAAAAAAATAAAATTGAGTTCTCTTCAATACCCAAAATGAAGTATAAGAACAATGCATGTCCATAAAATCATGTTGAAATTGAATAAAACTAATGGTACAGTACAAATTAATATGATACGAGTATGATTTTTAAATTAATTTGCATCGTTCACCAAATCAATTGGTTAAAGAGAAAGCAAAAGTGGAGAGATATATCATGACGTTGATCAGCAACAAATAGGAAAAAGTTTGCACTAAACAAGAAAAACAAATTAGAGAACGTAGCTACATAAGTGATTGCATGCACTCTTTCTTCCTTTCTTTACTTTCCATAATAAGTGGGGATTTAGTATATGTCACACGACACACATATTGCGTGACTTGATTGGTATACTACTCATTCGTCAATTACAATTAAGGATCACAACTCATCTCCTTATCTCTCGGCGGTGATTTTGATTTTGACTGAGTATATGGTGTATTTTTATTTTTACGATCTTTAATATAATATTTGTGTAATTATAATATTATTCATTCTTAAATTTTAATAAATTTTTAAATATTTTATTAAATGAGAAAATGGTGTCATAAAGTACAAAATACAGTAGTAATATTTATTTTTTTGGGCTATGTTTATTAATTATAAGAAAAATTACGTACATAGCTGCAGTATGTACAGCTAGTGTGGTGGTGCTAAAAAAAGTAATTAAATAAAAAAAAATTCCCTTTAATTTTGAAAGATTATAAGCGCACACGTACGTGTATATATGTGTGCGGTGTGTGTGTTAACAAAAAGACCAGATGCCCATGTTTTAGTCTTTTTGAAACATCCATTCTGATACCATATTTGCCTTGCCTGATAATTCCTTCACCGTAAATGTAATGCTGCTATATACGTTTATTACTTTTCTTTTTTAAAAAAGGAAAAAATAAACAAAAAGTGAATCTGTTGCACTTTTTCGCGTAGAAAAGACAGAAAAGGATGATAATTTAGACTATTTGCTTAACTGCCCCCATATCATATATATATATATATATATGTATAGCAGTACTAAAAAATTTGTTGAAATATGATATAAATCTTTGGATTTTATATATAGAGTTCTTTGTTGCAACAATTTTATAATTCTGTTCGATAACAAACATAGAGGGGACTCTCTGTTTGAATTTACATATGATACTAGACCTAATTTTTCCCATAAATACACTAATATATTTTATCTTTTAAAGATTATTATTCAGAATTAATATCAAAAAAACAAATCTAAATATATAATTTATACTTTTAATTTAAGGTGAATATTAATTAAACTGGATGGGTTTTAAAACCAATTGCACCATCACATCACTTCATCCACCTTCCAATTACATATATATAGAGAGCTTTCTATGCGTGTGGTCCGCATGCGGATCACCTTTAGAGACGAACAAAATCGTCGCTAAATCCGTCGCTTTAGGGTCTGAACCGTCGTCATAGTCCAGAACCGTCGCTATAATCCAGTTCAGACCTTATGGCAACGGGTTTAGCTACGCTTTTGTCCGTCACTAAAGGTGGTCGGCTGACCGCCACATAGGAAGCGGACTGTATATATATTATTACGTTTATATATATATTTTGATATGTCCATATGATTTTTTGATATTTTCACATGAAAACTGTCGCTATAGATCCTATAACGATAATTTTTACCGTCGTTATACATTAATAGCAACACTTTTCATGTCAATAAAATAAAAATACATATTGTACCTGTGAACAATGTACGCCAAGCGATTTAGGGGCTGTTTGATAAAAACTGAATAAATATGAATCTGAATGAACTGAATCTGAATCTAAATGAAAAAAATTGTTTGATAATTGATACATCTGAAATATCTGAATAACAGTCTTTTACTATTTTACCCCTCTAAACTATGCTGAACAAGTATATAATTTTGTCTGGACGTATTTAAAAAAATTAAATACAATATTCATTGTACAACAAATAAAAATAAATAATTCAAACAAAGTCATGAATAATTCAAACAATTTTAACCCAAGTTTCATAAAAAATAAGAAATGTAACGAGTTAAACAAACATGTCAACATAATAATAAAATTACATTAATTTCAATGAGTCACTTTATAGTTCACGAGCAATTTGGTCACGTAGATTGTTCATATATTGTATGCCTTGAGGTCCCCATTGCACTGCATCTTGCTCTCCTTCGTGATTTTCTTCATATTATTCATCATCTCCATCAATTGTGGTAGCTTGATCATACTGAGCAAATAACTCATCATCAATATTCTCTTTTCTTATAAAATTGTGTACAACAAAGCAAGCAATAATGACATCTCTTTGCATAAAAGTTGGTCTTCAATAGTCATGCTTGACCTATTTCCAAAAACAGTTATATCAAAAATATTAAGAAAAATATGTTCGTGATATAATGAAACTCACATAATGACCATGCCTAACACAAATAAAATAAAACTTAAGGTAATAGGTCAGATACACTACAACCAAGTTCAACTTAAGGTAAACCAAACAAGACAAAGAGGGATTGCCTCCAGGCCAAAACACAATATCCAAATCAAATACAGCATTAGCAATTTAGTATGCTGAATTTTAACTCTAGGAGGGAGCCTTAAAGTTAAGTGCATAAACAACAGAAAGTAAGATGACAACCTTGCACAGTTTAGCTAGTAAACGGCATGACTCGTACGTACACAAAAATCTACAAAGAGAACCAATTAATTGTCATGATTTAACAAAATGACCTCATTAAGGCATTTTTACAAACATCTTATATGCATACTTTAAAACTTAATATTTAGGTGAATTTAAACACATAACACATAATCTCCATATCCAATTTTATCCTTATAACTTCTTAATTCTTCTGATTCACCAACATAATCAACCTCCAACAACAAATTTAACTATTAATTTCAATCAATTTCTATAAATTAGAAAATAAAAAAATATTATACCTCTCAACTCTTAGAAGATTTGATGAGGTCTTTAACAAAAAAATTGGATGAATTCGTGTATTTATGGCTTTAAGTAGGAAGAGCTAAGGCAGAGAATTGGGTTTTCTATTTATTTATTTTTGAAACGGAAGATAGAAGCAGATCATCTGAGCAGACTCATTTATGCTAGAGAAAACAGGATTTGGCTAAATATGTATGTATAATAATCACATACATATATATGTACATGTAGATATATAGAGAGAGAAATTGAAAAATTGCAGTCATGGCGGATGGATTACCTGAAAGAACACCGGAGAGAGATGGAGATGGAGATGGAGATACGGCTGGAGATGATGTGTACGAGAGATGGAAATCGAAACGAGAATGAGGCTATTTGGGTAAAAGAGATTATTCAGCCCATTCAGACCAATTTTTTTAAAAGAATCGCTCAGATGTATTCAACCCAATTCAAATTTTAAAATTGAAACAATTACATATTCTAGTACATTTTTAAAATAATTACAACAACATTATATAGATAAAATAATTATAAAAATAATACATTTTTCCATGTTTATTTATAAAATTAATTTAATTAGGATTCCTTTAATTTAGATGGGTGAATCTTCATTCTCTGTCTCTCGCAACGGCCTTGTCCTCATTCTCGCTCTCGCCATTCTCTCTCTCTCCATTCTCCTGCGCTGTTGGATTCCATCTATCTTTTTATAGTCATCCTCTGATAGTGCCCACTCAAAGATCTCCAGGTTCTCCTTCATTCTCTCCTTATTGAAGCTCTTTACCAAAAGACTCACCTTTTGTTCATATACCCATCTTAATGCAACCTGTCAGAAGCAATACATACACATCATCATATACTTATATGAGGGATCTTAATATGCTACACGAGTATTCATTAATTGTTCTTGGTTATTTACTCCATTCAGAGGATACTTTTAAGAAAATGTGGCCGAACTTGAGCAACTGTTTTTCCTCTCTCTCTGTGGCAATCTCGTGCAGGACTTCACAATCCATAACTTGATTGGTCCCCCAGCGAGCTCCCTTTGCTCCCAAAGGTGAATTAACAGTCACAGTAATACCATTAGCAGAGCAGAAGTCCCTGAGCATGTATTGGGCTTTCACCTTGTATTGGTTGAAGTATAAAGTTCAGTTGGTAACCAAACTTTCATATCAAGGTAACCAAACTTTCATACCAAGGTAACCAAACCTTCATACCAAGGTAACCAAACATTCATACTAAGGTAACCAAACCACCTCCACACCTGCAGTTTTTTCATAATGCAGTTGGTAACCAAACCTTCATACCAAGGTAACCAATCCACCTCCACACCTGCAGTTTTTTCATAGTGCAGTTGGTAACAAAACCTTCGTACTGATAAAAACACATCAGCACTAATTCCTTCTTTAATATCCACAAAATGAATATTTCCTTATCATATAAATCAATAATTAATTATTCACAAATAATATTATAGAACTACAATATTAACAACCAGGTCGTTCCCAGGAAAGAGGGGGCCTTCCGATAAGGACTTCTCCCTACTGGCGCGCAATTAAATAACCCCTCCTAGACAGAACTTCCTTAGACATTGTCAATAATGCTATCTAATAATATTATTCAAATAATATGAATTATTGAGTTGATAACGTGAAATACTGTGCAACGACAATTATTGAATCAATACTACAAAATATCAACTGTAGCCATTATTGAATCAATCATAAAAAAATAGCAACGTAGCAATTATTGAGTCAATAAAATATCAATGCAGCAATTATTGAGTCAATAATATAAAATATCAACGTAGCAATTATTGAGTCAATAATATAAAATATTGAACAGTAAATACTGTAACAATAATTGAGTAGGTTCTTTCTCACGTAAGACTCAATAATTCGAAATACTGTGCAATACCGTGTGCTACTGCGCAACACCGCGTACTGTATTTTAATCACCGGGTATTTCAACAGTACTAACGGTAACAACTACGTCGTTATCTTGTAAAAAAGTTATTTCTGTCGCTTTCTATATCCGACAGTTATTCCGTTGTGGGGGCCCACAAATAGCTGCGCCGTCGTACGAATATTCCCCGACAACAAGAATATTCCACGACCAAACGAATATTCCCTGACAACAAGAATATTTTATAACCACTTGCTCATTTTAAAAATGTTTGCACATTTCACCCATAACTTTCATATTTATCAAATCAACACCTTACTATTTCGAAATAATATATAAAGAAAATTAAATCTTTATTCATAAAAGTTGGGGTCTTACAATAAGACAGGATTGTGCACATTCATTTGCTGATTATATCTATGAGCACTACTTATATAATCTTGGAGTATGGTTGAAATATAATTCTCAGTTTGAGAAAATAGAGATAATTATATGGCAAGAGAAAATCCACCATTGGAAAGAATATGATAATAATCTTTTCGTTCTTCTTTAAGGTCTATTGGGTCAACCAAGGATAATTCTCAAGTCCTATGATAACTTAGATGCATGGTCGTCCATGTACGAAGGTTTTCTTGAGCATTTTCTAAATATTTTAATTTCTAAAACAGTTATTGACTTTATTTTTATGTAACGTATCATTGATTTAGAGTGTAGGTACTGTATTTGTATTGAAACTCACACTTTATGTGTTGTCGTATTGTGTACGACAATTGAATATAAAAAATTTGTATTTGGATTCTGTACCATGTATTTCTTGGCGACTCATAATAGGTGGGTTGTGTATTGAACCTATTTTGGGGGCGTCACAGTTTCTAAAAGAGAGACGGGTGGTTATGAATTTGACAGTGACAGATGAAGGAGGTATAGTGAGTTCGGTGGATATCGCGGCGGCGGAGGAGAAAGATGACGAAGGAGGAAGATGACGATAAATTAATTTTTTATTTTTCATCCTTTTGATTTGAATTTTGAATTATGAATTTGTTTTTGTTATTAGATCCCAAAAATTTGAATTTGAATTATTAATTATGACAGCCTTGATTTTAGGCTTCCTTATTAATGTGAAATTAAATGGTTTGAATTTATTGCGTTATTTTTGTAATTATTTTGTTGATGTACTGATATTGTAATTACTTTCTAATTATTATATAGTACTGTAAAGAACCCTTTAAAATTTATAAATAAACAGTCTGAATGGTTGAATCGCTCAGATTCAGCCCCATTCAGCCTTATTTAGACCTTATCAAACAGGCCCTTAGATGAAAGACACTTTTCTTGGTAAAGGCTTAAATATTGTTAGCTGTTGCCTACAGTTCCGGCCCAGGTGAGTTTATTAGTGATCTGGACTAGATGGACGCCCCACAATCAAATGGGCCTAGACTTCTACTCTCATCATTCAATATTGCACTAATTCCAGCTTCTCATGCCCAAACATTATGTCCAAGTGTTTTCTATGTAATTATTATTTTTCATTTATTAAAAAAATGAACAAAACAATATATTTTCCTGAACATATTAATAGGCCACTTTCTGGACCTCGCTTGGGCCTTACTTCGGCAACAATCAAATAGAGACTATATAATTTATTTTCTGGACACCTAGCCTTATGATTCAAATTCTGAATCTGGAATTTGGATCGAGATTCAGCATATGAGTAAGATATCCATGAGGTAGCTTAGCTCTGTTAAGTCAGTATATGACTTGTCCACCGTTTTGTATGAACTATGAAGACAGTAGTAGTTTCAATTTTTATGACCTTATCATAAGGTACCATCTTGTTTTTTCATTTTACTTTATCATTGATCAAAATAATACTCCTATATCTTACTTACTTTAGAGATTGTTAAATTATCCCAGGATAGTAAAAGTCTCATATTGAAACATAAGGAGAACAAATGAGGACCTATATGTTCTTGGAACATAGACCTAATAGTTTATCATTTTAAGTCAAGATATAATTTCAGATGAGCATATATGCGTCGGATATTCCCAACAACTGGTATCAAAGTCATGGCTATGATCTTGGGTCATGGATATGGTATGAGTTGCGTAATAATGAACGAAAAATAATTCATTGAGCAAGTAGTCAAGTAGTGGAATTTTATCGCAGAGTCTCTTAGTTGACTCAACAAGAGACATTGAAAAGTGTGGGCTAGGTGGAATCTTCTAGCATAGTCTATTGGTGACTCTTAACAAGAGATTGAAAAGTGTAGACTCGTCATTAGGGAGAGACGCGATGAGCTCAATAGCCAAGGGATATTGAGAGATAAGCTAAAAGAAGTGATGGGTTAATATTTTCAAAGGGGAGTTCGGTGTCGATGTGTGGATAGAGAGATCATACATTAAGGGTGGAATTGTTGAAATATCGTGTGATAATAAAAACCTCACATCGAAACACAAAAAGAACGATGACATATATGTTCTTAGATCATAGATCTAATAGATTAACTTTTTGATTTAATATATAATTTCATATAAGTATATATGTACCAAATATTCCTAACAATTAGCGATATTTCGACATTTATGCTTAATAAATGTGTCTATATTATTATAATAACGGTGAATGATTTTGTGTCAATTTAAAGTTTATTTTTTTTGTAACTGGAGATTTTTAAAAAAAAAAATTAAAATGTATATGTTATGTTGATCCGAGAAAGAGTATTATTTAGTTGACACATCACACAGTAATTAAAAGCCGATAGTTGACGTGTAGAAGTGATATTTCATTCTTTGCATGTAAGAATAATTTCTTATAATACACACCTTACCTTAATAAATAATAAATAAAAAACCACAATAAAAAACCACCTCCCTCACAACATAACCATAGATTTTCTTAGATTTATTGCACATTTCCATCAACCTCATTCATCTCTAAAATAAAACATTAAAAAGTCCTGCAAAGTCAATTCATCCCATCTCAATCTCATCTTCTAAATTTAATTCTAATAAAAGTAAAAGATAAAAAGACAAGGACAAAAATGTCATTTTATGAACAAACCCCCCTATCATCCATGCCTGTCTTCAGTAACATATTTTTCACTAATATGTTTTCACTAAACTCACCTCCCGTCACATTAATCACATATCCCACCAATAAATCAGACCACAATCTCGATCCACGCCTAATTGTTTTTTTTATAGTTCACGTAGTGAAGGTATTATCTAGGTAATTTTATCGGAACGTACGAAAATATAAAAAGGAGGAGAGAGGGAGTATTATTGACAGAGAAAGAGCGAGAACAGTGTTTTGGTTTTCCAGAACGGTTTGCTGCTCAAAATCCCAATTTTATCCTCTCCACTCACGCAGAGAAAAAGAAAGTAAGGGAGGGGGAGGAGAGAGAAAATCTTAATCTATGTTCTTCAAGCCTTGTGCTGTTGTTTTCCATTGTATTCAACGTGTAATGGTTGAATCTTAAAAGGCAAACAAAATTTCATGCATTTATCATTGATTCTGAACCTGCGATCTTCTCACCGAAGCTTACAAACTTAAGAAAGCCGATCGCTTGATGCAACTGATTTGATACAATTTGTTTGTATTTGTTTCGTCTGGCGTTTGATTAGAAAAATTACATATATAAATAAAGAATGAACGGTGGTGATGGAGAGGTCGCGACAGCTCCGGCGGGTCCACCACCGCCTCTCGAATGGAAATTTTCTCAGGTATTTGGTGAACGGACCGCAGGTGAAGAAGTTCAGGAAGGTATTATTGCACTTCAAATATTGCCTCTAATTTCTTTGGATCCGATTTTGTTTTGAGTGGTATTATCTGATTAGGTTTGGTTGAGTGTTACTGATCTGTTTTTTGATTGTTAATTTACGAATAGTTAGTTTGTTTATTATTGATTCGTTTTAGCAAGTAGATTTAGGTTTTGAAAGAGATTTACTGCTGTATATTTATGTTGATTCAGTATTCATATGAAAGTAGGCAATCGAACTTAATTGAGCTAGCTGTTATTTTTAATAATGGTTTAAGAAGTGTTAGTGTTCGTCTGATTTTGATTTTGATAATGTTTTTAACTTCTGTACGACTTGTACAATTGGTTTTGGTAGTCTTAATATTAAGTTATGGACTGTAGTTTGGATCTCATCTGATGTCTGAATGGTGTAATACTATTGTTCTGAAAGGCATTGTTCTAATGTCCTTGAGTGGGTTACAAAGAAGTTTTTTGAGTTATCTGTAAGCAATAATTGGTTATCCAGTGTAGCCTGCTTGATTTTTTGGTTTATTGCAATCAAATACATCCCGTGTTATTTGTATTTGTTTAGGTGCTAAAGGAAGTCTGCCATACAAGACATTCTATTTTTTTTGACATATTTTCAAGTAACTTACTGTAAATTGTTATGCGAGGTTAAGAACTGGTGGCATGGCACCTTGCTCGTCACTCTTTGTGACAGGTCTATTTATGGAGATCACTTTTGCAGTTTCGTTTTATAAAGGTCAACAAATAGTTAATATTATAAAGCTCTTCCCTTTTAATTGTGAGTTACGTGACACCTTCTTCAATGTCATATTATCAAGATCATAAGTATGTATACATTACTATGTCAGCAATAGTCATGTTTGAGACTTGATAATGTTGTATGTTAATGTCATTGCTACGTCGGTAATATCAGCGGAAGGATTTAGCAATTACTCCGTCCACCCAAGAATGGCTCAAATACAATTTTCATGCAAATTAAGCATGTCAAAATAGAGGAGAGGGTATAAAATAAGTTACAATCTTAACCTTGTAATTAGCATTAATACAATACTAGTGGACCCCATATAATTATGACACACGTACGGGGTACTAGTCTTTCTCCCACAGCCTGGTTTTGACTCGATTCTTTGGCTGACAAATTTTTTTTGGTACTTGCGCCATTCTTTGGTGGATGGAGGTAGTAGCTTACCATAGTAAATGTTTTTCAATCAACTTCCTATTATCTATTCACGTGTACCATATCTTTTATCTTATTGTTAAGCTTAAACGGTGCGTCTACAGACATTCAGATGGGAGACCTGAAGGGTTAAGATATACTTACGGATACGTATTCACATCTGTTATAATTTATCGCAAAAACAGAAAAGTTTAAATATATAGGTCGTCACCATGTTGGTTAAACATAGAGATTTTGCCTTGCCATATTTCAATTTGACTATGGTTTTGACTCGCATTTTATTGTTTTATTAGTTTAGCGGTAAACAGATGGGTGAATCAATGTTCCAGTCGAATATCACCAGATGTAGTAATATTGGATTCAGATCTACAAGGTTTTGTTAGATACTCATCGTTCGTACTTCGTAATTTTAAGTAGTTGTAGATTATTAGAGACGCATACAAAGTTTCTAGATTTGAACCATCTTAATTAACTAAACTTTTTTTAATCCACCCTCTACTGTCAACCTCTTGTATTCCTGAAGATTTATATATCCATCATTTCATTATATTTTCATAACTTATAACATAATTTCCTTAGTTTAGAACTTTTTAATAGATGCAACTCATAGTTGGAAGCTTTTTTAGTACTGTATTGCAGACAGTGAAAACATATGTTATGGTTTATGCACAAACTTTTTAGATTTTCTGCATGAAGACTTATCATGTGACTCCTGTCTCTTTGTCCTTGAAAATGCTCACGAGTGAATGCAGTATTGAGCATGCGGAATCTGAGTTATGGTTAGCTTAGGAGTTTGGGGAAAAACTGTTAGAGATCATTGATAACTACTCAAGCCCTTTGGTGATCCTGGTAGTTAGTTAAAACCTGGAACGAAACTGCAGTCACATGCTGAGTCATGTATGGACCGTAGATCGGAAAGCGCCTTCTAAACCACCCCATTCATCCCAAGGAGAAGGGAAGGGGCCTATGTATTTGCATGACCCCTGCAGATTGAACAGGGTTGCCCAAACATGATGATTCACTCATAGGTACATGCTGGAAAAAGAATAAAAAATCATCGATCATAAAAGACAATTTAATGGTTAGGGATTTTTCTGGGTTGTATCAAGATCAGTGTTAAATGTAATTGAGATTACATCCCAAGGTTCAGGGTAGACATGAGTCATGACACGAAACGACAGAGACGCAGGCATGAGTTGCATGTCAGAATTCAGATGCTGCACTCGTTGTGTTGAACATATGACAATCCTGATTATGGTATTTTGGTATCATTTGGAGCTTTGGAGGTTGTCGCTCACGGACCTATGCTTACTCTGAGTAATTGGTATAGGATTTCCTAAAACTGTTCTTTAGTGCCATTCATTTACCTTGTAATAGCTACACTGAGACAATTGTTTATGTGTCTTGCATGAGGAAGATGACATTTTATAGCTTGCTGTATTGTTTGTCTGATGATTTTGTCGTAATGTGGTGGGCGTAATCTACTCTCAGATGGCAATGTGGCAGAAATAATCTAGTTCGTCTAACTGAGAGCCATCTAATGGTTGAGAATTTTACTGTGGTGTCACACTCCAGCTGTCGGTGGCATTCTATGTCAACTGGTCGGAAGAGGCAGTGCTTATGTGAAAGCATGCACGTGTTTTTGATAAAATGACAACAACTGTGATATGATTTTACATTTTACTAATTTTGATTGCTCTGTTGCGCTTTTTTGTGGATCTAACTGTTTCTAGTACATCTCGACAATCATACACTTTACTACTTTGCTTGTCTTAACTTGGCAGTTGATATCATATCAGCTATTGAGTTTGATAAATCTGGTGACCATCTTGCTACTGGTGACCGTGGGGGTAGAGTGGTGTTATTTGAAAGGACCGACACAAAAGAGGTCATTTTCTGCAAATCTTAAATATTTGATTAAATACACCTGAAGGTTATGCATCATCTTACATTTTCTCTTTGTTGCAAAGTCTGAAATTTCTTTTTAATGTGTTGCTTAGAATGGTGGAAGTCGAAGGGATTTAGAGAGGATGGATTGTCCAATTAGTAGGCACCCAGAGTTCCGTTACAAGACGGAGTTCCAGAGCCACGAACCTGAGGTATACCATTGAAACTCCAAAGCCAAATTACCATGAACTGAATCATTGAATGTAATAACCCCGGATAGATTTTGATCGACCAAAATGAAAAAGCACATTCCAAAAAAGTGGTGTAGTTTCTGTATTAGGGGCATGTTTCCTCAAAATACCTTCTGACTAGTTCTCTCTTTATGGTTACTGATTTTGGTTTTTGTACTCTTTTTTAATCTTCGCCTTTTGCATTCAGTTTGATTATCTTAAGAGCTTGGAGATTGAGGAGAAAATCAACAAAATTAGATGGTGCCAAACAGCTAATGGTGCCCTATTTCTTCTTTCTACTAATGACAAGACCATTAAATTTTGGAAGGTAGGTGATTTATTTCCTTTTTGTAGCATACTTATATATATATATATATTTAATATTTTCATCAAGCTATCTGATATATTAAGACAAAAATATAATGGTATATACATTACAAGGAAAAAAAAACTCCTAGATAAAACAATACTCTTAAATTATCGTCCTCGTCTCTTTTTTGGGATGTCCCAAATACTCTCCACTTTGACATGGTAAACTTTTGATGCTACTTCTCAAATATACTCCTTTCTTAATGCATCAACTTAATTATATCCTTTCAGACATCCATCATTAATGAAGGGTAAAATTGGAAAGTACGGAAAGCAACAACATTGTCAAATGCATTGATCGGTTTTCCTAAATTGTGTTCAAAGTCAAAAGAGGATAATAATTCTGTTTGACAGGTTCAAGAGAAAAAGGTCAAGAAAATTTCAGAGATGAACATGGACCCTTCCAAAAGTATTGGAAATGGTGGTGATGCCACTTCAAGTGTTTCTTCCAGCTCAAACTCGTATCTTGCAAATGGAGGATGTTCAGATACATCTTCTTCTTTTTCAAGCAATGACTTTTCATTCCCACCAGGGGGAATTTCGTCACTACGTTTACCCGTGGTAGTTGTATTCAACTTAAGCTCCCTATTGTTGCATTGCAATATGTTCAAGTAAATGATTTGTTTGCTAGAGCAGTACTAATTTTCGCGCTCTTATTTTTCAAAAGTTAACCCAGCCATTATTGTGTAAAAAAATACCACAATGTTTTTTAGTTTTTCAATACTCATTTATTCATCAAAACTAGTAAAAGTTGGAAAAGAAAAGAGTTGGTGCAACGTACACCAAGGTCACCTTCCTTGTATGATCTTGACTAAAAAATAGTAGTAGATCAAGGTGGGCTTTGGCATTTGTATACATTCAAGTAATGTACAACGTGTCTTATACCTTTTTTTCATTTTGAAATTTGGATAATCTCTGGAATTGAGTTCATCTTGTTTCTCACTTCTATTATATACACAAAAGTAAAGATCATGTTTTGGTTAAAAAGCATAGTTATGTTTATACTTCTTCAATATTCCTTAATGTGGAAAAACAAACTAGTAAATACTCAAAATACAGTAGTTATTTGCACTTGAGAATTGGATAGTTTATCTTGTCTGGTGTTTCTCAACTCTCAAGGTTTTGAAGAATTTATATTTCCATTGTGCCTGAGAATGTCAAATCTCTCATGGTTATTAATTATTATCATTTTAGTTTTATTCATTATTTTTCAAATGCTTCATTTGTTTTTGTGTAAAATTTAACGAGTATAATATGTAGGTAACAAGCAACGAGACCAGCCTTGTGGCAAGATGTAGAAGAGTATATGCCCATGCCCATGACTATCATATCAATTCTATTTCAAATAACAGGTGGAAATCCATACGTCAGTTGAATTTTCTTCTCTTTATCTTGTAGATATGGTTGAACATAGTTATTTTCATTGCTCTATGCTTGTTTGGCATTTCCATGGGTTTGAAGAGGTGCTATGCATTTATTTTTATATGATTAAATTGATTATGCTCACTCCATTGTCTTCCTTTTGTTAAAGAACAATTATTATTATCCCAACTATTCTAAAAATGTTGTTTGACGGCTTCAAAATTGATGAATGGCTTAGATTTTATTAGAATTTTATACCATTTTTCCGAAATCAATTGCATAAGATGAAAGCTAAACCAGTGGCACAGAAAATGGAAAGGGGTTGCGGTAATGAGATTTATTGTCAGAATGTATATTTTGTTTTTCACTCCTTTCAGTTGGGTCGTGTTGGCCTATTCACATATTCAGTAGACACGATAGTGGGGTGAATTGGACAGAGTAGTATATGCCTTGCTTACTTCAATTGTTTAGCATGCCTTTGTGAGTTGCAACTTTTAGCTTGTGGATAATGCTCTCTCTCTCTCTCTGTCTCCTCTTTGCATATGTACACACACACACACACATATATATATATATATATATGTATATATATAATTATAAAGGAGCACATAATTACCTGTCTGTCTCATACTGGAATATGAAGCAATGACAAAGGCAAGCTTTTCTACAGTTGGGTCAATCAACGGCTTTCTTATAACATCATGTTGTTTTTTTGAAAGTGTATAGTAGATTTTTCTAACAGATTTACAACTGATTGATCAAAACATAAAGCTTTTCAAATAATATGTTGGTGTAGAATTTTTTTGATTTTCAGAAGTGTATAGATTACAAAGAACTCCAAAGCCTTCACTAATATGATTTTTTTTTGTCCATGTACTCTATTTTTCAAATGGCTAATTTTTCTCATAATCTGTAATTTTTTCTTCCCATTTATATATATTATTATCCTGTGAAGAATTTAAAGTTTCAGACGATTCAGCTACACCTATGAAGTTAAGAATGATACTTAACTGAAAATGAAAATGCAAATTTTTATTATCAAAATACATATTATTTATATGCTTCCTTTACTCAGAAATGAGAGCCGTATTTGACTTGTTAATTTTTTTACGCATATTATTATTATTTGTTTAGGGCACACTACTATTAAATTTTGTACTACTTGTGCAAAGTTATATTTGAGTGTGGCCTAGGGTAGGACTGTGCATCGGTAAATAACCGTATTGGACTGGTCCGAACCAGTTATCGAAAGTGTCCAAAATTACATACAGATACCGGTACCAGTTAGACCGGTGTCCCGAACCGGTTAGCCGGTTCGGTACCGGAACGGTATCTGTTTTTACATAAGTTGTACCAGTTTATTTATTTGCATATCATAATCCTAATTTGCTGCTTGAAATGAGCAATACACTAAGACCCATATGAACACAAAAATATAATAAGAGTACAAACTAGTGATAAAAAATAAAATAAAATTATTGATGCATAATTTATTCAAACCATACAACTTTGTTCAGGAAAATTAACTCTAATATAACCACAAATTGAACACATTGCAGATCAGTTAGTGTATCTTATAGTTATAGGTAGTTGTATTCATTCCATCACACACAGTTTACCCAAAATTAGAAATAAATAAGGAGATAGAGAGCATATGGGAAAGAAGAAATAGACAGATCCAAGTTTAAACAACAAACTCCCCATCCAATTTGAACAGACCCCCAGGTCCCAGCTCAAGGTACATAATGTACTAAAAACCCACAAAACTACATAATGTACTAAAACCCACAAAACTACATAATGTACTAAAAAGGTAATTAAAAAAACCCAGATCATAATCCCAACTGTGATATAATTTGCAGCTTGAAATGAGCAATACATCAAGACCCATGAAGCAAAACACGATGGAGAGTCGGAGACCGGGAAAAAGATAGAGATGGAGATTGGAGAGAGAAAGATAATGGCGATGATGAGTATTGAGCTAGAGAGTAGTATTAGAGACGCTGGCAGTGGCTGAGTTTTGATTTGGGAATTGGGAATAAATGGATAAAGCATAAAGCATAAAGGCTTACAATTAGGGAATAAAATTAAAGGATTTAATATTCAACCAGTAAATCGGTTCGGTACGGTCGGTATATACCAGTTACATGTACCGATGCCGAAACCGGATTTGTTTTGTTTTGAACCAGCTGGTTCGGTTAGGCCCAAAACTGAAAAAATTGCCCACCCCTAGCCGAGGCAAACCTTTGCTTTTATATACAAGTAAAGACGATATATAAGGAGTTCTAGGCAAACCTTGATATGTGTAAAAGAAAAGGTCAATAATCGAATAGAACTCTCTTTTCTAGATGAAGGTATATAACAGAAGTCTTGAAATCATCTGATTGCGTTGTGGCACTAACTTATTCTGAGTTCCTGTCTTAGAGATTTATTTGCAAAGGTAATCATGATAGTTATGATGGTCATGATATTTGTGAAATATTTTATTGAGCTGTTCCGCTGGAAGTGTAATTTGAAATGGTAAAATCTAGCTATATTTATATTCTGCATTCAAGGAACCTACTAAACCCGACTTATCAAATAAAGAAACCTACTAAATCTTGAACAGATTAGAAGCGTAGCTTTTGGTAAAACATGCTCCACACTCGTTTCAGAAAATAAAAAGAGAAAATTTGCTTCAATACTATTACTTAATTGCTACTGACTCGGTGAATGACGGTGATGGTTCTGTATTTGCACTTGTTTGTTATTTTTACACTGCTGATGTCCTTTGCGCTACATGTGATATTTCCGCAAGGCTAAAGAAAAAAGCAAAATCTATCATCCCTGAATACGCTGATTTCAATCAAAAGCTAAAGTCAGTCATCTGGTTTGAGCATGTATCAATTGTCTTTTCACTTTATATAATTAAACCCAAAAATGGTGTCTTTATGGTTACAAGTTTGAGTGGCTGCTGGTTTTGCTTTGGCATGTGATATGTTGGTCACTCAGTCTTATGCAGCATGTGATGACATAGGTTTTGCATTGCATTGTTATTTCCTAATTATAAATGAAGTTTGACCATCAGAACATTTGATACAAGCTTCTCTCCTTTACTTTGTGGGATATAGGTGAATTTTCTAGTTTCTGACCAATAAATTAACAAGGGTCATTTGGCTAAATCTTATTTCTGAATATACTTATTTAATGCCGAAGAAGTGAGTTCAGGCCTTTAGCTTTTTTTCTTCTTTTTTTTTTGGGGTGGGGTGGGGTGGGGGGGGGGGGGGGGAATTGGGCGGAGGGGATTTTCTTCGGATTATTTGTACAGAGTGTTTCTGTTGATCTTTATTGTTCTCGCATATTTTGTTTGTTACATTTTTCATCTAAGTTAATAACTTTCTTTCAATCCAGTATTTGAATATCACTTTGGCAAATTTACATAGTTTCATGTTTTTAACTCAGTGATGAGTGAACTGCAATGTAATGCACTGCCACTGTCTTTATATGCATGCAGCTCTAGTCTGTCTCTTAATAGTAACATGGTTTCTGGATGACTAACTCTCTTATCTTTCTTTCTCTCTTACCTTTCAGTGATGGTGAAACATTTATATCAGCTGATGACTTGCGAATAAACCTTTGGAACTTGGAAATTAGTAATCAAAGTTTCAACATTGTTGACGTGAAGCCTGCAAATATGGAGGATCTAACTGGTATGGTTATTGGAAAATCCTGTGCGTCTATAATTTTGAGGTAGCATATGGCCTAGTCTTTGGCTGTGCACGGGATCACATACATTTTGCATAATTTATTATATCTTTGTGATTTAGTATTTGCTAAAATTGATTATAGAAATCAAAAAGTAGCTATCCAAGGTTTTGCCTGTATGGAACCCACTGGTCACTATTCTCTTATCGATGGTTATTATGGTTCTGTTAGGACAACATTTTCAAACCCAGGTTTTCTTTTTCATGTATGAGAACACACAGAATGCCTTTGGATAACGTTTCTCTTCTTTATTTTCAAAAATAATGTAAACAGTACTCCAATATCAGATAATAGTCAGTCTAGAACGACCAATAAAACATGCTCAAATGCAGCATAGCTTCTACTTTGTACTTTAGATTCAAAAGAATTTGCTTTTCCTGTTTATTTCACATAATTAGCAAAATATATTTTTGCTAAATGGCTTTTGAAATTGTGACTTTTTCTAAGAAACTTGGATATAAGAATTGAAAATTGAGATGAAAAAAGAAAGATTATTACAGCTAAAACTGAAAATAATTACAGTTGATTAAAAAAAGAATACCTGTTTTACTAAATTATTGTTAAACATTTTAGTAATCTAGATTCACATACTATCTGGATTTCCGTAGCTTCATTTCTTTAATATGGTTAAATTATTCCTTCCGTTGGAGTTATAAAAAAATAAAAAATCCTCCTGTTTGTTAAACTTTTCTTGGTTGTGGTTGGGGGCTATTCGTTGGTGGTGTATATGTATGGTAAATCAGTTGTTTCTGAATTTGCTGAAGTACGCACATACTTGGACAGAGACCAACTTAGTGTTCACTTTTGTAATGAATGAGTTAATTGGAGCCTCCTGTCCTGATAAAAAATTCTGAATTATTCAACATTTTCTAGGTTTAAGATCTATGCTTATTTGTTTTATGATATTAGATGTTGTGGCCCTTCTCTCTGTGTGTGTTTTGACAAGTAATTACTGTGTATTTATTTCTGATTGCAGAGGTAATAACATCAGCAGAGTTTCATCCTACACATTGCAACACGTTAGCATATAGTAGTTCGAAAGGATCCATCCGTCTTATTGATTTGCGGCAATCAGCTTTGTGCGACACACATTCTAAATTGTAAGTGTTTACTCCTGACGCTGCACCCGGCGTTTCACATTTTCCCCTCATGCTCTTATTTACATGATTTTTCCCATTATTGATTTCTACAGGTTTGAGGAACAGGAGGCACCTGGTTCAAGATCTTTTTTCACCGAGATAATAGCCTCAATTTCTGATATTAAATTTGGAAGAGATGGAAGATATATATTAAGTCGTGATTACATGACCCTAAAGGTTTGATACATTATGTTGCTAGTTACTAGATGATTACATGATCCTAGAGGTGTGATACGTTATGTTGCTAGTTACTTAAAGATTACACGACCCTAAAGATTTGATACATTATGTTGCTAGATACTTGTTATTTACTTGATTGGTGCACTCCCAATCAACGATATAATGATGGCTTGAAATCTATTTTGAAGCCTACATAAAATCTCAAAAGCTAAGAAAATTTTCATCATCCAACCGAAGGTTCAGGCTTCTCTACTCTTCTATGTGAACATGGATAAATAATTGTCTTCTAATTAATACGTAATGTCAGCATTTATTGAGATTGTAATGCAGCTGTGGTATGTGAAAAGTAAAGGTGAAGAAACAATTCTATAATCCTCTATGAGAAAAGATGAGAAATCTCCTGTTTCTATTAATCATAAGCTGCCAGATAAATGTATATTACAGAGTATAATATATATGATTACAATGCGACTCCAAACTCAAAAGATACAAATTTCTGAAGTTAAAATTTGTGGTTTCCTCGTCTGGACTTGCCTCGATCAAGTTTCTCCTTAAAATCAATAAGAGCTTGTTCTACATCAGACTGGCAATAGTATGATTTGGAAATGTTGAAGTTAGTTCATTAGGTTTGTAGGAGCTTCTATTACATAAGCCTCTGTTTTTTGTTAGTGTTGAAACTTGTTAGCATATTGGATCCTGATGATGTTTAGCCATGTAATGCATGTGTTTGCTTGTTATCAAAATATGTCCACTAGAACCTACATCATTATTATCTCACTCACTCTATTTTTCTTTTTTATTTCCTTTGCATTATTTTTGTTTAAATTCTACTTTGTCTATATGACATGGCCTTTTTCAATTCTCACCATGGCATGTCTTGCTTTTTTTTAGTTATGGGACATTAATATGGATTCTGGGCCAGTATCCACCTTCCAGGTTCACGAGTATTTAAGACCAAAGGTGAATTCCTCTCCTAAGACATATTTAAGCAATTCTTGCAGTTATATATTTGTGACTGAACTGATGATATTGTACAATTATTATGTGCAGCTATGTGATTTATATGAAAATGATTCCATCTTTGACAAATTTGAGTGTTGCTTGAGTGGCGATGGTCAGTGGGTAGCAACTGGTTCCTACAGGTCTACTACCACATTTTTTTCAGTTATTTCTATCCCTGCTTCCTTTACCATGCATCTAATATCAATTTATATGATTTCAGCAATCTATTCAGAGTTTTTGGATCTGCTCCGGGCAGTACTGAAGCAACTACTCTGGAAGCTAGCAAAAATCCCATGAGGTATCTATATGACTAAATGGATCTTTACAAGTAGGAGACCAAAATAATTTCCCTGTCAGGGTCTGAATACTACTTTATAAATCATTCAAGGGAGTTTCGTTTCTTCACCCTTAAAATGTTTCAATTGGTCAAACTGCACTCCTTTTCACTCTATTTCTCACTTTATTTCTGGCTGAACATGTTAAGTCAAAAACAAATAACTTTCCCTTTGTCTTTCCCTTTCAGCTTATTTTGGGTTGTTAACTTTTCATTCAAACGCCTATGGAACAGTTTCATCTTATCACATGGGTGGCCCCTAGTACTGACAGTAAAATTTTATATGTTTTTACAGGAGACAAGTTCAGATGCCCTCAAGGCCTTCTAGATCCCTAAGCAGCATTACACGTGTTGTCAGACGAGGTCAAAGCATTTTTCCTTTCCCTTTCCCGTCTCCTTTTCCCTCTTGTTTCCAGAAGTTGTATTATCCAGTTCAAAGCAAATTAATAAATATTTGAATATCTTATGACAGGGGTCGAAAGTCCAGGGATTGATGCAAATGGAAATTCATTTGATTTCACAACAAAGTTACTCCACCTGGCATGGCATCCAAGTGAAAACTCAATTGCCTGTGCTGCTGCGAATAGCTTGTACATGTATTATGCGTAAAATATGGATCCTGACAGAAATGTATTTCTTGGATTAACATTTTTGGGTTTCTGATGGAGAAGGCTTTTCCCTGAACATCTCAAGGCTTTATTGCCATTGCGTTCAAGTGTCTCGTAAAATATGTAGAATGTGCCTCAATGAGTTGATGTCGACGTTCAGAGGGTCCGCTGTCTTGGAATCTGCAAGCAACTTGTCAACGGTTACCTTTCCTTCCTGTTTACTTCGTCCCATTTCTGCACTATCTCCATTTATTTTATTTTTTAAACTTTCTGCTCGAGGAAATATGCAGTTGCCTTTTTTTGTGTTGGGTTGAAGTGAAGAATTTAAAGGACTTGTAGCTCTCCTACAACCATGAACTAAAGGATGTCTCCAGTATTTGCCCTCAAGTTTTAGGGTGACTGTAGTTTACTCAAATCTTGTAGGGAGGAGCTGCTGCTAACTTGCAGGGCCTCTAGCTTATTAAGTTTATTGGATACCATAAATTTTCTTAGGATCATTGTAGCCTGTTTTTTGTTTACAGATTTTTAATTAAAGTCTTTTTATTTTTATTTTGTAGAAGGAAATTAAGTGACTTAACTGTTTTTTGATTTGTAATATTTATGTTGTACATTGAAGCTAATGCAATCATGTTTCACTTGT
The DNA here is from genome assembly GCA_020205555.1 of Panax stipuleanatus. Classification (NCBI taxonomy): domain Eukaryota; kingdom Viridiplantae; phylum Streptophyta; class Magnoliopsida; order Apiales; family Araliaceae; genus Panax; species Panax stipuleanatus. Next base: position 1,700,919 of record CM035124.1, read on the forward strand.
AGTTATAGGCTCTCCGAGTGGATCTAATTTAGTTTCTTGGTGTCCGTCCAGGTGATTTCATATCTGGATTTTAATATCATGAATAACTTGGTTATGACATGTATATGAAGCCTGTTGTGCTGCGTGCGACATTTGCTTCTTAAAAAATGCCTTTTAGGGATCATCGTCTTTTTGGTGGCCAGTTGGTTAGTTATAAGGTAGTAGAACATGCTTCTTGGCATTTGCTTCTAAAAGAAAGGATTTGATGTGTCCTGTGATCATCCTTTTTAGGAACTTTTTGTTGGCCGTTTACATTCAAATCAACGACAGAACCTGCCTTCCTATAAGCCTATAAGGTTGAATTGGGAATCGTGGCCATATTAAAGAGAACATGCACTCATATTTAGCGAGTTAAGTTGGAGCTTTTAGGCTTTAGCTGACACTTTTTCAGTTTTTCTTCTTCTTCCTTGCTTGTCCTTTAATGTACTGTGGGCAAAACTAAGAGCTGCAATACTAACCACCGCTCTAGGAAACACAAATCAAGTTTAAAACAAAAAGAAAAAATAATAGAGTAATGTTACTATCACATAATCAGGTCACATAAAGCTAACATAAAAATTGAGTGGCACCCTCTGATTTGTTGTTGACTCAAGTGGGTTATGTCAACAACAAATCAAGGAGTGCCACCCCGGTTTATGTGAACTTTATGTGAGCTTGATTATGTGATAGTAGCATTATTTAAAATAATACTTCCTCCGTCCCTTAATATAAGATGTTTTAGAGAAGTTTTTTTATTCCTTAATATATGACGTTTTAGAATTTCAAGTAAGCATTAATTGCTTAGTTTTCAATATTATCCCAAGTATTAAATATAATTTTGGTTCTCGCTATTTTTGTTCAATAAATAACAATCTCTTTTTTCAATACAAGGACAATATAGACATTTGATATTATATTTAATGTTATACAATCATTTTCTTAATATTTGTGCACAATTCTACAAAGTCTTATATTAAAGAACGGAGGGAGTACTCATTTACTTTAAAAAAGAAAAAATAGAAAGAGGAAAAAAAGAGAAAAGAAGAGCTAAATAATACTCATTTGTTTCAAAATATAAGTTAAATACTCCATCCGTTCTAATTTTGACTTTTTAAAATTAAATTGACCATTTTTAAACCTAATTTTTGTATCATAATTATTAAAATATAGGTGAAGAGATTATAACCTAAAGAAAGTAGGTAGAATTTACTACTTGTATTTTTTAATTTGCTTATTTATTAATTCTAAAAATAGTCAAAATTGGATATTTAATTTGGCACGGAAAGTATTACTTTAGACTAAATTTTTTTTCAAGCAATTAGCTTTTGAATGGAGTACTTGTGTTGGAACAAAATTAAAACTGATTTTGGTCAGTAATAATTACAAGCAAACCGATTATTGACCCCCAACAAATTCCGCGTGGGATTTTGGTGATGGAAGGCGAAGAGGCAAAAACCAATTAAGCAATCAACTCACTCGCACGCCAACAAACCAAACGCGGGAAATGATGATGACAACCAACATAAAATCATCGAGAGCAGATCCTTCCGTGTCCTAATATACGTGGTTTTAGAATTGTACATAAAAATTAAGAAAATAATTCTATAAATTAAATATAATATTAATTATTTATAATTCTGTTAAATTCTTATAATTACCATACTTATCTCACACTCTCTCATCAGTAACGTTTTTTCATGAGAGGTAGTTTTGAAAAGATTATAATTAATTCTTCTAATTATATAAAATGACAAATAATTAGAAAAAAATAAAATCATCTAAAACGACATACTCCCTCCGTCCCTTAATATAAGTCGTTTTAGGGAATTGTTTTTGTCATTTGAGAATTTCAAGTAAGCATTAATTGCTTAGTTTCTAATATTATCCCAAATATTAAATATAACTTTGGTTCTCTCACTATTTTTTGTCCAATAAATAAGACTTTCTTTTTCAATATAAGAACAATATAGACAATTGATATTATATTTAATTTTATATAATTATTTCTTTAATACTTATGTACAACTCTAAAACCATTTATATTAAGTGACGGAATAGAGTAGTATATTAAGGGATGGAGGGAGTACTAAGCATCCCCTATTCAGTGAGATGATTCCTGGATGGCATCAAATGAGCTTGATTAAGAAGTCTAATAATTTCACCCATAAATCAAATCAAGATCCTACCACTTAAAATAGTAGCAGCAATTTTTGGGGGATCAAAAATTACATAAACAATACCAGAAAACCTTACTCTGAAATTATTAATAATGGAGTATGTCACAACTCGCGCGCAGCGCGTATTGTATTTTGGGAAGAGAGAGAGAGAGAAAGAGACTACTGGCTGGCTGATAGAATTGAAGGGAAAAAATGCGAGAATTCGAGGCAAAATCCAATCCGAATGATTCTTCATCATTCTTTTCGGATCCGGTTAGCTGAATTATTTTTTCGATAAGTTGGTCAATTGACGAATAGAATATTGACACACATATAATTTCGCTTCAGTGTCAGTATTTTATTAGTCAATTGACCAATTTACCCCAAAATAAGCTTCATGCTAACCACTTCTATTCTTTTCCTAATAATTATAATAATAATAATTCGGCTGATTGGCACTTCTATCCTCCAAGTTGCTACCCACTTTCAAAGTCATCCCTAAAGTACCATTTTCGTCAGTTAGATCCTTAAAGTGGCATTTTATTGGCGTTTCTGTTCCTTCAACCCATTTTATTCTAAATCCGACCCATTTTGACCAAGTTTAACCCAACCTGACCCAACCTAAAATTTTAATATTTTAAAATATAATAGTATTTTTAAAATAAGTTTAAAATAATAATTATATTTAACAATTAAAAAAAATAATATTTAATTATTTATAATAAATTATTATTATTAAAATAATAATTATTTTAATATTTTAAAATAAAATAATTATTTTAAAAATAGTTATTTTTAATATTTAAAAATAAAATATTAGTTTTTTATAAAAAAAAATTAATAATTATATTTAATATTCTAAAATAAATATTTTTTATTTTTAATATTTTAAAAGTATAAAATATTTCTGTGAATATTATTTTTAACAATAATATTTACTTTTAAAATATTAAAAATAATATTTATTTTAGAATATTAAAAATAATTATTATTTTAGAATATTAAATATAATATTTATTTTAGAATATTAAAAATAATATTTAATTTAGAATATTAAAAATAATAATTATTTTAGTTTTTTTATAAAAAATTTTTTGAATTATTATTATTATTATATTTATATTTATTTTTTAATTTTTTAATATTTACTTTTAATATTCTAAAATATTATTATTTTTAATATTCTAAAATAATTATTTTTTTGAAGGAAAAATATATTTATATTCTGAAATAATTATTAAAAAAATTAAAATAAATATTATTTAATAATTATTATTTTAAAAACTAAAATAAGCTTAATAATTATTATTTTAAAAATTAAAATAATCTTATAATTATTATTATTAAATAATAAATTTTTTTACTTTTTAAATAAGTATTTCAAAATATTAAATATTACTTTTCCTTCAAAAACAATAATTATTAAAAATATTTATTTTAGAATATTAAAAATAATAAATTTTTTATAATATTAAAAGTAAATAGTAAAAAATTAAAATAAATATAAATATAAATATAATAATTATTCAAAAAAATTAAAAAAATTATTATTTTGAATATTCTAAAATAAATATTATTTATAATATTCTAAAATAAATATTATATTTAATATTCTAAAAGTAAATATTATATTTAATATTTTAAAAGTAAATATTATTTTTAAAAATAATATTTACAAAATTATTTTTTACTTTAAAAATATTATAATAAAAATTATCTAAAAAATATTTTTAAAAATATTTATTTTAGAATATTAAATATAATTATTATTTTTATTTTTTAAAAAAACTAATTTTTTATTTTTAAATATTAAAAATAACTATTTTTAAAATAATTATTTTATTTTAAAATATTAAAATAATTATTATTTTAATAATAATAATTTATTTTAAATAATTAAATATTATTTTTTTAAAACGTTAAATATAATTATTATTTTAAAAATACTATTATATTTTAAAATATTAAAATTTTGGGTTAGGTCAAACTCGATCGGATTGGGTTAAACTTGGTCAAAATGGGTCGGGTTTAGGTTAAAATGGATTGAAAGAACAGAAACGCCAAAAAAATGTCATTTTAAGAACCTAACTGACGAAAATGATACTTTAGGGACGACTTTAAAAGTGGGTGGCTACTTGAAGGGACAGAAGTGCCAATCAACCATAATAATTCTGCTTCATTTGCATGCCAACTACAAGCCTCTCACTGTTTTTCTATTAACTAATGCTACTACATACTAATAACATTGTCTTTTTTGTGGCACATAAAAAGAGTCTTATTTTTAATTGAAAAAATTTAATATTAATAAAGATCTTTTTTAAAAAATGAAACAATTAGTAGTTGGTTTCGACGTACTCCGAATGTCAAAGTTTGCGGGCTTGTACAAATTAATTATGCCTATGCAGGCTGTGGGACTATACTACATACTACTACTATTACGGCATGAGTCTCTAGGACGGACAAGGTTTAACCAATTCCTTCACAAAGTCGAACTGAGAACGACTCATGTACTCAAATTCTCTCTCTCTCTCTCTCTCTCTCTCTCTCTCTCTCTCTCTATATATATATATATATATATATATATATATATATATATCCATATATAAAAGATGTTTGTTCATTCACATGAAGGAATTCTTAGCTCAATTCCAAATTGTCTTCTCTCTTCTTCTTTTCTCTTGAACCTTCTTCTCTGTTCTCTGAATGACTAAATTATTCTGGTTCTGGTTCTTGTTCTTGTTCTAAAACCCACACACACACACACACACACACACACACACATATATATATATATATATATATATATATAGCTAGCTAGCTTGATCACGTGCGTACACTTTTCCTCCCTTTATCAGCTAGCTCAGATCTTTATAAACCCAAGGACATGCATTTTTAGATGGTGTCCAAATCAAAAGGTCATCTTCATCCCCAAGAAAAGAAATCCCATCCATCCATCCATCCAAGAAGCTGGTAGTAATATTAATTGAATTTGGAGAGAGAGAGAGAAATAATTAATATCGAAATGCAAGATCATCCAATATCAACCTATTCACAGATGAACCCTCAATTCCCTGAACAAGAACACTTGAAATGCCCGAGATGCGAGTCATTACATACCAAATTTTGTTACTACAACAATTACAATCTCTCTCAGCCACGCCACTTTTGCAAGAATTGTAGAAGGTATTGGACTAAAGGGGGAAGTCTTCGCAACATTCCCATGGGGGGTGGCAGCCGCAAGAACACAAAGCGCTCTTCAAACCTAAAACGATCGTCAAATTCAACTCCTCCTCCTCCTCCTCCTCAATCTGCTGCTGCGGCCGCTCAGCCAAAACAAGATCAAGAACCACCACCTTCTTCTTCAGCTTCTTATGATGCCTCAGGGTACTTGAATATTCAAGATCGTTCTGGTGGGAGTTTCAGCTCGCTTTTGGAGGCGAATGGGAATAATATTAGTATTATGTTAGAGGGTCGTCTAATTACTTCACCACCAGCGCAGGGTGAACTTGCTGATGAGAATCACAAGTATGGGTTGGGATCATCCAACGTGATAAGAAACTCATTTCTGATCAGTAGCAAGTCGAATTCAGAAAGCTTTTTGGGTGTTGAAAATGGTACTGGAGATTCTAGCTGTTGGAGTGGTACCAATGGGTGGCCTGATCTTGCCATTTAAAAACCAGGTTCAAGCTTTCTTTCTATATATACACCTTTCTTTGAGAGAGACAGAGAGAGAGAGAGAGAGAAAAGGTTTATTTATATGCTTTTGATTTTCTTTTTAATTAATATATATATATATATATAGGAGTATTAATTAGTCAGTAATGTGTGGTTAAACAAATCTAATTATCACTTACTTACTTAACACTATGATGTGTATTTTGTAAAGATTCAAGTCATCGCTCTTGTTTTAATGGGTATGAAAATAATACTAGTATGTTGTCATTTACTCACTAATTATGAGGCGTGAAATTATGGTGAGGACTGAGGAGCCAGGCAGCCTATCCTACCTGTTGATGCAAACAAACAATAGCAGAGATTAGCTTAATTCACCTACTTACCACCTTTAGATTATTGAGGACCTAATCTTCTTCTATTGGTTGTGGCCTTGTGGGTTACAATAGTTTTGGGTGTTACTAATTTACATACTACCTCTTTTCCTAAAAGATTGTCGTTTAAAATTTTGGCACATACATTAAGAAAGTCATTTAATACTAGTAAAATTTATTTGAAATTCTATTACTATCCCTTTATGGAAAATTGAAAACTATTAATATTGGGACAATGAGAGAAGATATGGGTAATATAGAAAAATAAATAATTTATTCTTTTAAGAAGTTGTAAACGACAAACATTTTGGAACAAATTTTTTCTTCTAAAATGACAATCTTTTAAGAACGGAGATGGAGTATATATATATATACCTACCCACCGGAACTTGATGGGGGAGGTCCATATTCTATCTGTGCTGCTCACATTTTCCATACCTAGATTAATTAGATACAAAGTTCAAATAATAGACGATCAACAATCGGCCGGGGTTTTAGGATTTAGAGAATTAATGCTCATCTTTAATTTCTTCCACGACTGCGTTCACCTCATTTTTTTTATATTATATATATAATGGATGGATGGATGGATGGATGGATGGTGAGTATAGACTTTTCTTGCTTTCCGCGGATGACATGACATACATGATCCTAAGTGGCTGTTTGATAGCAGCTTAATGGATCTGAATGAATAAAAAATTAAGCGAATCAGTCATTAAGAGTGTTTGTTTAGGAGTTTGAAAATCTGAATTGGACTGAAAAACTCTGAACGATTCATTTAAAAAAAGTTGGCTGAATGGACTGAATAACTTATTTTTACCTAAATAGCCATAACACACCTATAACACACATACCTTCCCTCTCTCTCTCAATATATATATATAATTAAAAATAATATGGACAGATGATAATAATATCAAATTAAGTGAAAATAAGTGGCTCATTGAAATTAATGTAATTTTATTATTATGTTGACATGTTTGTTTAACTCGTTACATTTCTTATTTTGTATGAAACTTGGGTTAAAATTGTTTGAATTATTCAATATTTTGTTTGGATTATTTATTTTTATTTGTTGTACAATGAATATTGTATTTAATTTTTTTAAATACGTCAAGACAAAGTTATATACTTATTCAGCATAATTTAGAGGTGTAAAATAGTAAAAGACAGTTATTCAGATGTTTCAGACGTATCAATTATTAAACAACTTTTTTCATTTAAATTCAGATTCATTCAATTTTTATCAAACAACCCCTAAATATCTTCTATTTTAGTAAAATAATGATATATCTGACGAAAATAATGAAATTGTGAATGACGTCACCTATTGGCATTCCTTAAGTTACTACTCAAACGTGTCCCCCACTCTAGTCTTATTAGTTTTGGTCTGTTTGGTTTCTCCAACACCCAATTCTTAAATTTTATTATGTCCCATCTCCCTTGTTATATACTACCTCCGTCCCACAATAAGTGATTTTTCAGGCTTAATATTTTTTTTCAAAATAAGTAATGTGTTAGAATTCTAATACAATTTTTATAATATTTTCTCATATGTGCCCTTATGCAACCAATGGTATTTATTGCGTATTTATTGAAAAGTTGAAAGGTTGAAGAAAGAGAAAGAGAGACCAAAAGACAATAAAAAAAGTCTCAAACAAAACAAAGAAAGTATATTAAGGGTATTTTTGCCATTTTAACTTGTATATTGGTATGTGTGATTTAAGCTAAAAAAAACACTTATTATGGTATGGAGGTAGTACTATTCTTACAATAACTACCATTTTAAAAAAAATAAAAAAACATCTCTGGTTTGTTTTTGAGTCATTTTTTCACCTCAAATGAGCTGGTGATGATGGTCCGACCCGACCCGAGTTGTTTGGTCAAAATTGTAATGTTTACCAGCAAACGACTGGGTAATCCTTCATTCACAGTGGACCTCCGTGGTGGTTCATCTTTGAATTGTTGCCATTCTAATCTAATCTAAGCAATAATAATAATAATAATAATAATCCTAATTTGACATGATCAAATTAATTATAATTATCACCAGAATTTCTCGACTCGACTCGACTACAGAGTATGAACCAGGGTCTTAAGTTTATTGGCGCTGGCCCAGAACCCATGATGTGCTGCAATTTGGGTGGGACCAATCTACCCCTAGTGTATGTATGAATAGATTGATTTTTACGACTCCACTCAACTAACCATCACGTGCGTGGGCCTGCTACTGATGTGTTATTGAAACTGGGCCCACAATCCCCATGAATGGTATTGAAGTGGACTCATTAATTAAGCCATTTGTACTACCCTTTTTTTTCAATTGAAAAAATAATTACTCCATAATAAACTCTCTTTGTTTCAACGCCTACATAGTAGGCTCCCTCCGTCCCCGAACTAAAAGTATAAATATTTATTATTTTAAAAAAATGAGATAAAGTACATAAATAAAAAATAATTAAGTTATTTAATAAGATTCATTAATATAAAAAAATAAAAACACTTATTACGTTATATAATATTATGGATCCACTAGCCATAAATTTTTAAAAATTACTCTCTTTTTTTACTTCTTTTTTAATATGTGTGAGAGTTAAAGTTAAAGCTTTCTTTTACCCCAAGTTTGAAGTAGCTAGGAGCTTGCAAATAGTAGTTATATATTGTTTTAAATTTAGTTAACCTTTGACCCTCTTAATTGTGCCAACTAGTCTAATCACACGGGCAGGGATATTAGCTAGCAAATAGTAACCGTATATATTGTTTTAGGGAGTGTTTGATAAAAATTGAATAAATTTAAATTTAAATGAATTGAATTTGAATCTGAATCTGAATGAAAAAAGTTATTTTATAATTGATATGTCTGAAATAGATTTTTATTATTTTACACCTCTGAAAAAATTCAAAATTATTATAAATTTATTTAATATTACTTAATATAATAGTTAATATTAAAGAGGAAAAAAAAACTTTATTCTGCCAAAAAAATAACGTTAAACCATTCAACTCAAATCATCTGAATGGTTGACCGACCGATTCATTCATTCAGACAATTTTTTTTTCCAAAACAAATGCTGACCAACCCCTTAGTTTATCTCTTAACAATTTCACATCTGATTCGATAAAAGAATAAAATTATTTGATAAAATTTTATTTATCTTTTATAGTTTCCTAATTGGTAAGAGAAAGATATAAATTTAAATCATTAAAAGTTGTCTTTTAATAAAAAAAATTAAATATATAGTCTATATAAATATTGTGCTCCCTTTATTCTAAATTTAAAAATCATTATTGATTTTTAAAAAGTCAATTTAAAATATTTTTAAATTTAAAAGTCATTCAGATATTTTAATAGTAATACTTTTTAATTACAAAACAACTTTTTAAATTAGAATTTTTTAACATGTGTCCTTAGGGCACATGTTAAGCACACAGTTTAAAAAATATCCCTTTGAATTGTGTGCATATTCTCTTGAACTTGGTGTAAATACAGAAATCAAGAGAATATGCACACAGTTCAAGAGAATATTTTCTTAAACTGTATGTTTAGCATGTACCTTTAGAGCACATATTAAAAGAACCCTTTTATATTTAAATTCTATTTTACTTAAATAATTTAATTTATTAAAATATATTAACTATTCAGATCTTAATTATTCAATTTTATCCAACTCCACCTTTAACCCTTTTATTGTACCAAGTGCCAACTACTAGTCTAGACCCTATTGTGCCAACTAGTGTAATCACACGGAAAGAGGAGGACGTCGGGCCACATGTAACTACAACAATAGTTTAAGTTGGACCATGATATATATATATATATAGGGTCTATTTCTCTAGCGAACCATAGAGAGCGAACTAAAAACAAACCGACTATAGCGACTGTTTTTTCCGTCGTTATAACTTAGAAAGCCGGATTTTTATGCTATAGCGACGAAAAAATCCGTCGCTATAGCCGATTCGTTTTTAGTTCGCTCCCTATGATTCGCTAGAGAGACTGACCGTATATATATATATATATATAGGGTCAGTCTCTCCAGCGAACCATAAAAAGCGAACTAAAAACGAACTGGCTATAGCGACGGTTTTTTCCGTCGCTATAACATAGAAAGCTGATTTTTTATGTTATAGCGACAAAAAAAACCGTCGCTATAGCCAGTTCGTCATTAATTCGCTCCCTATGGTTCGCTAGAGAGACGGACCCTATATATATATATATATATATATATATATATATATATATATATATATAGAGAGAGAGAGAGAGAGAGAGATCAATCCATACACTACAAGTAGTGATTGATGATTGTGACCATTCAATTTCTTTCCTTAGGCATTACGTTGCTTTAATTAAAATTTATCAAAGTTGATTAGTTATTGTCATTCATACCGACAGACGCGAGCAAAGACTCCCAGGGACCAAAATTCAGTTTAGAAAGAAAGCATATGATTTACTTCCTGGTTGCTAATTTTGCTTTGACCCCATTCATTCATTCTTTAAACTTATATAGGCATAGATTCAGAGCATTTATAGTCAACCCACCTCATGAATTCTAAATTAAGAGCAGAGAATTTTTTTAAATTTGAGATATTATTCATCATCAAATTATACTCGGTACCTTTGAAAATGCACAAGTTTCAACTTAATGTATATCCTATACAACTCAGACTAACCATCAAGTTCAATTTTGATGATCCAAATTGCATTGAAGACGACGCAAGAAAAATGATATTACATAGGAACAGATCGAGCCTTGTACATGCAAATGTACGCCATGTGCCAATCACCTGAAACAACATGAAGCAATTACTAATAAATATATATATATAGAGAGAGAAGAAGTGAACTAAACAGTCCAAAACAGACAAATCAAAAGTGGGGTTTAAGGGTTGGTATTTAAAATGGGAGCATCATAGAAATTATAACACAACAAAAAAAGAGGCAGGCAGTTCTCCTGTTCTAACAAAAGAAAGCTACAAGTGTGGTAACAGGACTAGAGATTTATTTTAGAGCTCTTACCTCCTCCTGAAAGTTTTACGATATCTTCCTCTTGTTGCGGGATAGGGTTATCATCGTCATATTGAATCCACTTACCTGCGATGGATAATAATTTTTTATTCATTCACGAAAAAGTTTCAAAAAGGACTGAATAGTTCAGCAACCTTTTATGCCTCTATAAGAACTAACCACTTTCTTGCTTCACCCAAGCAACATAATGCCCAGAATCAGCACTTCTACCCTTGTGAGTCAGCACAGCAACCAGATCATATATTCCAGTCAACTGCATTTCTTTGGCAGGCACAACACCTGAGATAAGAGTAATACAAAAATATTTAATGAAAAGAAGTTGCATGGTTTAATTCAAGCAGCAGCCCTTGAGCTCCTTCAAAGTGGATCACTTTCACAAAAGGACTTTTGAGGAAGGGTATGAAACTTGTAAATGGAATCACCATCAAACACGAGGGTTTTTAACTAGGTTGCCAGAACTCCCTAAATGTACAGAAAGTAATGTATTCGCTAGAAAGCTTGATATAAAGGTATCTACAACAAAGAATACCTTCCACTCATCACTCACATTGCAACTATGACACTTCACTAAAGGGCATAATAAATCATTTCTGTGTAGATGGGCATAGCCCAAAAACAAGCTACCTCAATCACTGTGAAGGTTTTGAACCACGGTAGTGGATCCGTTTAGACAAAAAAGATAAACCAGTCCACCAGATAATTGAAGAAAAAGTAAAATGTTTAACCTCCTTCAGAAGTTGCCCTGGATGATTCTCCGCTTCCATTTGATGATCCCTGCATGAGAAACATGCATATGTTAAGCACATTTGCACAAGGTTTGGTGTATCTATCTGTAGGTAGATTGACCAGTTATGTACCTCAGCTTCAGACATCTTGACATCCTTGTCCACTGAAATGGAGCTCTTCTGGTTAGATTTTAAACCAAGCTTTTTACCTTCCTCATCTCTCAGAGTCTAAAGTTGGATATTAAAATGAAATTCATCAACAGAAGAATAAGCAAATCTCCTATTGTACATAAAGACAACTCGAGTATATCAAAGCAAAAGGAAAAATAATAAACCTGTCGAGGAGCTTCCAATTTTTTTCGAAGATCATCCGAACACAGATCATAAATGTCCAACTCCAATGGATAATCCACTTTCTGCAGAATATAGATCATAAAAACTAGAGCTGAGCTTACATGAACAAGACTTAAAGAGCTACCAAGTAGCATATACCAAGCAAATACTTTCAAATCCTCAGTGTTCATTTCTTTTACAAGGAAACATAATGTCATCGCCTACCAAGACTTGACTGATTCACAATATATAGGAGAATAGGATTACCCGCAAAATCTTTGCCTTCTGGTTGGATTCCCTCTTCCAGAAAAACCGGACAAACTGAACTGTTAGGTACCTGTTCACAAGAAATCAAAGTTAAAAGGTGAAGTACCAGAAAGTGAGATACAAACCTACTAGACCTTGCTTTCTTTCCATATGTACAAGTAAAGAAATGAAATGAAGCACTTGACGTAGACAACAGGAGTTCAGTTCCCTCATTCGTGGGATATGGGACTCCTAACCCAAATAAGCATTCAATTCGCAAATTCATAAGCATTCCTGTGAGTGGAGAGTTCATCAAAATCACATAAGTTATCAAAAGACACTTAAAGAGGTTTGGGGATGTCGAACCACCGACCGCTAGGGGCCTACGGCTAATTAAAGCACTAATTACCATCAGACAATTAGCATCAGTTCAATTCATTTTTGCATGCTTTATTTACATAGGCTGATAAAATATTTAGTACTTCTGTTGATGCATTAGAGATGTTATAAACCCTTAGTAATTTAGTATTCACCGCTCACACTCTCCATCATTGCAAATAGAGCGCATAGGAGCGGTGTAGAGGGAGCAGAGCCCTAGAAATCAGCCAGTCCATGACAACAGAAATGAGCACATCATTAGTAGTAAAGTTACATAGTCTAGAGTAAGTTAAGTCAGATTCCAGTAGCTGCCAACCGACAGGGTGTTAAGCATTACATTAAGTTGTTACCTTGGCAATCCATTGATACGTGAGTCTTTCACATAAATTGCACTGCGCCCCAATGAAGGAGAAGACTTTTCCAATTCTGATTTCAGACCCTGTAATCAGTCCCTAGAATGAGTAAATTGTCAACTGGGTCCACCATCCCAGGGATGAAGGCCAGATTTTATCAAGAAAAATATCATTAAAAATATTACACAGTATTTTCAATGAGAATCTAGAGAAGGGAAAATGGTAATTCCAGACATGATTAGATCATTAGTAACAAAATGGGCAAAAAGATTTGACATCAGCTCAGTTTGCCAACTAAGCACTCACCAATCCATCTGGCAAAGTTAGGGATTATTGAACAGGTTCAAAATTGGACAAGATCAATTTAATTTTATAAAGAATCAAACGTGAGAACTTGACACAATGTCTGAAACAGCTTTAAGAATAAAGTGAGATCAGCAATGATTTTGAAAACAAAACTTACGTGTTTTAACCCTTCGTGTAAATGATTGACCTCATGTGATATGTGGCATTTTAGAGAGTAAACCGACTCTGTCTCTGTGCTTTCTTCACCACTTTCTGCACAGTGCACCCTATTAACACCAAAATATAGATGAATAAATGAGTCAATCATCTTTCAGGTTTTTCCACAGTTATGCAATGAAAGACCAAATGTACTATAAGTGCTTGCTGCTCTACCAGAAAGTAAAAAAACTAATGTTGGGCATCAACAGCCAAATAAAACAACAAAATACATAGTATCTACTTATTCAGAGTACAATTCAAACTCAAAAGCCCAACTATGCTGCAATATAACTCTCTTTAATACTAGAAACCATACCCACTAGATGGTTACAGACATGATTTGTTTATTAATGATTTCCTAAGTAGTAACTGTAAAATACAGTAAGAAACAAAAATTAGTAAAGCCCCATGGTTACCAGAGACAGATATATCAAGTGTGACCATGTGCATAGAAAAGTAGGTGTTATTTTTCCTTTCAGAGGAAAAATTTAATAGCTCACTGGACCTTGTGAAAACGGATATATCATAAATGTTTCTTAAAATATGCTACAATGACAGTTGGCCAATTAATGCTTGATCAAAAATATACAGCAGAAGGCTTATATATTCAAAAGCGAAATCAGAACTAATCAATCTTATTACCTGCTACTCCCTCTGTCCTCAAAAGGATGACTAAAGGTACAATTTTTTTTTGTCCTTAAAAGGATGAGCTAAGGTACATAAAATGAAGGGTAAGTATGTAATTTAGTGGACTCTATTAGTATAAAAAAATAAAAGTGTTTATCCCTTTATGTAATCTTGTGAGGCCACTAAGGATAAATTGAAACTTTTTTTTACTCTCTTTCCTAAACTTTACTTTTCTTAATATGTGTGAAAAATATACTTTGTTCATCATTTTGAAGACAAAGGGAGTATAATAGTAATGAAATTGTATTTTTCAAGAAACAGTTGACTTCGTCGTAATTCTCATCAACATATTAATAGAGTTTCGTCGTCTTACCAAATTCATCATTAGCAGAAAGGGAAACAATTCTTCCAAGAATTTGGATTTAAAGATCATAACCCCTTCAGATAGATAAAATGAAACTATTTCCATGCATATGGAATGTCTGTAAGATTGTAAGATGCTTAGATGTTCAAACTATTCAGGAATTTAAAAAATATTACCGACATTTTTACTTCTTTTTTAGTGAAAGAGTGAGTGAGCGACTGATTTAGAGAAAGAAAAAAAGGAAGCCACCACACATTTAACAGTTTAATGAGCAATGTTAGAGCCAACATATCCTACCCAAGATCGTTGCATAAAACACTGAAGAAATCAAAGATAGATATAGACTTTGAAGCATAGTCGCCATGGCGACGCCTAGGCATCCAAGCGATGGAGAACCTGCCATGGCGAGGGTCGACTTGAGGTGGAGTTGCTAAGACATGCGCCTAGGTAGCTTGGCGTCTCACGGCGGCGCCTCACCTTGGTAGTTCTGGCCCAACTTAAATGTTTAACTCATTGACCCATGATATTAACCCATGACTCATCGATTAAAAAAAATAATAATAATAATATAACCCTTATCTGCATACTACAATCACGTTTGCAGCATCTCCGAAGTTTGGATTCGATCGCGACTGATTTGGACTCAATCACAACTTCTTCGACCCATCACAGCTCTGGCGACTCCATCGCAGCCCATCGGAACCATCATCGACGATTGTTATTGGCGGCAACTGAGTTGACCGTGACCCAGCCTTCTCTCACACAATTTCTTCTTATTCTTCTTTCTTTGTTTTGTTTTGCTCTGACATTCTCTCACACACACATCCTTGACCCAGCTTCCCTCTAGTTCTCTGTAAATCTATTCTATGTTACTCTCTCTCCTTCTTAACCCTGTTTCTATGCTACTCTTACCCTTCTTTCTTTTTTCAAAAAATATATTTTTAAAGGAATTTCATCTAATATCTGTCATGCATAATTGCATATACATATGCCAAGTGTCAGCTGTCAACTAAATAATGCCAAGTTGATGTACGATGTACCCTAGATAATGCCAAACTAATGTATTCATTACAATGAATGTGTAAAACAATACTTAACCCCAAGTTAAACGTTAGGACATAATTTTTTTAAGACTTATATTTTATCCTTGCAAATACATAAAGCTTAATTAAATATATAAAGAACAGTTAGCCACTTAAGTTACTACATTTAATGTGTTTTGTGAATTGTGATTATACTTTAAAGTTTAAAGTTTAAACAGTACAAAATTATGTGAGAGGTGATTCGACTTTTTAATAAGTTATATTTATTGCTTACCCTTTTTTTGGGTACAATTTACAAAGTGTAAACACTATCTATTAAATGTTGAGTGTGAATGGTTACTACTTACTAAACTAGTAATATACTAATACATTCACAAGTAAAAATAAAAATATGTCAATTGTCTTTTATATTTCTTGATGAGTTTGCTTAAACGATATTTAGAAACTAGTGTAGAGAGTCTAGATATTATTTTGGTTTGCTATGTGGTGTTTTATTAGTTATTAGACTAGTAATATGTGATGGTTGGTTGCAACTTTATTTTCTATGGTGCAGTGTTCTAAAAATTGACCTAGGGGACGCCTCGCCTAGGCCCAAGGCAGTGAAAAAAACACTCCAGAAAATTAGGCGGCGCCTAGACGGAGAGGTTTTTTTTTAATAACTATCCAAACCAGATCTTGATATATTTATTTTTCTAAAGATTTACCATATTCATAATGCAGGTTGTAACATATCAAATCACAACAAGAAGTGAACAAGATCAAGTCAAAATGGATAATTTTATTATAGTTGTAACTTTTAGAACTAGTACCAACTTCAAATTATATAAATGATGATACATTTGTAATATTTAGTTTAATACAATATAATTCTTAAATTTATATTTAGTTTCTTAAATTTTAATATTGAATTGAATTCTTGAAATTTTAAATTTTATTATTTAATAGCAATCTTGTTTATGAATAAAACTAATACGTTAAAGATATGTGTTTGAACTTTAAGCAAATGCCTTTATTATCTTTATTATAGATTGTTTTACTTTATATTATTGTTTTGTTTGGATAAATGTAAGATAAAATATTAAAATTGGCTTAAAATAAAGAATCCCGCCAGAACATTGATGTGGTGTTTGTTGAATTCTTCATTTTTTCTACTAATTTTTAATATCAAGTGCTTTATTTTTGGATTGTTATTGTTAAATATTTACATAATTGTGTTTTTAATGTTATTCCATGGTGTTATGTTTTAGGTTTTAATGTATATGAAATTTTATAGCCAATAATATACTTGTTAAGTAAAATAAATAATATATAAATTGCACATTGTAAACGACTTGTCAACATACGGACATCATGGCGGTCGCCTGGGCGTCCTGGCAACCGCCATAACTCGCCATTGCGACGTGACAACTATGCTTATAAGCTTACAATTTATTTCTTAAGAAGATAACTCTTACAAGGAGTTGAGACTTAAGAATAACCTTAATGCATTAGAACTTGCATAGCATCTAATAATGGAAAGTATGTATTGTTAATGAAAATGGGGAGCACAATGAAAAAGGTCAAGAAATATCGAATCAAATGGACAATAACATTTATCAAAAGTTTTCTGGTTCACTGGCTTTGTAAGACGACTGCCATGGAGGAAAAAGCACATCATGAAAGAGCAAAAGGAGATACATAACATACAACACAAAAAAAGTATCATATCGTGTGTTATCCACAAGCAATTTTTTCCAATGAATAAGCATTTAAGAAAGATCAATATATATGTAAATTCCACAAAAGAAGCATAATTAATATCAAACAGATAACATCACGTAATGCAAAACCTTTTCATCTGACCAAATTAGGACCCAGAGTAATTAATAATATGATTGCTTATCTAAAATAATTCATAACAAATAAATTACCTGCTAACAAGTTCAACGCCGAAAAGTCCCTTTACCGCATCAAGATTTTCGCTGCACATAATTGTTATACACACTTAGAATTTTAACAAGGTAACAGTTTTCTGAGCAGTAGGATATATTCAAAAGTATGCCTCATCATATAATAAAGCATAAGTATGCTAGTTCAGCTAACAAATTTATAAGTTAGACCGAAAGAAAGAGGTAAAAGTTTTTAATTCACATTCCTGGAACTGGAGCCAAATACCCATAATTTATGTTGGCAATTTGCCCCAAAACGACAATATACACCACACTAGTTCCTAATAATTAAAAAAAGTAGAAGGAACAAACATATATATATATATATGTGTGTGTGTGTGTGTGTGTGTGTGTGTGTGTACCAACAAAAGATGCCAGTTTAAGATATCCAAGTCCAAGACAGATGGTGTTTGCAGTCAATTCTTCAAAAGTCAAAAATATTTTCACCGATTTCATAGATCAATCCATCAAGTATATTACAGCCGCTAAATTACCTAGAATTTGGTGTTCTAAGAGACTGAGAAAGTGTGTACAAAAGTTGTGTCCAGCATTCTTCGGCATCCTGTCCGTTATATAAAGATGTAAAACAAAAGGCACAACAGCCAATTCAAAACATTAACTAAATATGATGCGGTGAAGAAATTAAATAAACCTGTTGCATAAAGGCCCCATTATTCAGCTGGCCGAATTGAGGAAACTTTTTCCGTAAAACCTGCAAACGAAAATAAAGTAAGATAAAACCATATATGGGAACCGGTTATCTTAAACACTATCAAAGACATATTTTACCAAGCAAGCTCAACTGTAAGCAATCTCAAAGTAGCAAAGACATGTAAACTTCATTTGAGATAAGACTTCTAAAGTAGATAAAGTTCCATGTTCTATGGGCCAAAGGCAAGTGCATAGTGATGATCAACTATATTACTGTTCTCTTCGTCCATAATAAAGAGATGGGAGAGCAACCCTCCCAAGGGAAATACAATACTGGTAAGGATCACAACAAATCATATATGGCCAACCGACCATCTTAATCATAATATCACTAAGAAGCAAGAAGCATTTTGGAAAGTAATGAACTCCATTCTGGAGAGAAGCAAGCTTCCTTAACCTCTAACTTCAAGAAGCATAACTTTTATGCTAAGGTCACAAATTAATAACAGCGTATTATACAGAAATTTGCAGACTCACTCACATGCCTTGTTTCAACCACGAAGTAACTAATCTGTAGCCTATTGTATAATCTTCTATTTTACTCCTTTCAATAAAACGATCAACATACCATCCAAAACTGCATTGGTGCAACTGGCTTGACATTTTTATCAAGCTCACCAAATAAATCCCGTGTTGCAACAGTCAAGAGATGAGACGGCTGATCCAAATCGTTGCTTCTACCAGAATGTGGATACCTGATCAGAACAATAGATTGAGAGTAAATTTTTAGTCATTTAAGTAGAAAATTCCCAAACATATGAAGATTGAAGACCAAATTTCCAGGCGAATTCTGAATGCAATATGTTTGTTTCGTTGTTTGCTCACAAAACAAATAATTTACTTGATTAAAGCAGTCTTTAGCTCTGGAACCGAATGCAAGCATTGTACAGTGGAGTTCATGTAACAGGTATTCCCAAGATTAAATAAGCCAGCTGAATGACCCTGCAAGCAGATTTGGTATTGACTAAAGCTTTAAAAGTAGGAATTAAAAGCATAATTAATCTACAAACTAGCAGTAAACCTTCTTCTTTATAGTCTGGTAGGAAAAATAAGGATACATGTTACTCTGAACTAACTAGTTCAGTAAATAGAAAGACGACTCGTGAACTCAGGGACAATGGTCTATGACACACTGAGCCAGATAGTATATGTCATCAACCTAAAAAGGGAATGCAGGGTGAATCTAACTAAATCAGCTAGACAGACATTTATTTCACTAGAATGCAACAACTATTCAGTTGCAGATCCAAACATCACGCCTTTGCTTAAGATGGGTTGAAGCACGTGCAGTATAGAATATGAAAAATTGAAAAGTGACGCGGATTCTTCTTGTAAATTGATCTCAAACAAAATTATAATATCAGTGATTTGGAGGTACAAAGAATTGTTTACTTTCCACTTTTTGATTTAAGTGAATTAGGGATTGAATGCTTCAGAGACAATTTAAATTTTAAAAGAAAGGAGAGTGGCTACCCTGTATTTAGAGGAAAACATACTCTAAGATATGTTTGTTTACAAAAAAGTATACTTGGGATTGGACTATTTGTCTTAATTTAACACTACTTCGGACTATTTTATCCTATGATGGGGCAATTAATAGTCCTATGGACTATTTTTTGTCCTGCCTAAGGCTATTTATGAAGGATTATATAGTCCCATGATAAATGTGGGATTAATAGTCCCCTACTTTTACGCTATCAAATGACTTTATGGGATTAATAGTCCCTCGTCAAATGATTAAATAGTCCGAAGTAATATTAAATTAAGAGAAATAGTCAAATCTCAAGCATACTTTTTGCAAACAAGCATGACCTACAGTTAAAGGGGGAAAAACAAATAGAGGGTGGGGATCAAAAGAGAATGTTGGTAATGATAAAGAATGACAAAAAGGAGAAAAATATTTCTCATAATCAAGCAATATTCCAATGTAGTAAAGCCACCTTAACATTATAAAAAAACATCAGTTGCACTAATGAAAATGGTACAGCATTCCTACCAAATATACAGGGATAAAGGAGTTAAACTTCAAATATGTGTATAATAGAAAAGCAAAAAACCTTACCACAGCAACCACTTGTTCTTCTTCCGGAAGGTCTTCCATAAAAACAGGGCCCTTCTCTGGGGCCTTCACAATCTCATCTGCTGTTCCCATCATCATCAATTTTTGACCCTATACAAGCGAGAAGCATTATAGCAACAACCAATTCCATGAGTAAGCTTCACGTGCAACATAAATATCACTCACCTCTTTCACTCCTAATGTTGACCAATCTGCATCATCCTACATTGTCAATGAACACGCCAAAAAGCTTAACAGCAGCATTCAGATTAATCATAATTTACAGAGCTATCTAAAATGACATTATAAACCATACAAAATGTAACAAAAACTCTTTACTAGCATTTACAAACTTGTCACCTTTAATAAACCACCTTTCACCATAATCTTCTGCCTTTCTGGAGGTACTCCTGTTAGGTCATATAACTGACATTTGAAAACATATGGCGGCTGGCTAGTATCAATTTCCACAGCTGAAAATAGCTCTTTTTGCCATTTTACACTTACTGCACATATATTACCCAGCTGCCATGTCAATAACATCAAAAAGAGAACCTTAATGTAGTTCATAAAGTTTCCAAGCCTGCCCAACGGGCATTATAGTGTTTTAAAGCTATAACCAGAACCAAGTTCACTTACGAGTCAATAACATGGAGCTTTGACATACTTTAGTGGTCAAAGGTAATCAACAGTAAATATCAAAACTTATTTGAGGACCACAAATTTGATCCCTTAAAGTTTAATTTGTATGATCAGTTCAAAACCGCAAAAAAAAAAATCATAAAAATGATACCTAAATATGGAGCGGAGGGAATCCAAAAAGGACTTGGGCCAATCCCAAAATTTAGTAGACAAGGTCTAAGGTAACTGATTTATGTGTTCCACACACACAGACTAGTATGTTCACACCCGATACAAATGTGTTCACTAATATTTTCCAGAGTCTACTGTAGACTACAAAATAAAGTACAGCTACTCAAGTTTGAGTTAATTTTAAATTGATAGAAATGTGTCTAAACAACATAGTTTTACAATATATTGCACGTGAGATCAATAATTCGAGTAACTTCAATTGTCCTAGACCCAAATAGCTTGGAAGTGAACTCTGAGATTTAAACTAAAATCATTACTATATATAAATAAAACTGAAAGCTCAAGCTGTGTCTCAGATTACAGGAAACGTAAGGATGAATAACAGTTAAGAGCATCGGTGATACAATCCAAAAGACACTAATGATTGTGCACATAAATGATTAAACTTTCTTTCAAATCAGCTCAAAACTGACCTGTCGGCATGGCTACAGATAGAGATAGACTTGGAATTCGCAGGATCGGGAGAGACTTCTATTGTGTTCTTCGTTCGTTCGTTCTTCTTTCTCTGCTCTTTACTTGCACAAAAGGGCAAAAACCAGCGGAAATAATAGAGAGAGCGACGGATAAAATTGTACAAACATTTATTTGATTTGATGTACTTGGCTGGGCCTCTTATTTAAGCCTTCCAAGCCAAATCCTAACGAGTCCGTCGGTCTATCTGGAACAAAAGCCCAAGTAGGTTTTCGGTCTTCGGTTTTCACGTTTTTTTTTCTAAGGTGAATTTGCATTTAATTTATATATATTTTGAGACAATGTTATTTGTAACTCTAGTCAAAGACTCAAAATCTAACATAATTGAAACTAGTATATAAACATAAATACATCCTCCATTCCGGAATATAAGATCATATTAATTTGTGAAGTAAAAATATTTTGAAGCTCGAAATTTATATAGTTTAAAAAAATTTAAGTTAATATAATGATAAATAAAAAGTATTACTCATTATAAAATTTATTGTTTCATAATTTTTAATAAATTATCTTAATTTTAAGTTTAAAAATGTTTCAAAATACCTATCAAAATTTAATAATTATTTTATAATATAGAACGAAATAAGTGTATCACATCTTTTAAATTTTATTAAATTTCTTATTAAAATACATTAGATACTAAAACCTATCACTTGATTTGGGACCAGATACCTTTCTATTCATTTTTTCTTTTTTCGGGCCTGGGGGGAACAATATTTTTAGTATTTGTTTCACACTCTTTCTTTTTTTATTTTTTTCAGTCCAAATGATATTTGTGACTTATGAATATTTTTAGTATATGTTTCAAACTCTTTTTTATTTTATTTTTTCAGTCCAAGTGATATTTGTGACTTATGAATGTTTTTAGTATATGTTTCACACTCTTTTTTATTTTATTTTTTCAGTCCAAATGAAATTTGCTTAGCAGTCGTGTTTCATTTAATTGGTGTGAAGAAACATAGCTTATTACTTCATTTATTTCAAAATTAGATATACAATTTGACTTTTGAGGTAAAACAACGACATTAAATTTTAAATTGATGTAAATGCATTTAATTTTAGTTGATACAATTATTATAATTGTATAGTACATAGCAAAAATTATAAATCAAAAAATTTATTTCATTGTAAACTTCTATGAGCGTTGCCAATTTTGAAGTTTAATATATCATCGTTTGACTGCAAAAGTCAATTTATATCTCTAATTTTAGAAGATATGGAGTATTATTTTAGTTGTAATATATTTTCGGCAAATATATATTATTTACATATATAAAAGGCATGTCATGTATCTATATATAAGAAATAATCTAGTAATTAACGAATTATTTTGAAATTTTTCATTTTATCCAGATTATTTCTTCTCACTTAATATGAAAATACATATAGATTCAATGCTCCACTTAATACTGAAAATAAAATAAATTAATGAATCAATACAATTTACGCATAAGCATTTAATAATTATACGTGCTTATATTTCTTAACCTTCCAATTACATACTAAACTCCTAACAATATATTTAGATAAATTATCCATTGATTTGTCTTGAAGGATAATGAACAATATGCAGCCTAACCAAGCGAGATTAATGATATTTTATTATTGCTGGGCCATGATTATTTGGGCTTATTGGGCTACACTTATTTGGGCCTTTGAATATTGGGTCATCATTTAAATAAGGTTTTATTTGGGCTTGGGCTGAAAATTATTGTCATGGACAGGTGTTGGATTATGGATCCAACACCTTAATTAATGAGGATTTGGCATAATCCTGAGTTAGTGGAAAACATGATTTGATATGGATTGCATGCAATTAGATGAGATCATAAAAGGTGTTACATGCAAGGCGATGAGATTAATATAAAAGTACAGAGCACTACATGGAAAAGGTACATGCAAATTTACTCTACAAGATACTAGAGCACACAATCTCCATTGTTAACCTTACTTCCGGCCTGTACTTACTCTCACACCGGAGCTATCCCCCGGTGGCCCAAGCCGTCAAGCTCTTGGTGTTGACTCATTTTTTGTGCAGGATTGGACGCGCTTTTCGGTGATCGAGGCGCGTGGAAAGATCTTGGCGTTAACATTGGCGCTAGAAGGAGGGCTTTTTTCCTAGTGTTTCTGGTTTTCAATCACATATATTGAACATCTTACATCGGAAGTTATGGTGAAAAGTAGGACAATCACAGCTGAAAGGCAGCCAACGACTGCAAGCTCTTCTCTACAGAGAATTTCTGTAAAGGATAGGCTGGGCCATTCAAAGAGTATCCATGACAGACTTGGGTCACAAGATACTCCGGAGGGATCTCATGCAAGAAACTATGATAATGTCAAAAGAAAGTTATTTTCTACTGCTAGTAAAGGGTCTGATAAGGATCGAAAAAGGGTAGAAGGTACACCGCCTAGAACCCAACACCGAGAAGGTCAGGCAAACAAGACATCTACTCTGGCTAAGATGGCACAGGAAACTGACAGCTTTGAAAGTACTTCTGCAACAAAGGGAGGAGATTTCCAAACAAATGGTTCTTATGGCTGGAATGGAAGATGGGGCATCCAGTTATACTCTACCCAAAGAACGTGGCAGGTCTCCGGGAGGACGAATAAGGAAAGATGAAGATTCCAGACGTTTTGAAGGTAGGCTTCGGAGCCATTCTCCTGACCGAAGTAGAGTATGGGATCGAATTCCCGAAGGTCCAAAGAGGGCACCCCGCCCTGAGGATTCTCAGGACGACGATAATGGTAGGAGACGAAGCAGATCAAGAGGACGTACTCCCGAAGGTTCAAAGAAGGTACCTCGCCTTGAATATTCTCTGTACAGTGAAAAGGATAGACGCCGAAGCAGATCAAGAGGTCGTTCTCCTAAGAATCCAAAATGGGCACACCGCACTGTGGATTCTCGCTTCAGTAGAAGTGACAGACGAAGTCCCTCAAGGACATCCAATTCGGATGGAAAAGGCCGAACTGAACAGAAGAAGAAAAGCTCCCCGAAGACAGAAGTTTCTCCGCAGCCCGAAGGAGTTGAACTCTTAGTCAAAGAGGTGAAGGAGCTTCGGAGGCAACTGGCAGAAGTTCAGCAAGGGAAAGAAAGTTCGGGTAAAAAGGCATCTCCTTTCTCTTTGGAAATTCTTCGGGAGAAGGCGGATCCTAATAAAAAGCTTCCTTATATGGAAAGTTACGATGGCTCAGAGGATCCGTATGACCACAGCCAGGCATTTGATAGGCTGATGGATTATTATGACTATTCGGATGCAGCTAAGTGTCAGACTTTTGTGACTACGTTAAGAAAAGATACAAGGCAATGGATGGGGACTTTGGCTCCAGACACAATTTCGTCCTGGGCTGATTTATGTGACAAGTTTAATCTCGGTTCGAAAGTAATAAGAGGAGAGAAAAGCCCACAGGGTCGTTGACACAGATTAGACAGTATCCGAATGAGACTCTAGGCCAGTAAGTGAAGAGGTTCAGAGAAGCAGTGGGACAGGTAACAGACCTCAATGATCTTCAGGCTGTGGGGTTATTTCAAAACGGCTTAGATTTTGGTGAAGTCCGAGAAGTTGGTGAAGAAGTTGATGTTTAACCATCCGAAGAGCTTGACTGAAGCATTCGAAAAGGCAGAAGGTTTCATTGTGGTAGAAGAAGCAATGTACAGCCTAAAGCAGGGTCCTTCGAAAAAGGCAAAGGAGAAAGACAAGGAAAAATATGATGGTAATCAGAAAAAGAGTGGCGGCAACAATGATCGATCTGATGGGAATCAAAAGAAATATAACAATAATTGGGGATCGAGAGGAAGTCGTCCATCTTTTCTGAGTCAGAAGGTAAATAAGGTGTATACTCAACTTAATACAGATCGGGTTACTATTCTGGATCAAATAAAGGACCAGCCCTATTTCGAGCAGCCTCGAGATAATCTTAAACCAGGGTCTGGAAATCCTTATAAGTACCTGTGATTACCATCAGGCGGCTGGGCATGATACGAATTCTTGTTGGAATTTGAGAGAGTTCATTGAAAGAAAAGTCCAAAGTGGTGCTTTGGTTCAATATGTGGTAGGACGAGAGCCCCATAATGAGCAGCCGAGGAATAAAGGGCATGTTCAGACTGCCCAACCAGAACAGCCAGTTCAGAATCAACCGGTGAGACATGTTGTGGATGTAATTACTGGAGGTAACATTAACAAAGTTGTCGGAAAGAAGCGACGAGGATATCTGGATTCAGTGATGACGATGGCGAGGTAAACCCCCGAAGACTGAAAGGGCGTACCCAGGTTTGGTGATTTCCTTCACAGATGACGATTACCCTTTAGAACCGATCGAACCACATGAAGGAGCTCTGGTAATTACTGCACAAGTAGGTTCGATGGACATGAAGAGGACGATGATAGATAATGGGTCTTCGGTGGATATTTTGTATGCACATGCCTACCAGAGGATGCACTTGGATGGAAGAAAGATGAAAATTGGGCAGGAGGCTCCTCTATATGGGTTTAGTAATGATCCGGTCAAGATTGCGGGGACTATTGAGCTGCCAGTCATCTTCGGGACGGCTATACAGCGGGTGGAAATTATGTGTAAATTTTATGTAGTGCATGTGGACTCGGCATACAATGCCATTTTGGGAAGGCCTACTTTGACAGCTCTTCAAGCCGTGACATCGATTCCCCATTTCAAAATTAAGTTTCTGACGCCACATGAAGTTGGGGAAGTTACTGGAGATCTGGACTTGGCGAGGAGATGTTATCGGAATACTTTGATTACTTCGGGTGTAGGGGTTAGTAGGCAGAAACAAACCATGGCTATTAAAATTGAGCCGTTTACAGAAAGCAGTACAGAGCCATTGGTTATGCCAGCGGAAGAAACCGAAGAGATTGAACTAATTCCAGGAAAGAAGGAGAAGACTGTGAAGATAGGTTCGGGACTGCCGGAACTTTTTCGGACGAACCTGATGGAGTTACTTCGGTGATATGTTGATATCTTTGCTTGGGTCCCCAGTGACATGCCTGGGGTGAGTCGTAAGGTTGTCGAACATAGATTGCATATGGACCCAACGAAGAAGCCAGTTCGGCAGAAGAGAAGGATTTTCGCGCCAGAAAGACAGAAGATAATTGACTAGGAAATTGCAAAGTTGTTGTTAGCAGATTTTATATTTGAGATCGATTATCCATAATGGATGGCGAATGTAGTTCTGGTGCAGAAGCAGAATGGAAAATGGCGAGTTTGCATAGATTACACTGATCTGAATAAGGCATGCTCGAAGGATTTTTATCCTCTGCCTCACATCGATCAACTTATTGATGCGACTTCGGGGTATGCCTTGCTCAGTTTTATGGATGCTTTCTCAGGATATCATCAGATTTTTATGTGTAAAGAGAATATCCTGAAGATAGCTTTTATCACTCATCGGTCAGTGTATGCATATAAGAAGATGGCATTTGGCTTGTTGAACGTGGGGGCTACTTATCAGAGGATGATGAACTACGTCTTCACAAAACAGTTGGGAAAGAACATGGAGGTCTATATTGATGATATGATTGTCAAGAGTATATAGAGTCGAGGTCATCTAGGACGATTTGGAGGAGTGTTTTCAGACGGTTCGTCATTACAATTTGAAGTTGAATCCGACCAAGTGCACCTTCGAACTTGATCAGGTAAATTCCTAGGTTATTTAGTTAGCAAAAGGGGAATAGAGGCAAATCCAGAGAAGATCCAAGCTATTTTGGATATGAAGTCTCCACAATCCTATAAAGATGTTCTGCGTTTGACGGGTCGAATAGCAGCTCTAAGGAGATTCCTGTCTAAGTCGGCAGAAAGGTGTCTGCCGTTCTTTGACTCGTTTAAAAGGGCCGAAGAATGCTAAGACATTTCAGTGGACTTCAGAGTGTGAAGATTCTTTCCAGGGAATAAAGAAGTATTTGTCTTCGGCGCCTTTGTTGGTGAAGCCAGTTCTTGCTATTTGTATTTGGCGGCAAGTTCGTTGGCAGTGAGAGCAATTTTGGTGCGAGAGATTGGGGGTAAGCAGCACTCGGTTTATTATGTAAGCCATGCCCTAAGGGGTGCAGAGACAAGGTATCCGAACCTTGAGAAGTTTGTCTTCGTCTTAATAATAGCTAGTCGAAAACTTAGGCAATACTTTGAAGGTCGGTTAATAGTGGTATACACAAATCAGCCACTAAAGAAGGTGCTGGGAAAGCCAGAAATTTAGGGGAGACTCGCTGCGTGGACAATGGAGCTGTCTCAGTTCTTTTTAGAGTATCATACTCGGACAGCTATTAAAGGTCAAGCCTTAGCTGATTTTGTGGTAGAATGTTCATTCTTTGAAGCTGATGAGAGGTTGAATGAAGTTGAGGGTCTAAGAAGGCAGTTGCAATGGTTCAGCAGATGCAAAATTCATGGACATTATATGCTGATGTGTCCTCTACTTCAGATGTCGGTGGAGTTAGGATCGTTTTGACGAGTCCGGAGGGATTCAAAGTACAGCAGGCCATCAGATTTGGGTTTAGGACAACGAATAATGAGGCTAAGTATGAAGCAGTATTAACAGGGTTGCGGTTGGCGAAGAGTCTGGAGGTTCAGAGGTTGATCATCTATAGCGACTCACAGTTGGTCATCAAGCAAGTTTCGGGGGGAGTATGAAGCTCGGGGTTCGAGAATGGTTAAATATCTTACAAAGTTGAAGGATCAGCTTCAATATTTCGATTCTTACGAATTTCAGGGGGTCGATTGAACTGATAATTCAATTGCAGATGCGTTGTCAAAGTTGGCTACTACTGAAGTGAGTATATTTGATGGGTCAATTTATTTAGAGACTTTGAAACAACCCTGCATCCAGCATGAAGAAGTGATGTGTGTTGAGCAATCTAATTGCTGGATGACCCCATATCTAGACTATTTGACAGATGGCGTACTGCCTTCGGATCAAATGTTGGCTAAGAAAATAAAGTATAAAAGTGCGAACTTCGTGCTTATTGATGGAGATCTTTATCGAAGGGCTTACTCCTCTCCCTTGCTGAAATGTTTGGTTCCCTCTGAAGCTGAATATGTCCTTCGAGAGGTTCATGAGGGTATTTATGGCGATCACATGGCTGCAAAGTCATTAGCATATAAGGTGCTTCGACAGGGATATTATTGGCCAATAATTTTCAAAGAGGCCATTGATTATGTGAAGAAGTGCCAAAAATGCCAGTTGAATAGTCCGATCCCACATCAGCCACCCGAAGAGCTGTACCCGGTCTTGTCTCCTATACCTTTTGTTGTTTGGGGGGTGGATATAATGGGTCCATTGCCAAAGGTAAAAGGGCAAGTCAATTTTGTTGTAGTGGCAATTGATTATATGACTAAGTGGGTGGAGGCGAAACCGCTTAGGGCAATCACGGAGCAAGAATGCCTGAAGTTTTTTAAGAAGTATGTGGTGTTTTGTTTTGGTATTCCTATGGTGGTAGTTTCGGATAATGGACGCCAGTTTGTTGGTTCAAAGTTTGAAGCATTCTTAAAGGAGTTGGGGATTCAGCATCGAAAGACTTCGGTTGCTCATCCGCAGTCTAATGGGCAAGTTGAAGTAACTAACATAACTCTCCTGAATGGGATTAAGAGAAGACTGGATGAAGAAAAAGGTAGATGGCCTGAGGAATTAGTTAGTGTGTTATGGGTTTATCAAACTACACCAAGGACTACAACGGGGGACTCGCCTTTTAGACTGACATATGGTTCAGATGCATTGGTTCCTGTCGAAATTGGGTCAACAAGTCTTCGGGTCAGTCAATTTCAGGAGGTGTACAACGATGAGGGACTTAAGGTCAATTTGGATTTGCTTGAAGAGGTCAGGGAAGCAGCCTTGGTAAAATTGGCAGCATATCAGCGTCGTGTGACTAAGCACTATAATAAAGGGGTAAAGCTTCGAAGGTTTGAAGTGGGAGATCTTGTTCTTCGGGAAGTGGAAGCTTCTACTCCTCAGAATATGGGAAAGTTGATGCCAAATTGGGAAGGCCCTTATGAGGTTGTTGATGTACCGAAGCCAGGAACTTATCGGTTGCGATCATTAGATGGGTATGAGATAAAGAATACTTGGCATGCAGGGAGGCTTCGAAAATATTTCCAGTAGGGCCAGTGTCAGAATACAAGAGTTTGTAATTATGCCAATAGTTATTAAAAAAATAGCTTTTTTCCTTCAATGCTGTTTTATCTACTGGTTGTTTGGAGGTTCGGTGGTCTGTTCATCCTAAATATGGTGAACAGAACCTGTTCATCCTAAAGATAGTGAGTAAGATCCTGATTCGTCCTAAATATGGCGAATTGGATTTTTCTAGAGGTTCGGTGGTCTGTTCATCCTAAAGATGGTGAACAGAACCTGCTCATCCTAAAGATAGTGAGTAGGATCCTGATTCGTCCTAAAGATGGCGAGCTGAATTTTTCTGAAGGTTCGGTGGTCTGTTCATCCTAAAGATGGTGAACAGAACCTGCGCATCCTAAAGATAGTGAGTAGGGTCCTGATTCGTCCTAAAGATGGCGAACTGGATTTTTCTGGAGGTTCGGTGGTCTGCTCATCCTAAAGATGGTGAGTAGGGTCCTGATTCGTCCTAAAGATGGCGAGTTGGATTTTTCTGGAGATTCGGTGATCTGTTCATCCTAAAGATGGTGAACAGAACCTGCTCATCCTGAAGATAGGTGAGTATGATCCTGATTCGTCCTAAAGATGGCGAACTGGATTTTTCTGGAGGTTTGGTGGTCTGTTCATATTATAGATGGTGAACAAAACAAGCTCGTCCTCAAGATGGCGAACAAGTTTGTTGGGAGGTTCAGTTGGATATGTTTATCCTAAAGATGGTAAACATGGTTAATTCGTCCTAGAGATGGCGAATTGGGTTGTTAAAGATCTGCTCTACACTTCGGTAATAAATAAGTGTTACTTTACATTATTACCTGAATTTATTTAAAGTGTTGAGTTCAGATTGTATATTGTTTGAATAACAGTATAGGCTAAATTTAAAAGGAGTAAAAAGGAGCAAATCATATTTCATTAAATATAAAAAAGAAATTATAATATTGTTGAATTTTTACAAGTTTATAAAGTTAAGGTTGAGGTGAGTCGTCTTCGGCATTATCCTCGTCTTCGTCTTCAGAAGAATCGAGGAGTAATGGGTTCAGAGCGACAGCAGCGAGCTTCGCTTTGCCTTTTCTTCGACCTGCTTCGTAGCCTTCAGCATACATCTGAACTATTTCATTTGTTAGTTCGGGTGACTTGTGGTATTCAGTTTGTATTTCCTTGCGGAGTTCTTCGGTAAGTGGAGGGCCAAGAGCTTTGACTTCGCGAAGTTCCTTTTCAACTCTACACCGATGTTCAAGATGTCGTCCTTCGGAGAGTTTGGTTTCGTTGATTTCTTTGGTTAGGGCCCGGTTGTTTTGTGTCAGTAGTTCGTTCACTAGTTGCAGTTCTCGGTTCTGTTCGGCGGTGGTTTGTTGAAGTGCTTTGGATGAGGCTAGTTGGTCTTTCAGTTTGGCGAAATCTTTTCCGAGGCATTCAGAATTGAAGAGGGTGTTCTCATGTAGACTTTTTTCCCTTGCCAGAGCAGACTTCAGAATGGTATTTTCTCTTCGGGCAGCATCCTATTCGGTTTCAGTTTCTTTGTACTTTTGGTAGAGTCGCCCGAAAATTCCATTTGCCTGTGGTTATTTAGAGTTAAGAGAAGGTTTCAAGAAGATATTTGTGAATAAAAATGGTTAAGTAATAATTTACTTACTCTGGCTTGGTGAGTCATGCCAGCTTCGAGTAGGTCAGAAAGGGAGCAATTGCCGAAGTGATGGTCGTCAGTGTCGAGCACGAAGGCGTTTTAAAGCTGTAAAGGGAAGTTTTCATTTCTGTCTGGCCATAAGGTGGGCGAATGTACAGCTTCAGGTATGGTTGCGGAGGAAGAAGATGGTCGTTGTGGAGAAAGTATTGGTTGTTTGGGTGGAGGTGGTGATGGTTGGATGTCTGAAGAATGTTTTCTTTTTCGGATAAGGGGAGAACTGGGTTCGGCTTGTTCTTTCAGGTTCTTCTTCGGGTTCATTAATTTCAACTGAATTGGTTGGAGGTTGGCTAATTTCAAAAGGAGGTATTCTTAGTTCTTCGGCAGAAAGAGGGGTAATTTTGGCTTTTTTCTTTTTAGTGCGGAGAATTTGGGTGCTTTTGGCGATGGGCATATCAAGGAGACTTCCATTAAGCGTGGGGACTGGAACATGTTTTGGTTTTTTGACAGCTCTTTTCTTTAGACGAGGTTGGCTTGTCTCTTCGGTAAGGGTTGCCTGGGTTAGTTCAGTATTTTGGGGTTCGATAGGAGTTTGGGTTGGTTTGGTTGAAAGAAAATTTTCTAGTTCTTTTCGGTCGATGGAAGTAGGTTTGATGAGGGATACTACAAAAAGTGAAGAAGGATATTTCAGAATTATTACTAAAGGAAATTAGAAAAATTACATAAGTATTGAGTTCGGGACTTACATTTGTGGTCATACAACCACTGCTTGTTTACTTAGAAGTCTGAAGCTTCATTCCTTCTGTTAGAGTTTATGCCCTAGAGGCCAATTCTTTGATGTAATTGCTTAACATTTTTGATATTATATTTGATTGAATAAATGAATTATTTTATTATGGTTTTATTTAATGCGTTATATAAATGTTAACATAATAAAAGTCCTTAGAATAGTGATACAAATTATATGACTTCAAGTATGTGACTTGAACATGAGATCATATAATTACAATTAGTATCATTACTCTTAAATGTCCCTAGTCGAGTGTCATTGTTAATGGGACAACAATGATACATCGAGACTAATATGTGGATTGACTGATGACCAAATCTCATTGGTCATAAATATATGAGATATTGAGTTAATGCATAGGTACATGTTAGAGAACAATGTACTGGACAGACCCACCATGAGAATTCTACGTGGAGCATTATGCAAAGTGTCATAAGCAATTCTCATAGTGACAATGATATAATAATCCTCCGACCTGAAATCACTATATTACTACACGGGAATTTATGTACTTTGATATCATCGAAGGTCACCTTTAATAGGGTAGACAATAAAGGTGATTATTGGGTACATCATGAATCGTGTGAGGAATATGAGTGATCTAGATGGAATTTAACCCTCCTATATATTAGGGGTGATATCCATAGGCCTCTTGATTGAGTAAAACTATGAAATGCATGGCCATGCTCAAATAGTGATTTGTTTCATATAGTCTACTCATCGATCAAGAAAACTCAGATTAAATTATGAAGAGTATGACATATTCCATGCCTCGAGTTTAATCTAGGATGTCAAGGTTAAAAGGATTAAATTACATTGAAACATTGGTCACGAAAAGATTGTATCGAATCACATATCTTATTATTATTTGGGTAGCAGTGATGCATTACTAGATGCCGCTCACTGTTTATAATTTTATAATATGATTTTAAAATTATTGCCAATATAATAATAACCTATAGGGTCACACACTTAGAACGTAATTAAAAGAAAATTAATTTAAATTGTAAGGATTTAAATATATCAATATGATTGATAGTATTTAAATTAATAGGATAATTTGTATATATATGTATATTAATTAAGTAAGACTTAATTAAGATATAATATATATATAAATTTGAATTTTATTTTTCTAATTGGATTAGGTTTTGGTTAATACCTTTAACTGCTATATATATATATATATGATATATCAGCAGTTTTTTGGGTATTCATTATAAACCCAAACCCTAGCCGCTCTTAGAGAGAGACTAGAAAAAAAAACTTCGAAAGTCCAGATCTTTGGCGGCTAATACCGCAGGGTTCCTTGCTGCAGATCGTGCGACAATTCGCGGGACGTTTGTGTGGATACCGTAGAAACGCAGTTCCTTTGAATTGCGTTGAAGATTTGAAGCTGTTCCAGAATCTCCATCGTCTCCGTTTAGGCTTGAATAATCTGTAAAACAAATCTAAACCTCTGAATTAATATGTTTTCGCATGGATCCTGTTTTAGTGTTTCAAATTTTTTTTAATTTCCACTGCGTTTATGTGCCGAAATACCTACACCTTCATAGGAAGTTTCTCCAGAAGCTTCGTCATCTCCATCACGCGTTCCTCAGAGATGTCGCCGAAGTCGGCAGAGAGGCGTTTAGCAGTAGTCTAGTCAGGGACGGAAGAGATTTCAGGTCCTTTGACAAAAAACCAATCCTTATGCCACCCTTTATTGCTTGAAGGGGTGTCCATCAGGGGGCGCTTCTCGAATTTAACATTAGATTTTGAGGATTGCTTGCTCAACATTTTGAAACCTCGTTCACGAGAGTTGCCGGCTGTGAAGAGAGTGAAGAAAAAATCGATAGAGGGTGGAATCCCTATCTCGTGGCAGAAGGCGATGAAGGTAAGGATGTGGATATAGGAGTTAGGGACCAATTGGGCAAATCCAACGCCCACGAACCCTAGAAGGGTGATGATGAAGGCAAGGAGGGGAAAACGAACCCCTTTCTCCAAGAGGGTGAGGTGCATAGCAGTCCAGCCTTCGGGACGGTGGTACATTCAGTCGGTAGGGATAGGCACTCTCAGGTGGTGAGTGGCTGGTATCTGGTAGCGTTCTCGGATGATACAGATATCATCCTCTGTAATTTCAGAGAGGGTATTGGCGTAGGGGTATTGTTCTTCATTCTGAAATTCAAGAGAAGGTAGGTGGAGAATTTTTGCTGGATGATGGGGTAGATTTGGGGTTTGCCTCTAGTATGACTTTGGTGGGGGTTTGAGCAGCTGAAATGTGAGCCAGAAGGGTTACAAGAATGGAAGTGGTGTTATCTGGGTTCTGAGAAATCATTGGTGACAGGTTGCATAGAGAGAGCTGGAGGTAGGAGAAAGCAAGAGCACTTTAAAATTCAAATGGACAGGTGAAACCGTCTAATTTGAGGGAGTTGGGTTTTTATAGTGATGTCATTTCAGTTGTTTACGAAGCTCGAGGGCGGCACATTTAATGAAGATAATGATGGATTTGAAGAGTTGGCGTCTGGTTTTGGGTTCCCTACTGATTGGGTTCTGTTTGGATTCATTTGGACTCCTTTACTGCTTGGGCCAGTCTCTTGTATATTTTTTCACCAAACATTCTGTTTGATAAAAGACTGGGGGCAATGTTGGGTCATAATTATTTGGGCCTATTGGGCTACACTTATTTGGGCCTTTGGAATGTTGGGCCATTATTTAAATAAGGTTTTATTTGGGCTTGGGCTAAAAATTATTGTTATGGACAGATGTTGAATTATGGATCCAACACCTTAATTAATGAGGATTTGCATAATCCTGAGTTAGTGGGGAACATGATTTGATATGGATTGCATGCAATTAGATGAGGTCATAAAAGGTGTTACATGCAAGGCGGTGAGACTAATATAAAAGTATAGAGCACTACATAAAAATGTACATGCAAATTTACTCTACCAGACACTAGAGTACACAACCTCCATTGTTAACCTTACTTTCGGCTGTACTTATTCTCACACCGGAGCTATCCCCCTGACGGACCAAGCCGTCAAACTCTTGATGTTGACTCGTTTTCTGTACAAGATTGGACGCAGCTTTTCGGTGATTGAGGCACGTGAAAAGATCTTGGCGTTAACCATTATCATACACTTAATTCATCATTCCAGACTCGTGATATATAACAATAAATTGTAATTTGGAATCGTTATGTTTCATGAACGAGTGGGTAATATAATGAAGCATGATAACTCAAACGCCTGATCTTACCCAATAAATAGAAAACTTGGTAAAACAATGCATTTGGTCCCTACATTCATGGTTTGGATTCATTGTAATCCACATTTTTTCCTACAAATCTCCCTGTACTATTATTGAAAGTATTAATATGATCCTCAAACTATGCCAACTTATTAAATAATTTGAGATACATTTAAAAAATAAACAAAAATGATGACAAGCATTTTAGGTTCTCCCAACTGTATGTAAAAAGGGTAATAATGTATTTTCGCAATTCCTTCTTCTCAACTGTATAAATAGTTTGAAAAAAAAAACATTATATCTACAAAGTAAAAGTATAGTAAATAATAATTAAAAAAAATATATAGTAAATATAATAAGCATTTGATAAAAAAAATCCAAAAAAGGCCAAACCTTTTTCATCCTTCTCAGAGTTCTTGAACTGATGTCTGACTCCGACCACATTCTCTTCCTAAAAAACTCATCCATCATTTCAACGTACCAACAGTAACATCTCCTCCACGCCACAAATCCCCCTAATCATTTTTCCCGGCCCGAACGCAATCATCCTTGCCACACTCGAGGCCAGAGCAGTCTCGTACGCATTTAAATTCCTCTGCATCTACTCTTTTTTTTCCTACATTCCGGCGACACTTCATTTGGAGCTTTCCTAATTTACATCCATGTTAATCTCCTCCACCGAAAACCCACTATAATTCTCCAAATCTCATCCAACTCAACAAATTATCACCCTTCTCATCGTTTTCCCTCCTATACTCATCCGTCAAAACACAGAAAATTAGTGAGATCCATTGAGCTTCACGTGCAGCCTCATCTTTACCGACAACCACTTGGTATCATCCTCGACACGGGTAAGAACTGTGGCGATGTTATCGCTCGATCTGTCTAATTAAAAGCCTTCAAATAGTTTAACTTTGTCCAATGTTATCCAAATGTGATTTGGATTTTTTAGTTGGCAAATGGGCAAATATACATTATTACTCTTTCCTTCACACGCTAGGAAATACCTAATATACATGTCGTCATTTTTTGTTTTTTTAAATGTCTTGTCTTAATAAGGAATTGATCACAAGTGAAAGTGTTATTATGTGAGGGTGAATTTCAGTTATTATTTATGTGAATAATAGTTTTTGAAACTATTAAATTTATTTGTGTAAATATCAATATTCGTTTTAATATTTAATCAGTTGACTGGAGCCTAAAAATCGTATTAATACTCTTCAAAATAGTGTAGAGAAATTTGTGAAAAAAATATACACAGATTAAATAAATCAAACTATGAATACATGGTTCAAATGTGTCAATTAGCTGAGAAAGCCTTGTATAAATAAACCATCAGAATTGGTCTAAATAATATATTCTCTAAGACTACGTTTGTTTGAAAATGATTATATTTGAGATAGAAATATTAATCACAAGTGTTTTGTTTATTTTTTAATTTAGACTTATAACTATTAGCTATAGATTAAATAATGATTTAATAGTCTTGAGATTATAATTATAATCTCGAGATTATAATTTTAGGATTAATAGTATTGAGATTGTAATTATTGCAAACAAACATGGCCTAAGTGCGATAACATATACTATTAGTTTATAATTTGAAAATCTTTTAAGTTAATTTTAAGAAGTTAACAATAATTAAATAATATAAAACGGATGGAGTAACGATTTGAATCATATTATGTATTGTTATATATTTATGTCGAAGTATAATTACAAAACTTATTAATACATATAATTAATATGAATTATATAAAAATCATACTTATTATACTTCTATTTTAAAAATTTATCATTAATATTTAATTATATAAATAATAATTATAAAATCAATATAAACACTTGTAATATATTTACAATTTATTAGTCAAATGGTAACAATCCTTTCCACAAAAATAATTTTAACTCGCAATTTTAGAGATTCATGGTGACTACATTTTAATTTCCCAAAATAAAAGGGAAGTATATAACGAAAACATAAATTCCCAATTGCAATTACCCGTCGGGTTGCCCTGCCACTGGCATCTCCAGCTTCAATTATCTTTCAATTTCTACCCCTCTCAGTTTCGACAGCATCGGAACGCACCAAAGAGTCGGACCACAATGTTCGGAAGTTCCGGAAAGACCGGCCGTGGCGGCGGTGGCGGCCGAGGTGGAGGAGGAAGCGGCGGCAAGCGGAATATCCACCCCAACTTCCATCAATCCTCTCTCAATCGTCCCTCCGGCGGCCGCATATCAGTCGGTCACGCCGCCGGCCCTCGCAACAGTCGTAGCAGTACTCCAGGTGCCGTTATCGCTTCAGCCCCTTCCGCGGCGGAAGAAACTTTCAGTCTCGTCACCGGTAACCCTCTGGATTTCGCTATGATTATTCGGCTCGCACCAGACCTCGTTGATGAAATCAAGCGCGCTGAGTCGCAGGGCTGCTTGGCTCGGATCAAATTTGACGCCAATGCCAATCATCCTTCAGGAAATGTAAGTTTCCATTAATTGAAATTTAGCCGTATTAGTAATTAGATTATCTTATTGTGTTTTATGTAAAATTAAACTTGATGTAGTTTTGAGTTATATGTTTAGTTTGCTTATTTGATTGTTTGTTCAGTTTGATACTGTAGTGGTTTATTGTCAATAATTCTGGATTAGTGGGATGTTTTTTCTAGGGTTTGTTATATATACACATATATTGTGTTGTTGAGGTAATTACATTAGTCTCATTGCATACAAGAAATTGCTAAATAAATTTAGTAACTCTATTAAAATTATAAGGAAAATAAAATGAGAAGCAACTATATAAGAACTTATGTACCTTACAATTGCACTTGATTTTAGCATTACAGCTTGTTTTCTATTTTCTAGAAATTCAAGTATTTGAAATTGTGTTTGTTTAAAAGCTTTTATAATTTTTTACATTTCCTTCACTTTTTCTTCACCTATTTCAAGATATGAACAGAGCGAAAGCGACTATCTCCTCAATTCTCCACTTGTATAGTTGTAATGTTTTAGTTGATGACAATGACCAACTTAACTATACGATTATCTTTGCATTTTATAATTATAGCTAGAGATTTCCTTGACTAACAATGCCGATCAGTATTAATTCACTTTTCACATGGTTTTGACTTACTTTGGTTTGATCAATAATAGCATTAAACTGTCTAATTTTGTATCAGGTTATTGATGTCGGAGGTAAGGACTTTAGATTCACATGGTCACGGGAGATGGGAGACCTTTGTGATATATATGAAGAACGCCGAAGTGGTGAGGATGGAAATGGCTTGCTTGTGGAATCTGGGTGTGCTTGGCGAAAGCTTAATGTACAGCGAGTCTTGGATGAATCAACTAAAAACCATGTTAAAATGCGGTCGGAGGAAGCTGAACGAAAGCTTAAATCACGCAAGTAAGTTGTGTGTTTGATCATTGATATAGAGTATGTTAATTTTGGTAGTTAGTTTTATGACCCTTATCTTATGGGTTTAACTTTTTCCAACTTTCTGTTTTTCATTCTTTACATACTTTGTTAATTAGTAGATTTTAAGTTGAATATTTTTTCGCACATGTTCTAGTTTGTTATGATAATTAAAGTATTTTGGAGGCTGTCTAATAGTAACTTTATGCTAAATATTAATTTAGTTTGTGTATAGAAATCCTTCAAAGTTCAGAATTATAGCAGCATTTCAGTGTTGAAGTGAATATGGAGATGCAGTTATGAGTATACATTTATTGTTGCTGCAAAGTGGTCTTGTTGCTTTGTCTGTCTAAATTTGGAAGGTTTATGGAATTGTAAAGCCTCTCAACTGAGTTGAACCGTTCTTTCTGATATGTACACTACTGGAGGTGTTTACCGTTCTTCTCATACTCATAGTACTACTTTAATTAAAATCTCTTTCTCACTCTTCATAAGATTCTTATTTTTCTGGCTTCTTTGTCGTCCTCACTCCTCAGGCGATGGGTGCTTTTTGGTGGGATTTTGTGTTTAGATTTGCAAAGGGATTGGAGGGCAGGCCTTTTCTAAGGGCTTTGTATGTATTCACTTTATTATTATTATTTATAATTTGTTCACATTTCTAGTTTTGGAGGATATCGGTTATCATTTTGCAATCTCTATTTTCTATAAATAAATAAATAATATCACAATGTTTTGCTTCTTTTGAATGTAAAGAAATTTCAACATTTGGCATAGTGTATATTTTACCGGGTATGTTGATGCATCTGACATCTCATCCAAGTTACTACTGACATACGGAGTCTCCTAATATAATCAATTGAAACATCTTTTATTTGTAATGGAATTTGTTTTGGCATTTCTAATTATAGTTAATCCAGTTTATGGTATGATTTTTATACACCAACATTTTACACACATATAAACCAACATTTTACACTCAATAGGAAAATTTTAACTTTGAATTTTGCTTTCTACCTTCCTGCAAGTTCGTTTGATTGAAGCTATGCACGACATGAAATTACTGAGTATTGTCATTGACAACAACTTCAAACTGTGCTAAAAGGATGGCTGATGTCATCTGATATTTTACTAGAGTACTAGTACTTTAAAGTTGAAATAATGTCTTTATTTTCGTAAGTTTTAGTGTCAGAATAATTGCTATGAGCTTGAATTGAAGGCTCTCGTTCAGAAATATTGTCTTGATTTACGTACCCTATCTCTCTTTTTAATAGTTCTTCTACGCTTTAAGGCTATATTGATTGCATTTCTTGATAACAGAGCCATTGTTTTGGACCATGGGAACCCATCAATGAAGAGTCAAATGAAGGCGTTAGCTGCTGCTGAAGGTACATTTTATTATTCAAACGAAAAAATTATTCTGCTTGCTGTTGAAGAAGTTATCTAAGTGGTCTGATATATGTTAATTGTTGAGTTTTACTATAGTCTGTCAAACTTAAATAATTTTTGAAAAATATGTTTTCTTTGTGCTCAGACATCTAATAATATCTCACTCAATGGCATTATGGCATGTATAACTGCCATTGAAACCCTCCATGCGAAATATAAGAATATTCTTCTGTAGTTTTTTGAAGTTAAAGATGAAAGGATAATTTTCAGAGTTAATATTAAAAGAATGGTAGGAATGAGATGAGGTTTGTCTACCCCCACCACGCAGTAGGTTTGTGATGGGGATTGAAGGATAAAGGTGATTTGAGAATATGTGGGCTGTTGATGCAAAACTATAGATCTTATTCATTTAAGTATGTTGTAGGAGAGGGATGCATGGTCCTCCACTTAGTAGAGGAGATGAGGGAGAAGGTAAGAGAGGATTCTCTCAAAGCGACTTTAATACTCTTTAGTTCCATGAATCAGACCATCAAGCTCATCAAAGTTACTCTAGCTACCCGCTTATTGACTTTTAACAGATTGTGATGGTAGAAAATCAATAAGAAACGCATAGTGTTTTAAAAATTGCTAGGCAGACCTAGGCTGAGGGGCGCCTAGACTTTTACGTAGGCGGTTTAATTAATTAATTATTTTACTAACACTTGTTATATTTGACAAAGCACATTGTAGGTGTAATTATTTTAAAGGGTGATGCTAGGGGTCAAATTGTATCTCAAAAAATATTTTAAATGATGCGTCACCGCAAGATTGATTGGGTAGATATCATGTGATTGACTATGTCATAAATTATCATTAAAATATTCAATGTCATGTCATTTGAGACTAAAAATTTGAGACCTCTAACATTTATTTTTTTTACATTTTAGATGAAAAATTACCAGGAAAAAATCTCTCAAGGCTTAAAGAATTCAATTCAAGTATTATAGTCAGTGTTCCAAAAATCGTTAGGCGGACTATGCGGCGGAGGGGGCGCCTAAGCCGTCTAGGCTATGCCTATGCATTTTTCTAGACGGATTAGGCGTTTTTTTAGGCGATCTCAAATGTTTATTTTTCTATTGTACATACTTGTTATGCTATGCAAAACACGTAACACATATTAGATGTAATTTTATAAAATTTTACGGAAAATATTACAAAAAAAATCTTTTAATGATTAATAAATTCATTTTAAGTATTATAGAATTTCAAAGTAGAGGTCTTATTTTACTTCAGCGGGGACCTAGGCGCCCAGCCAAATGGAGGCTGTAGAGGACCTTCTTAGGCGCTAGGCAGAGATTTTTAGAACACTAATTATGGTGCTTCAAAATAGAGCTCTGGTTCTTTCTAGGTGGGGATCTAGGTACCCAACCAAATCGAGGCAGTAAAAGACCACCTATTGCCTAAGGGGGATTAATTGGATCCTAGGCGAAATTTTTAGAATTCTGAAAATGCTCAAGACGTGTATTTCTTGATGATACTGATGCAGAACAAGGTCTATAAGGGTTTAGAAAAAGGATAATCGTGAAAGAAATAATGGTGAAGGGAGAATCTATCCTCGGAATCATTAGAAGTAAGTATAAAAAGTTTTATTTTGAATAATTCAGGACCATATTGCTATGGAGTTTTCATCAGTTTACATGGAACATAGAAATCGCTATTTCTAATATAACTTCGGAAATTTAACAAGGCAACAAACTCCTAATTAAAAGACCTACCAATTAGTAATTACTGCGTAATATGTAAAGATCTAATACGAAAACATAATCCTAATTAATATTTACTATAATTAAAATATCTATTAACTACAGTGAATTTATCCATAAAAACTAATATAAAACGATAGACTAATAATCCTTAAGTCTTCATGTCCCTATTTGACTTGTATGAATGCATTGTAGACACAATTTGTTATCCGTTGCCCCATTAAGTTTGGAACCTTTGGTAGTTTGATACTTCCCCTTGGGAACGAGGAAATTTTAGACTAGAAGGGGCAAAGACAGAAAATTTAAATTGTTATTTAAAATATTTATAAAACTTCAACTACAGTACTTCATCTATATATGTATATTCAATGTTTAATGTATATAGGTATATAAATGTGTGTGTATCTGTTTGTCTATACTTATCAAACGTGATATCTTAATATATTTATAATAAAGTATTAAAATTTTCATTTTAATGTATTGCATATAATTAGCATAAGAAGGGCATAGTCATAGTCAATTTCAGAAAGTACGTGTTAAAAAGAACATATATAGAATAGTATGCTTTAATGCATTATAAAACAAGTAATCTATATGACCTGTAATATCTTTGTACAGAAAGGCATCCCTATGCACTAAGAAGATCCCCTAAAACTTGATAAAAAGCTATTACTTGGTGGGGCCTCACAAACTATTATTCCCATTGTTCTGTAAAAGGTGTATAATTTTCTTTGTAAAATACATAAAATGTTGGACTCTTTTTCTTGGATGGAAAGAGTATCTATTTGTTCTATTTACTTTTATATATTTTGTTTACCATCTGGCATCAGATCTGTGTTTCATAAATTAATCATGGAATCATAATGAAGGGAGAACTTAATTATCAACTAATTTACAACTATAACTTGCTCTCAACTTGTACGATGTTGTGGACATTTGTAGGATTAGTACTGTATATCTAAAACTGGTTTAAGAACAAATGTTTGCAGTTTTTTCTAAAGTATGTCCCAATAATTAGTAACAAAATCTTATCTATAGTATAATTAACATAAAATTCCTACCTTTTGCTATTTTATCAGAATTAATTAAAAAGATTATTCATCTTGAAAAATTTCTTCCATACAAAATTTTAAGTATAAATATAAATAACGGAAAAATCTTCGAGTTAAAAATTAGAGGGTCAAAATTTAATCAATTAAAAAAATCTCAACATTACAAATATTATTACATCATGGCTATATAATTTTTCAAAACAATTTCATTCATTTTTTACCAATAAAAATGATCCCAAAACCCTATGGGGGTCAATTTCCCTCTATACACTAGGTTTCCTTCTCCCTGGTTTTCCTATGCTTAGGAGAAAGTTTCCCTTGCTTGAAATACTTATAATTAACATGATCCACACGAAGCACTTTTTGAGTGAACCTAAATTAGCATTTCAAGTCTATTAGAGAGAGAGAGAACTCATCAGAAGTTGGTTGAGCCAACCTTCTTATTATCTTCTAGCAGATTGTGATTGTAGAAAATCAACAAGGAAGCTCAAGGATGGTAACTTTCATGATGATACCTATTTGATTTCTGTTAATGTATTGTAGACACAGTTTACAATCATTACGACAGTGATTTCTGTTAATGTATTGCAGACACA
Source organism: Panax stipuleanatus (assembly GCA_020205555.1). Taxonomy (NCBI): domain Eukaryota; kingdom Viridiplantae; phylum Streptophyta; class Magnoliopsida; order Apiales; family Araliaceae; genus Panax; species Panax stipuleanatus. The sequence continues at coordinate 1,744,705 of CM035124.1, forward strand.
GTTTACAATCATTTGCGACAGGGTATTGTGTTTCCCTATTAAAATTGGGATTTGGTAGTTAATACTTTCCTCATTATTGAGAAAAGGAAGGTAATTTACAGAAGTCTCTATCACTTGTCTTATGCTTAAGGAAAAAAAGTGTTAAAACCTTAAACAGTTTAGTTAACAATTCATATTGAGTAATTTATGTAAGTGAACATAACAAGCAATTCAAGTTTATGAAGATATGTAATGAGAAAGCAATTAAAGGAACTTTATCTGACCGAGGCTAACATTTTCATTGTTGACATTATGATAGTGATTTCCTTGAGACGAAAATATTGTTAGATCTGGATATAAGATATATGTTCATTATATATACGAGAGACTTATATTTCCACGCATGTCTCTCTCACATGGATGTGGGACCCACTTACTATTAATGTGTGAGGAACCTTGTGGAAATATCATATTTTCTTGTCGAAATATAAATTCCCTAATAAAATCTTTGTCGATGTTACCTTTTTAGATATGTGAGCGTGTATTTAGCTTTCTGTTTGCTTGTACATGAATACCATTTAAAACTGCAGTATGAATTTAGCTATCAATGTTTAATATTTAAGTTGTCTGTTACATTATTTCGTTATTGCAGTTAATCCATGGAAAATGCCTTTTAAACAGAAGAAAGAACCTCCTCACAAAAAACGAAAACCCGAACCTCCTCCAGGTACCTAGGGTTGCTTATATTTGATTAGTTCTTCCCTTGTAATGACTTTTTCTTTCATGTTTCTGTTAAGTGTATGCTGAATATAAAACATAAGCAGCCTAGCTGTTATTGTTACTTGTTCAGGTTCAAACATTTTGATAGGTCATTACCTGACTTTTCCCTGTTTTCTGATCCTTCCATGTTTCTTATCTTTTACCTCATAGGCCCTCCTAAATCTGTTCATAAATATGGAGTGTCCTCAACAACGCCCTCAAAGGGTAGGACTTCAGCTTCACCTCTATCTACACCTGAGCAACCTCTTGCTTCAGCATCCCCATTTGGACCTGGCAGTCTTAGTAAGGGCCATGTTAGTGTAGAAGATATTATACCCGCTCATGCAATGAGTAAAGAAAAACCTACCAGCTCTGAGAAAGAAACGCCCAACATGGTAACTAGTGCTGCAGTACTGGATAAAACAGCGCGCAAGGTAAATTTGGATGCTAAACCTACTGACTTGAGGAGTATGCTGATTTCTCTATTAATGGAGAATCCCAAGGGAATGAGCCTCAAGGTAAGCACAATCGGAATTACAACTTTTGTGTTTAAAAGTTGTTGCAATTGGATTCTTCATAGGAGAAAAGGTTAATTTTCATGTCCATTCTCATAATGTCTTATAGGCATTGGAGAAAGCTATTGGAGAAACAATCCCCAACTATGTAAGGCAGATTGAGCCCATTTTGAAAAAAGTAAGTCTTTCGGTACCTTTTTAATTGTTTGTGAGGGCCTTATTGTGATCTTACATCTTCTTATTGAATTTTGAACATCAGATTGCAACTTTCCAAACTCCTGGAAAATATTTATTGAAAGCAGGAGTGGATCTGGAAAGCTTAAAGAAACCTCTATCCGAAAGTGGAAGGTATCAGTTATTTCGGTCTAATCTACAGTTCTTTCCGGGCCCTTCTTAATTATTTTGTTTCGGTATTAGTATATCTACTTAATGGCTAGTCAAATTTAAGGCGTAGTTCTGTTGAAAGTGGAAAGAGTGAAAAAGGAAAGAACCTATTGAACTACTAACTAAAAATGTTGTCTCTTACAATATGATTTCAAACAAAAACACAGAAATTTTCGTATATCATTAATAAATGTAATTAATTTCATGTGAAATTCTTTATAGCATAGTCATAAAGTATCAGTCATAATATATCATATCTGGGTTATATTATGGGAATTGTTATTTTCACAAGGTCCTACTTACATGTGGGTCCCATTAGTTGACTTGCGGAAATATCAATTTCCCTTGTGGAAATCTCAATTCCCTATATTATTTGCTTTCTTGCATTTCAAAGTGAGTGTATAAATTTGTTTTTGGTTATATATTCTTGGCTTCTATAGGTTCTTATATTCTGTTTTCCGTAGTCAATTGTACTTATTCATATATCTATGTGAATTGGTTTTGTAATCTGCATTCCTGTATGTTCTGTTTGATATTTCTGTTTTATCTCTTTGATTTTACTCGATGGTAGTAATTTTGATTTGGTTAATCAGAAGGTGTATGCTATATGTTCATAAAAAATGAGCTTCTTGAACTTATTAAAAAATAAAAATAAATGAGCTCCTTGATTGTGACGCGGGATGATTTGAATTGTATATTCATCAACTCTAGTAATCATCATTTTTGGCGGGCCTGTGGTGGGATAAGATGACCCTAATTGGTACTCTTGGGACAGTGGACTTGCCTCAAGCAGACTCAGATTCGGGTATGGGTCGTTACACATGTTATTAAAGCCAACTCTTGAAAGTTTGGATTGGGCCAACCAATAGGATTGCCTGAGGTGGGGAACACGGGCATATCCCACATTAGAAGACAATGGTTGGGGCAAACGAAAGGGCAACTGAAATTGTCCCATAAAGCCTAGAGGAGGAGTCTCTGGCCTATGACTACGAGTAATAGGTCAATGAGCCCTGACGAGGATGATATTTAGAGATTGTAATACCCGGTATGTGGGATAGACTGAACTGTATATAAGATATCAACTCTACTATTAAGAGTACCAACATGTATGATCTTTTGGTGGACCTGTGATGGGACAAGATGACCCAAATAGGTGCTCTTGGGACATTAGATTTGAACCTTTATCCGGACTCGGATTCTGGGTCGTTACATTGATCCTGTAACCTGCATGCTCTTCGGGACTTTATTCTCTTACCTCAGGTTCAATAGGGTATAGTCATGGTTCATTGTTTTTCTTTGCAACTTTCATTACAAAGCTATTAGATGTAGCTGTAATATGGTTGTGTGGGCTCCATATTTCTGCTGTAGTAACTGAGATAATTTCCACTGTACTTTTCATTCATGGTTATTGACAGAGTTTACATGCATGTTTTGCCTTTTCAGTTCTCCTGAAAATAATCAACACCAAAAACCAGCCTTTGATGACAACTGTGATCAAGTACCTGATCCCAAACATAGTGTTACTGTCAAAACTCATAGCACAGAAATTGATGAACAGGCACAGCTAATTTCTGAGCCTGGCGAAGTATTAACCATTGTAGAAAAAATTGATATTCCACTTCATTCACCTGATCATTATACTGAGAAAAAAGTTTCTGACAATAATAGTGAAGGGCTGGTGGCTACCTCTAGTGACAGCGGAAGTGAAAGTGATAGTGAAAGTGATAGCAGCGATAGTGAAAGTGAGAGCGGAAGCCATAGCAGAAGCAAGAGTAAAAGCCCTGGTGGAAGTGGGAGTGGGAGTAGCAGTGACAGTGAGAGTGATGCCTCTTCCAACAGTAAGGAGGGATCAGATGAGGATGTGGATATTATGACAAGTGATGATGACAAAGAACCGAAGGATAAAACGCAAGCTCCTGAACCCAGATTATCTACGTCACCAATTCCATGGAGAATAGATGGTCAACCTGTGCATAATGCGATTGATGAAAAGCAAGATGTTCATGATTCTGAGTTAGTTGACATTATGAAAAATTCACCTAGTGATGACCAGGGAGCTGAAATAGTTGCAGTTACTCATTCAGTTTCTAATAAAGAAGTTGAAAAGACCGCAGAAAAGATCAAACCTTCTTCATCTGATCATTGTGTGCCTCAAGAAAGCCAAACATATACGGGAAACTTGTATGGTGAAAGGGAAAAGACAGTGAAGGATGCTTTCAACCATGAGCAGTCTGATAGCTCTCGGAGAAAATCAGAAGGCAAATTAAAAAGGCGTTCTGATGGGAAGAACTTTAATGATAATGCTGAGCGCGCTAAAAAAGTAAAAGCAGGAAATGTGACTCAAGCACAAATGTCTGAGGACAGGAACTTTCTTTTCACAGAGAGTACGGGACATTTGTCTCCTGCGAGGCCCAATGAAGGTCCATACAGGGGCCTTACCACCCAAATAACCGATAGAGCTTCTAGGGACAGAACTGATTTCGGACTACATAGAGGTTTCAACCCACCAATCCCTGGAAAATCTATATCTGATTCTCAGCAGTCTGGTCTTAGGCCTGTTGATCTTAGTGGACGGGGAAAGGCTCCTTCTGCAATGGATAGGCCAGGTAAATGTGCCGAGAACCTGGGAAGCAGTGTTAAGTTTACTGATAGGAGCCTTCAAATTCCCATGCAGAAAGATAAAGTTAATAGAGAACTACAAGGCGAAGATGGTTATAACAATGAAAAAAGGCCGCCCAAAAATTCTAAAGAAGTTGGTGGTATAGACAAACATTCAACACCTGTTGACTCCCATTACAGGAAAAGAGGTGAAACCGCAGGGAAGTTCAAGGAGGCTGGATTAGCTTCAAACTCCCATATGGGGTATCCTCCGAAGGATAACAACAGATCAGACATGGACAGATCCCCTATGATGAATGGGCGAGGTGCTATTCTTCGAAGAGAACTCTCAGACTTGGAGCTGGGTGAACTTCGTGATCCCTTGCCCGAGGAAATACCTGGAGTTAATAAACAATTTGAGAGAAAAGGTTCCTTTAAACAGTCAGAGAACAAACACGCCACTTCAGATTACTGGAATTTCGATGCAAGTAAAGGAAAACCTGCTGGGAGAACAGGTATGGATTCAGTCAAGCCTTCCCCACCCAATTCAAATATTGGGATTCTTAGCAATCCTGAAGGGTTTTCTAAGAAGAGGAGCCCTGAACATTTTGCCGAAGATTCAACAAAACCTCAATACAGGATTGTGCAACCTCAGCCTCCACCGCTGCCAAGAGTAGATCAAGCTGAAGTTGGGTCCCAGGTTAGTAAACTAGCAGATGTGAATGGTAAAAGTAGACATTATGAAGCTATTACAAGTCAGGGGATTGGTCTGGAAGGGTACGAAGATTCTCATAGAAAAGTGCATGTTAGTGCACCAAATCAGCATGATACTCTACGGGGACGAGTTCCATATTCCACTAAAGAAAGTAAAAGGGAAAAAACTAATCCATTGACCGACTCCAGTGTTAGACGCAAGGATCCTTCCTTGATGGACAGTCATGATGGTGGACGAAAGAGGAGAGAATCCTTTTCAGACGAGAATAGTTTTTTGTATTCTAAGTATGAGAAGGAGGAACCGGACCTCAAGGGTCCAATTAAAGATTACTCCCAGTAAGTAGTATAATTTCTATCTTACTTCTATATATATATATAGTTCTTAGGTTGAAAATACTTGAATTTGTGAATTTACTTTTAATAATTGTATTGTTCTTCATGAATCTTTTAGGTATATGGAATATGTGGAAGAGTATCGTGAGAAATATGATAACTACTCCTCTATAAACAAAATTTTAGAGGCCGAAAGGTACTATGAAACTTGATCTCTTTGCTCTTGAGATTTCACAATTATCATTATTGTTCTTTACTTAATGAATGTTGCAATCCCTTGGTTAGTCCAATCCAAATATGTTATCTAATGCAGTTTAATGTGTGTCTAAATGCTTAGGAATGAGTTCCATAAATTTGGAAGGGACCTTGAAACTGCAAAGGGAAGGGATATGAATAGATATTATAGCATCCTGGGGCAGTTACAGGAATCTTATCGCCAGTGTGGCACGGTATGTTTTATTTTTTCTTCATCAAATGTGTTTTTGCGTATGTGGGTGATTAATGTGCTGCAGTAAATTGGCGAAATGTTAGTATTTGTTTGTGTTATTTATTATTTATATCTTGTGTGCTTAACCATATTAAGAACTTATTTTACATACTCCTCCCATCCCCCAAAGGATGTCCTAAATACATTTTTCTCACAAATTAAGAAAAGCAAAGTAGAGTAAATTTATCCTTACTGGCCCCACAATATTACATTAAGTGACGAGTCTTTTTTATTTATACTAGCGGACCCCATTAAATGACATTCTTAACCTTTATGTACCTTAGACCATCCTTGTGAGGACAAATTATTTTTTTTTACCTTATGCCATACCTTTTGAGGATTGAGGGAGTAGTATTTTAACCAATACAGTTATTGACCAAAATATATTTTTAAGAGAACATCTTCTCCAAGAATAATGTGCAACGGCTTTTTCATCTCTCATATGATCTCCCATCCCAAAATGAGATCTCCAATTGGAAGTTAGTTTTGAAAGAAACTTTTAACTTTAACATAATCAAAGTCCTACATCAAGGTTTCAAAACGTCCTATATCAAAATGTACTTAAATATAATGAGGTATGATTGTTTAGTTTAGAATTTGTATTTTTTTTTTGGTTTTGGGGGGTCCTAGATAGGTTAGTTGGACTTTTAATTTGGGGTGAAGCTGTAGAGTTCCTACTTTGTGAGATTATGGTTGTAAGACTTGCATTAAAATTTAAAAGCTTCTTTGCAAGTTGGTATGAGGGGCTGTTTAATTAGCACTGAATGGCTGACCGATTCAGCAATTCAGTGCGTTTGTTTTGAAAAAAAAAATCGTTTGAATGTCTGAATCGGTCAGCCATTTAGACAATTTGAGCTGAATAATTTAGCGTCATTTTTTTGGGCTGAATGAAGTTTTTTTTCAATATTAACTATTATATTAAGTAATATTAAATAAATTTACAACAATTTTGATTTTGTTCAGAGGATAAAATAATAAAAATATGTTATTCAGATGTTTCAGACATGTTAATTATCAAACAACTTTTTTTTATTCAGATTCAGATTTAGATTCATACAATTTTTATCAAACACCTCCTTAGTCTATTAGACTAGAGATTGACTGATTGGATTTCTGTCTTCTTCAATGTCTAATTAGCTCATATTACGTGTTTAATTTATGCAGAAACACAAACGGCTGAAGAAAGTATTTGTTGTGCTTCATGAAGAATTAAAGGTTATCACTCAACCGGTCAACTTTGCTAATATCCATATTCTATATTTCCCTCCATTCTAAAAATATTCGATCAAAATTGACTTTTTAAAGTCAATTGAACACATTTTTTCAAATTCCAATTTGAAAATATCTAAATTTGACTTTAAAAAGTCAAAGTTATCCTATGTTTTGGACTTGAGGGAGTATTTCTTGTGATACTTAGAGCTGTTGAATGATTTGTTGTCTCTATCTGTTTATGTTCACAGTGCTTGAAGGAGATGATTAAAGACTATGCGGACTCGTCGTATACAAAAGATTGATGCCTTTTCATGCTTGTACACGCAAAGTTGCGTGGGGTGAACCTTGATTTCTCCACTTACGCGAGGTGGGGTGTGGGGGCGGGGGCAGGGGGGGTGTTGTATTTAAAACATGTATATGCCTCATTAAATGATGGCGGGAGTCCATTCTAAATGTATTCAGGGAAAGCCCTATTAAAAAGATTTGTCAGAATGTTTTCATAGAAGAACTTGACTCTGGCCTTCATCAGAATGGAGCTGGAGGATATAACGCACCTAATGGAGGTTGGGAAGCATTTAAAGTACCTTAGGGCGAAAGATCAAGAGGCAATTTTGTGATTAGGTCTTATATATGTACATAAGTTGTACTAGTGTATCACTCTTTGGTTCCAATTTTTTTATTTTTTTATTGGTAATTTCACTTAGCAGCAGTTTCTTTCCTGATGGTTTACTACATATGTGATCTGCATGTGTAGTATGCATTTGAATTAACACCGCCGACTGATATTAAGATCCGAAGTGGATCCCCAGAGTTACCGTTACTGTTGAAATACTATTAAGTTTGGAATCAGTTTTGTTATGGATTATGGCCTACTTTAAAATTTGTCATTGTATAAGAGCAATGTTGCAATTATAACATCTCACTAAAATAAGAGTAAATAAGTCTAATATAAATATTATACAAATGATGTGTAATAATTTTAACACTCACTGTGTATACACTAAATATGTATAAAACTAAACTCATTTTAGCCTCTCTCTCTTCCATGTACAAATTTTTAGCCTTCTGATGACTTCCAAGCTTAACTAGCGACTGCCCATGGCCCGGTATCGCAAGTAATGGGTTGGGCCGAGCGGGCAGGATGACGGTTGGTGAACTCAACTGGTTTTCCAGTTTTCCTTATAAAGGGTAGTATTGTAATTTCAGCGACTCAATCGCCCCCGTTTTCTTCTCTTTTCTGCTCCCTTCCAACATTATTGCACTACTAGATTGTTCTAGTTGTTGAACTTGAAGAAAACTCGCATCTCTTCCATCCATGACAACGTTGACGACTTTAAGCGTTAGTTCGATGGCATCACGTTGCTTGATGATATCTCCATCGAGACCTGTGAGATCGGTAGTAGTAGTAAAAGCGATGGGGGGAGGAGTGGGTAAGTACAAAGGGACGCAGATGAGAGAGAAAAAGCTGACGGATATGATAGAGAAGAAAGTTATGGAAGCGCAGCAAGTTTGCGAGGGAGATCTAAGGAACTCCGACGAGTGCAAGGTGGCCTGGGATGAGGTTGAAGAAGTAAGCCAGGCCATGGCCGATCTTCGGCTGAAGCTGGACAAAGATCAAGATCCTCTCGAGTCATTTTGTCAAGAGAATCCCGACACTGACGAATGCTCCGTCGACTCACTATGAATTCATTTTTATCGCTCTACTTGAATGTTGGATTGTAATTGTTTAATTTGGTTTTATGCTGTTTGTTTATTACTCCCTCCTTTCATTAGATTAGTCGTTTAAGAATATATTTTTTTGGATATTATATATATATATATATATATATGAAAAAATTAATCATTTTTATTTTGTTCATAAAAAAATAAAATAATTAAGAGAGGAGAAAGGATAATTAATTTGTGCACGAATGTATTGAAATTTTAAATTAAATATTAATTACTTTGTAATTATGTCTTAAACATTTATATAATGGAAAAGGAGTACTGATTACAACCTTGAAACTCGTGTCTTGTACGAATTATTTTTCTTATATATTATAATAATTTAATTATAAGTTCATCTTTTAGGTTTATATATATATATATATATATATATATATATATATATATATATATATATATATATATAATATTAATATTTTTATGAGTTTTTATTTATTTTATTATGAAATTGATATATATATATATATATATATATATATATATATTAGTGCATAAATATTATTAAAATATTAATCGGTGCATAAATGTTATTAAAATTTTAAATCAACATTAATTACTTAATATTAAAATTAATGAGAGAAATAATCTATAACATATATTTGTTATGAATTTTTTTAGAGCATCATCTATATCATTGAAAATAAGATGGAATGGTTAGGATCAAAAAATTGAAAATTGATTTCCGTTACTATTAGTAACAAACGGTAAAAAAAACACTTAGCGTCCGTTACTAATAGTAGTAGACACTAATCCGACTTTGATTTTACCAATCAATATTAAAGGTTTATTAACTATAATTTAGGATTTATAAACCAATGTCTGAGGTTTATTATAAGGTTAATAAACTCTAAATGTTGATTAATAAACCTTAAATTCTAAATTTTTGTTAATAAATCTTAAATCCTAGTTAATAAATTATAACTATTTATTGGTTAAGCCAAACTCTTATTCCGATTAGCGTATGCTACTATTAGTAACAGATGATATGTGTTTTTTTATCGTTCACTACTATTAGTAGTAGACGTTGATTTTCAATTTCTAATCTTGACCGTTCTTTCTTGTTTTTATTTGTATAGATGGTTTATGCTTTATAATAATTTATAAAAAATACATGTTATGTATTATTACCCTTTCTGAATATGTGTAATTATGTTTTAAACGACTTATATACTAGAAATGAAGGAGTACAAATTGTTAGGAAAATTGAATGGACAGACTATATATATAGATAAACTTATTTTTTGTGAACCAAAGTTGAAATGCAGAATATCTTAAGACTAGTACTTGGTACTATATTCTTAAAACAATTATGCACTCTTTACGGTACTCAAAGTTAATAGCGCACGTCGTCTCTCCGAATACAATGACAATATATACTATAGTAACACTACAAATAGTATACTCAACAAATAAAAAAAAATGTTATGAACTTCTCTCTCAAATAAACTATGAATAATTTATGCAACAATGAAAAAATAATGCTTGAATGCTTGGTAAATGAAATGATCGAAGTTGCCGCCCTTATAGGAGGGGTTAGTGACCATCAGATGGGACACAATCACTTGAAAGAGTATGTGATGCTTATGAAAAGGCATGCCATGGCATCCATTCGGTTAAACGACGTTGTTTTAGGTCTTTGCAGAATGGGCACATCCGTTTGGGCTAAAAACGACGGAGTTTTGGGTTTGGCAGAAAGGGCGCATATGTTCAAACAAAAACGACCTAGTTTTGGGGTGCCCGTTCAGGTAGATAGCGCTTCACAAAATGACGCAGTATTGACGAGTCCGTTTGGGCAGATGCCGCTTCTCAAAACGACACAAACCCACGAAGTGCGAGTCTTGAGCCTGAGCCGGTAGGGTGCAAGTCTTGAGCCCGAGCCTGGACCTGCAAACCGGTCAGCGGCGCGAGCGTGTTCAAACCAAAGTTTGGTTAAGTCATCTCTCTTCCACAAAAGTAGGGTGCCTTTTGGGGCCCAAACCCAATAACAAATTAATTGTATATATAAACTTATTTAAACTTTAGTTATTAATCAATGTGGGATTTAACTTCCCACAAGTATTTATTATCGTTTCCAAATGTGATCTTTGTGAGTTAATTTTTCATTCATTACTCCATGAACTTGATATTCCAAATACTTAATTTTAATTTACTAATTGAGCAGAAAACATTGATATGTGAATTCATTTCAAATGATTAATAAAACACACTTCAAATTTTACTCAAATTCTAACACTAATTATAAATTTGAAACTCATGCCTCACACATACTATCTTGTTTATTTATCAAAATAATTCAATTGTAAGTTCGTCTTTTAGGTTACATATATATAGCATTAATGTTTTTATGACTTTTCTTTTATTTTATTGTGAGATTAATGTATGTATATATATATATAATTATATTTATTAAATTTGAACATGTATTATTATAATTATATAATTTGTATTTGAGAATTATAACTTGATGTCTAAATTATCTTTAAATGACTAACCAAATTAATTTGGATAAAATCTCTTATTAACTTGTTATATATTTGTATTTAAGGCGGTAAAATAAACCTATTAGTTCACACTCAATTCGTAATCCACCGAGACTCCAACCACTTTGGATTAGATAGGAATTAGGATACAATTATAACGGGTTAGGTTATTACTCGATTGATGGGCGAGATGTAAATGTTAGTTTCTTAAGTTAGTTATGGAGATGCTTTCCTCTTCATAAGATTTCGATCATAATTAATTTATAATTTAAATTGTTATATACACTTATTTTAATTCCAAACTAACAAAATTTTACACTTTCTTTTATTTTCTTATAAAAAATTATTAACATCTATCTATATATTATGTATAATGACATTTTCTTTAATAAACTTACAAATAGAATTAAAATAAATAAAATTTCTATCGTTTCCGTACTTGAAAAATACCCAAAACTTGCAAACAAGGAAACGAGAGGATTCGCATCCAAAAGATAAAAAAGTAAAATTTCCCAAGGGTTTTAGCTAGTCACGTGTTTTGATACTACTGGTGCCGAAAGCCAAAGCCGAAAGGGTTTGTAATTTGTCGTCCGTCTTGAAGAAGAATGGGAAGGCGGATATTGAACGAGGCGTTGAGGAAGATCGTGAATGCGGAAAAGAGAGGATTCGCCACCACACAACTTCAGCCCGTCTCTAAAGTCACTTCTTCTTTCCTCCAAATCATGAAGCATAGAGGTCAAAAAAACCCTAAAATACTCTTGAATTTTTGATTATGCTGTATTGGAATAAAAATTTGCATATTGATTTATTGTTTCAGGTTAATGTTCTGGACAAGAATGCGTTTTTTCAAATTTAACAATGTTAATCAATTATTGTGAAGGTTTATTTATAAACTTGTTAGTAGTAGTCATGGCTTTTCCGATTATTATAATTATGATACGATGAAAAAGATAACTGTTTTCTTATTTACTTTTTGCATTTGATTTACGTCAAAGCTAGAGACCAGTGGAGAAGATTGTTTAGGCTCAAATATTGTCCCAGGGTTGTGATTTGATTATAGATCTTCAAAACTCTGTTAGACTACAAATTTGATAGACAACATGTTCTAGATGGACGTGGAACCTCGTCGGTCGAGGACAGTAGTCTCTCCTCATCTTGTTAGTTGATTGCAGAAATTGGTGTTGCCAAGTGCCAGTTATTTGTAATGGGGGACATTTAGCTAAGGAGTTTAAAAACCATTACCTGCCCGAGTCATTACAAAATGTATTATTCAAACACATTTTGTCATTTTGACAAGGATTGGTGTTTGTCTATGAAGACTGCTGAAGCACCTTTACTTCTATAACAGTTAACTATTTAAACAAATATAACAAGTATGCAATGAACCATAGTCAACATCAATTTCTGTCCTTTTGGCTACTTTGAACTGAGGTCAAATTGTGGTATTATCCATAAAGAATGGTTAGCCATGTATGTATGTTTTTTTTTTTGGCATTATTTAGAAAAATCTATAATCATCAGAGGAATGAGCAGTCCTATATATTTGCAACTTGAAAGTGATCTTAAATATGATTTTAAAAAATGTTGCTAACTCATTGATCTGCTTTACAGGCTACATTAAAGATTTTCAAGTACATGATCCCCACAGGGTTGGAAGGATTTCTGTTAATCTGCAAGGCAGGGTTAAAGATTGTCGGGCTCTGACTTATCGACAAGACATCAAAGCTCATGATATTGAGAATTATAGATTGCGCACCCTTCCGACACGTCAGGTCTTATACATTTCCATCATCTTTGATTACAGGTTACATTGTATGAGAACACTGAATCAACAGTGTATGAGTATAGAAGAATCATTTTTCCAATAAAGTAGAGCACAACGTCAAGTGACAATGTTACATTAAAGCTTAAAGCTCTAAACATTACACTCATGAGATTTAGTGTTTATATTTATGTCTTAATGATATCAAAAATTGACATGTTTAGTCAATTTATAATGTTATTGAATCACCCGAGCGCGTGCACACACACACACACAAACACAAAAACATACATATAGATAGAAGAGAGTAGTATAAATGCATGAGAAATAGAGAAATTAGATAGACTGGCGCCATGATTTGGCAATTGGCATTTTAAGACACGGTGTTGTTGGAGGTCTTTGTCAGATAGACAGAGACCTTCAGAAGAGACTGCGGAGAAATAAGATGGGGACTTTGCTTCTATTTATGTACATGTAAGATATATGCACTTTGGATGTACAGTTTAGCAATTAGCAGTGTTACTGAACCTGGACTGACCAGGAGGGTTGCTGAATCATGACAATTCCTTGTTGGTTATGTTCTTGGGATTTGTTAAGGCCTTGTGAAATGTGTTTGATCTGTTCAATCTATAAATTATTATTCTTCAAGCATTAATTTCTATCACTCTTCATTCGCCTTTGTAGACCCTAATTATTAATTATTGTGACTTGGCATCGTAGGTATTGCTCATTATTCTCCACTTTGTAAAGTATATCATGTACATTGATCCTTTGACATGGAACTGTCATTGAGTAGCAAGAGACAACTTGCAATATATCAGATTATAATCAACACACCTTGAGCAGTGTCAAGTACATGGTTGAGTGTCAATATGTATGACATTGACATAATGTATTTATCTTTTAGTAAGGTGGGAAAGGGACATTTAATTCATGAAGAATTAAGAGATCATAGTTTCATTTTGAAAGAGAAGCTTCTCTTTTGTTTTCTGGTCTAAATTTTCTTGTATGTAAACACCTATTTCCCATAAAGAAAAAAGAAACAAATATAATAATTGGGATTGATTAACTGCTACTGAGTTTGTTTTCCTTTTTCTTTTGCAGTGGGGCTATGTTGTGATTTCAACACCCAGTGGGGTTTTGGATCATGAAGAAGCAATCCGACAAAATGTGGGTGGTCAGGTTCTCGGGTTCTTTTATTGAGTTTTGGTTGGATTGTTCCAAAAGATGAAGCACTTCTCATTTTGTGTTGAACAATGTATACTCTGTGTTGGCAGCAAGGGGACATGTAGTTTTTACTACAAAATTCAGAGACCCCTTTTGTAGTAGACTTAATTAAGTTTTCATCTGTTTATGTCACCAGAGGCATGACATGTAGAGATTTTGGATTCTAGTTCATTGTGTTATCAAATTTAGGGAATGCATACTTTATTATTATATATATATATTTTTATATTTCTTATATGTTTTTATGTATTTATGTTCATGGGTTACCTTTTGCTTTTCATGGTTTGAACTGCATATTAGTTCAGACTTTAGTGTGATAGTGCCTCTCAGCCAGCTTGAGTTGGAATTTTGAAGCCGCCCTTGTTGAATTTGAGATGAAAAGGTTCTTGCTTTGAACAGGAAGGCCGAAAACGGTCCGGTTATATATATATATATATACACACACTATATATAATAGGGCAAATATGCTAAAGAAATGTGTTCTCGTCACAAGCACTGATTTCTCATTGTCTTGGCTAAAGTTGTAAAATGAGCAAACAGATCAGGACTCGAAATATAAATATCTAAATATGAGTAAATTTTAAAGTTCGATAAATTACTTGAACTTTCTCAAATTATAATTTTCTATGGATACTTGGACCATATTCGTTCGAAAAGTTTAAATTGGTTAAATTCGAGATCGTGCTCGATTCGGTAGTTAAACGAGTTTTAATCAAATCTTATTTTATACTCGATAAATTTTGTGAACAAAATCTAAGTAACTCAATATTCGACTCGATTCATTTACACCTTTAGTCTTGCACAATTGAAGAATCAAAATTTACTATAAGGGGTAGGGCCCATATTTATTAATATTATCACCAACAATCCATAGCATAAACAAGTGTAAAAATCCAGTTCTCATACTTTACTTCTGAACTATTATTAATGCAAGTCTCAAGCTCGATAATATTCACATACTTAACTGACGACTTTGGTTATGCATAAATTATGCATATGATTGGGGGTTAAACATATCTGAATATACTATGAATGTAACACGAGTTACAATGTATATATATATATAGAACAATTTAAACAGTAGTACTATAATGCATAGAAATCATTGACCCTGCCTCAAATAATAATTTATGGAAATTTGTAATAAGATTGGGGGCACTTTTGGAAATTAAAAAAGAGGAGAAACTCTTTTGTCCGAGTGGTCCGTCCGACTGTCTCAATTGCACGAGTAAAGTAAGCAGTGACTAGTAATTTTACTGTGTGCGGGGTTGGGACTTGTTTTTACGTTGTTTGATTGAACACGCCTGAACAATTTCGACCGAAAAAGGGAAAGAGAAGACGAGAATACTGTAAGTAAGAACTAAGCCGCAGCTATGGTTTTGCCGATACGCGAATTCTACTGTAAATCATTTTATGGAGGCGTAATTCGCTTTTCTTTTTTGTTTTTTAATTGGTTCAAGTCTTGCAAACAGAGAAGTCATGGCTACTGAATAAATTTAGCTTTTATTCTGTCTTGTATAGTTTTAAAGAAGAAGTTTTTCCTTCAGAAGTCCTAATAAATTGCGGATTTGTGGTTTAGTTATATGACAAACGTTCGTGTTCAGTGGAACAATTTTGAGTTTAATTGGGTGTTTGTGTATGCAGAGAGGGAAGGAGCATAAGGTGTTCGATAAATTGTGATGCTGAATGTTGGTTCCGGTTGGTGGGTTAGGGATGAATTCCACAATGGATGATATAAACCTAATTCAGCAGGCACAAAGACATCATCATTTAGTGGTTAGGGAGCTAGGAGAAGAGATTGATTTGGAAATTGGGCCGGGTGACGATGACCCTTCATTTGCGCACACCCCACTTATTGGTGTTGTTCCACCACGGGAATCTTCCGCAGATGAGCATGATGAGAGCAAGCAGATGTTATTGGTGTCTCATGTTCCCAGCGATGATCAGGATTTATCTAGGAGCCAACCCATGAAAAGGAAAAAGAAGGTTGTGAAAAGATGGAGAGAGGAATGGGCTGATACATATAAGTGGGCGTATGTGGATGTGAAGGAAGGGACGGCGAGGATTTTCTGCTCTATTTGTAGAGAGTATGGTAGGAAGCACAGGAGGAACCCTTACGGGAATGAAGGTAGTAGGAATATGCAGATGAGTGCGTTGGAAGAACACAACAACAGTTTGCTGCACAAAGAGGCTCTTCGTCTCCAGATGGCTTCTAAAGATAAGGTCATTGCTGATAAACCCATATTCGTAAAAGGTTAGCTCCTGTTTATATTATGTTATTTTTGTAATTGAACAACAAATAAGTACTTGAACGGAAACATCCATGTGCTCACCTGTGGTTATTAAATTCTGCTGTTGTATGATGTTATGCCATTGTAGCATTGTGGTCCTCTGCTATAATATTTTATCAACTTTTTGTTTGTTTGTGTGTAAATAAATTCCATTAACTTAATTAAATAAGGGGCAAATATAGCCAAGTTGTTTTAGCGCAACTACAGAAGTTTAAAAATGACATGCAAAAAGTGGTTGCGGAGTCGGGAGTTTGATTCTCATTGGTTTCTAGTAAGAATTAGGTGGTCATTTGTGGTGTTAATTATGGTCCATTACCCATTTTATCCAAGTTTCCCTGGATACCTATCTTTATATGAAAAATAAAATGGACATAAATATAATCAATGAATAAGTTTTTTTTTATTTCCTTCACATGAATGCTTACTTAAAGGGTTTCTGGTTATATTTTGCAACACTCCTTTTCCTAATTTTCTTTTTTATTTGGCTTCTCCGGGGATGAACTTTATAAAAAGCTCTTATGTCGAAAACGGCTGGATCAATCCTTGAAGCTGTGCTGAAAAGGGACCCTCATGAGGTTGAGTTCATACAATCTGTGCAAGAAGTGGTTCATGCTTTAGAAAGAGTAATTTCGAAAAACTCTACGTGAGTTACCTCAAGGCGGAATCTATTTTCAGCGTACATTATTCAAAGAACAATTAAGTCTTGATAGATTTTATTACAATACCTACAAATTGGCTTTATAATTTTACAGTTATGTCAACACCATGGAGCGCTTGTTAGAACCTGAGCGTATGATTATTTTCCGAGTTCCATGGGTTGATGATAGGGGTGAGACACACGTCAATCGAGGATATCGAATTCATTTCAACCAGAGCTTGGGTCCATGTAGGGGTGGTCTTCGTTTCCATCCATCAATGAACTTGAGCATTGCAAAGTTTCTTGGTTTTGAACAGGTATTGTTATACCTTCCCTTCTTAGGTTTTCCACATTTTCTCCACATTTCCGATTTGGTATGAAACTTATTGTTGATTGTACTTCTGTTTTGCTTGTCTTTGTAGTTTATTCTAGGCTAAAACTTGTTTGGATTCCTTTGTATGCCTAAAAAATTTCTCCTTTACTTTCTAGTTTGTTGCTTGAAGCTGTTTATGTCGGCAAACAACATTAACTCAATTTTTTCTTTTTCTTTTTAAAATGTGGTATCTTTATGTGGATTAAGACCTTTAAGGCTATACATTAAAAGAAAAAAAAAATTCCATGAGGGTTTACCCTCTTATTGTCCAATATGGAGGCTTAGGTGTTATCAGGTTGGAAATGATTTGTGGGTTGGTATGAATCTGTTTATTACTCATTTTGACTTGATGCTACTCGTGATGTTATGGAAATTTTCACAAGTTAGGGTTACTTTTAGTAATTTAGTTTTGAGGTTATTACTTGTTGGGTTTTGCCAAACCTTTACTTGGTCTGTACTATAAGGTTGTAGTTTAGTAAGAAAATTGCATGTTGTTGGAAAGTTTAATTTATTACATAATTGGAGTTATACCTACAAGAAGTCAATAAATAACAACTTCTGGCAGAATTTCTTTATCTTAAAATTTTCTTCCTTTTTTTTGGTGGTTGAAATTTTAGATCCCATAGTGTGAAGAATCAAAACTGCAGCCATTCAATCTGGCTATTCTCACTCTTGAACTGTTATCCTTTGATCTTAAAGGCCTATCTTATCGGTAGTCCTAACCCTTGAAGTAACTTTGCTGTCCAGAAAATTCAGTGATCTCTATTTGAGTTTTAGTAAAGTTAGCCTTTAACATCAATTAGTTCAAGCAAAAACTTCAATATTAAACCATAACTTTATCATACCATTTTTCAAATTTAAATAACAAACATGGAAATTTTGAATCCTACACTGTACTTGATAGTGGGACACCGTAATTTTGCATTGTTTAGGTTTTCCCTAAATCAGTTACTTTTATTACAAAATCGCGTATAAAATTACTGCTGTTTCCTATATTATCTTATGAGATTTATACTTACACATAAAAATTTGGTAATTTTGATTAAAAATTCTATAAATGTATACAGTTGAGGCACGATCAATATTTGAGCTTCTTGTTTGACACCTTATATCTGTGTACCCATAGTTGACTTTGCTTTCACCTTTCCTTCAGTCATTGGTAATCTTGTCAATTTGGCATTACTTATTCTAAATATGTAAACGGTGAACATACTAATTATTTCAAGGAGCAATTTAAGTGATTATTACTCCCGTGCAGACTTTAAAGAACGCATTATCTCCATACAGACTAGGAGGGGCATCAGGTGGAAGTGATTTTGATCCAAAAGGAAAAAGTGATAATGAGGTATTGACTTTACTGGTAAAATTAATTGCTAATAATGTACTTTTATGATCTCTAAGGTTTCTATTTCTGATGTGATACCCATGTTTGTAGGTCATGCGGTTTTGTCAGAGTTTTATGAATGAACTTTTTCGTTTTTTGGGTCCTGACAAGGTATACATCTAAAATTTCTGCCTCTTTATTTCCCATATATTGGTGTATATAACTACAAATTTTCACTTGTTCAGTTTCATTGTTGCCCTATTGTTGCAAATATTAGGATCTTCCTTCAGAAGAGATGGGTGTCGGTAATCGTGAAATGAATTATCTGTATGGACAATATCGAAAGCTGGCTGGTCATTCTCAGGTGCGAGCTGTGTCATTTTCTGGATTTGTTGAACACCACCCCCACCCCCAGTGTGTGGGGCTACACGAGAATACAAAAAGATGTTTTTTGAAATTTATCATATAATCTGCTACATATTTTTGAAACTTTGTCACGCTGATGGTCTGGTATATTGGTCTATGTCATATAGAGCTTAGTTATCATAAATGGAAGTTTATACCCCTTTTACATATCACTTATGTACCTTACCTTTATCATCTCATTCTTTCTTAACTATAAAATTTTTCGTCCTATATGTTTTATGTATGTTTAAATATGGTGGTGCAACATTATCTCTAAGTAAAAAATAAAACACTATACCAAATTCACCTAGATTTGAATCTCACACCACAAGAATTTGCTGTATCTTCTTCATGAGGTCGACATAATAAAGTTTTGAGAGAATATCACTCCATCCTAAACAGAAATAAAAGAATGAGAAGGTAAAAACAGAAGAGGAACTTCTAGATGGTTAAATTTCTGTAAATTTGCCCTTTTTTGTCTGTTAGTTCTGTACATAGAGTTCGGGACAAATTATGTTGGAAATTTTGTTCGTGCAAGTATCACTAAGTTGCAAAACCAAGTAGCACATATGACATGTTAATTTTTTTTGCTTCAAATGGTACTTTTTTACTGTCACTGGTCCAGGTTTAATTGTTATATGCCCACGGTGTTTTGTATTTTCCACACATATTAAAGAAATACTTGGGCTAGATATGGACATGCTATTTGGATAGTTAAGTGGAATCAACATGCCAGTCCGAGTCCGTTGCCTTCCTGACATGTCTATGACTCTATACGATGTTATCATCTTGGCATAACATTGTCAGGCATGTTATATAGAAGCTTCACTGATTCCATTGTCTTCTAAAAGCCATTATCAGAATATGATATTCTAGTTGTAATATTTAATTTATTTTATAATTCTGTCCTGAAAGGAGCAGCTATTCTTCCAATCAGAAAAGGTGTTGATTCTTCGTGGGTTTCTGCTTTTGTTTTGGGTCCCTTTTGTGATCATGTCACAAAATTTTTCATATCTTCTTAATGTAAATTTGGAAATATTAGGCTCAGGCTTTCAGCTTATTATATGTATTAGACAAGATTGCAATTTTGGTAATTGCACTATTTTGTAACATTTAGTATTTGCACTACTTGGTCAGACAATGTTAAAATGAAGTGTGCTCCGTCGACATACCACAAGTAGTAACTGTAGGTTTTTCCTTATGTCAATTTCTAATCATCATTTTCTTTGAAATTTAAACTTTTCCGATAGACTCTACTAAAAATCCACTTTACGCTCAACTTAGTTTTCTTGATCTATTTTAAGCTAGTATCCCTATTCCCTTGACAGATTATCATGGGGTTAAACTTTTGTAACTGTTATATTGACTTAACACATGCAGGGAAGTTTTACAGGACCAAGAACAATCTGGTCCAACACTAGCCTCCGAACTGAAGCTACTGCCTATGGACTGGTGATTCTCTCATCTTCATCTTTACTTCTATCTGTACATGCTTTTGTGTGTGCTTTCTTACGTGTCTGTGCGTGTTTATGCACATGTTTGCATTTGAATTTATGGTTAGAGAAAATGTTTTGTAAATATCTTTATAATTGTCTGCAGAAGATTAAATTCTTAATTATTTTTAGATGCCTGCCTTTACATATAGTGTTATGCGAGTCTTGCACTGCTCCAATTACATATCTTGAAATTTAATGGATCCCTTTTAATTTGCAGGTTTTCTTTGCACAACTTATACTCGCAGACATGAATAAAGACTTAAAAGGACTCAGGTTTCATGCTTGACTTTAAAAGCTTTTGAATTTGGTTGTAGCTTTTATGAATTGAGGCTTAACTTTCTTAATTATTATTATTCTTTTTTTTTCTTGGGGGGTAGGAGTTTTTTTTTCCCCAAAGCACCAAGGTAATAATTCTTCTCATTTGTGAGAGTAGAAAATTACATATTTACGCATTGTATGTTTTAGGTACTTTCATTTTCGTGTATACAGTTGTTTCTTTATGAGGTTTTTGACAGTCACATGCTCTCCACATCTCTGCCATTACATTTAAAATCTCATGTGGGGATGCATACGGACAGAGCCAGCTATTAGCCAGTCAAACATGGGTCAGTCTTGGATTGAGCAAATACGTTGTATGTTGTCTAACAAATTAGACTCACATAATTCTTTGAAATCCTTCAATTCTAGTGGACCGGACCAGTGATCATTTTGTGATTTTCTTGGCTGATCAGAAAACAATGTGATCATCTGGTTTTATGTGGCGAGGTTGTTAGAAGAGATCAAAAGATATTAACAATGAGAGATAAGTTGGTAATGTTGAGATTCAATGACTGTCAGAGGTTGGATATAGTCGTGAATTGAGTTTTTTACTGTTGTAGAGACCAAAGTTTGTTTGCTTATCCTTTGCAGTTTAAACAGTATCTTATGTGACACGGATTTTACAATGTGAAGAAAACATATAGATTATATGTATGTATAAATTATTTTGTCCATATTGGATGCCGATATGTAGATAATATTAGGAATAGAGAGGCGAAGAACTTTGTCTGCCTATCGGTTATTACACTTCTAGAATGGAAGTTTCATGTCAAATTATTGATAATGCTACTGGAATTTTACTGGAAAACAAATCCTAGGCTAAGAACCTATTGGAGTTTGGAAACTATTAATCCCTCACAGCCCAAAGAAAAATAAAGAATTAAAAAAAATCTACAGAAAAAAGTATGCTAGATCTGTTGCGAATAATGAACTGCATATGAATACCGATTTCATATTATCTATTGAGGGTGGCTTTCCAAGACCAAAACTGAAAAGACAGTCTTCCTTTAGAAGAGATATGCTTCCGAATAATTATGCCAAAGGGGGATTTGAGCAAAATCTTCACAACAGCTTAATCAAAGTGGAAACCTCTTTTCTTCACTTGAAAATTTCCCCAATCCCCATTTAGGAAAATGATTACTGTTGCTCCGGCTTTTTTCAAGAGAAGTTAGGATAAAGATGCATGTGTCTTATCATTTGATTCATTTCCACTTTCCCTCATGGCTTGAAATTGAACAGTAAAAAAGTTATGGCCTAGTTATCAATTGAGGGAGACAAATGAGTTAGAATTGTTATGTTTTGTCAACCTAGGTCCAGGGTAAAATATATCAAAAGAGAGAGGAGTTAAATAGTAAAGGGTAAACTAGGTACCAAATTAGTAGTATATTTATGGTAATAACAAATTCTCAAGGCTCATCGGCTGACAGTTTTTGGGAGAAAGGTTGTGTTAAAGTTTTACAAACCATAGGCTAGGTTGGTGTATGGGTGAAACACTTTGGTCACAAAACACACAATGGTCATAAACAAAGGGAGACCGATTGTAATTTGTTTATATTTGTTAATCTTCTGAGCTGCTTGACATTTTAGTTTGATAATCAATGAAGTTAATTAGGAAAGATGTTAGTTTTAACAATTTCATTCTGATATTTTTCCCATCCAGATGTGTTGTTAGTGGTTCTGGAAAGATTGCACTGCATGTTTTAGAGAAGCTTATCGCCTACGGTGCTCTTCCTATCACAGTGTCAGGTAAATGTCAATGGCTAGATATTCAGAGTTAAATCATTTTTCAATTGTATAAATTTGCTCAAGGTAGGATGTATTATGCAACATAAAACGCCTATCACTTCTTGATATAATTTATACTCATAGCCAGGGACGAAGCCATGTTGGAGGGTGTGGGTGTGGGGTCAATTAACCCCACTGGGAAAAAAATATTTATAATATATGATAAATTTAGAAGAAATTTAAGTGTAATGAATAAATTGACTCCACTGAAACTTTATAAATTTTTTAATATACGAGGTCAAATTGAAAATTTTATAACTTTCTCAATTCCATATTAATTCTACTCCTTTATTTATTCATCTTCTTCTAATATTTTAAAAATAAATAATTATCTAATTTAGATTTATAACATAAGGAATTTAAATATTTATTAACAAAGTTGTTATTAGAAAGGCGTACTAGGGGTTAATAAAGGGTTTATATATATAATGTTATTATTTGTTATATTAACAATATTGTAACAAAATACATGTTTTACATATCGAACCGGCCGGAAAGCACAATTATCTAAAGAAATTGGCTCGGGAACGCATCCCCCAAACTCCCGCCAAATTATTTATAGCATCACAATATTTTGACCCCGATAAAAATCCTGGCTTTCGTCAACTGCTCATATCTGTTGTCCTGCTAATTCAAAAACTACATATTTGGCCCCATACACGTCCATTTTGTATGTCTAAACATAATTTTGGTCTTACGAACTGTAGGACTGATATTTTAAAAAGATATTTTTCTTATTTTTGTCATAATTGGTTATGCTAGTTATTAGTATATTTTACAGCCTATTATTATGAGCCATTTCCTTCTGGTGGTCAGAGCCAGGGGACCTTTGCAATTTAAGCATTTTATTATAGCACATAGTGTGATTTAGTCACCAAATTTTTGAGGGGGTGGATTTGCTCTCAATTTGCGAATTTTGGGCAAAATTCTGTCAAATTTGCAAAATGTGTGCTTAGGTCAACTCCAAGCTGATGGATTTTTTCTGATACAGTCATCAACGTAGTCACATGGCATGTTTCTTCTATTGGGATGTCTTCTAATAGTATTCTCTATCAGAATTTGATTCATGTATCAACTACCTGATCAGAAATGATGTTAATGAAACGTTTGCCTTTAGACAAATTAGTGTGTACAAGAAGGGATACAGGTTGTAGCTAGTGTTAGTCACGTAGACTTGTGAAAACATAGAGGAAAACTCTAGTCCTTTATGTCGAGTCCTTTTTCATCATACATTTGCTTACCATAATTTTCTTTGATTTCTAGGGTATTTAGAATAGCACAATGTAAATGTGACAACTTTGTTTATATATGTGATGTTGCAACACAAAATTATACAGATTCAAAGGGTTATTTGGTGGATGAAGATGGATTTGATTACATGAAGATATCTTTTCTGAAGGATATTAAAGCCCAACAGAGAAGTTTAAGGTTTGTGATTTAAACTGAAACCTAGTAGTTTCTTCATTCTCTCTTTATTCATGAAGTGCCACGTGCAGAGACTATTCGAAGACTTATGCTCGCTCGAAGTATTATGATGAAGCGAAGCCTTGGAATGAGAGGTGTGATGTTGCATTCCCTTGTGCTTCACAAAATGAAATTGATCCTTCTGATGCCATTAATTTGGTCAATTCAGGTTGTCGTATACTTGTAGAAGGTAGTTTCTCAATATATTGAGTGAGCTTTGTAGCCTTGGAATTTTCCTTTTTCTTGTATAATTATATTATTATTATTTGTCTTCTTGTGACTGCTAATTATGTCTCAAGTTCTGTTTAGGTTCAAACATGCCCTGCACCCCTGAAGCAGTTGATGTGCTGAGGAAGGCTAATGTTTTAATTGCTCCTTCCATGGCTGCTGGTGTAGGAGGGGTATCAATTTTTTTTACCTTTTCTACCCTATGTCTAGTATATGTGCTCTCAATCTGTTTAATGACGATGCAGTTAGTGGAACAGTTGTCAATAATCTCTTTTATGTGGGTCAAACTTATAATGTTCAAAATCATTTTTCATTCATCATGTAACTATCGGCACTTCCAAAATATAATGACACTATGATGGAATCTATCCCCAATCTAATGACGACTTACTAAAATCTCTACTCGAGAGACAGGGTTCTTAATTCTATTCTGATTTGGTTTTATTATATTTTTGGCTCTGATTAGTAATATCTTATTTTTCATGAGTTATGTGAGTATGACTTTGAGAATTCATAATACACACATCAATAAATGGGATAAGACAATTCCTGGCAAAGAGAAAAAGGGTCAAGACGAATCAAAAGGGAAAACTTCTTGGCATCAAAAAAAGTTGAGTGGTGGACAGTATAAGATATATCAAGGGGGGGTTTTTTGGGGGAGGGGGGTACAAGGGCCTGTTTGTTTCAGCTTATTGTTTTTTTTCATTTGTTTCTTAATTGGTAATTGATTTTGGGCTTTTCTAAGTTTTATAGGGAACATTCAAGTGATTATGACCAAAAAGCCAGGCTAGAGGGCCGCTCTTCAAATTATTTAAAAGTTACTTTTTTTAACTCATCTATTTTGCCTATTTTGCCCTAAGAAATCAATAGCAATACTAAGAGTACCCTTAAATAAGAAACAGTTTTAGGAATTGATTTATACTACTTCATCAATTATTTTCAGCTTATACAAACATACCTTCCTGAGTTCCGAATTAGTTCAACAATCACTTGTAATCAAATTATAAGCAGAACTCACATTTTCAGCCGTTATTTATAGCTGAAACAAACAATCACAATATATAAGTTTGGGAGTTAGGGTTAATAAATTTGATTACAACACAACTGCAAACATCAATTATTGGCAATATATGCATCAAGTGATTAAACAGGATCCCAAAGAAAAGGAAGTATATGCATATATATATATATTTTTAAAAAAAACTTAAATTGTTGCGCTTCCATGCTAATCTTTAAAGTTAATTATATATCCTCGGTTGTTTATGTTTATGCTGTTCTTGCTTGGTTTTCCATCCACTGTCCTCCCAAACTGTATGCCGGCTAAATTTATGATCACTGAAATGCAGGTTGTTGCTGGGGAATACGAATTAAAAGAGACCAATGTAAATTGGTCCCCTGAGGACTTTGAATCTAAACTACAGGTGACAACCCATTTATTCTAATTTCATGTTAATGGTGTTGGTTATCTATAAGTGCAAGTAGCTGCTGCATTTGTCAGGGCTTCGAATTGGGACTTCTTTATTATATTTGGTTAGACGTTAGAACCAAGTATTTTTTGGATAAAGAATAGATTGTTATTCACCTTAATTTTCCATGTTGAATCTATTAACATACAGTTATTGGGATTTTGTAGCTTCATAATTATGCATACGGAATTTACTTTGGTGCTGTTAATGCAGTACTGCTGTTAAAATCATATCTTAAATTTACCACGTTTCTGTTATGGCCAATATGAACTCCGTGTAATTTCATTAAACTTATCTTATGCCTTAATTATAACTTGAAAACATTGAATAAATATATGGTGCAATTTTATTGCACCCTTTCCTTGGAATTGCTTCCTGCATTTTCTCAATGTGCACAAGTTTCAGAAACAGATATTTTATAGAATGTGTTAAATCCATGGTTTTTGCTACAGTAGCAACAATCAGCTCAAGAAGAGACGAGTGCAATTTTCTTGCACTTTTTAAGACTTTGATTTCTGTCGGATTTAATTTGATTCGTCTTGAATCACTACGTCTGATTC
Organism: Panax stipuleanatus; assembly: GCA_020205555.1. Classification (NCBI taxonomy): domain Eukaryota; kingdom Viridiplantae; phylum Streptophyta; class Magnoliopsida; order Apiales; family Araliaceae; genus Panax; species Panax stipuleanatus. The sequence continues at coordinate 1,771,227 of CM035124.1, forward strand.
CTGGCTGTGCAGTTTCTGTATAGAATTCACGTCAAATTGGCTAATTTCAATCCCACGATGCAGACAATATATAGTAATAATGATTAAGTCCACATACCTGCTAGAAATAATGTAAACGAAATTCAGATGTAGAGAGTAATCCTTTTGGTAAAATTTAAAGAAAAAGAAGGAAAAACCAAACCATCGCTATGAATATTTGCTGGCCATTAAGCTTTATATTAAGCCATATTTCCTTTTATCTTTTCTTTTTCTTGGCTTACTGGCCACCATCATCTATTACGTGTGTGCACTAGGCTTCAACTTAATCAAGTACTCAATCTCTTGGCATTTTCTTGCACATTCTTCAACCCAATCTTGGGATAGGAAGAGATGCAATGAAGATAGCTGTGTACTGAAATACTATAAGGGTCATCCATCTCCTCTTTTCTCCTTGGACTTTCCCACTTTTCTTAATTACAGTTAGAATATACAGTTAATCATTGCTGTTTATCTACTTCTCGTATCGGCTTTAAGTTCTCTCTCTGACAAAGTTATGCTACAAATCATTTGATGAGAATATTGTTTTACTGAATGTTCTATATGCAAATACACATGTGTCGGCAGATCCTGGGTCTCTTGAATGCTCTCACATTTGCGTTATTCTTATGGAATTCATTTGTAATTTATCATGAAGTGAAACCAATACAACCTTCATTTGGGGCAAAAGTGCTTTGTTAGTCATATACTCCAGTACAGAGTTAGTTTGGCCTTTTCCTGTTTCTGATTCAAACACTTTTAGTTTTAGGGTATTCAATTATGGCACATTGACTTTTCAATTTATTGGCAGGAATCAATGAAGCAGACATACCAGAGAGCTCTCAAAACAGCAACTGATTTTGGTTATCTGAAAGAGAGTCCAGAGTAAGATAACAGCATTATATGAATCTTAGGATTGTTAGTTCTATGCGATTTCTTTAGGAAAAAGTACATTGGGGGTAGTGTGAAGCGCCTCCACTATGGTTTTTTCATAGCTATTGGAGTGTGGAACCCACATGGGTCCTCTCAAATCACTGTGGACGTACTATGAATACTACCTCCCTTTTTGATTTTGTCATATTCTTGTGTATCTTGTGTGATTGAAGTTACCAGAGGTGTAGAATTGTTCAATTTATGAAGTATGAACATTAACCTGCTAAGAGCATCACTCAGTTGGGAACAGGCGGCTACGTTACTGGACCAAGGATACATTATGTTCTATCTTGCTGTTATTTAGGTGTGGTAGAAAGTTTGCATGCGGTCATGATGCCTGGTTAAGGTTAAGTTTTGGCTTGTTTAATTATATAGCGCCGACAAAGTTCTACTTGCAGTGTATATTTGACTGATGGGGAAGATATTTCAGTAGGTTCACTCGTATGTAGGTTCCTAGTGACCGACCGGAACATAGTTTATTTGAATTGATATAGATTGTCATTTTACCGAGTTGCATATGGTTATAAAAATAAAAGTTACAGTAAAAACAAATGGTGTGCTTGGTGATCTCCTTTATTAATTTACATGTACTGGCATACCTTATCATTGCAACTTGTTTCTGTTTTAATTTTGGAAAAAGTAAACCTTGTTTTCTTTTACTTCGTCTTCTAGTGATTTCAAGAAATATGTGAAATTTGTGACTAAATGAACTGTTAATTGTCTAATTCTTTAATCTTCTTCTTCTTCTTCTTCTCTGTGCTGCCCAGGGCTTTGGTTCATGGAGCGCTCATCTCTGCATTTCTGACAGTTGGTAACAGTATGTCGGATCAAGGATGTGTATGATTAGGAGGGGATTCAGCAGCATATTTTATACGCTAGCTACCGAGAGCTGCTTTGCTTAAAAGCTGTTAGATGTGCATTTTTTGGGTGCAAAACTGAAGTAGTAGTAGTAGCAGCAGCTGACCCCCTTGAGCTTTTTCATACAGATTTCTTGATCCCGTGTTTGCTGGAAAGGATGGGTTCTCTCTGTAAAATAGATGTAATGTTATTGCTGAGGGTTGAGTGTAGTTTTTTATTTGATTGGGGATACATGTGATGTAACATGAAAGATAAATGCAGTTTTAGTGAATACGGGGCAGGAACAGTGACTTGGTCGTATACTGAAAATATTTAAATTTTTGCCCCAGCTAGCTAGGATATTATTATGCGTCTATTGCAGATAAAAATTAGATGGAATATAAAGTATCTCGATTGATTCAAAGTCAGTTTCTTAATTTTCTACAGCATTTCTTCTTTTGCTTATTATTATTATTATTTTTTCTCCTCTATTACACTTTCTATCAAATACGCCAAAATTATCTATTATTATTATTAATTTTGTTAGTAATGATCAAAATCAGCAAATCATCCGTCCTGGATATGGATAAAAATTCCACGGAGCTACACAATCAGCTTAACTTCCAGTGTTTAGCCAGAATGGACAATAATAGATAGTCATTTAATGGTCAATATAATTAACCGAGGGAGATTGTAGAAGAATGTTTTCAGAGAAAGGGAAGGGAAATAAAGTCAGAACAATCAACTTGATCGTGTTTATACATAAGTAAGTTGGTAATGACTGGTTGGTTGCCCTAAGCGCCGTTTGCTTCTCTTCAAGTTTCACTTCAGTTATACTCGGGCCCAAAGGTAAGATCTTGAAGGATAAAACTGGAATTATTCCCGTTTCCATGTTTAGTAAATCTTTCTGTCCAGCACACTACTTTTAATTGGCTCTCCTCGAAGGATGGGTCGATGAGTCTGACTTCTCAGCCAGGTAGTGCTCAAGCATATCTTCTTCTTCATCATCTGCCCACCAGAAGTCATCCATTTTCATATATTGTGCTAAATTCAGGGGAGAGAAGAAAAAAATTGAAAATAAAATCACCTTCGAAGTCGTCATCATCAAAGTCAATGTCTTCATCATCCTCTTCGTCAGAACCTTCGGTGATTGCTGTTGCACCTTTCTGCAGATAAAATATAGCAATACTGGAATTAGCTTTAAAGCCTATATTGCTTTGAGGCGAATCTGTTTCATAAAACCCCTCATCTACCAGGGCTTAAAACCTCTTGATAATTATATACATCTACATTCTAGACTTGTATTCCCGTGAGTTTGAATTCCTAAAAACATGTGAAAACATCACAAAAAGGAATCATAATCATTCACAGAAAAGAGGAATACCAAAAAACTGCAGTTGTTTGGTGGCCTAACAAGTTATAGATATCGAGATATAATTAACCTTGTTCGAAAATTCAAACTATAAGTTTGATGTTAAATATTAACTCTAGAATTTCCAAGATACCGCTGTTTAATCATATTATGTTGACTAAATTTTTAGACAATCTTTTACTAGAACAATTCCAATTATACTATAGATAGCCTTCCACCAATTCTACTAGATCGACTGTTAACGAGTTTCCACAAATATTCTTCCTTGATGGCCAAATTTATTTGACTGCTTGCAAACTAAAATTGGGAAAAACAATCTAAATATTAATATTGTCAAACCAAGTGCAAATTTCCTGCTCATTAATCTATGAAACCTATGATGAGAGGTATTGTAATCCAAAATAGAACACATCAATGGATACCGTAGAAGCTCTTCCACTTTCAAACCACTGTCTGCCTGTAAGCTTCTTCTCCTTAGGTGCCGAAAGTGCTGCCTCGGGCATTAACCTGAAACAGTACACTGTTCGTTTAGATGAAAATAGAGGTCAAAAACAAATTTATAAGGGGAAAAAAACAACAGACGATTATGAATCAAGCACACTGTTTTATATTAAATAAAACATGAATTGTAAGGTTGAAATGTAATTTATTTGTATTTTTAGTAAATAGCATAGCGTTGGGATGCCTTTCACTTTTTTTCTTTTTTTTGTGCTAAATATAAGGTTAGGATGTCAATGAATACAATAAGAAACATCAATGCAAGTTGTCAAGGTGAATGTCTAGATTTGGAGTTCTGAATTTGTACAACTGAAAACATCAATAATCTTTTCCTGAATTTCTCTCCAACAGTGAAGCTAATCATAATTGTTGCTCTCTATATATATAGATTCTAATGCACTTTTTTCTTTCCGTCTCTCACTGGCAATGTAAATCAGGGTTGTATTCAAGAATGCAATACTCAATACAATCAATATCATATTAACATTTAACATCAATTCAAACCGACTTCATATCTGTTTCTTCGATAACATTGACCGATACTTTAGACTTTCATAGACTTTGCAAGACAATGGCCAAGACACTACTTTTGCAGGGAGTGGGAGTGGAGCGGGGAGGGTCCAGGGGAGATAACCGCCCAAAAAGAAATACAATATAGCCGCTACTTATGAAAACTTACTTGGCTCTTTCTAAGGCTAATTCTGCTTCAAATCTTTCTCTCCATGCCAAAAATGTATCAACAGTTACTGGTTCTCCATGTGGTACAATTATCTGAAGTAAAAAATGATGCATCTCCTCAAAATAAGTAAAATGTAAACATCTGCAATAATCAAGTTGGAAGAACAACGCAATAATTAAGTTGGAAGAACAACGCATACATTAAAAATGGACAGAAATTAATGTTTTTGGATGGTGCCAGGTGGTGAAGTATTCATCATAACTTCAATCTGTATTCCCATTTCTGCAAATGCTAGCTGCTACCATGCCTTGCCTTATTCAGGACAAGTTCAATTTATATACCCTGATAGTTTAAAAATGCATAAAAAGGACAAATATAACACTAGAAAGCCTTTCATTTGATATCCACCGATGCAAAAAGCTTCAAATTTTAGTCAGTAACAAGGAGTTCAGGTGGGACCAGAAGTAACAACATAGGAATCACAAACCCCACAAGTCAGAGAATATGTGCTTCTCCGACCAAACTTCATATAATTGCATTTAAGCAAGGATTCTATTTTTTAAAATAAGTCCACAGGAGATTAGTTGGTTCAAGATTAATGTCTCCACTTTTGCATTATTTTCATTTACTTCTAGAAGTACAAACTCTACTCAGACATGTTCTTTTGATCCCTTTCCGATTGAGATCTATACATGGTTGTGAAACCCGGACTGTACCCGCGGTTGAACCAGTTAAAACCGAAACCGGTCGGAGTCCGGATTTTACCAATTACCCCGTTTTGGTCAAAACCCGGATTGAACTAGTTGACCACCGGTGGTTCAACCGGTAAAACCGGTTAAGTTGACCCAATATCCGGTTTTAATTATTTTTTAATATTTTTTTGTACCAAAATTTTTTTATTACTAAAATAAACCACTTTTAGTAATATTGTAACTCAACTTTATTTTGTTTTAGTTTATAAAAATTGAGATTTTTTAAAATTTATTAATTACTAATAATATATTTTTATATATTTATGACGTCATCAGTTCAGTAACGTTCAACCACTGGTTGATGGTTCAACCCATCCACCCGATAACTTTTCCGGTTTGATGACCGATCCGGGTCTGAGAACATTGAATGTATAGATCCCTAATGGCGACCAAATGTAATGCCCAGCCCATGGATAACAAAAATGTGCAAAAGCTTTGTCTCTGCCATAGTAATTGCTTCCGTAATATACCATGCCCGACATACGAAAGTTGAGAGACTGTTATTTTGGAGAAGTAATGATTCCAACACCCCTATGGAGGTGAACCATGTTAGCCTTAGGTCATAGAAGAGATAATTATAGATTGGTCGAACGACAAAAGCCTAGCAGTCTTAGCTACTTCAAGAGTAACAATGCATGCTTCAGTGTGTGCGCAAATAATACCTGATATCAGTATGACATCTCAAAACTACGTTCTTTTTGGCCATCTCATATTTATTTGACGTCCATAACTCAAACCATATCAAGTTACTCAATAGTGCATTCATCTTATTTTTCATTTAGACCCAAGCTTTTATTCAAGATCCTCTCTTTTTATTAAATTGCTGCCAGTACATCTATCTTCTCACACCTACATTCATGTCTGAATCAAGTAACCCGCCTTGCCATACCCCATATCTACACACAACTAACATCTAACCTGCTTAGGACATAAATGTCCATTTTAGCTTCTAACAGGGCCTTCTGCCTTCATTTTAATTTTGTTGTCTTGCTACTCATCAAATTGAACATATAAGATTCAAACATATGTTTTAATATTTTCACAGTAAAAGTTTCCTCTATTTACAGATGCTTGTAGATTTAGATATTTGGTTATCCCCTATTCCTCCATTTACTGAGTCAAACACAAGGGGAATGTACTATGTAACAATGACTTTCAACTGAACTGTAAATATAGAATGAGAGAAGATCAAATCAAATAATGAAGTCCAATACTAGAAGTAGAGTCGTACGTCCTTGAACGCTTTGCTTAAAACACTATTCAACCCAACTACACTGCAAGGATCTAATGACCGAACCGTCTGTAATAACAAAAATGAAGTGTTGCACATTACCAAACACTTAACACTCTGAAGCAAAAGATTCAACAAACAACACAAATTAGGCTAAAGCTTTGACGCGGAACATTATCTCACAAACAGAACTGTAAACCAATATCACACAGAACTAAATCTTAGAATCCAGTGGCTTTCTCTCAAGATATAGTTCTCTCCTGTTTTCTTCTTCCTCAAAAACTTCATCCGAAGATACTATTTTATTATCAATACAATTCAAAGGTTATTATTAATAGAGGAAATCAAAGGTATCCATACCTGATGAAAGAAAAAGTAAAATTTGTGGACCTACAATCACAGGTTCATAACCATCAACTCCTCATATTTAGCTATTTATAACACTAAATAATGTCTAATGAGATCTTTTATGAACACGCGCCGTTCTAATATACATCGTCAAGCCTAATCTGCATAATCCATTGTGGTCTAGTTTTAGGCTTACTAGGGAGTGTTTGAAACTATCTTAAGTTTTAATAGTAGTTCATTAAGATAACTAATTTCCCAAAAAGATTAATGCAAAAACTGTAACCATAGTTGTCATGGCGTCGCCAGGGCATCGCCTAGGCGTCCAGGCGATGGAGAAAACTATCACGACAAGGCGACTTGAGGTGGAGTTGTTAAAGTGTGCGCCTTGGCAACTTAAATGTTTAACCCATTGACCCATGGACATTAACCCATGACACATAATTTAAATGTTTAACCCATTGACCCATGAACATCAACTCATGACTCATCGATTAAAAAAAGGAGAAAGACAATAAAACCCTTATCTGAATACTGCAATCGGGATTCGCAGCATCTCCAAAGTTTAAACTTGATCGCGACTTCTTCGACCCATCGCAGCTCCGGCGACTCCATCGTAGGCCCATCGCAGCTCAACCACCATCACAACCCATCGGAACCATCAAAGCAAGTCCATAGTTGGCGGCGGCTGTGACTGCCGGCAACTTTCTCTCACACAGGTTCTTATTCTTCTTGCTTTGTTTTGCTTTGACCTTCTCTCACACAGCCTTGACTTAGCCGTAACCTTCTCTATGTTTCACTGTTCTATATTACTTTATTTCTCTCCTTGACTTTTTCTTTTTTCAAAAGGTTTGAACAAATAAAAGAACTTCACCTTTAAAAATATATCTTTCTCTGATTTCTGCCATGCATATAGGTATGCCAACTGCCAACTAAATTTTTCATATATTTACAACTAATTAATGTACCCTAGACGGGCGGATCTACTTGAGGGCAGTGGGGGCAATTAACCCCACATAATTTTCAAGCGGTCAATTTGTCCTCCTCGGAAAATAAATGTTCCCAAAAAATGAATGTTCTAATCAATCAATTTTCAGGTTGGAATGTCAAACAAGTGAATTTTATTCTCAGACCAACTCGCTTTGAAGCATGGTGGTTGCTAGCCTCGGAAGTTGTGGAGATTATGAAGATTAATTAGGATAGGAGTATAATGAGCTCGTACTTCTACGCGATTATGAGAAGAAATCAAATGATGGTAAAAGACCCCCGCTCTCCCGCTCTCCCCCTCTTTATAATTTACCTAAAAAATTAATGAATGTCTCAAATTTGTACCCATTGCTATTTCTTTTTCAATTATCTAGTCACAATGTTAACCCATCAAAGAAAAATTCTTTAAAGCATATTGTAATTTTTCTTTTTTAGAATTTCACAAATTTAATAATTGTTTGCGAATTTTTACAATTGTTTAAAATGAGGTCATCATGATATTTTTACAACAATGTTGACCCATAAAAAAATAAAAATTTAAAGATGAATGGATGAATGATTGTTTAGTAACTTACATTATTGAACATGATATTTTTGTAACTATTGATAATGAAGATGTCATGCAACAATTTCAAGTTATGAAGTCTCAAAAAATGTTATTGTAAACAATATATGAGCATTATTTAATTTTGTGATTTATTGTATTATATTTTTATTTTTTATTGAAAATTCTTCTTCAAATTTGACCCCACTGAAACAAGGGGCTAGATCCGCCCCTGACCCTAGATTATGCCAATCTGATGTATTTATTGAAATGAATGTGTAAAACAATACTTAACCCCAAGTTGAAAATTAGGACATAATTTTTTTTAAGACTTAATGACTTAGGATTTAGGAATATATTTTATCCTTGCCAATACATAAAGCTTAATTAAATATATAGAGAACAGTTAGCCACTTAGGTTAGTACATTTAATGTGTTTTGTGAATTGTGATTATACTTTAAAGTTTAAACAGTACAAAATTATGTGAGAGGTGATTTAATTTTTTAATAAGTTATACTTATTGTTTTACTCTTTTTTTGGTACAATTTACAAAGTGTAAACATTATCTATTAAGTGTTTAGTGTATATGGTTACTATTTACTAAACTAGTAATATACTAATACATTCACAAGTAAAAATAAAAATATATCGATTGTCTCTTATATTTTTTGTTTGATTATATTGTGTAGAAACTAGAAAGTAAAATGGCGGAAAGTTCAAGAGTCGATAGTTATGATATAACCAAGGACCCGAAAAGAAAGGTCAAATCTAACGATCTGGGTTGAAAATATGGGTATAGCCGGATATAAGTAATAAGGATATAGTGCATCCTTTGTGGGAAGCAATGTCGTTCGGAAATCAAAAGGCTGAAACAACATCTACCAAAAAATTTTGGAGATGTAAGAACTGCCTAAAACATCCACCGAAATTATGAGGGAGATACAAATGGCTATAGTAAAAAGAGGAACAAGCCAATTGAGCTGGATGATGATGATGTAGTGGAACAGCAAGAACAACAATCATCTGCTACTCCAAGCATGACTTCTAATGCTTCATCTAACAGTATCCCAAGTTCTGGGACCGCTTCTAAAAGAAAGAAAACTTCTTTTCAATTCCAAAAGGCACAACCAAAAGCTCCAACAAAGACAGTTGAAGTACTTTTATGGAAGACTCCAGAAGAAATAATAGAGGAGAGGCATAACAAGCGTTTGAGCCAAACGACTATTGAAAATCATTTGAGGACACCGGAGAAAAAGGAGAAAGTCCATATGCACATTGCCAACTTTTTCTATGAGTGTGGCATACCATTCAATACTGCAAATGCAAGGAACTTTGAGGTAATGATCAAGTCCATAGGACAATATGAGCTGGGTTTAAAGCCTCCAACGTAACATGAGTTGAGAGTTCCTTTACTTGAGAAGGCAAAGAAGCAAACCGATGAGTTAAAGGCGAATCATGAAGTTTCTTGAAAGTAATATGGTTGCACACTCATTTCGGATAGTTGGGCAAATAAGACGGGAAGGCACTTGTTGAATTTCCTTGTTAATAGTCCGGAGGAGACTTATTTCATGAGTTACGTTGATGCCTCCAATCAGTCGCAAGATGCCACAATGTTGGCAAATCTCCTTGATAGTAAGATTGAGGAAATTGGACCCGAGAATGTTGTTCAAGTGGTCACAGACAATGCCTCTAATTACAAGGCAGCGGGGCATATACTAATAGAAAGGAGGGCTACACTGTTTTGAACACCTTGAGTCGCTTACTGGACCTTATGCTAGAGGACATAGGCAAGCTGAAGCAATTAAGCCCACAATCACAAATGCAAAAAGAATCACAACATTCATTTACAGGCATGGTCGTCTTCTTGATGCGATGAGAGAAAAAATTGGAGGAATCTTGTGAGACTCGGAGTTACTAGATTTGCTACAGGTTTTCTCACCTTGCAGAGTTTGTACAATCATAGTGATGCATTGAAGCATTTGTTCACAAGTGAAGATTGGAAAAAATCTAAGTTGTCGGCTACCGAAGTAGGGAAGAAAGTATGTCCTGTCATTTCAACTATATTTTGGCATCATGGTGATGATTGCATTAGGGCGTCACAACCACTTCTTATAACCTTAAGGCGTAATACCCGAAAAAAAATTAATAAACAAAATAAAATTATATTTTTTAAAAAATATATTGTTTGGACCGTCTTTTATTTGGGTCAAACTAGTCATTTAATTTATGTGGACTAATAAGTATTAATAAGTGATGGATAATTTATTTGGTAAAATTAGGTTTAATTTATATGTTGGAAATAATAAATCCTATTAAAATTAGGAGAATTAATAATATATATTGATAATAACTTACTAAAACACAATAATTATATTGATAATAATTAATTTTGCTTTTCTTTTAGAAGTTGGTTATTGTTTCACATAATTGTTTATTTTCAAACTCATGTGATGGTTTCGTCTTTATATTAATACTTAGAACTCGTATTTGAACTCTTTGATCTAATGTATCATATTTAGTATTTATTTCGATCGTTGTTGAAAAGTACATGTATTAATATTTTGCAAATTTGTGTTGATGATTCGCTTTGATTTAATATGTACGTATTAGAACCCCTTTTGTGTTGATATTGTATCGCATATGTTGTGACATGGTATTTTTGTTATAATATACCGTAAGGCATACCTAAGCTATTACCACCTGTGGAGTACCACATGCATGTCCTCTTGGCACCGATACATGACACCTTTCGTGGCGATGTTATCAATGAACGAAGTCTCCGTTTTGTGCTCCAGTGGGAGTTGGTCATTAGTGATTTTGTTGTGGGAGACGTATAGATCGACCCTAGTTTTATATTCTGTTTTGCGGGTTGATGATGTTTGTGCCAAACACGCCTTCCGATTTTGCATGCGTCTGGATCCGACTGGTCCAATGTAATGCATGTGTGACATTATTTTGACTTGCATGTGTGGCAAAATATATTTATGTTTTGTTCTGAGCTCGGTATGAAATAATATCCAGCCATTTGATTCAGCCTATTATTTTGTTGTGTTAGTTTTGTTCGTTTCATTTCATTTCATTCGATTGAATTAGTTATTTCAGTTCATTATTCTTGTACTCTATATCCGTACTGGACATTTGACTCATACTATGTTTTTTCTTCCGGCAAGTAATCAATGAGATCAAGGACAACTGTGATGAGAGCTCCCTTCTTTCCAATGGTTTAGGTTGTAATACATTAGTTTGTCTAGAGTTGTAATAATTATCTTAGATTATGGTTAAAGTCGGTTTCACATTTATTATGGTTTGTCTTGTGACATTTAATGGTAATGAGACTATTCTTTTATGGCTTGTTTTATTATAAATTCATCAGTCGTATTGTGTTTTGTGTAACCTCTTTCTATTTCGGAAAAGGGGTGTTACATAAGGATTGTTGATGGTGATAAGAAGCCTGTTGTGCCATAAATTTTCGCTGCGATGGAATATGCGAAGAAAAAAAATCAAAGATTCATTTAATAACAAACAAAAAATCTACAAAAAGGTGATTAACATTTTTTAGCAGCAATGAGAAAGCCAAATATAACAAAAATTATATGTGGCTATGTTGTTTCTAATCCGGGTAAGTACTTTGATACCAAAGAGGAACGTTCGATATTAGCTGGTACTCTACAAAAAGACTTCAATGACATTCTTGTAAAGATGGTGCCCGAGCTAGATTTGCTAGACAAGATGAGCAATAAAGCCGAAAACTATGATGCTTCTCGAGATACTTTTGCAAGAGAAATGGCGATTAGGCAACGGAAATTAAAAAATCCTCGCAAGTATATTGAAATATATATAAAGATATAAATGATAAATTATAATTATATACATTCTTCCTTTTCTCCTTTTAAAAATATTTATATTCTTTTAAATGTTTGCTAGTTAATTGGTGGAACGCTTTTGGAGGGTAGGCTATTGACGTTACAAAGTTTGCAAAAAAAATTCTAGGCCTTTGTTGTTCTTCTTCCGGTTGTGAGCGCAATTAGAGTACATTTGAGTTTGTAAGTACTTTCTATTGTTGGTTCAAAAGTAACGAGACATTCATTACTAATACTAATTATTTTTTATATAATTAAAATTTTATCATTAATATTATTATTTTTTATTTTATTTATTTAGATTCATACGAACAAGAGGTATAGATTGGAACACAAACGGTTGAGTGACTTGGTATATGTCCAATACAATCGAAAGATTGTCTCAAGGTTCCAAAAGAGGCCTGAACTTGGGGAAAAAAATTGATCCATTAGCCATTGATGACTTTGAATGGGGTAATGAATGGATCAATAATCAAGCCGATGTTGTTCATGCTGGGGAGGATCTTACATGAAATGATGTAGATCGAGCAACCGATGCATCCAACACTTTTGAATGTCGCAATTCTTCAAGGAGGGCTCATACTAATACTAATGATAATGTCATTACGTACTCTCGACGTAGTGGTGGTTCAACTGGATTTCGACTCGGATGATGAAATTGATGAAGAGAGAATTACAAATGATGATGAAGATGTGGAGGATGATTTAGGACAAAAATCACCCACGCCTTTGAATGAGAGTAGTTCTCGTGGAAGAGATGGAGATGACCTTTTTTTAATGAGTTTGCTTGAACAATATTTAGAGACTACTGTATAGAGTCTAGACATTATTTTAGTTTGTTATGTGGTGTTTTATTAGTTATTAGACTAGTAATATGTGATGGTTGGTTGCAACTTTATTTTCTCTGTGGTGTTTGTTGAATTTTTCATTTCTTTCACTAGTTTTTCATATCAAGTGTTTTATATTTAGATTGTTATTGCTAAGTATTTACATAATTGTGCTTTTAATGTTATTCCATGGTATTATGTTCTGGGTTTTAATGTATATGAAATTTTATTGTCAATATACTTGTTAAGTAAAATAATATATAAATTGCACGTTGTAAACGACTTTATCGCCATAAGGACGCCATGGCGGTCGCCTTGTCACCTAGGCGTCCTAGTTACGGCTACCGCCATGATTCGTCGTGGCGCCATAACTATGAGTCTCTAACGACTATTTTTATGCAGTTTATTTCATAGTTAGGTGAGCTGAAAAGGTGCAATGCGTGGCTCAATTTCTTCAAAATTCACAAATCACTTGAGAATGGAAATTAAAACATGAACATCCAAGGTAGTGGGTAATAGCTTAAAATTGGGAATATCTTGAGGGCACAAGACAACATATAAGTGCTAAGCAATACCAACAATCCACACATTCTAAAGTTGAAAACATAACAAAGGTAGGACAAATAATCATACTTCATCTTTTGCATTCTCATCTTCTTCAGTGTTCAAAACATCTTCATCTTGAGCAAACCTTTCAGAAAGCCAGTCCTTAGCTGAAGTAACTAGTGTGTAGACCATAGACATACCAAGATTCTCAGATGCCTGCAGTGAATAAGTTAAAGATTTGATAACCATTTATTAATTATATATACTAAAACAAGGTATAGGCTTCTAAAGCACACGCCCTCCGTCACCAAAAGGATGACTCAAGGTTCAATTTTTTTCCCCTAAAAGGATGAGATAACATACATAAAGTGAGGGTTAACAGTTAATTAAGTCATTTAATGGAGTTCATTAATATAAAAAAAGCACTCATCACTTTATATAATCTTGTGGGACCACTAGGGATAAATTTAGAACTTTTTTACTTTCTTTCCTCTACTTGTACTTTTCATGTGTGCAAATTGTGCTTTGCTCATCCTTTTGGAGACAGACAGAGTAGTTATCGATTTTTTTATTGAGACGTTGTCCAATACACGTACTAAAAATCATGTCATCAAGAACCACTCAAACCAAATGAGTTTAGAAAAGTGGAGTTGGGAATGAAAGGTAAAAGAAGCCATGGAAACAGAGCTCATGGTAATATTTCACTAGCACCGGATATCTACATCTTGAGATTCTTTTTTTTTTTTTTGCTAAATAATTCTTGAGATTCAAGTTGTTGTCATCTCTTTTTTCAATTTATCTCCAAGCATTTGTTTATAAATATTCATTTTTATTTTCCTTCCTCTTACCCCCTTTCCCAAGGGATGTCACTTTTTACTTCCATATAATTCCAATAATGTCAATAAATAGTAGTTATTATGAAAATTAATGAGTTAAAACTCGTGAGCTTATACAAAGTATCTAAAATTCAAAAGTATTTATTGATTCTTAGTACACCAAAGAACAATTGCAAAAAGAATTAAGGATTGCTTAAGAATATACCTCCTGTTCGAGTTTGTCTTTCAAAATCTTAAGGTCTCCCGTCTGAATTCCTCTTAAACTGAAGAAAAAAGGAATGGGACAGGGATTTACACCATAGAGTATAACATTTAAGTAAAAACATATACATGAATTAGCAGATCAGGTATAAAAGAAAAGGTCATTAAATAAACGTTCCCAGTATTAGGCTTACAAAAATGTGAATAGAGGCGCAAAAGCAGGAACCTGCTTGCCAAATTTAAATATAGCAATGTGGTAGGTGAACAAAAAACTGTTGTTTTTGGTAAGGAATAATCTTGTGGGATTCAAGCAGTTCACTTAGAAGTGGAGACAATTAGGGGTGCTCAAAAAATTCGGTTTTTTCTGTTTTTTACCGAACCGGTTGATACCGGTACCGGGTTTTTTCGGTACCGATTTTTCAGTTTTTTTTACTTTTCGGTACCGGTACTTAAAATTTTGAATTCAGTTTTACCGAAATACCAAAAAAAAAACGAATTCTGTTGGCAGTCAACAATAACATATTGATGTTTCAATCTTATGATGGATGGCCTTTGCAAACAAACAATAGAATAATGAATATTAATGATCAATATGTTGCTGACTTGAATAGATTTGCCTTACAAAATGATCAATCCAGTTCACAAAATAGCCTTACTGCTCCTTTTTATTACAAAATAGATTACTGCTTGTTTTTATTTGTCCTTTTTATTTGTCCAATTCACAGAATGTTACAAACTTACAATTGTAAACTAAGAAATTTCAAGCAAAGAAAAAGAAAGAAGGAAAAATACTTAGTTTTAAAAAAAATGTTTATATATTAAAAAAATTATTTAATTATTATGGTATAACCAAAAACCGAACTGGAAAAAACCAAAACCGACTTTGTACCGAACCGGTACCGAAACCGGTTATTCGGTACCGGTACCGGTTCTTGATTTTCCGGCATTTTCAGTTCAGTACCGGTTCGGTTTTTTCGGTACCGGTTCGGTTTTTTCGGTACCGGTTCGGTTTTTTACCGATGAGCACCCCTAGAGACAATCATACTAAGAGGTACCATAAAGATGAATATGGGTTGTTATAATAAGAGTGGAATAGTAGAGAGGGAAATACAAAAAATGGTGACTACTCAATCCAAATAACACCAGATGTAGACAGTTACCTCGTCACATTCAGAAGTGGTGGCTCATCTGGATATTTTTCTGTGTGCGAGAAAATCAAACCCAACTGAACTGCAAGCAAAAAAGTATCGTTATCAAGGGACCTAAAGTGTACTGAACTAGGACACAAGCAAACAGAGGATAAGTGAAAACAATAGTGGTATATAAAATCCAAAACCTGGAGTAGTTGTTGAATTATCAGCCTCATCATCCTGTTGAACATAAACAAAGACATAAATATATATTGAAGAACATACAACAGATATCATAAGACGATGCCATAAAGAGAATCTCATTCCCCAAAAATATACGATATATACTCGCTTAACATATATATTTCTAATAACTGTCAGAGTTTTTCCTCTTCCCTAAGGATAATATGTACCTGTGGAGATAATGTAATTTGAAAGCAACGATTTGAAGTGTTCAGCCCACTTTCACTGGGGTGAATTTCTGGAAAATTATCACATGGAAAATGGTGTTTATTGCATGGTTTTGAACAAGGAATAGAAATCAACAAATTGTTAACAAGTTATAAACACAAATACAAAGGCATGCACCCTACGTACCTTTAAACTCATCCATAAGTATGGCTTCTAGTGCTTCGATTTCCATCTCCTGATCCTGCAAATAATCTGTCTTGAGGTTCAGTACACTTTTTTTTACTTCTCTAATTTTTTTTAATGAAGTCCTACAAATACCACCAAACTGTAATGCAAGTATGTTTCAAGTCAGGCGCATAGGTCCAATGCATCCACAACAACTCTTTCTTGAGATTATAATTAAAAGCATAGCAAAGAAACCAATTATAAAGCGTGAATGTAATAAAAGTTCAAATCCTTATTCTTGAATTGACTTCAATGAGTTTCAGTAAACTAAAAATATGACTTTAGTACACAGCCCGAGGTCAAACAATAATAAAACCTTTTGAATCCAGCACAAACATGCCATTCATGCTTATGGGTATTTGTGATTTTGGCCACAGGGAAAGAGGGGAAAATTAAAAAATTGTCAATATACTGAGTAGCTTCTTTATACCAGACGTCCATACTATAAAAGAAGGGCAAAAATCAAAACTGAGTTATCATCACAAGTGGGATACGAATTAAACCAAATGTAAATATCTTCAAAAAAAAAAACAACATACTCATCGTGATCAAATTATAAACTGGAATTGAGTCAAATCTCCAAGTAATCTGAGTTAAAAATCGCATCTTTAAAGGAATTACCCGTCATGACTGTAACTCTTTTGTCTTAAAGCCTTCTCTCTCGCCTCCCAGATTTTACAGTGTAGAAACCCTAGAGAGAGCTCCACCGATGGACTACTGAAGTCTGAACAAGCTTTTGCTAAAACTATGCACTCGCAAGGAAAATACAGTAGAAATCAGACCATTGATCAAATTCACATCGTCGCAACTATCAATAATAAGTGGCTTAAATATAAATAAGTACCCTAAACTATTAATATTTTTTCACTTCGGTGATCAACCTTCTAATTTTTTCAATCATATCATTAAACTATCAATTTTTTACTTTTTTGTTCAATTAAACTTGTCACGTCATAAATTGATGACGTGACCCTGCTGACTAGACTAATCAATACATACGTATGATTAAAAATTAGACTTAAATATAAATTACTATTGTTAACTATTGACTTTTTTCACTTTGGTGATCGATCTTTCAATTTTTTTCACTTTAGTTCAATTGAATTTGAAGATGGTGGGTTCAAATAGACAAAATGGTGGGCAAAACTAAGAAAAATTCTATTGTAGTTGGCACGTTTTATTTATTACACTACTAATTTTTAAAAATTCAAATTTTCCCATTGAATAATTAAAATTTTGAAATTTCATCATTCTGTTAATAAGATTTAACGTTCGTCAACTTGACTCAGATTCTTTTAAACAAAACTGAGGAAAAACCCAATATAGTTGACATATTTTACTTATTACATCATTAAACTTTTAAAAATTAAAATTACTCCATTGAACTAATTAAAATTTTGAAATTATACCATTCCATTAATAAGAATTGTTGGGCGTCAAATTGACTCAGATTTTTTCAGGCGTGTCTAAATTTGTGCTTCAAATTTACAATCCAACCTGAATGACCCCATAGATTTATGCTTCAAATTTATCAAATTGATGAAATTAATGATGTTATTTGGCAAAATTAAATATAATTAAATTTGATTAGTTTTCTTGTTATTCAAACTACATCATTAATTTCATAGATTTTATACAATTTAAATGTACATACACTGCCATTTTTATAGAAAATTAGAGGAGGGGTTTAGAACAATAACTATTATAATAGGTATGTTTTCTTCTCTATTTTATAATTTTTATATTCTCGATCCTCTTCCACTTACCTTTTGCAATCATAACTTCTACAACCCTAGTCGTCTCTATCAAAATCCCAATTCTATTTACCAAAACATAACCCCATTATCAGCCCCCAACACCCCAAATAGCCCTTTATTTATTTAATTACTAGCGCCATCCCCACTGCAATATCAATCCACATAGCCTACGATTTTAAAAAAAGTTGAGAAGAAGTGAACCAGCTAGCAACGCACCCCCGCACCGTTGTTAAAAGCTTCAACACCAAAGGAGGTACCGCAACCATAAGAAGTTTCCAACATCGTCATCCCTACAATTATGAGTCTTCACTGTCATCGTCGCCACATGGAGCCGCCACTGTTGCCTCAACTTGTGTTCACCGCCTTCTTCTGCACTTTGTAGGTTTCTCTCTCTGCGTATTTTATTTAGGTTTTTGAGACGTGCTTGGGAGATGAGTTTATTTTATTGCCTAATCCACATAGAAATGACATATGTCATTTTCTTTTCTGTTTTCACTAGCCACATCTGAAAAAACCTGAGTCAATTTGACGGACGTCTAATCTTATTAACGGAATGGTGTAATTTCAAAATATTAATTAGCTCAATGGGGTAATTTTAATTTTTAAAAGTTTATTGGTGTAATAAGTAAAACGTGTCAACTATAGTGAGATTTTCTTTGTTTTGCCTGAAAGAATCCGAGCCAATTTGACGGACGTCCAATCTTATTAACGGAATGATGTAATTTCAAAATTTAAATTAGTTCAATGGGATAATTTGAATTTTTAAAAGTTTAATGGTGTAATAAGTAAGTCAACTAAAGTGAGATTTTCCTTAGTTTTGCCCAAAATGGTGAGAGTTATTTTTTTTTCAATTACTAATTTTTAATTGGGTTTCTCCATTAACTAAGAGTTCAATTACATGGAAAGTGATTTTGTGTAACTTTTGTTATACTAATTTAATATCATTTTTTATTTTCTGAAAAATAAATAATTAATGATAGTTGTAAGTAAGATAATATCTAATAATTAGTTATATATAGTTTTTTTCCTTTCTGTTTTGTTTGAAATTTCTTATGTTAATAATAGTGATAAGTAATATTTTTCATAATTATTACTTGGCTATTTTGTTTGAATAAAAAAGAAATCTTAAACATATGTTTAATTTTCAAATTATTTTTAATTTTTTTGTTAAATTATAATATGTTATTACATTTACGCCTATTTAGTTTTTAGAAAATGGTTTAAACTAATTACAAAATGACTATTGTTTTAACACATCATCAATTACATCTTAAGTGTTAAAGTCACATTGTCAATTTATAACGTGGCAACTTCAATTGAATCAAAGTATAAAAAATTAATAATTTAATCATCTGATTGAAAAAAATTGAAAGATCGATCACCAAAGTGAAAAATTGTCAATATTTTAGGGTAGTAATTTTTATTTAAGTTTAATTTTTAATTACACGTAGGCATTGATTATCAAACTTAGCGAAGCCACATCATCAGTTTATAACGTGGTAGGTTCAATTGAACGAAAGTGAAAAAAATTGATAATTTAATGACCAAAACTATTAAAACTATAAAAAGTAGATTACCAAGAATGATATATTCAAAGTTCCAATAGTTAAATGTGACACACCATTTTTATAAGTTAGATGTGACACAAGTTTAAGGTAGATAGTTATTTTTTATAATCTCCCTTAATAACATAGATGAATTTCAAATTAAATTAATAAAAAAATTATTAACAACATTCCTTAATAATACTACCACCTAAATTGTCAATTAAAAGGAAATGGCGCGAGTAACCTATTGTCATGCAAAATAAATATCACTTTTTAAAAATAAATTCATATAAATTATGCTATGTTGGGATAATGGGATGTCATGCCCAATATACAAAATTATGATAGACCATGAATCATTCAGAAGAACCCCTAAAAAGTTTAAAATGCACTTTTTTTTTAAAATTTTAATAATTCCTAATAAAATAGATAGAAAAATAAATTTAATATTGCCTTTATTTTGAAGGTGTTTCATATTATCTAATAAAAACAACACTACACATATATGTAAATAAATAAAGAGTCCTCTTAACATGTGCCCTAAGGGCACATGCTAAATACACAGTTCAAGAGAATATTCTCTTGAACTGTGTGCATATTTTTTTAATTTTTATATTTGCACCAAGTTCAAAAAAATATGCATACAATTCAAAGAAATATTAACTTGAATTGTGTGCTTAGCATGTGCCTTTATTTAAGAAATTCCATAAATAAATACAAAAAACAAAATGTAAATGAACCAGGTCAGTTTTGTCATTCAAGTCATTAGGACATGAGCGTAATTCAAAGAATTCAGATGTGCAATTTTAGTAACGTGGGTAAATGTCTATATGCTACCTAGGGTTTCAAAAGCAGTATATAATGCAAATATCGACCTCCGTCCACTATCCAAAATCTCTCCCTGGTGAAGGCCGTCGAAGCAAACCCTAGAAAACCTTCATCTGCTCCTGGTAATCTACTTTTCTCTATCGTCTAGATGATTATCTCTCCGGAGCTGTATACGTATATGTCTACATATATATATATATATATTTATATATAGATTTTAATATAAGTCTAAATGTGTGAGTGCAGTAAAATGACGACGGTTCCAGGGCAGCTGATATGGGAGATTGTGAAGAAGAACAATTCCTTTCTTGTGAAGGAGTTCGGTAACGGAACTGCCAGTGTCCAGTTTAGCAAAGAGCCCAACAATCTCTACAATCTCAATTCCTATAAGCACTCTGGTAATTTTTAACTACTAATCATTTGTCATTTTAATCTAGTAAACTTTAATTTATATGTTATTGGTTATTGTAGTTTGAGAACCTGAAGTATAAGCCTACCGACCAAGTATTGGGTTGCCTTTATATATCTTATCGTTCAATTTTGTTTGATTTATTAAATAATGAGAACTATATGCGTTGAATTTGTATCATTTTTATGTTTTCCCTTGTTTCCAAAGAAATGAATAGATCATTTATGTTTAGGGGCTCTGTTTAGGTGGGATTCAGATCAAACTTTGGCTTTTTGATTGTATTTTAAAATTTAGTTTATTGGGTTTGACTTTTAGGTTTAGCCAACAAGAAAACCGTGACCATCCATCCAGCTGGTAAAGATCAGGGTGTGTTACTCGCAACAACGAGGACTAAGAAACAGAGCAAGCCTGCAAGTTTGCTCAACAAGTCTGTCATGAAGAAGGAGTTCAACCGTATGGCCACGGCTGTTTCAAACCAGGTACTGCTAATATATTCGAGAGCCTCATTTATTGTGAAACCACACTGTTATCTGTTATTGTATTTCTAATGGTAATTGTACTAGCAAAGAATGATAACTGTTTTGGACTCTAGTTGATTAGATTTCCATAATGTTTTCTGAAATGATGATGCCAAACAGTGTAACTAGAAAATTTAGGCAGTTTTTTCTAGGGGTTTATAGGATCTGAACTTATAACATAGGCTTTTATGTCTTTAACTATCTGAGGGAACAAACTTTTTGTTGACTGTGGCATTGGCACCCAATATACTGTTGAGATTATTGGACAATTAATCTGTAACTCAGTTGTGTACCATTACCGATTCAACCATTCCTTGCTGCAATCATCTATCAGTAATGTTGAAACTTATACATTAACCAGTAAATCTTGTTCTACATAATTTATAATCGGTTTTTGTTGGCTTTGGGACTGGCATTGGAGATAATTGTTAGTTTAGTGGACCATTAATTGGAGTTAGTAGGAAGTTTACAACTGTATCTCTTTCTATATTGCCCATTTTCCCTTGTTAACCTATCTCCAATTTACTTATTTATTTAATATAACTATTGAATGATACTCCCTCTGTGCAATAACAAGAGTCCTATTTGCAAAACATGCAAACTATATTGTCTTGTTCCGTGTTTATCCCTTGATAAATTAGTGTATAGTTTTGTGGTGATGCATTATAATGAAAATGTTGTGGTACATTTGAGGACATCATGCCATCTGATGACCAAAAAAATTGGCGAGTAGGAATCTTTTTGTTAAAGAGGGGCTTATTTACTTTTCCAGTTATTGATTTCCCTAACCTATTGGAAGTCCTCTTTTTTATTTGTAAAGCTCGTCTTCAAGACCAAAATATGAAATAAAGAAGCCCGTCTTCCAGAACTTGAGTTGTTGATTCTACTTGTTCTTTTCAGGTGGTTGAGAATTACTACAGGCCAGATTTGAAGAAGGCAGCCCTTGCAAGGCTGAGTGCTGTCAACAGAAGCCTCAAGGTTGCCAAGTCTGGTGTCAAGAAGAGGAACAGGCAGGCATTTAAGGTCCCTGGCAGGAAGTAAAGTTGGATGAGTTGTTGCACTCTGTCCCCTCACCATAAACTCAGAGTTGTTTTTTCCCTTGTTCAAACCCTCTCTTTTGGAATGGTAATAGATTTAGTTTGTGGACCAAAGAATGTCAGAATACTCCCAGCTTTGTTTTAGTTTATTGTTTTGCATGACCATGTAGAAGTACTGGTACTTGATTAAATCTATGATTTTGAATGAATGAATGGAGTTTTGTGAAAACCAAACCAATGCTGAAGAGGCCTGATTCTGTAACATGGAAATGCTGCAAATATCCATTGCATCTTAACCGTTGAAAGCAAACGTTGAATGAAGCAACAAGTCAGAATGTTTAGTGAGTTTGGATACTGTTTGTTGTCAAGTAATTTAATCTTTTAGGAGGATCCCTTCACAGTAGCTTCATTTACCTCCAACTGCAACTCATTCTTATGCTTCTGTTTTGGTGATCAATTTGCTTGGCAAATAAGTTAGAACCCAGATTCTGCCTCGTCACGAAGAACTATCATAAATCCAAACGTGCACGAGACGGTTGTTGAGAGTAAAAAATGGGATATTATAGTAGCTTATTATAGATGGGACTTTATTGACTTCTATTCATTTTAGCCTTTTAGGGCATACACGCTTCTGACATAAAGTTAATATATAAATATACTTGGTCCGATTTTAGTTTTTTAAAATTTTAATATAAAAATAAAACATTAAAAAAATTTATTAGTAATTTTTTGCAGCCTTTTCTGGTCATCCTTTGTAACCACAATTCAAAAATAAGGCGGATACGTGTTTCATTATCAGAATAAATTGGTAGAATATTTTTAATTGGATTGGAATCCTGACCTTCTTGATTCCCTGTGGCTGTAAGCAAGTAAATTAACCTGGGGTTGGGGTTGGGGTTGGAGAATATGCTGAAAAGTCCAAGTCAAATTAAGGAGTTGTTATGTAGACGGGGTACAATACAACACCGTGTTTCTGTAATGGAATATTCAGTGGTATTAGTTAATTTCCTAACTTTATAAATTAGAGAGGTGGTTTGGAGAAAAGATGAAACCTATCTTTGTTTGCTGCAAATGGAAGAGAGCTCGGTTGTTAAAAGAAAAGAACCTGTAAAGCGTTCGCGCTCAGACAGTTGCTTCTCCTTTATGGAGATTTCAATATCAATAGATCCAGGGATTAAATCATTGAAACACCTCGATTCAAACAAGTTCAAAATTCAGATCAAGAAATGGGCTAAAAAAGTGGCAACTTATGCCAGACAAGTCAGTGATCACTTGGGCGGCTGATGTATCCCATCCACAATCTTTGAAGAAGAATATCAAGGCTAAGTCCTTTTTTGTGTCCATTTGATTGCTATGATTTGTGTTAATATTATCATTACGGAATTTGTGTTCTAACTATGCAAGTTCTCAATCTCTTTTGAGCATCAAAATGCATAAAATTTCATTCCCTTTTTCTCTTGATGCCAAGAAAACTCTTCAAATGATAACAAAGCTTGTTTCTCAGAACCACCTTGATTTTCAGCATGTTGTTTTGTACTTACCCCGCACGCAAAAGATTGATGACCTCATTCTGTCCAACTTGATGATTTAAAGCAACCTGTCTATATTTCAAAACATAACATAATCCTACTTCAAAATGCATTGTAATCCTTACAAAAATTACAACTTTTTTGTTTTTGTTTTGAGATACCCAAAGAACAGATTCAAAGTTCTCTGCTAAACAACTGTTTTTATATTCATACCAGAAAGAAATATCAGGATACATAATTACAAACAACATTGCACAGCCATTACAAAATATTGCTCATGTCAATCTTAAACAAATGGTTCCAACATCGGCCTCAATTCTTGTTTCCGTGTCCTCTGTGGTGCAGTCAAAAAGAAGTGCACAAGGCACTACGTCGAACGCTTTTGTCAGTCATCCTTTACTAATTCACCAAACATTTTTTCATTGCCAGAAATTCTCCTTAAAAGCTGCTTAGAGTACATGTTTTGTGCTTGAGTTGCATTCTTCATGCGGTTAGCTTTTACCCAGTCGGGTTCCTACCAGAGGGTAAAAAAATGCATTATGATCCGTGGTTTCTCAAAAAATAATTATGTTTAACAATTATTTGAAAATCAATCCCCTCACTAGAGGAATCATGAATTATATGCATGAGAAGAATGAGAGAAGGTAACCTCAGGAACCATGCGAGAGAATCCAAATTTAAATAGCAGGAGTACATGTTCCATGATTAGAATTGCTGCAAGGCCAGGGGAGATGTTCCACTTCCCTTCCTCATCATATAAGCATACTAAAAGCACGCAGTTGGTGCATATTGACATTACTATCAGAAACTGAAAATTCAAATATAACCCCATCTCAGATTCTCATGATATATTGGTTAAAGATATTGCAGTGCTCCTCGCAAATAATCAAATTCTTAAATTAATTGCTGAACTAGTTAGTGTCTGAGGATAGTTACCTGAATTTAATGCTTAGTGTCACAATTTACTGCTTTGCATCACAGATAATTTTCCATATAAACAATTTTTTAAAAGAGTTAGAAGCTAAAGATAAGGTGTGTCTAGATACACGATAACTAATGATTTAACACGATGTTTCACGTTAGAATTGAAAGGGCTCAACGGGAGAAATTCAGACACTTTCCATGGTTTCATGACATAAAAGCTGCTGCTCCAGCCCATCAAACTTTGGTTAACCCATTGACCAACGTTTGCTGGCAGTGTCGGTCGGGGGTACTGACCATTGCATGTTACCATACCTCCCACCAACTCCCATACCAGAATAAAAATAAAGAAAATTTGTTCAACCACCTTCAGTATTCCAAAATGGGATTCCATCAACATCATAATTGGGTAAAGTGATGCTTTCGGTCTGGAAGGAGAAAAATTCAGTACCTGAAATATGTTTAGCCAAGCTCCAATTGTTGCAGCGGGACGAGGAATAGGCCTTCTCAACATAACCAGCAGTTTTAGTGCATCTGCTCTTATTTCTGTAATGTTATTCTGCAAAACAGAACCATATACAGTTTATAACTTCTTTTACCTCATAAGTTGAAGCAACTCAGAGAATGTAACTACTGCAAGAGAACGTCCGCTCATTAATTACCAATGCAGCAAAGGCAAATGCAGGAGGGTACACACAAGCAAACATCATGATCATTCCAAACTGCAACGCCATTTCCAGTAAGTCTGCATGGTGGTTCGGAATGCTATCAGCTGAAGAACTGGAAAATGTTTTGAAACCTTCGTAGCTTAATCAAAACTAAATGAAACTGAAATATCTCAAATATCATATACAAAGTAACAAGTTCGTTGGTCAATATACAATTATTAACAGCCCATTTGACTGTTGAGGCTACAGTGAACTTCAGCTGAATAAATTAAGCCTCAAAACTCGGTGCAATTGTTGGGCCACACCCACATACAAAATGAATTCGTTTAAAGTAAGGGTGAAAATACCTCAATTAGTTTCAGAAGCAAAATGAGATCCCATCTCTACCATATGCTCCCTCCGTTCCAAAATTAGAGATACATTTGTAAAACGGCGACTTTTAAGGATAATTTTATGTTCTCAAATATAGCCTTAGTAGTAGCTACGAATTCAACTATGGTGGTTTGATATTAAAAATGATAGTAAAAAGTAATGGCAAATTTGGGACATCATGTCACTTTATATTAAATAGAAATGTATCTTTAGGAACGGATTAAAAGGGAAAATATATCTCTAATTTTGGAAAAAATGGAGTATATTTTTCCATTCTTTTTGTTTCAATCTTATTTTTATAGCTGTATGAATGTGTGTTACCGTCAAAAAGTCCATCTTCAAGTTCCTCGCCCACACTTGCAGAATAAGCAGGTTTAAGATACTCTTTCTCTACCCTTGATATGAATTGGGTCTTCTCTGCTGATGATCCTTTGTCACGTTCTCTCTTGTTTCTTCACGCATCTCAAGACAGAGTTAACAAGCTATAGTATACACTTTAAGTTGCTGAGAATAGAGGAAATGATAACAAATAATGCTTACCGTATAGCTCTATGTTTTCTGTAACTGTACTTCAGGTAAGGTAAAGAATTTTCCATCAGATTTTCCAGAACCTGGATAACATTTTCCATTACAGAAGTAAATAAATCGGAGAGGAAAAGGTAGAAATGTAAAAGATCATCAATAACAATTCCTACCTCAGATACAATTAAGCGCTGAATCAAAACTTGGTGAAGGGTCACATAGTTGCGGTGCAAAAGAGCATGATAGAAAATTCCTACATATGACTGCATAAAATATAGACCAAACACCTGCCAGAGAAAGTGCAATTTTAAAGTAATTAAAATTCCCAGATACACAAGAAGGGCAAGAGCTTCGACTGTTTACCTTGTAAACTAAGCTGTCAGCTCTATATTCTTTGTTTTCATTCTTTTCATGCCGAATGAGTTTCACTGATATCTTACCCCCAAATTTTGTGAAATATTGAATGACAAAAAGGTAAGCTGCTGTCAGCCCAAACCTGGAAAATAATTTTTTTGCAACATTGTTACAACATTAACCTATTAGAATATTCATTAAACATAGCTCAAAATTAAATGTTTAGTCCAAAATGACACACAAGACCCTTGACCAAAGTTTTTTGCTCCATCCATTTTGATGCCAATTATAAAACAGGGAATATAAAACTTCGGCAAAAAGAGGTATTACCCCACTATAGTTATCACATTTTCATCATTTGGACATTAAACTTTAAAAATATGCAATCAAAACTAATTAAAATTTTAAAATTAGACATTCCGTCCAATTAATTGAACGGCAGTCTAATTATTATCCAC
This sequence comes from Panax stipuleanatus, assembly GCA_020205555.1. Lineage (NCBI taxonomy): Eukaryota > Viridiplantae > Streptophyta > Magnoliopsida > Apiales > Araliaceae > Panax > Panax stipuleanatus. Next base: position 1,798,377 of record CM035124.1, read on the forward strand.
GTGTCTATGCAAATAAAATAAAAAATTAAATTATTGCCTACGTGGATACAAAAAAGTTAAAAAAAAATGCTCAAAGAAATCTCAAATTAAAACCTTCTCTCTCTCTTCTCGTCTTCATCTTTTCTTCTTCCTCTTCAATCTTTCTAGTTTTTGGCTTCATGGCTTTAGATCTAAAGTCCCACCAGTGGTGGCACCACCGAATCTAACTGCGATAATCCAAGCCACTTTAAATTTTACAATCATTTTCAACGGAATTAGTTGGAGATGAAATTAGGGTTTTTATGGGTTTTCATTTTTTTCATTTGTCGGAGATGAAATTGGGGCTTTTTTGGGTCTATATGCTTGTATTATGAAATTGCTCGTTGCTTCTTCTCTTGTTCTCCAATGAAACTAAGGGATTCCTCTAATAATCTTCACTCACCACAGAGTTCAGTCGCCAAACCCAGTTGAGATTCGCTCGAAAAGGTCGCCGAAGAAGCTCTGGTTTCCACATCCAACAGATTTGGACCGTGAAACCTTGTGATCAAATGAAACTTAGTCTAGACTTTCATTTTCTTCCACCACCACGAACTCCTCTTTAATTCTCTCTTGATCTCTGCTGCGAGAAAGAATAAAGGTTTGCAGATGATGATGATGAGAAGCAAATGTCTTTCACTTCGGGGAAATCTTTGGTAGTGGGATGCTTAGATAAGTGAAGAAATGACCAAAATCTTCGCTTATGGGGGCTTAAATCATCAATTTCATTAGATTCCATGAAATGTACACCAAGTCTAGGTGTAACACAGGATTTGCTTATCTTGAAAATGATATTATTGGTGTGATATGAAGCTGGATTTTTCTTATTCTTTTGGGTTAGGAGAAAAGGAATTTTGGACTTTCTAAAGTGATTATAATGGCGATTTTGATTGTGGTCGTCACCATAATCATCTTGAAGCCCTTTCATCATCATTTTTGATTATCAAATCAACTCAAAATATAATACCCTGAAAAAATATTAGCTAGTTATGTAGATGATTTGGATTAACCACTGAATGCTGCTATGTTGAATCAAATGCCTGTAGAGGAGAGAGGAGAGAGGAGAGAGAATGAATTAAAGGGTCAAAGAGGGGTGTTAAATTCTTACGTGGTTGGCAAATCATTGACCAATCAGTAAATATTTGGTTTTCTCTTTTTCTCTTGCTGCCACATATGTAATTATGCAATCCAATTTAACGTCGGAATGGTCCAATTAATAATTTTTAAAAAGTTCAGTGTGCCAATTCCATTTTTTTTAAAGTTCAGTGGTGTAATGCTTAAACTCGGACATCCACAGTGGGGTATTACCCCTTTTTGCCATAAAACTTCAAATGACAATGACATCTGAAAAGAGCTTATGTAGACAGGACTTAGAATTGCATGTCATTGAGATAACAAAAGCAAGTGGGAATATACTCAACAAGTGGCTCGTGAAATATATCCAAAACTAGCATATAAAGACTGCATTTTTAATTCTTACCAATTACCAAGCCTAAATCACGAAATTAGACTAGTGTTTAGTAAGATGGACCAGAGAACTACTAGTTTTTGCTAAACCAGAGGGACAATTTTACAAATAAAAGCAACATAAATCAGATGCTTACTTCGCAACATCAGATCCAATAACCTCATAGAGATGAGCATAAGCCAATTCAAATGGCAGCTGGAGACATATGATACTCAAGATAATGATGGCATCATTTCTGAATCTCATCATGCGTCCAAGCCATTCCTCCCTTTGTAATACTTCTTTTTCTTTTGGTCTGTCAGTCCCCCATTTCTTTATAAGTTCCACAGGGGATTGAAAGGAACTCCACTCCATTTCCAGAAACTTGCTTCTGGAGTCTGGTCCAACAGAATAATTAATCTGCCACCTTCAAACCCACACAAGTAACAAAGAAAAAAACGAAATAAACTGTAAAACAAAATAAGAATGTCGATACTTGGCGAAAAAAAATAAGAATGTGGATAAACAACAAGTAAATCAAAATGCCTAGCTACACCATAAGTTTAGTACGACAATATTATACAAAAGTACCTGGCTAACATGGCAGCATTTTTTCGTTTCCAGAATTGAGAAAATAATACCGCCCATGATATTATGCTTATAAAGAAAACAGGGAGGACCAGCAACTGCAATGCTCTGAAATACAACAGAAAACATTAAGCTAGATAAAGAAAAACTGAAAAACACATCAACAAAAAAGTTAACTAGCATGCAAAGGCGAAGGTAAGATGACCTACTCAAAATCAACCAATTCCAAAATAAGGCCAAATGCCGCAGGAAATAACAGCCACCACGTGTACATTCCAAGGAAAGTAAAATAGGTTGCAATCTACAATGTACATATAACAATCAAATTTGTACCTGAACAAGAATTGCATTTGTATTTTGTAGGTAAAAACTTGGATGCCAATACAGATTAAGTTCCAACGACTTCTATATTATGAGCATTTACCTTCATCCCAAAATATGAATAGATCTCATCAATAGGCTGATTTGTGAAGTCCCACCAGTTCAGTGCCCAACTTTTAATAAGCTGCTTCCTCTTAGTTTCATCTATAAGCAAATATAATCATTTTTGGGATTCTGCAAAATTATGAGTAATATTTAGACATGGATATTGATATACCATGCAAAGGGAAGACTTCTTTAACAATGCCCCCTGATTCCAACTTCTGTAGTAGAGGTTCCCTCAGCTCCCAGCGGATTTCTTTTGATTCGGATAGTAGGACTATGACCGACTCACTCTTGTTCACCTGTGAAATTCACTCTCCAAATTATTTGAAAGACATATGCAAGTTGAAATCACCAGGAAACCACAACCTGAAAGACTCTAATCTTATAATGGATGAGTAATATCATTTCGAAACTTCATTTACTACACATGTGCATAGATTAATTATTGCACACAAAAAATACTGAAATTGCTATGTACAGTTTGTGCATCAAATAACTAAAAAGAGTTGAAGTCATTCCTCAGCATCATAGAGAAATTATTAACAAGACCAAAATGAAAAGAAAATAAATATATAAAAGCTACCTTACTGCAGTATCCTATAGGCTATATGCACTTAGATTGTCTAAATAATACAAACTTGGTGTTTAGTTAAATGAAACCGAGACGGCAAGAAATTCTAATAGAAGAGTATATGATAACTCACAATCCCATATATTATGTAACGGTAGCAACAGAAACGCTCACACCAACTGAACAATGAACCATCGGGCTGTCTGATAAAGGCTTCAACTTCCTCCCACTCAAATTGTATATCCACTCCTGAAATCAAAATCAAATACCAAGGAAATTGCAAATGACTAACAGTTATGTAGTGTAATAAAAGTTATTATCCAAAGAACATAATATTCAGAGAGAGGGAGAGAGAGAGAGACCAATATGAGTTCGTTTTTTCAACTGCAACTCGGCCGCTGCCCTCCCCAAAACTTCCAAAGGAGCTGCCAACTGAATATAATAACACGAGATGAACATAGATTGAGCTCATTAACCTCTTGCATCAGATTCTATATCAACCAGAAACGTAAATCAGACTACCAATCTCCAAGACACTATCTTGTGCTGCCCAAGTGCCCAGGGAATTAAATTTTATGCAATCATGATATGAAACCACCATGAAGAATTCCCTTGGAACAAATGCAGCTACTTATTTTTAGATTTATGGAACCCATCCTCAGCCTCCCAAATTTCTTCTTATTTCAATAAGTCAATCAATTGATTGTATGATTACATTATTTCAAACAGCCAAACCAAGTTACCTAGTCTAATTGAATACACACCATTCAACAATGCAGCAATAGTAGTACAATATAAACTTGGAACAACAGCAATGGACAAGGGAAGCAAAAAATAATTCAAAGGTAAGTAACTATTCTTAATTATAAAGCTGCACCAAACAGCAATGTGTCAATAGTAAACATAAGTTAAAAACCTCAGCAAATAGATCAGACATATTTATAAAACATGAATAGAAAGGAATCATCAGATCAGTAATATCCATGAGAGCCGAAAGGGTAAAGATTGGACCTTGATAAATTCATATTGCATGCCAACAACTCTGTCAACTATTAACCCGACCTTATTGAACTCATTTACAAGAACCTCGACACAGTCATAACTCTCGTCACCTGGCTTCTCAACCCTCTTTGGAACCACCACCCCTATTTCAAAGGCAGTTTGTTCTTCGTCTGCTTGTTGCCCTTTCATTTCCCAAGAGAAACAGAAGGAGGAAAAAAGAAAACCAATAGGATTTCCAAAACTTGAACAACCAAAAAGGCATTTAATCAACCCAAAGGGTCAATTTCTCGGAAATAGTGACAACATGGGTCGACTGCCTGGTATATTAAGTTATGCAAAATTGGCCATTTGGGTCTTCATTTTTTGTTGATAAAAGTCGAATTGTAGAAGCAATAGACAAAAACAGGACAGAAGCTACAGTCGGAATTTGGGTTTTGAAAAGGCACAAGAGCCAATGCGTCATCGGTGTCTGTGACCAATCAAATGGGGGATCCACTTCCTTCTCTCGCATGTATGCAATTTGCAAGTTGCAGATGAAGGTTGCGGACTGATTAATCTTCTGATGAATAAGGAAGCATGATTTCATTTGGCAGCTTTCTTTTAAATTCTTTATATTCCTTCTTTCTTTTGCAGGTTGTTATTAATTTCTCGTTCCGCTGTTTTTTTTTACTTGCCGATCTTCCTTTCCTAAAATGGAATGTATAATGTTTAACAATACCTACAAAAAAGAAAGAACTAATTTCTTTTTTGAATTTTGGCTGGTAATCAAATAAGTGTCATCTTTAAACCCCCAAAAATGTATAAAAAAAATATAAAATTACTTTTCTGGGTCTGTAAAAAATATTTCTACAAAGATATATTAAATAAATAACGTTTTAAAGGATTTCACACTTATTAAAGAAGTTATTTTTTGCTATAATTTTGTTATTACGATCGATATGTATTGTCACAGTTATCTTTACATGAATTAAAGAAATATATATAAAATTGCGTAGATAAATTATGAAAAAATATACTTGAGGACAATAAAAAAAAATATAATTAATATTTTCTAAAAATTTGTTAACGTCAAATATATTGAAGTAGTATAATATTTTGATTTAAGAATTACACTTAAAAATAATAATAAATTATTAGCCTTAATGTCATTTTATTATTTAAAATTATTAATGTATTATGTCCGAACAAAATTAAAAATAATTATAAAAATTTATTTAGATATGAAAATTAAACATAAATATTTTATAATTTCACCTATTATGTTATGTCCAATTATAATGTTCTCGTAGATCTTCTCGGAATATTTTAATTGACTCGTTAATATTTAGTTATAAAATTAGGTCCTCTTAAGGTGTGCTCTAAGGGCATATGCTAAGCACACAGTTCAAGAGAATATTCTATTGAACTGTGTGCAAATTCTCTTGATTTCTGCATTTGCATCAAGTTCAAGGGAATAAGCACACAATTCAAGATAATATTCTCTTAAACTGTGTTCTTAACATGTGCCCTTAGGGCACATGTTAAGAGGACCCTTTTATTAATAAGAAATACATAAATGCTATTTGTTGTGTGCAACTTTTTATGTAGTTTATGCACATATTATTATTTAATAAAATATTAGAGAGGTTACACATTGAATTTTAGAAAGAAAGGTGTTAAGGCCTATTAGAGCGTCTTACCACTAAAAAAAATGAACATTTTACAAGATAACATGTCGGTTAAGACTAGTTCTGTTGGGATATTCATCGAATCTTATTCAAAAATGAAGTTAAAGTATTTGATAATTCAAATCAATGGAGAAATTAGATCTTTACATGCAATTTTTTATATACAACTTGTGCACATAATAATATTTAATAAAAATATTAGAGAGATTACACATTGAATCTTAGAAAGAAAGGTGCTAAGACTTGTTACATCCTCCTACCACTAATAAAAAAATGAACATTTTACAAGACAACTTATCGACTAAGACTTGTTCTGTTGAGATTTTCATCGAATCTTATTTAAAGATGAAGTTGAAGTATTTGAGAATTCGAGTCGATAAAGTAATTGTTGGGTTACTCCTCGAATTATATTCATAAAAAAATTGCTCTTACGTAAAAGAATGTGTCCTATTATGAAAATGAATCTTATTTTCAGTAAGAATATTATTTTGGAAGTGTCCTATTTTGAATAGGAAGATGAGATACGTATATACTCTATAGATAAAGTATTATATTTAGTTGTTAAAGTGTAGCACAATCAAAAGTAATGTAGCATTTTAAAAGTTGAGAGAATGTGCGAGTGAATTTTGTGTTTGTGTGAGGAATAGGGTTTTTGTTGCGTTTATATTTTGTGCAAAAAAGTTGTATTGTAAGTGACAGAGTTTTGCAATTTTTAGTTTGTGCAAAAAGTCGTGTCATGATATTGTAGAACCTCAAGTTTTAAAGAGTAAAACTCGAGAGTATTATTGTAAACCCATTATGTTGATATAGTAGAGATTTGGAGTTTAATCGATGATTTTTCGTAAATGTCGTCTTTCATCTCTCTTTATTTTATTGTGTGGTTTGCGTTGACTTATTGTAAGACCCCAATTTTTACGAATAAATATTTAATTTCCTCTATATATTATTTTGAAATAGTAAGGTGTTGATTTGATAAATGTGATAAGTTATGGATGGAATGTGCGAATTTTACAAAGTAAGCAAATGGTTCTTGTGAAATATGCTGGAGAAAAATTTTCATATTTGGTGTGCTGGAGGTTTTCTAATGTGGTGTGCTGAGAAAGCCACCGGGGTTGCATTTGTCAATACTGGTGTGCTAAGCATTTTCTATAAATAGGATGCTTAGTTAAAAATGAAAATCACACCAGAATCAGAAATTTCTTTCTCTATAATATCGAGTGTATTTCTTGTGAGTATTTAGATACTTTGAGTGTTGATAACAGTGCAAGTTTTTCTCATCATAATATCCAATATTCCAGTCAGATCGAGTATTATACTGAGGTAAAGGTTATTATTTTTCTCATAAATGATGTTATTTCCTTTCAATATTCATAAAAAATATTATTTTCTTTCATATTCTACATTATGAAAGTGATAATATTTCATTTTATATTCCCAAATTTAAACTTACTACGGTAAGTATTGCTTCTATAATTTTTGAAATGATCATAAATTCTTTGAGTTTTACGTTTTATCTAATATCATCTCACTGGAATATTGGTCTGAACTTTTTATCTTTTCATGACGAGTTACCATTCACAAGAAAAAAAATTATATTTTTTTGGTCCAAATTATTTTTGATTGTATTCTCTATGTAAGACCCCAACTTTTATGAATAAAGATTTAGTTTTCTTTATATATTATTTCGAAACAGTAAGGTGTTGTTTTGATAAATATGAAAGTTATGGGTGAAATGTGCAAACATTTTTAAAATGAGCAAGTGGTTATAAAATATTCTTGTTGTCGGGGAATATTCGTTTGGTCGTGGAATATTCTTGTTGTCGGGAAATATTCGTACGACGGCGCAGCTATTTGTGGGCCCCCACAACGGAATAACTGTCGGATATAGAAAGCGACATAAATAACTTTTTTTACAAAATAACGGCGTGGTTGTTACCGTTAGTACTGTTGAAATACCCGGTAGTTAAAATACAGTGATACGCGGTGTTGCACAGTAGCACACGGTATTACACAGTATTTCGAATTATTGAGTCTTACGTGAGAAGGAACTTACTCAATTATTGTTACGGTAATTACTGTTCAATATTTTATATTATTGACTCAATAATTGCTACGTTGATATTTTATATTATTGACTCAATAATTATTACATTGATATTTTATTGACTCAATAATTGCTACGTTGCCATTTTGTATGATTGATTCAATAATGGCTACAGTTGTTATTTTGTAGTATTGATTCAATAATTGTCGTTGCATAGTATTTCACATTATCAACTCAATAATTCATATTATTTGAATAATATTATTAGATTACATTATTGACAATGTCTAAGAAAGTTTTGTCTAGGAGGGGTTATTTAATTGCGCGCCAGTAAGGAGAAGTCCTTATCGGAAGGCCTCCTCTTTCCTGGGAACGACCTGGTTGTCAATATTGTAGTTTTGTAATATTATCTGTGAATAATTAATTATTGATTTATATGATAAGGAAATATTTATTTTGTGGATATTAAAGAAGGAATTGGCGCTGATAAGTTTTTATCAATATTTTGGTGTGAGAAATCATCTGTTTATGGATTTCGGATAATTTATGTTTGGAATTTGAAAAAACTTTCTTCTGCAAAGTTGTAGAGAATTAAATTTCCTATAGAAGGACACATCATTTGTATTTTTCTGACAAATGGGCTATTTATTATGAATTATTGAAGTTTCGGAAAATAAATATTTTTTTAATGGGTGGGCCCCACTTTTGGTTGAAAAATATGCTGATGGCTTTTTGGAGAGCAGCCGGCGGCTGGAGAAAAAAAAATATTTTATTCATTTAGTCTCATTTGGCCTCCTAAGCTTTTCCTATAAATAGGGTGCTTAGGTTAGAATTGAAAATCACACGAGAATCAAAAGTTTTCTCTCTCTATAATATCGAGCGTATTTTTGTGAGTATTTCAATACTTTGAGTATTAGTATTCAGCGCAAGTTTCCTTTGGTATTATATCCGATATTCCAGTCAGAGGTACTATCTTTTTGAGGTAAGGGATGTTATTTTCTTTCGTAAATGATGTTATTCTTTTCAATATCATTATACAGAAATATTGTCATGGATTTTATGTTGAAATTCTTACTTTTTCCGTCGGAGTTACTATTCACGTATACGGCACTATTCACGAAAAAATTAAATTTTCTTCTATTTGTCCAAATTGCTTGTTAAGGTTACTATCTTTGATTGTATCCAAGTTTTGAGCTCTATTCTTGAATTTTGCTCCATAATTGATTATTACGAGGTATTTTTGAATTGGATATACTAAAATACGAATCCTTAGTCTTTGTCTTTTATCTCACTGGATTCGTTGTTTTAAAATATTTTTCATCATTCTCAGTCCTAAAAGGTGATGTAACTGAATATCTTTGGCCTGTAGAGCAAAGATGAATGATTACCTGATGAATATCTTTGGCCTGTAGAGCAAAGATGAATGATTACCTGATGAATATCTTTGGCCTGTAGTGCAAAGATGACAGGTGTTGAGATGAATATGACCACTGATGATACAAATAAATATCTTTGGCCTGTAGTGCAAAGATGAATATTGATTCGAGATGTATATTGATTGATGTTACAGGGATAAAATATTGATAATGGACTTTTAAATCATAGAAGATAGTAGACTTCATTCTCTGCTTAACTCTTCTAATGAATTGTTATTTCCGCTGCGAATATTGATCTAAAGTTGGTTGTCCATTATATTTTATCTGATTTATTGAAGGCTAACGATAATTTATTTTCCATTATCTTAGTCATAATATTATTTACTGAGCTAGTTGAGCTCACCCTTTTCATCTGTTGTCATCTTCAGGAAATGAGAATGTTGCGGAAACTAGTCGGGGGACAGAGTGATGGTCCGAGTTAGAGCAGTAGTAGTCCTCACTATTTCTGATAAATAGTGTGATAATAATTGTAATGAGGACTTAGTTTGAATCTTAATATTTTCTACATATTTGTATTGACACTCACAGTTGTGTGGTCGTATTTTGTACGACCGTATGATATAAAGTTTGTATTTGAATTCTGTACCATGTATTTGGCTGCTCAGAATGGGTTGGGTTGAATGGACCTATTCAGGGGGCGTCACACTCTATATTGACAACTTGGATATTCTTGAACTCTGGATAAATTGAATTATAAATCTCTAATATTTGTCCTTGATTTCACTGTATTCGCTCTTTAAAATATTTTTCATCATCCTCAGTCTTAAATGATGATACAAATGAATATCTTTGGCCTGTAGTACAAAGATAAATGATTACTTGATAAATATCTTTGGCCTGTAGAGCAAAGATGAATGATTACCTGATGAATATCTTTGGCCCGTAGTACAAAGATGGACAGGTGTTGAGATGAACATGACCACTAGTGATACAATTGAATATCTTTGGCCCATAGTGCACAGATGAATATTTGATTGGAGATATATATTGATTGATGTTACAGGGATAAAATATTGATGATGGACTTTTAAATCATAGAAGATAGTAGACATCATTCTCTACGTAACTCTTCTAATGAATTGTTAATTCTGCTGCAGTTGTTGATCTAAAACTTGTTGTCCATCATATATTTATCTTATTTGTTGAAGACTAACAATAAATTATTTTTTATTATCTTAGTCATAATATTCTTTATTGAGCTAGTTGAGCTCACCCTTTTCTTCTATTGTTCTCTTCAGAAAATGAGAATGTCGCAGGACTAGTCGGGAAACGGGGTGATGGTCAGAGTTAGAGCAGTAACAGTCCTCACTATTTTGTAGAATAGTGTGATAATAATTGTAATTAATGAGGACTGAATTTGAGTGTTTATATTTCGTATTATATACGATTTGTATTGAAACTCACAGTTTGTGTGGTCGTATTTTGCACGACCGTATGTTATAAAAGATTGTATTTAGATTATGTACCATGTATTTGTCGACTCAGAATGGGTTGAGTATTAAACCTATTTTGGGGGCGTCACATTTATGTTACGTGTAGATTGAAGATATGGAATGAAAGATAAAATGAAATTATTTAAGTGTATGTTTGATTGTTGGTAGTGGTAAGTCTTGTCATATAATTTCAAAATTATTACATATATCAATTCCATTTGAATGAATTTTATTTCACATCCTCCACATGAAATAAAATAACAAAGGGATAAAATAAATTTTTATTTCACTGAAACGGTTTATCCTCTAAAATAATCATCAAATACACTATTTTTATTTAATTTATTCCTCTATTTCATTCTCTCAATACAAAAGTTATATTAAATCCCAACACTTTCTTCTTTCTTTAATTTATTCCTCTATTTCATTCTCTAAATACAAAAGTTATATTAAATCCCAACACTTTCTTCTTTCTTTAGAAGCAACTTGAGCACAAACTCCGGAACCTAAGAGGGCGAGGCCTCTTTAGGTAGTAAGTACTATTGTTGAAGGGTTTGACCGTTTGAGTCTTTTATCACATATTTCTGTCGTAATAACTCACGACTTAATATTCCAAATAAAATAATTTATGTCCCACAAAAGAGAGAATAAAACTCTAAATCTAATCAATTTTAATAAATCTTAAAATTTAAATTATAAAATTAATTTAAAACCATAAAATAATAATTTTATACCATTTACATTATTATTAATTTTTAAAAGTCAATTTGAAACATTTTCTTACTCACAATTAAAATTATTCATTAAAAATTATAAAACAACAAATCTTACAATGAGTACTGCTTTTTAAATAATTTACTGTATTGACTAAACTTAAAAAAAAGTTTGAAAATGTTTTAAGTTATCATCAAAAAACCAATACTAATCTTATATTTTAGAACGAAGAAAATACTTAACAATAATTTTAAGTAATTTACAATATTAGTTATTTCATCAATTAAAACTAAATAAAACTCCCATTAACTTGAGTTTAACATTTGGTAAATTAACTAGTGAAAAATAAATAATTGAACTTTATTACGAAAGTGGGCTAGGGGCTTGCACAAATTTTAATGAAATGAATGTAAATTTTAATAAAGAGACCCTTGCTTGCTATCAGTTCTACTGGCAGGAGTGCCAACAATCTCAGCGAAAAGAAAGGTGCAACAACTCCAGCTAAATTCATCTAATAGTAGACAAAAATAAAACTCCAAAAGATTCATGATTTTGATAACAATTCAGGGGAAAAGAAAGCCTAAGATTCACTATTGCAAAAGTAAATACAAATAGAGCAAGCAAAAAAAAGAGTATGCAACATACTCTATCAGCTGAACTCCTCACGTATAACAAGATCCCACCCAACCAATTCAAAACGTAGATATATATGTTCCTCCTGTAATACTAGCTCAAACAGTCGTTAAATGAGGCCCCATCAGAGCTACAAACATACCAAATAACAGTGTAAACTAGTAGTAGTATATCAGGGTGATGAAGGTTGCACTCAGCACAATATTGAAACAAATTCACATAAGAATCCAACCTAAATTTCACACACGTGTTTTTCTTTTGTAACCCTCAGTGATTTGAGCTACTTTTACGAGGCAATTGAGTGCTCCACTACTAGAGTATGTGAGAACAAGGGCAGACTACTCTACAATTAGTCTTCTTACCACACTCCACATCAGTTCAATATTTTGGCTAATTTTGCTGCAATATCTACCCGAAGAGATTGATCATGCTCCTCTGTTAACAAAACACTGAGGATTGAACTCTAGCAATTACACAACAAAGGTTATTCAATATAAACCTATAGTCCACAGAAGATAAAAACTGAACAACCAAATAGTAAATTAGATGAAGAACAAATCAATATAAATTAGAGTCAGAATTGGAATTGGCATCCATACTAGTTCAAATTGTAAGCTAATAGGTGATCAAAATTCCAAAACCACTAGAAAGCATGGATTATACATGATCCGTTACGCTATGTGAATCTCTTTACCCATGCCCGAAAAATGTGGCCACATTTAATATATTAAAAATCAAACTCTAATAAATAATCTTACACATATAAGCTCATTCAATTCCAAAACTGACGCAACATATATTCAAAAGACTTCATTAAAGGAGTAATAGACTTAAAGGAATCAATATCAGGAACTAATGAGCATATCGATCAGAGTCAAGTCAGATCCAAATGTACAAGTAAAATTTGTTCAATGTCAAAAAGAAAACCAAATGCAAACTATACTTATAGAAGTATGTATATATATGTTTTACGTTTATTGCATATTAGTATGCAAGTTCATTATTCCCAAACGTATCAGAGATTTTTTATTAGAATAGACCAACTTGCATCGAGTTTTCTCAAAATAGACCAATTAGTTCAAACCTACTAGCAATATCATAAACCTACATGTGGTGGCTATAGCAATAGTCATCTTCACAATATTTTGTTACATATTGCTATTACCAATAGTAACCGTCTTATCACTTTGCTAATAGTGGTATGCAGGTTTTAGCCTATTTGATCATTCTCTTATGAAAACTCAGTTTTATTCCAAAAAAGGGTCCAATGTATCTTACAAGACTTGCTTGTCTTTCACTACAACAGCACAAGCTTTCACTTGTATCCACTCAGAAAAAAATTAATCAATGTAGTAGGAATAGGGGCATAAGACACATGAATCCCATATAGTCAGTCCTTGCTTGAGCTAGGGGTGTCTGCGGGTGATTCTCTATAACTCAACAAATAAATCCAGTTGCACATTTATGCATGCCTAATCAACATAACCATAACATATTCACAACTTACTAAATATAATACCCAAAAATCCCATGAAACTCAAATTCAACACATCCTAGTACAAAACACTACAACCAAATTAGGGTCAAAAGCAGTGATGTCAATAACAAGCAAGTGAACATTCAATAGTATTTAGTCAAATTCACAAATCAGTAAAATTAAGTACCTGAAATATGAGATATAATCCAAGATACCTATAATTCTACTATGTGAAGTTGGTCTGCAGACAGGACTCAACCTCCCAAAACACAATCACAAGTAATCTCCTAAACAGTCTATATGTTCATTCTATATAGTTACTACCATCCCATAGGACTGTTCATTAGATTTAGTTACCATCACATATAAACTTCAGCATTTAAACGGGGTATAAACAAAATAAGCATGATAAGTACACAATATTCATGATTTTTTATTCCTTTACATTTGGTTTTATTACATGTTTCATGTGTATATGAGCTTAATAAGTTGTTTATTATTTTCAGGTGAATTAAAGCTAAAAGGATGGAAACAAGTTGATTTGGAGTTGAATTGAAGAGGAGTTTGACCAGCAGTTGACTTTCTCAATATTTGGAGATTCCTACATGGAATTGGATTGATATTACTATTAGAATGAGGACTTCTTTGGACTGAGATTTTATTTCCTTATTAGATTCTATTTCTTTATGGAAACTAGTTATAATTGTAATTCCTTTTAGGATTTGGATTCCTAGTTCTTATAGGATTTAGGCCCTTGTCTAGCACTATAAATAGAGGATGATAGTTAAGGTTTTATTCATTCAATCTTCTACCAACTATCATACCTCATTGAAGTGCAGACTTGAAGCATGTCAGGCTAGTTTCTTTATTCAGTTCTAAAGGGAGGTAGAACCTTGTTACAAGTAATTAATTAATTGAGTATTATTATTTATTCCTTCTTGTATGAAATTTCTTCTGATAATCTGTTTTCATTGATTGCATGCTAATTGATCTAATTAATTTGATATGGCCAATTGAGTTAATTTAATCATTATCATATGCTAGATTAAGATTGGTATTACGTGTAATTGATATCTGTCTTCATCACAAGTAGTAAATTAGTGATACTAATTGTGGACAAGCTTTTGGGTATTGCTAAGATTATCAGAAAACAAGTTAAACAAATCGAGCTTATGTGTTTGTTGCTTGGATTAGCCTAATTCTCTATTTCTTAATGCTTCTATCATATTAAATCTAGAGAGCTTGTTATAGGTTATATGCTAGTTGAATCTGGTGAAGAGCTTGTTTCATACAGTGAATATCTAAGGAGAATTTCGGATAGCAGAGCTTATTGTTATCTAGGGTTAATAGTTTCATTGAAGGGTAAAGAATAATAACTTGATTAATTGATTACTGTGCTTGGTGAAACTGAACTACAGAACTGAAGTTTTTACATATTTGGTTAATCTCTTTATTTAAATTCTGTTTTTCTTAGTTTAAAACAATTTCAAAAATCCCCCATCTTTATTTTCTGTTAAAATAGTAGAATAAATCTAAAACAAACTTACTCTCTGTGGGATCGATCCTTGCTTACTACTGTGCTAATTATTTAAATTCGTGAAGTGAAAGTGAGGTTAATTTAGGAGTGTAAACGACAGCTCCCAAATTTTGGCGCCGTTGCCGGGGAGTGTTATTTGTTTTTGTTTATTCTTTGTTTTCATTTATTTTTATTATTTTCTTTTTATTTTATTTTATTTCTTTTTGTTTTATGACTCAATCCTCTCACTCTAATTTTGATCAAGAGATAGAGAAAATTGCAGATACAATAGAAGCTCTTGTTCCAATACTTAAAAAGAAAAAGATGGTGGTGCCGAACAACAACCGGACTTTAAAAGAACTGGCTACTCCAGACCTTGATCATCCATCCCTGTGTATTAAATATCCTACCGTAGAAGTTGCTTTTGAACTTAACTACGGACTAATTAGCTTTTTGCCTATTTTTCGTGGTCTAGCAGGTGAAAATCCATATACGCATCTAAAGGAGTTCCATATGGTGTGTTCCACGATGAAATCACAAGGAGTGTCAGAGGAGCAGATCAAACTTAGACTTTTTCCTTTCTCATTAGCAGATTTGGCTAAAGACTGGTTATACTATCTTCCTTCAGGATCGATACGATCATGGACTGATATGCAAAGGCTATTCTTGG
The DNA here is from genome assembly GCA_020205555.1 of Panax stipuleanatus. NCBI lineage: Eukaryota > Viridiplantae > Streptophyta > Magnoliopsida > Apiales > Araliaceae > Panax > Panax stipuleanatus. The sequence continues at coordinate 1,814,016 of CM035124.1, forward strand.
AGAAGTATTTTCCTGCATCAAGAGTTGCCGATTCAAGGAAGAAGATATGTGGAATTAGTCAGTTCAATGGAGAAACTCTCTACGAGTATTGGGAAAGGTTCAAGAAGTTGTGTTCCAGCTGCCCTCCCCACCAAATTGATGAGCAACACTTGATTCAGTACTTCTACGAGGGACTGATACCAACGGAAAGAAGTATGATCGATGCGGCTAGTGGAGGAGCATTAGTAGACAAGACACCGGAGGCTGCAAGAAATTTGATTGCAAACATGGCCGCTAACTCACAACAATACGATCATGCTCCACAAAGGGTAAGTGAGGTAAGCACGAGTGAATTGGCACAACAGATTTCTAACTTAACTGCTGTGGTGCAACAATTAACAACAGAAAACGTACCGGTTGCAAAAGTATGTGGAATTTACTCAAAATCAGGGCATACAACAAATGATTGTCCCATAGTGCAAGAGGATGTAATTGTTCATCAAGTTAATGCTGTGGGGGCATTCTTCGGACAAAATCCACATCAATGTGATCCTTGGGCAGAAACTCACAATTCCGGATGGAGAGATCATCCCGACTTGAGCTATGAAGGTACTAGGCCACCAATGCAACCTGTCCTTTCAAGTATGCAGCAAGATTTTCAGCAGACTCAACCTCAGTACCACACAGAAAACCAAGAAGTACCTGTCAATTCTGGGACATCTATGGAGGATATGTTCAAGGCATTCATGAGCCGAACACTACAGTTCATGAGTCAGACACAGCAGTTCCAGCAGGAGACAAGAACTTCTGTTCAAGATCTGAGGGATCAAGTTGGTCAGCTTGCAACCAAAGTAGGGAGGTTGGAATCTCAAGGCTTCGAGGAGTTACCTCCTCCGTTTGTTGAGAACTTCAGTACAATGGGATTTGACGAAGAGGAGCAGGAGGATTCAGTGCTTACTCCGGGAACGGACTGTAATATGGAATTTGACGAAGAGAATGAACAAGAGGAAGAAGAGAATAATTTGATAAATTCTGCAGATCTCGACAAGAAAGACGTGGATTCATCTCCATCAGTACAACTAACAGAAACAAGGAGTGCTACACACCATCGTACCTTTACCATGGAATTGGACAATGCAAAGTTCCAGTTCAACGCAGATCAGGATAAAAGGTATCTTGATAATATTAAATCTATTTTTGTTATTGATGTTGTGGATTATTTAGTGCAGGAATCTTTTGATCAAATACAATTATACGAGGAGGATTTGGTGGTTGGAAAGGAGCAAAATCATGAAGTACACAATGTTCCTCAATTAAGGAAGAAACTGTTACCAATCCACTTGAAGTTCACAACTCCAATTACATAGAACGAGAGGGAAGATGTCAGGCCAATGACAATAAACAAGGGCAGCTGCTTGGGAGGCAACCCAAGAATTCAAATTTGATCTTTCTATCCCTTTTCTTTTTAATTTGTTAGTTGTAGTTCTTTCTTCTTTGCATGATTTTCTTACATTGGGGACAATGTAAGGTTTGAGTGTGGGGGGGAGAGATTTAGGTTTTTATTTTATATTTAGGGATATTTAATCTGCCAATTTTGAAATGAAATAGGACCATCTTGATGCCTTGAATTATTTTTTTTTAAATTTTTTGAAAAATTTGATTTTCATAATTCTATTTTGCCTATGTGTACGAAGGTTAAAGTCAAAAATGAGAATCAATGCTAAAAATTCAAAATCTGTTTAATGCTTAATTGGTTAATGATTGAGAAAAACTAAGTCATGATCCATAGTAATTGATTTAAATTGAATTTGTGTCTCATGAGCACTTGAACATGTGATATATGCTTAGTTGGCTAAGTTATCTGTGGAGTTGTCTATGTGCACTAATCTCATGCTCTAGAACTATTGAACTGCTTAAGCGTTTTGCAGGACCATGTGAAAAAAATAAATTGAAAACCAGTGAAATTGTTGAAAAAGAAACACAAGAGAAGTCATGTGATGGGATGAGATGGAGCGTAAAACGCACTCTCCTATAAACACGTGCGGATAAGTGAGATGGAGCATAAAATGCACTCACTTACAAAAGAATGATTGAGGAAGGTGAAACGGAGCATAAAATGCATTCACCGAAAATAAAAAAAATTAAAATGAAAAGATTCTGATAAAAAATAAAGCAGAAAAAGTATGTTTTGAGTTTTTGAGTGGTGTGCACGGTTTTTGCTCCATGGTAACTAAGTTGAGTAAGTATGTGGATCATAGACAAGGGCTTATGTGGTTACAATTTAACTTAATAAAACTCATTGGTGAAGTGGTGAGGTACTTATCTTGAGTTGATTGATGAAGCGTTGATCATGTTTTTGTGGGTTTAGTGTTGATAATCATGATTTGATCTTAAAATCTTTTGACGTTATGGTTGAGTAGAGTTTCTGAAAATTAAACTTTTAGTTTACACGAGGACGTGTAAAAGACTAAGTGTGGGGGAATTTGATAAGTACACAATATTCATGATTTTTTATTCCTTTACATTTGGTTTTATTACATGTTTCATGTGTATATGAGCTTAATAAGTTGTTTATTATTTTCAGGTGAATTAAAGCTAAAAGGATGGAAACAAGTTGATTTGGAGTTGAATTGAAGAGGAGTTTGACCAGCAGTTGACTTTCTCAATATTTGGAGATTCCTACATGAAATTGGATTGATATTACTATTAGAATGAGGACTTCTCTGGACTGAGATTTTATTTCCTTATTAGATTCTATTTCTTTATGGAAACTAGTTATAATTGTAATTCCTTTTAGGATTTGGATTCCTAGTTCTTATAGGATTTAGGCCCTTGTCTAGCACTATAAATAGAGGATGATAGTTAAGGTTTTATTCATTCAATCTTCTACCAACTATCATACCTCATTGAAGTGCAGACTTGAAGCATGTCATGCTAGTTTCTTTATTCAGTTCTAAAGGGAGGTAGAACCTTGTTACAAGTAATTAATTAATTGAGTATTATTATTTATTCCTTCTTGTATGAAATTTCTTCTGATAATCTGTTTTCATTGATTGCATGCTAATTGATCTAATTAATTTGATATGGCCAATTGAGTTAATTTAATCATTATCATATGCTAGATTAAGATTGGTATTACGTGTAATTGATATCTGTCTTCATCACAAGTAGTAAATTAGTGATACTAATTGTGGACAAGCTTTTGGGTATTGCTAAGATTATCAGAAAACAAGTTAAACAAATCGAGCTTATGTGTTTGTTGCTTGGATTAGCCTAATTCTCTATTTCTTAATGCTTCTATCATATTAAATCTAGAGAGCTTGTTATAGGTTATATGCTAGTTGAATCTGGTGAAGAGCTTGTTTCATACAGTGAATATCTAAGGAGAATTTCGGATAGCAGAGCTTATTGTTATCTAGGGTTAATAGTTTCATTGAAGGGTAAAGAATAATAACTTGATTAATTGATTACTGTGCTTGGTGAAACTGAACTACAGAACTGAAGTTTTTACATATTTGGTTAATCTCTTTATTTAAATTCTGTTTTTCTTAGTTTAAAACAATTTCAAAAATCCCCCATCTTTATTTTCTGTTAAAATAGTAGAATAAATCTAAAACAAACTTACTCTCTGTGGGATCGATCCTTGCTTACTACTGTGCTAATTATTTAAATTCGTGAAGTGAAAGTGAGGTTAATTTAGGAGTGTAAACGACAGCTCCCAAAGCACGAAAAGTAAATCCAAATTCACAATTCAATTAATTTACAAATCAAGTTCCAGTGATACCAAATAGAAATCCAGACAATATATATCACATATGATAAAACTCAAGTCAAATACCATGCCATTCATTAGCCACGGGCCTTGAGCTCAGCAAGGCGCCTAGAGAGATCATCCTCATCGACCTTCTCCGTAGTCTTCAGGGGCACCGCATGGGCCGCCGGTTGTGGCAGGCCAACTGAGACCTCAAGGCCGTAATCATCAGCCACTTGCTGCATCAAGCTGTTGACTTCACCCTCGGGAGTCGAAAGAGAAGTGCTTCCGGCCATCGAACTCTCCATAAACTCGGCCTGAACCTCCATATTTACAAATTGGCGCTCGAAACTGTCCATAGTCTCGGACATCTTCTGCAGGTTCCCCGTGGCGAGCGTGGACTCGAGCGATTTGACGATGTTGGACATGGATTTACTGATGGTGGTCATCTTGGCTTGGGTGTCGAGCCTGGCAACGACGGCGTCTAGACGAGAGGCTAATCGGAGATAATTCATCTGCTCGTTGCGCTTCCGGATGGCGTTCTCGGCATAGATGCGAGCGCCGTCCATGTTGCCTTTCTCGATGGCTTTTTTGACCTTCAATTTCTCCGATTTCTCATCTTTCTCGCACTTTCTTGCTTGGCGTTGGAGGCTTTTGGCTGTGAACTTGAGCTCCATAATCTGGTTCATCAGCTTCTCCGTGTTCCCCATTTGCTTTGATTTCTAGGTCAGGAACAGCTGATGATCGAGGAATTTAAGGGTTTATTTCTGATATATTTGTTCGAATTGGGGATCTTGTGGGTTATATATATATATTCTCCGCTTTTGTTGGATGTGGTTCCACCATTGACCCCCTAGTCTGACATTTAATTGCTTCAACAATACGCGTTTTATTTAAAATGAAAAAGGAAAATGTATTAATTTTATGGAATTTCTTAACATGTGCCCTTAGGACACTTGCTAAGCACACAATTCAAGAAAATATTTTTTTGAATTGTGTGTATATTCTCTTGAACTTGGTGCATATGCAAAAATTAAGAGAATATACACATAATTCAAGAGAATATTCTCTTGAACTATGTGCTTAGCATGTGCCCTTAGGGCACATGTTAAGAGGACCTTTAATAAAAATAAGAAAAAAACACCTTTACATCATTATGGTAGTCATTAGTCACTGAATTTTAAAAATATATAATTGTACCACTGTACTTTTTAAAAATAAAAATTCAAGTCATTCTGTCTAATTTTTTGGACGGACGTCAAATATTTTCAGATGTGACATTGAAAAAAAATTAAATTTTTATTTTGTGGGAACACAAAAAAAATAAAATCATTAATTATGTGACAAAAAAATAAATAAAATTAAAATAAATATTTTAATTTATTTTTTTTATAATTTTTTTTTTTTTAATTATTATTTTTATTTTAAAAATTAATATTAATATTAATACAATGAAATCATTAAATTTATTCAAATCCAAAAACTTCATTCAAAATTTGGAACTAAATCAACTAATGGATACCAAATCCCATCAATAAACAAACCCTAATTACTATTAAAATCTATTAATAACTAAACATAAAAGAAATATATTGTTAAAAATATTAAAACGCTTCAAATATCAATTATTATTTATTAAAAAACTCAATTTTCTAAACTATTCTGAACATTGTTGTTTGTACAAGAACACATTCGTTCACATACATCATGATCAAAACTCAAAACTTACAGATCATCAAATCAAAATTCACATCAAACCCATAACATTGTTGTTTTTTGGGAATCCTTAATTAGCAGCGAAAATTTATCAAACTCATAACATTGTTGATTCTCATGATCTGCCAAATCAAAAGAAAAATTAGAAAAAGTCCCATTATAAATTCGAAAATACAGAGCAAAAAGAACAAGAAAAAAAAACCAAAAAAATATCAAATACCCATCTAGAAAAATCAAACACAAACCCGGAGGGGTAATCTTTAATTGACTGTGGGCATCCAGTTTTGAGAATCAAATACAAAGATGCTCATAAGAGAGAGAAGATGAATGAGAAGATTTCCTCAGTCTCTACATCATCTTATTCTCCTGGTGCTGTTGTCGAAACCCTAAGTTGAATGAAGGAGAAGCGGCTACAAGGCACACCTGGCCACGATCTGTGACTACGGATCCAAGATTGAGAACGAGCTTTCCTCGATCTGTGATGACATTAAAACTTCTCGATTCCAAGCTCATAGTCGCGGCTTCTACCGGTGATTCCAATGTTATAAAGATGAAGAAAACAGAGAAAAAGATGAAAAGATGAACAAGAGAGAGAAAGAAAGATAAAAATATAAAATCATAGGAATTAGGGCTTGTTTATTGATGGGATTTGGCATCCTGAGTTGATTTAGTTTCAAATTTTGAATGAAATTTCTAGATTTGAATAATTTTAATGATTTCATTATATTAATATTAATATTAATATTAATTTTTAAAATAAAAAAATAATTAAAAGAAAAGAAAAAAAATTATAAAGAAAGTAAATTAAAATATTTATTTTAATTTTATTATTATTTTATTTACTCTTTTGCCGTATAATTAATGATTTTATTTTTTTTATTTTTTTTGTGTTGACACATAAGAAAATAATAATTTTTTAATTTTTTTTTTCAATGCCACGTGTGAAAATATTTGACGCCCGTCCAATAATTGGACGAAATGGCCAGAATTTTCATTTTTAAAAAGCACAGTGGTTTAATTGCATATTTTTAAAGTTCAGTGGTCAATTGCTTAAAATACGACGACCATAATGAGGTAAAAGTGTTTTTTCTCAATAAAAATATATAAAAATCTAATTAGAGATCATGCTTCTTTTTTTTTTCTTTTTTATATCGTGTGAATAACTTTTTGTGCATAATTTGTATCTATAAAGTTACTCTATTTTATTATTATTAGTCATTTAAAGAATAGGTGGCTTTTAAATGTCTATATCAACCCATTCCCTTTTCATTAGGAAAAAGCTACATAAATTAAAATCCTTTTCACCAATAACAAAGTTTTTTGATAACATTAATGCTATATTTGGATTGAGTAATGAAGGTGGGAATGAAATGACTCATTCATATAAAATGGAAAAAAGTGTGTTTGGTTGCGATTGAAATGGTTCTTAATTTATGAATTTTATTATTTGAGAAGAAAAAATATGGAATAACTCATTGCACTTAGAATGAAATGAATTATTCCATTCTCCATTCTATTCATTCAATTCAAACGTAACATAAAGACTAAATGTAGCGTTGTAAACAAGATCATTCAATTTTATTTTTTCAAGAAAAAAGAAAAATATGATTCTCACTGTAGGATGGAGCATGTTTATTTCAAATTTGTTTTTTGATTATTTCTTTTTCAATCAATGTAAAAGTGATTTGGAAACCTTCAAATAAGGCTCAAGTCAATTTGTTGATTATTGATCATTTTATTTTTTTAAAAACCATAATAAGCTTAAATAAATAATTAGGAATTAATAACTGTTTAGAAAAGAGTATTACTTTTTTTATATTAAATTATTTTGTATTATACATTTTAGATATTTACAATAATCTACAATAATTAAAATCAAAATAATTTATACTAATTCAAAATTTAAATTTAAAAAATCGATTTTAAAAAATCAAAAATTAAAGGAATGAAAAGAGTAACTTATAACCGTTTAGTGATTAAATAATCATTTTACCTTTGAAAAAGAAAAAAAAGAAAGAAAGTAGAAGAAGTAAAAATATTCCTGTCCAATTCATTTCCACCACATTAGTCACAATAGGCACGTGAGAATTTCATTAAGCACGTGGAGTCGGCGTTCCTAAATAAAGTGGACGGAAGTTTTAACTAAGCACGTCTTATATTTATAGTAGTAGTATTTATTAGTGTCCTAAATATTCCACATTTTTTACTCCTATCATCTACTCAGTTCAAGACATATCAGTTATTCAAGTCAACCAACAATCGCACTTCTTGCCTTCTCTCTCTCTCTCTCGCTGATCTCTGGAATCAACGAATCAAAGATTAGCTGCAGAGATAGAAAAACATGAATTTCTTGATATGGGTTTTGTTGATTTTCCATCATATATCGTTTGGTGTAATACCCATTTTATCAGATGCTTCTTTAAGCTCAAAAGGGATCTCAGAAATTCCCAGCGAATTTCTCAATTTTGCCCGGAAACCAGAAATCTTTGATTGGATGGTGAGTATCAGGAGAAAGATACATGAGCATCCAGAACTGGGATATGAGGAATTTGAGACTAGTAAGCTTATCAGAGCAGAACTGGATAAGTTGGGGATTCCATACAAACACCCAATTGCAGTTACTGGTGTTGTTGGCTTCATCGGTTCCGGAGGACCTCCTTTTGTTGCCTTACGGGCGGACATGGATGCTCTTTCCATGCAGGTTTCTTTCAAGTTTTACCCCTTTTTCCATTTTATTTTATTGTATTTTATTTGTTTGGAAATCATATGGAGATTAGTTTTAGGGCATGTGAATTTCTAGTGTAATTTTGATGAACTGGTGATCTAGATATTGATGCTGAGTTTTTCTTATGAGGAATAATTTATATAAACTTGCGAATGTTTATACATGGTGTTATATTAATGCAATGAAGGATTAATTATATTCATATTAGGAAATGGTGGAGTGGGAGCACAAGAGCAAAATTCCTGGTAAGATGCACGCTTGTGGTCATGATGCACATGTTGCGATGCTGCTTGGTGCTGCCAAGATTCTTCAAACGCATCGTGAATTTTTGAAGGTTGGTTTGTTGATGTTCATGACCTCAGAATTTCATCTATTCTACTATTATTTGCTTTTTGCATGATTTCGGGTGTTTGCACAATCTGTACTTAATCTAGAGATATTAGGAGTATTTGTGGCCAATTAGCAGAACAGTAAGGCTATGATGTGTGGGAAGGAGTTAGGAAATGGTCGCGAATGATTAAAAGATCAATTTTGAAAGGTTGAATGCTTCTGGGTGTGTACCTGCTTGCATATGTATTTAAAGGTAAATGTAGTTGAATGATAGGTAGCAAGGCTTTCAATTGCAGACTGCCTAGGTAGTGTTTGGGAGCTTTGGTAACCACTAGTCCTATCATGTGGTGCAAGGTAATTGTCTTTTGCCTTACTTTGAGGGACTGGAGGTTGAAAGGTGGTTGGCTATTCACAAATTCGGTGACTTCTAAGAATGGTAGGCCACAAAAGTGAAGTATTTATGTAGAAATTTTCTTAGATAAAACGGAATGGGTTCCCATGGAAGGAGATCTGAGAACGCGAGTTTCGTATAATTTAGTTTCTATGTTGCATCATGCATGCATGGCCTCTGGAAGATCCTTGGTATTGAGAAATGCACACTTCAGATGGAGTGATACAGTAATAATAGTTATATATCTCGTGGTGGGAAAACTTGACTTAGATACCTTATTTTTTTATTTAATGTCAGGAAGTGATATGAAAGAGACACTAGACCATCTTAGTGGCTGGTGAATTATGAACTTTAACATCTTTTGAATGAAAGAGCTTATGATTTGGTGTGGAAAATCATTTTTCTGGCTGCCTAAATAAGAACAATGGAATGAAATTTAAATTTTAAGGTGAGATTTCTGTTGTTTGAAGGTGGAGGATTTAGAGTGATATTAGGTTTGGATGGATTTGAGATGATAAGTGTACCATTTTGAGATCCCTTTTAAAATGGTTGGATTTAGAAGCAACTAGATTTCATTGAATATTTCTCTTTCGTTTTACTATTCTATCCCTAGTATTTTAATAAGATCGTAGCAGTTTTAAGAATTTCCGTTTATCTAGAAGTTAATCTGATGTCAACAAGATTACCGATTTGATAAGACATAAGTCACTTATTCAATTATTTTTCTACCTCCTTAAAAAAATTTGTATGTGTATGCTTATCAGTTACAATCTACAACCTAATTTTTAGGCTTCCTTTTACGCTAGGTGTAGGTTCGAGACCTGTCACAGCCTTGTAAGCTTTATTTTTTACTCTTAACTCCAGAAAATTGATTTAATAACTGTAGTGCCCTGTGTATGTGTGCATTCTGAAATCCCCTATTCCTTATTCTTTTTATTGTTAATTGAGTTATCTCATTTGATTGCTTTCGACAGGGAACGGTTGTTCTTGTTTTCCAGCCTGCGGAGGAAGGAGGTGGAGGGGCAAAGAAAATGGTAGATGCAGGAATTCTACAGAATGTCAAAGCCATTTTTGGTCTGCATGTTTCACATGAATTACCAATAGCCAAAGTGTCCTCCAGGCCTGGTTCTCTTTTGGCTGGGAGCGGTTTTTTTGAAGCTGTAATAAGTGGGAAGGGGGGTCATGCTGCTATTCCTCAACACTCAATAGACCCGATATTAGCAGCTTCAAATGTTATTGTCAGTTTACAGCATCTTGTTTCACGAGAAGCAGATCCTCTTGACTCTCAGGTATATTTTGTTTTCCAACTCTCGCTTTTATGTATAACGTCTCTTATTTTTTTGTTGTCAAAAGTTGGAAATCTTGCTAGGTAATCACTTTCTGTCCGTTTTTTAGTTTCATTTCTTTATTAGTAACTCTTGCTAGGATAATCAAATCCCTTATTTGGGTTTCATACAAGGAATAGTTGCCTTATTATTCAGAGATGGACGCAATTTTCAATCACATGACACCTGATCAGAGTTACAGTTGTGTGGTGATGGAGGTGTGTTGGAAAATACACTATTTGATGGTTTATCAATCCGATGGCAGAGGAGTCAGTGCCTTATGCTGTGGCACTCAGTAAATAGTTTGGGATATGTGGCAATAAATTTTTGAGAAACCAACTACATATTGGCCTGTTTACTTTGGGAAGATTGCAATATGCAGAGAGATATACTTGGCATGACAAAAAATTTTTGTATGTGAAGGTCATTTAAATACTGAATAGGGCATTTAGTTGCAACTAAAATAAAATGAAAAACATTGCAAGAATCAGCACAATATTAACAGGCTGTTTTGATTTTATTTTTTCTTTTTTGTGGGGAAAGGAAGGGTGGAACTTTTCTTCCATGTTTTGGAAGGCAGGCTCTAGCCTCTAACTTTCCCTTCCCATCCCTTTCCTCATCCTGAAAATAAAAATCACAAACAAAAGCCCTTAGGAAGGCTAACTGCAAACCAAATATTTCATTTTGTTAACATATCTTTCCTCATTATGGAAACTTCACATTTGAAAGTACACAAACTCTGAACAGAGAAATATTAGTTCTTCATGGTACTACATAGGAATTAATATTATCAATTGTAGGAGGATGAGAGATAGGTAAGCAAATAGGATCCATTAAAGCAAAAGATTTTGGATCCTCATCAATAGGCTTAGGTATGCTCATGGAAGTCGCTGCTGCGAAGGTTTTAACTACTTCTTCCATCACAAAATGAGCGTCCACTTTTAAAAGTCAAAGTTATTTAGAAAACTTTGAGCTACATCATTGGTGGCTAAAAAGTCTGAAATCGCAACTTACTTAAATATAATGAAATTTGGTACATTGATTTTGAAAGTGGACTCTCATTTTGGGAGTAAGAAAGTTTAAGATAGTTCTGCCTTAATGAAATATCTAGATTTTAAAGTGTAGACTTACATACTTAGTGTGCCTCTTTAAAGGGTGATAAATGTAATTGGGTTAGTTTCCTGTCCTCCAAGAACATTGCAATTTGCATGATAGACAGTTCCATCTACCAGGTACACTAGATACTACAGTTCGACTTCTCATAAATAAATAATCTGTTTTAGTTTCATTAATATTCCTACGGTCCATTTAACATTTACTGTGTGCTTATAGGTAGTTACAGTTGCAAAATTCCAAGGAGGTGGTGCGTTCAATGTTATTCCAGATTCTGTTGCCATTGGTGGCACATTTCGATCCTTCTCGAAAGAAACATTTATGCAACTCAGGCAGCGAATTGAGGAGGTAATATTCTTGTGATGCAGAGTCTCAATTGTGATTAAAAAGAAGCTTTTTGATCTCTATAATTTTTGGCAGAATTTTAATCTATTTGATATTGTGATGATCCACATATTTTGGGTAACACATTCTAGTCTATTACTCATTTTTCTATTAATGCATGCATGGAAGTTGATTCTCTTCATTGTGACAGGTTATTGTAGGACAAGCAGCTGTACAAAGGTGTAATGCAACTGTTGATTTCCTAGAAAATAAGAAACCCTTTTTCCCTCCTACTGTAAACGATAAATCCTTGCACCAGTACTTTCAAAATGTTGCAGGAGATTTGCTCGACATTTCTAATGTTAAAGACATGCAACCATTGATGGGTTCCGAGGATTTTGCATTTTACCAAGAGGAGATACCAGGTTACTTTTATTTCCTTGGAATGAAAAATGAAACAAAGGGAAAGCTTGCATCACCGCACTCTCCCCATTTTCAAATCAATGAAGATGCATTACCTTTTGGTGCTGCACTTCATGCGTTACTAGCTGCAAGATATCTTCATGAAATTCAACCAGAAACTCCTTTGCTGAATGGAGAAGGTCACGACGAATTGTAAACTGTCTATAACCTATAAACTATGTCCAAGCATGCTGTTTGAATCTACAATTAGATTATTCATTTCTTGCTTGAACAACAGTATCAGTTTACAAGTGAAAGTGTTTTTATGGTAATTATATTGAATAGTAATGTTGATTTCAATATGACAATTATTTCCACGAGTAAATTTGATAGTTGCACAAACTCCTCCTCACATGAATAGTAAGTGGGGTTCACTCTCACGTGAGAGAGTGTCTTGCGGAAGATTAATACCCCCTTTGTATGGGGAAAAAAATTATGAAAAAGAAAATGACGCTCTTCCCGGTGTCATTTTGGACAAGAGACGAGGAGATCGGATGCTCAGCATTGTTTGGAAATAGTGCTCGGCCACATAACATGCTGGTCTGCAGAAGTGCTCAAACTTTGGGTAATAAGTATGATCATCATCATCTTCAACAATGTCAATTGCCAGTTTTCGATTAATTTCAAACCACTGAGCTGAGACCCTTTGCGCCAGGTTTACCACTGCTGGTGCCATGTGATCATTATTATAGCTAGCGGCTAGCACCATCTTCCAAAGGGTCCGGGTCCATCAAATGCACCCATAATAAAGCTGAATCAAGATCTTGTTATGTAATGGTAAATGATGCTGAAGTTGTGAAGAGGAATGCATGCCTCGGACAAGAGAAGGAACCATCAAGCAATGCATTAGCAAGGAGTCTTCTTCTCTCAGCATCACACATGCTCATCCTTCCCCACTCTGCAACCAAGCTACATAAAAGTAGGTCTCAATATTAATAAATATGACAAAATCCAACCCCAATCAATTACCATAATATTGCTAAATAATACTTGGGCCTTGTGTGTTGGGCCTAGTTGAGATATCCATATCCTATCAGTACTTTATTATTCATAAAAGTAGTGGACATAAATAATGTACAGAGTTTTTTATTGCCTATATTATTTTTTGAACGCTTGATTTCTGCATTTGCACCAAGTTTAAGAGAATATAAATACAATTTAAGAGAATATTTCAAGCGCATTTGCACCAAATTAAGGGAATATACATACAATTCAAAATAATATTTCTTTAAACTGTGTGCTTAAGTACCTAAGAGCACATGTTAATAAATTCCAAAATAAAATAATAAAAAATATTAAAGTGCGCCCCTATTTATTACTTATTCATTTAAGGAAAGAACGCGGTAATTGAGGGGTTTGGCTGAGCTGGGACTGGGAGTAAGAAGAATACAAGAGTGTAAGTTCTGAAAACTTCCTTAAATGTTTAGAATAGTTGTTTTTGACATGAGAAATTGTTTAAAATAATTGCATTGGCAGAAAAAGATTTGTGTTTTTGTTTCTTAATTAATTTGTTTTAGAGAAAAAGGTTTTGATAAAATGGCGTTCGCCACTCCTCATCACCTGACATGCATTCCTCTTCCTGCTGCCTCAGGTAAATACTATTGCTTTTCTTTTTTCGTTTGTTGTTTAGCTTTGTTTCGTTTAGGTACTAAATTTTGGTTTATTTTGAAACATTGTACTTTTATCGGGTTTGACAAGTGTCTGTTTCTATAGGTTGGTTTTAATCTTTTTAAGGTTTTTCTTCTGGGTTTTGGTCATTCCTTTTTATAATTAAATTTTTCATTACAATGTCTTTATCGTTATGGGTTTTGATCATTTATAGCTTCTAGTGATGGGTTTTTATTTTAGCTCTTTTTTTTTCCTTTCTCTTTTCTGTAGTTTTTAATGTTTTTTTTTTGGGGTTGGGGGATTTTGGGTTTTGTTACGTTTGTGGAGATTTATCCTTCCCCCCATGTATTGGTAATGTCAGCTTATAATTGCGTGAAATTTGAGCTTAAAGTTGTAAGTTCCTTAACAAGTGTATGCATGTGTCTGATCAATTGCATTAATTGCAAAGTTCAGGGTATTAATCTATATTTAGGCCTTATTGAAAAGAATATTGGTACCATTTGTTTACTTCGATTAGAGCTACGTGTGTAATGCCCAGGAATGGATTTATCCGTTTACTTATTCAACCAAAGATAGACTCATTGTTCTGACAAGTATTACATTTTGATACTGTTCTATTGCTTAATCAGTTGGTATTTTTCAAGTAAAATAAACATATTATATTCTGAGAATTGGGTTATCACTTGGTTGCGCCTATTCTTTATAGTTTATGATAAAAGGAAAGACTGGAACTCAAATTGGGGAGGAAATGATAGGAGTGTGGCTGGCCCCTATAGAGTTTGTGATCAGAATTCTTTCTACTTGCTCTCTTGTGTCAATTGATTGAGGACACCTTTTAGCATGAGCTGAATTAGTGATTAATTGGACATGTTACACGTTTAAGGCAGACCAATGTCAAGAAAAAAAATAATCAAATAGTAGTTCACTGAAATGGGAGAGCAGTTCTTCCCGCGGCTTATCCTTTTTTGTTTGTTCTGTACTAGCTCTACCTTTCCTGGAATTCAAGATGTAGCTCCTTCTGTATTTCATATGTTTGCTGGATGTTCTCAAATGTTTACAGGTGGCAAACCCCCAGAAGCACTTCTGTCTCCGGCATCGATTCTTATAGTCACCCATGAATCTCAACTCCCTTCTAAATTTCTATATCCCTCACCTGAAAAGCAATTTATCATTGGCTTTGATTGTGAGGGTGTTGACCTCTGTCGATATGGAACTCTCTGCATCATGCAGGTCTTTCTGCTTTCTTACATTATTTCAAGATACACACCTAACTTTCATGTCATATGCTGGATGATTCCTTAGTTTCATTTCATAAAGGTTGTTATGTCACCAATCTGACATGCACACACAAACTGAGAAAATATACAACTCTCCTTCAACAATGTGAAAGATCATAAAATTATTTTCTTGTTTGTTGTAATATAAAGTTTTCCTCAAAGTTGGTAGTAAAATCATATAACCTTTTGTTAGCATCATGGTAGTATTAGTTGTCAACACTTGGGTTTTTGGTGTGTGCATATCAAGGGAGATAACATTTCTATTATGTAATGGTGTTTTTTTGAAGCTGTTATTATGTTCTAAGATGAGGGATCAGTTCTGCCAGCAGAATATTACTTTCAAAGAATGATCTTTCCTTTGCAATGATACAGAAACTGACTAAACTGATTCCATTTTGTTGGAAATCCGTATCTGCAAAATATTACTTAAAATGGGATAACAAAATTTTATTAACCGATAGGGACGTCTACCTGTGTAATCTTCTAAATCCAAAACACCTAACAATGCAAAGCTAAAAACAAAGGCGAGACATTAAAACTTGTAAGCACTAGCTTAGTATGAATGTACTACTGAATAGATAATTTAGGCTCATGCACGACCCCATATCGTGAATGAAATATCGTGTGTAGCATGTATCTCATAATTGTCATTGAGACCAGGGAATTGTGTCCTTTCTACTGCAAACAGAGGTATAACTTAATTTGGATCTCAAGAACTGCTAGTTGCTAATTTATATGGTTAATTTTTCAAAGCATAGAATCTGGGTATCATAAAAATTTTGATTTCTTAAACTTTTGAACAAAAAAAAGTAACATTTGTTATTGACTTATTGTTTGTTACAGTCCATACATGCGATTCTGTTAGGAGTTAATTAAGATTTATTAGGAAGCAATTTAATTGATGTAAGTCCTTCGCTTTTTCGCAGCTTGCTTTCCCAGATGCTATATACCTAATTGATGCTATTCAAGGTGGAAACATGCTAATGAAAGCCTGTAAGCCTGCTCTTGAGTCTAGTTACATCACAAAAGTTATTCATGACTGCAAACGGGACAGTGAGGTCTTAAGAAAATTATGTAATCCTACAATATTTACTCATCATTCATTCCATTATTTTTCCATCTGACTATTGTGCTTAATGCAGGCATTGTACTTCCAATTTGGTATCAGGCTGCACAATGTTGTGGATAACCAGGTATAAGTCTCTTCCTGTTAATGCTTTTGTACTATTCTCTTGGAGGTTTATTTTTGCAGAAAAACTAAAGTAACGTATTAGCCTATACTCGTCAAACCCAATTGGTGTAGGTTGTTAAGTTTGGCTCACCTTCTAGACAACATGGTCTGATTCTTGTATAGCTGATGCTAAATAAATAAAATAATGATGGACTTTCAATTAAAATTTTACAATATTATACTGTGAATATACGATGTTAAGCTACCTGGTTCTGCATTTTGTTTTTCCAGTTCTCCACTCTCTGTATTCTTCATCCTTGATGTAACACCCCCTTTCTCAAAGGGAAAGAGATGTAGCTCTTTCACACGAAACCCTAAATTGCCCCTGCAAATCTGCCGGAAGAAAAACACAGCATGAACCAAATGTCCAGTGCAGATATAAAGATGCACATATATAAAACAATTTATATGTACCAAAAGAGCTTAATGAACAACAAATACAAACTACAAACAAATACAAACTACGAACCAATTTGAATATATCGAAATTAGTGATACAATGTACAAATGATTAACACCGTCGAACTGACAACTATAGTCAAAAGGATTTCAAACAAAATAAAGCCGAGTCAAATGTTTAACAATTTCATACTGAGCTCAAGTACAAATAGCCAAAGGCTAACAAAATACATCGGTACCATGATTTATGCAAATAAAAACGAATAGTACGCACGACACATATGTCACTAATCCGCCAAACAAATCAAATCAAATACTGGGTCGACCCATACGTATCCTGAACAAATATATCAAATGGTCAAAACTCACACCCAGAGCATACAAATGGATACACTGTGGACTGATCACAGCACCACAGAAGGTGTCATGCACTTGTGTTAAGAGAACATGCCTGTGGTACCCCCACATATGGTTAACTCAAGTATACCAGTGTACCCTTATACCCTAAGGATCAAACTACAAAATGTAAGCTAAAAGGGGTTCAAATCACAACAGATTTCCAAATGACAAAATTTTATATAACTGATATAGGGAATAGAAGTACAATCAAGAAACGAAGTACAGAATCCGTACCTAAATAGAATATCGAAATAATTCACCAACTTTAATATCACACCGCTAGATCTTCTCAATCCGATCTATATAATTATCAAAATAATAGAAGACCATTAATTAAATTACTAAATTATAAATTTTTATATTTTCTTTTTATAACTTTAACATTTTTAATATTAGTTCATACACCCTCTGAAGTTAGGAAATACATTTCGTATATTCTATAATGTATAGATACTATTTAATCTAATATACTCAATGATAATAATATAATATAATTTTATTTTATTAATTCCTTAGAACATCCTGTACCTTACTACTAAGTTACAATTCTAACATGCAAACATCCTGTACCTTACTAACTGATTATAACCTTCACCATAAAATATACATGTATAATCACAACTTAAAAGTATATTATAATAATTAATTAAATCATTTGAATAATCCATTGACTAAAAGATCAGGTGGTTTCTTTCGTAAAATAATGTCGCCAATATGACATTGAACCTTATACCTATATATATATTATTTACACATCAACCTGTAATAGCCATTAATTTCCTTATCTTATATATATCATATATCCCAATTACAAATCAAAATTATATTAACAAATTTGATTAATCAAGCCGCAAAATAAAAATCTTAAAACAGATTGTAATCACACTAATGAAATTAACTATGTTATATTCAAAAATAAATCTAATGAATACCTTTTGGAGATACGATTATGTTGATTATTCTCTCACAATCTTGTTCCCAAATTTTATTTTTATTCCGCATCCTTTCTTCTTTCTCCTCTTCTTTGTTTCTCGTTGCGTCAAAACCCTCTCTAATCGATTATGTCAGTACATGAATTAATGAATTAGGGAGGGCCTTAATCTAATATATTAATGTTATTCCTATTCCAATTTAGTTTTTAAAACCCCACACTTTAAATTGGGCTCAAATAGTTTAACAAGTCCAAACTTAAATATTTAGAAATTAGTTTGACTCAATTAGCAAGCTTAAATACTTAGAAATTAGTTTTATTATTTTTATTTTATTTGTATTATCTTATTAGTATTATTATTTTTCTAGATATTACACTTGAGGAGATCATAAGGTACGTATCAAGGTTCAATCCACTGTCTTAGTATTTCATTGGACCCACCACAAGCTTACCTAAAAGATTATAACCGAAGACTGAAGGTATTATTGATAATAGCTTGGAAACTTATATACATGTCAAATTATCTCACATATTTCAATGTGGCACTTGAGTGTTACAAACTCCGCCACTTAAAGTCTTAACATCCCTGTGCCTTTTTTAGATAATACCAATGGCGTTCGTGTCCCCACCTCTGAACGTCTCTCCATTGCGGGATAATACTAACTGCCTTTGTGTCCCCACCTCTGAACGTCTCTCCATTGCGAGATAATTCTAACTACCTTTGTGTCCCCATCTCCGGCAACCCGACTTGAACTTTTGATAGTTCTTTCTGATACCATATAAAACAACTCGGGTCAAATCTTGAATCCTAATCAAATCATAACGTACCAAGTTTCAAATAGTGAAAAAATAATGCACTTTTTTTTACAGCAATACAGATCTCTATTGTCACGGTGGGTTGCTCATCTCTCTCTCTTACAGGTTGCCTATTATCTGATAGAGAAGCAACTTGGACGAAAAAAATTGCTGGATAACTATATTTCTTTTGTTGGCCTCCTTGCAGATCCACGCTATTGTGGTACCACATCTATACTGAATTCTAATTTTCTTTTCTTCATTAATTGTTGAACTTTAATATCCTTTTATTTCATAGTGATTATGATTGTTTTCTGCCTGCTTCACATGTATGTTTCATGTGCTTCTCTAAACTATGTACATAATTGTTTTTCCTTTTAGCAAATGCAAATTATGTTTTGGCATCGGAGCCAGTTGGTTTGGATGTCCCGGTGAAGACTTTTTGGGATCCATTTACCCCTCTAAAAGTGACCTGTCATGTTTCTTTTCTCTTTGTGGCTAGGACGTTCAATCCTGATAAATCTTGAGAGTTAATCAATTAATGACTTGGGTGCTGAAATTTTTTAGTTCATTTTTGCATGGCAAGGGATCATGAATGAAATATTACTCAGCTTCCCTCTCCATGGGTGGTGTGAGTTTAGGATAGTAGCTGGGTAGTGCATTTTAAAATGTTCTCTTCTAATTTCTTTTTGTTATAAACATTTGGTGCTGCTATGCTTATGCCATGTAATAAATTGGAAGCACTGTATGATGCTTTTGAGGGGGAGCTTTCTGCTTGCAGGCCAATCTGGGCATACTAAAGATTCTTTATGCCCTTTGCTGAAAAATGTTATGTAACTGGCCTAAATTTAATGTATAACTTTTTACAACCTCGGCTTCATGTTCTTCTACAAGATTTGCTATTATGCCCTTCAACCCCCCAAAAAAGAATTCCCCACTTTAAAGTCAAAATTATTAATGAAAAGCTTGGGTTTCTAATGTGTTCTCGTTAATTTTAACTTGTAAGTATGATGAAAGGGAATGTGTACATCTTGCTTTAGAAAGAGTAATATTGAGGGTTAGTTGGGATATTTTTAGACTTGGTATTTTTAAATTTTCAGAAGGGACTGTTAGGAAAGGTAAGGATTGTTAAGGTGGGATGGATGGAGTATAAAAGTAAATTTCGATGGATTCAGGACAGAACCTTACTATGATGAGGGAACATTTACAATTTTAATCTAATTAGCAATTTGATCATGGAAACTTTTGCATTCTGTATGCTGTTTAACTCATAGCAATGCAATTTAGTACTTTCTATTTCCATTTCTATCTTAATTAGATTTAAACGGTGCATAGAATTGTGTAACTTTGTTTATAAATACACTTGTACATAAGGAAGTGTGGGAAATTGATGATCTAATGTTTAAATAGAAGTAAGAAGAGATGCTGAGCTATACTCTCTATTGGCATCCTTTAAGTTGATGCCTACCATCTAATCCTTCAAGTATTGTAGGAAATATCGGGCAGCAACAGTATATGCCCTGCAACTTATACCGTTAAATAGCAGCAGATGTGTTTAGGTAGTTGATATTTGCACATCTATCATTGAAGCACCTAACACATATGCGTCACTTCCCTTCCATATAAAATTATGTACTAGTGATTCTCTTTTCGTGTTTCTGGGTTAGTATTGTAATTCTGTAAATATGTATTAGTGTTTCAATTTTTTTATTTATTTTACTGCTACAGGTTATATTCAGGTAACGCTGTCTATTTTAGTATATGTTCTTTGTCAGTTATAATCGGACATGATACTCTGTCTGTTTTAGTGTAACTTCAAGCACAAACCTGAACTAAATATGCAGAATAAAGAAAAGAGCAGAACATGAATCACACCAAGATTTTTACGTGGTTCAGCCCCTAATGTCTAGTCTAGTGGCCTACATCTACGTCCAATACTAATTGGTATTGGAGACTCTTTTTATTAAACTTTAAAACTCAATTGATTACAAATAAAAAGAACTCCTGTTAAAGTAGTTTCACACTAATACTCCTGTTAAAGTAGTTTCACACTGATGGACACCACTGTCCCTTTGCACCTCTGCAACTTTGAAAGCTTTATTTGAATAGACCATATCCACTACTGGATCAATCAAGCCAAATAATACTTGACCTTAGAATTTAATACAAGGGTTTTGATTACAATGAATTCCAGCCAACAAAGAATTTAAAGATAATACAATGGTTTTTTGGAAAGCAAATATTGAAAGCTCTAGATAAAAAAATGTCTTTGTATAAGGTCTGATATATGCTTCCAGTGAGTACCTGTTTCAGCCGTAAATGAGATATATATATATATATATAGAAGAGCTAACGGCTATAAAAGATTTGTTAGCATAAAAATCTCATACCATAGTTGGTATATCACATGATTTCAGCAACTAATATAAAACCCATGGATATAATATATTTCCTCAAATCAGTTAAAGAAATGTGATATCCAAGTCAAGCTTATATCAAGGAATAAAGGATAATATCTTGATAAGATTTGACTCATTCCAAAACAATTCATATCTAAAACAGATTCCTTATAAGACTCCTTTCCAATTTGAATAACTTTAATTCTAGACCGGATATATTAAGCAAACTTTCAGCAATAATAACAACTAATGGACTAATAAACCAATTTGGGCCAACTAAGAAATTAACTAATAACTAAATAAATCAGCCCAAAAAATTTAAACAAAATCCATAAAATTAAACACAAAGCAAAGAATATTGTCATCATTAATATCACAAAAGATATAAACCAACAAGTATTCGTTACCAAAATATGACGCACACAATTAGTGTCTCTTTATACATTCTTTTATGCCATTTCCAACTTGTGACTTTGAGTTTGTGGCTGCTGTAGGTATATCATATGTTGAAAAGAAAGAAGTCCGCACCCTTCTAAGAGAGGTCAGTAAAAGGCATATTATGCAACTCTTTCCATGGCATCTTTTGATGGTTCTTTAATTTTCCTTGAGTCTGATAATTTCAAATTCATGGGTTTTGCTATTTCCCTGTGTTAAATGAGGGTAAATATTCACTTATGTGGCTATATGATTGCATCAGGTTGTAAGACATAATTGAGCATATCTCTTTTATCATTAGTAAATAATTAGTTTTCACGAAGGTCATGGAAAATCTTCAACTTTCTCCATTCATAAAATGTGTTTTCTTCCCCAACCATAACTCTCCCCCTTCCATTTTCTTCAAACCTAATGCAGCAAAGGTAAAATGAAATACCACACTGGATATCATTAAGAAATTCAGTGACACAAAAATTGGGAATGACCTCATGTAAGCACTAACATCGGCTATTTTTTATATATGTTGGTTTGTTTTATTAATTAATTAATTTTTCTTTCTTTCATTCTATCATATATTTTTAGTTGTTATCTATTTGTATTTTATTCTTTGTTATTTTTACCTGTTTTATCTTCTAGTTTTTCTTCTTGTCTTCCTACTTCTACGCTTTCTTATGGGATTCATTTTCAGCTTTCCCTAACTTGTTTGGGATAAAAGATTATGAGTTGAGATTTTGTCCTTTTAAAGTCTTTTGTTGTTGACTGTAGATGGTTGCATGTACAGGTAGTAATTGTGGTCATGTTATTGTGCATATCCGTTAGCTGTTTATACATGTATTTTTATACTCAAATTGACATATATGTACCTTCATTCCTCAGAATCCCAAGTTTTGGATGTACGGACCCTTGTCTGAACTGATGGTTTGAGCAGCTGCAGATGATGTTCGCTTTCTTCCTTATATTTACCACAAGATGATGGAGCAGTTGAATGAACAATCCTTATGGAAACTTGCTGTTCGTGGGTCTCTTTATTGTCGATGTTTCTGCGTCAATGATAATGAATATGCAGATTGGCCATCTGTTCCATCTATTCCAGGTGTCCTTCCTGTCATGCACTGAGTTATGCATATATCTTAACATGTAGGGAATCATTATCTGTCATTTTGTGTATGTATGTATATATATATATATATATATATATATATATATATATATTCCCTCTTGTGCTGCTATTGGGGGAAGGAGTGGACCTCTCGAAGGGTGCAACCATGGTAGTGAGATATTGGGGCAATCATCGGATTTGTCTAAACTAAATAACTTGCACTACTGTATCTCATATAAATTGCTTGTCTAAACTAAAAAATTTCACTTAACAAAACCAAAGGGGTTGGTTTGGCTGCTAAACTTTACTAAATAAATGCAGACATCAGATGATGAATTTTGCCAACTCCTAAAGGCCACTGACATAGACTTGGGTTTGGAATAACTGGGCTACGTTATGGTGGGGCTGGGGTGGATCATGTGCCCAATGTGTGTCCAAGGAATTAGTTGGATGTTTTAGGAGGTCGAGACTGTCCAAAAGGTGAAAAGAAACTCCACATAATAACTGTGTGGAATTAAATCTATCCATCAAATCAATCTCAAGCCAGTTTGAGAGATAACATCTTAAATTAACAATCAACTACTTTAAATGTTTAACCTATTACAGTTCTGGTCTAAAAAATTCTTGCTTATGGGAGTCCTGGCTCCCCTAAATGGCTACTCAATCAATCAACTCAATTTTATTGGTGGTCAAGGTAGATCTTCCTCTAAATAACATGTTAGGAATAGACTGTTCTGAAAGCTTGTGTTAATAGAGGACAAGAAAAAGGGAGGGAAAATATATTCCCAGCTTCGGTATCTTTGATATGGTGAAAAATATCTCGACGCCAAATATACCCATGTCCCTTGGAAAAAGTTGCAGCTCAGCAATAATCGACTTTGATGGAGGTTTAGGTATTTTGTAGTTATGTAGTAATAATAATACTACCTCTGTTCCATATAGCGAGTCCCATTTGCAATTTTTTTTGTTCCACCAAAAGGTCTTTTTTTCATTGATAGTAGTATAGTGATACAGTGTCTTCTTGCTATCATAATTTTATTATCATACCATCACTTATAAACTAACAACTTATTATTTTTAGGGATAAGCATGGAACAAAAATACATCCTTAGTACTTGTAAAATTTGCAAATGGGACTCTTTTTGTGGTAAGGAGCGAGTATATTTTCAATGTTTTAATTATAGTAGGCAGTAATTACTAATTAGAAGTTCTTTATTTATTTATTTTTTAATCTTGAAGTTAATTTCCTTGATGAATTAGGTTTCCTATTTATACTAGCATAGGGTTTCGTATTTCCTATAAAGTGATTTTATCCCACATCGTCAAATATTAGAGTTGAATATTAATTTTGAAAAGACTGCAATTTTTGGTCTTCGGGAATGGTTCTTCTTCCTCTTCTCCCTTCTTTCTATCTCCTTTTTCCCTTATCCCTACTAAACATTGTTCTGCATCAACCTTGCACCTAAGTTGCATGATTATTTCTCTCTGCATTTTTTTTGTTTAGTTTCCATTGGCAGGTTGTTTTTAGAAGGTCCAAAGTTAGTATGGCATAAACCTCTCAATGAATTATAGTGCATAATATAGGAGTAGGAGGTGAGGGAGGTGATTATATGCATTCTGAAACTATCAAAGAGATGGGGAATTGTTATGTCCACAAGTAAATTTGTTAGTTCACAAGGTCTCCTCTTACATGTGTGAGGACCCCTTGTGTAATTAACAGCTTTACTCGTGGAAATAACAGTCCCTAAGAGATATTGGATAAGACTCCAAGTGTAATTTAATTAGAACCTGCCTTTAGAAATAGTATAGCCTTTAATCATGGAGGATCAAAACCATATACATTTCATAGATACCTTATCTGGGATGCAACAAGAATAGAAGGTCCGTACATGGTATACCCTGATTTACGTATACTTCCGTTGTTTATGTGCTTCATAAAAGCAACTGGCATAATTTCATGAACATAAATTCGTGTCCTGCAATTTTTTAATTAAGCAATTGTTAAGAAACTCTTTGGGGCTAGGGTAATGCGAAGGTTTGATTATTGTTGCAGCTAACCTCATTGCAGAAGGGAATGCTCCGGAAGAGGAAATCCTATCGGTGCTTAATATTCGTCCCGGAAGTATGGGATATGTCATCGGTAGAAAGGGGTCCTCAATCCTGTCAATCAAGGAATCTTGCAAGTCTCTCTCTCTCTCTCTCTCTCATTCTATAATTTAAATATTCTAAACTACGTTTATCTAAAAAGAGAAAAAGATTCTAAACTATGACTACGATTGCACTGCAGTGCTGAAATTCTAATTGGAGGAGCAAAAGGGCCACCCGACAAGGTTAGTTTATAAAAAGAAAACCCATCATTGAATCTTTGGTAATAAGTTACCTCTGGATTAACCAAATTTAGAGGTCCTATCCATGTGCATGCAATTAGTACGTGTCGTGTATATTGGTGGTCTCCTTTGGGTAAGAAAGGTTATCATACAATTCTTGTCCCACCAATGACCCTGTCCTATATTATTTGGTCTTTCTGAATTGTAAGGCCAATATTTAGCGATTGCCCGACCAGTACGGTTTTGCAAGGGTTGAAGGTATGGACCTCGCCTTTGGGCTTTTGCATTTGGACTAAAGAATCCTTGGGCTCAGAGCACCTGTCCACATAGCATATGAATTGAAGTACCGAATCTTAGTATGCATTGCCACAAGACGCAATTCCATGGACTATTGGTTGCTTCTTCTCCAGCAATATTTTTTCCAGTGCATCTATCTTTTATAGGTATTCATTGTAGGACCTGTAAAACAGGTCAGGAAAGCAGAAGCCATCCTGAGAGGGAGGATAAATTCGTTCTAAACCTGCTGCTGCTGCACAGGAGCAGACAGATAGCAAAGCACACATTATGGTCTGCCACTGCTTTGATATGATTGCTTGCTTTTTGAATCAAACTTGAAGGCCCTATTTGCCAATCCTCTTGAAAAGCGGTTGGTAAAAATGAAACATCTTTTTTATGGCACAAGAGGTTATTTTGGGTACAATGTTGATAAAAACTAATATACTTTTGTTCTTGCAGCAACATCTAATTGTAACGGTGTCATATATTTCACTAGTCGTACTCCTACGTTGGGAAAATTGTTTGTTCTACGACAGTAAGGCAGGCGTCTCTTGTTTATGTTGGTGGTTAAGAGTATTGATTAAACCGCATTGCATTGAAAAAATCAATGCGTTCGTGGATCGGACTCTTGAAGGTCACTGTCAAGACCATGAGTGAGCCAGCCAGCTAGGTTTGGGAATTCTAGGATTACTACTGGAGATTGGAGATTGGAGATTGGAGACTGGAGACTGGAGATGGAGTGGTAGTGCTAGTTCTAGAAAATGTTGGGGAAAGTGACTTATCATTCTGAAAGAGATGAGAGGGCCCCCATCCCCTCAGCCGACCCACAGGCTTTTTGGCCCCTTTGTGTTTGTTAAGCCAAGGACATTGAATAGCTTCCTTGTTCATGCATTCAGCACTAAAACCTTGCCATCACTGTTGAAGCCTGTAACTTGTTCTTTATTAATTGCTGGATTTTTGCATGTCATCTTTATCAGCGCCGACATGCGGTTCCCACATTTCTCCAAAGACCTGGCTGTCTGTCTGGCATTGGAGGTTAATGTCCCATCCCATCCCGTGATTCATTTGCACAGAAATGCATGTGCACGGAAAATAACGATATAGGTCGTTGTAGTCATTCTTTGTTTTTGTCAAACATGATTTTATTTATTTAGAAGGTCTGGATAAGCAGCATTTTTGGGAATAGAAATAGCGGTCTCATTGTTATAAGATCCTTTTGCTTTGTTAGACGATGGGAGTGGTTAGCATGAGTGTCAACATGTAGAGAGCAGCTGTCCTTAAATTCTCTACCCCCTTGTGTACCCCCCCCCCTCCCCCGCCATCCACTTATATTTTGACACATGGGCTCTTATTTTAATTTTAGAGTTAATTGGTCTTAAGTAAGAGTCCATGTGTCAAAATGTAAGTGGGGGACACAAGGGGGACAGGAAATTTGAGGACAGAGGATCTGCTCTTCAATACGCAGGTCGGGGGTGATCTCTTTCACTGCGTGTCAACACTGTATTGGTCAATTGATCAACTTATCATGACTTCTTGGTAACCGGATCCTTAGACGATAACATAACATAGTTCGTGTAGTGTAGTGTGTGTATATATATATATATATATATATATATATATATATATATACACTTTTTTTCTATCAATAATTGTTACTTTTTACAACTGTATAATGTAGCATTTGCGATAGAAAAGGACCATTTGTGTTAGAAAGAAGAGTCCTTCAATACAGACATTGGAATTGGATTTTTTCAAAAAAAAATTGGTTTTTCTTGTGACTTCCAAAAAATGTATAGTATTTATTCTAACTGAATTTTTTACAAAAAAAAGTGTTTTAGGTGTAATTTAAATACATATATAAGAATAGTGTTGTATAGTCTGTGCAATACTGTTATTGTATATGTATCCAAATTGCACCTAAAATATTTTTTTTAAAAAAATTCTTGTTAGAATAAATACTATATATTTTTTGAAAGTTACAAGAAAAACCAAAATAAAATTAAAAATGTTCAATTTCAATATCCGAGTAGGCTTATTGTAGAAATATTATGATATCTATCTATCGATCGCCAGTTCTTCTACCATTCATGTTGAGCCACGTGGAAATAAGAGTATTGAGTTCACGTGTAAGCCCAAGGGGACCATTTAAGCTGGATGGGATGAGCTGATCCGTCAGCCAGCCAGCCAGCATCTTATATGCAGCCTAAATCTAATAAAACAAGTAAATATGAAAATACATTAGAGACAAAAGAAGCATTGAAGTTTTGATATCGACCCTCTCTTTCATGAGTCAAAGCCCAAAGGTTGATCGACCACTCCCATTTACTACTACTATGGGCTTGAGACACATCTGAACATGTAATTTTTGTTTTTAGAATAAATATTCATTTGAATGGTATAATAGGGTAATATTAAAGGATAATATTTGAAAAACTTTAAATTTAAAAATAGTTAAAGTTGAGGAATAAATTCTCATATCAAATTGGAACAGGAGTATGAATTGATTCATCAAATTCTAAAATTTAAAACTTATTTTAATTTTTAAAATAACAATTTTTATTTAATATTATTTTTTTAAATAGTAGTTTATAATAATTAATAATTATTGCATTGTTCAAACTTAAATAAGTTTACATAATATTATTATTATTATTATTATTATTATTAAATGAAACTATATACTCCCTCCATTCCTAATTAACTAACGTTTTATAGCTGAAATTGTATTCTTTTTTATTGACGTTTGTAAATTTTTAGGAGATATTGATTACATTATTTCCTAAATTACTTTTAAACATTTAATACTCTCCTTTTTCAAGGTTATTTTTTTTTCATCTTTTAATATTTTAATGGTGAACTCTCTTTCTTTCTCTTATAATTCCTTTTTCAAGGCTATTTTTTCTCCATCTTTTATGGGAGTTGTAACTTTCTTAATATTTGTGCAAAGTTCCAAAACGTCAGTTAATTATGAATGGAAGGAGTATTCCCTTTTATGGGACAGAAGGAGTATCGATCTGACTCGCGCGGTGTCCGTGTATCGTGTTTGTATATATACTGCTGGTTGGGCTTCAAGTGGGTGCGTATATACATACATATATATATGTATATGTATATATGTGTGGGGGGTGTGTGTGTCCGTTTAAGTAATTGTTAACAAGCTAGCTAATTATCCGACCAACTATCGTTTTGTAGCCGTTGCATATATACTACTACCGTACTACGTACTGTGTATAGATAGAGATCAAAACAGATGGGTTATATCTTGTGGAATCAGTAAGTAACTCAAGTATGAGGTCTGTCAAATATTAATTACGATTTGGAATTTTATTTAGAATAATGAATTAACTTAAAAAATACTGGTATATTATATTATATATTTAGCAAATTATTTGTATTTTTTTAAAAATATTAATTTAATTACTCATCTGCAGAGAGAGAGAGAAGAGAAGCGATGCGGTGGGAAGGATGAGAAAAAATAAAATATGAGGAAATTAATATTGGATTGGTGCAACCGCAAACGCACGCTAGCTATGGGATGTTGGGAACCCATTAATTTTCAGTCAGCTAGCCTAGCTGTATGTATGGATATGGGGCTCATGTGGCCAAGCAAGTAAGACGTCTGATCATCATCTCAAACAACAAATCACATACCGGTACTCGTAGTATATACCTTTATGTAACTTATTTTATGTAATAGTAGCACTATTAAACAATATATCTTTCGGCAGCATCTAGCTAAAAAAGTACAGCAGCAGCAGTAGTAGTATGAAGTCTAAAGTGGAAAAGTTAAAAAATACTATATATATGGTTATGATTAAAACCATGATTAATGGAAATCTTTTAGAAAGAGCTAGCTAGCTAGCTAAGGTATACTGCAGGTGCACCGGAAAACATGCATGCTCATAATTCTCACTCTCACTACTGCAGTTTTCTGAAACTTTACAGGGCGTCGTTGCGCATGGAATAGCATGAGCAACCAAAAGGAGGCCACTCACAGCTTTCCCCACTCAAATTAAATTAATGTTCTTATATAGTCAGAGATACATACATATATTTAATGCATAATAATTATATACGTGCTAAAATTATAAAATAAAATGAAAAGGATTAATTAATTAACTAATGAATATATATATATATATATATATATATATATATATATATTTAAAATGCTTCTCTGAGATCTCATGCTAGCTCCCCATATGCAAAAATGAAAGTGGTTAGCATGAAGTTTATTTTGGGATAAGTTGGTCGATTAGTCAATAGAATACTGACAAGCAGGCGAGACTGTATGCGTATCGGCATTCTATTGGCCAATTGACCAACTTACCAAAAAAAATAACTTTAACCGAATCCTGCAAAAATACATCAAGTCGTACAGCCCCACCAAACTGGCCCAAACTAATATAAACATGAAAACAAATAGGTATTCAAAAAATATTTTTAATTCAAGATCAACACACTAGAAAACTCCTAACCGGACAGGGCCTAAGTTTCTCTTCCCCATAACATTTACATATTTAGGTACTAGCATAAGTTAGCTACACGTCCGTTTGATCTGATCTCTTCTATATATTCTCTCTTTATATGTGTGTATATATATTATATATAACCATATATATATATATATATATAGTTATATCCTTCAAGCTAGTTTCAACAAACAAATACTCTTAACAAACAATCAAGGATAGTCGTCATTGGCAGCTATATATGACATACTCATACATATACATATATATATATATTTGTTGTTGTAATCTATATATGACGAGTTTGGGAATTGACGATAAAAATTCAAAATTTAGTTGCTGAAGCTGACGTTAGCAATGGTGGTTTTTCTTGATGATCACAGGTTTGAAGATATAAGTTAAAGATGGTGGTTAGACTTTGGTACTGGATTGTACACGAGTTTATTTCATCCAGCCTTTTATTCTCTTCGTTATTTTCATCAAAAGAAGCCGCCCCGACCCAAAAGCTTTCTTGCAGTCCGTATAGGTGCCTTATCTGAATTAAATCTATCGGTGCGTACGTCTCAATAATTACTCTATGTTCCTAATTTGGCACACCTTAACTTCTGGATGAGCTTGATTGATTAATTAAGTAGTTCCTTTTTGGGTTTCATATATAATAGAATTGACATGTAATACTTCTGCATGATTTATCTTAATTTCTTCTTATAGGAAAAGTGCAGTTGATTTTGAAATTATTAATATAATTACATGGATAATTTGGGTTGGGAATGCTCACCAGTTGCGACCAACGTCGAGTCCTCACGGAGCAATCAGCAACATCAAATCGCAGAAAGATTTATCGCAACCGACTCAAACTGCAGTGGTTTTGGTACTGGTGTCAAGATCTTCATTAATCCAATTCAAAGGCTTCATAAGAATATTATTGATCATGAGCCATCTGATCATGTCGATCATTCAAATTCCAAAAAAGAAAGCCAAATGGTCCGGCACTTGGCGCCACCACCGGATTCAATAAAAGTTGCTACAACCTTGAATATTTCGCAGCACCAAGAAGCCACTGCTAATACGATGCTAGCCAAATCAGGAGCTTGGGGAGAAGCCTTCAGTAGGCCTCATCAGTACATGATGGTTGACCCGTTGAGCGGCCTAATGGCTGATTTTGGTATGCCACAAGATGGCAACAAGGCGGCTGCAGTTTCTACGACCACTGCCTCTTTGGAATCCCTTGATTGCTTGTTATCGGCAACTAATAGCAACACGGATACATCAGTGGAAGATGATGGGATTGATTCCATACTTTTTCCTGATCATTCCAAAAATTTATGGAATTATAACTTTGGCTCCAATAATATATCCTCAGGAGACTCTGGGATTAATAACAACAGTTCAAGAATTAAAGATCATAATCAGTACTGCAGCCGCTGGATGAATGAAATCGACAAATCCGTCCCTAATTCTACTACCAAGAGAAGGAGTGAAGGAGATTCTTGGAATAAAGGTGGTGGTTTCCAGCTCATTTATGAGAATCCACCACAAATAATTAAGAAGGCCAGATTGGAGAAGCAGCCGAGTTCATCAAACATCAGCTTTCAGCAGCCGAGTAATTCATCGATAATTAATGCTTGTGTGGAGGAACCGGATTCGGAGGCAATTGCACACATGAAAGAGATGATATATAGGGCAGCAGCCTTCAGGCCGGTGAATTTGGGGGAGGAGGCGGTGGAGAAGCCCAAGCGGAAGAATGTAAGAATATCAAGTGATCCACAAACAGTGGCAGCAAGGCAGAGAAGGGAAAGAATAAGCGAGAAAATTAGGGTATTGCAGAGGCTGGTTCCTGGTGGAAACAAGATGGACACGGCGTCAATGCTGGATGAGGCTGCAAATTATCTAAAGTTCTTAAGGTCACAAGTTAAAGCATTGGAAACCCTAGGCCACAAGCTTGACTTTGTGAATTGTCCCATCAGTACCCCTCTAAACCCAAACCATCCTTTTCCTAATTCTGTAATCCCATTCAACCGCTCAATATTTCCCATGCAAACCACCCATTTCTCCCTTCCTAAACCCTAACCCAATCCACCTCCACAAATCTTTAAAGACAGGATCTTTTGTTTCTTTTTACTCTTCTGTTCAATTTCATCAAAACCCATATAAATTAAATTACTCATCATCATCATCTTCATCATTAATAAATTATGATCACCACCATGTAATTTAACCCCAATATTATTGCCTAAAAAGTTTTGTTTTTCATCATATCCTCATCATTACATCTTGTCTGATGTATCATCAAGAGTTTCGAGTACATAGTTATTGATTGACATGCATGTGTTAATTAATTATGATCATCATGATGAGACCCACTATCCTATCAGTACTATTTCCAGGGCTGTTTTCCTTCTTCCAAGAGAATGAATTAATGTGCATGTAGCTACTAGCTATATACTCCCTTCCTCCCTAATTATTTGACGTTTTAGAGTTTTTTATTTGTTCCTAATTATTTGATATTTGTTCAAATTTAAGAGAATTAATGACAATTTTTTCAATATTACCCCTTATTACTCGGCCTATATTTTTTGATACTTTAAACTCTTTCTCTTTTTCTCTCTCCTTATCCCAACAAAACTCTCCTTATCCCAACAAAAGATTTAAGGGTATTATAGACAATTGAGTACTATATTTAATGCTTTCCAATCATTATCTTAATTCTTGTGTCCACCTCTAAAACGTCAAATAATTAGGAACAGAGGGAGTACTACCTCCGTCCCACAATAAGTGATTTTTTAGGCTTAATATTTTTTTCCAAAATAAGTGATGTGTTAGAATTCCAATATAATTTTTACAATATTTTCTCATATGTGCCCTTATGCAACCAATGGTATTTATTGGGAAGTTGAAAAATTGAAGAAAGAGCAAAAGAGACCAAAAGTAATAAAAAAGTCTCAAACAAAACAAAGAAAGTATATTAAGGATATTTTTACCATTTTAATTTGTGTATTGGTATGTGTGATTTAAGCTAAAAAACACTTATTATGGGACGGAAGTAGTATATACTTATATATATATATATATATATATATATATATATATATATATATATATATATATATATATATATATATATATATATACTAGCAATGATTTCACCAATCAAGAAAGCAGGGAGCAGAGGTATAGCAATGATTTTACCAATCAAGAAAGCAGGAAGCCATCAACAAGGTTGGACATGATTTATATATATATATATATATATATATATATATATATATATTTAAATCAGCCTTTTTGATGTGGGAAAAAGTATTTTAATTATTTGTAATTATACCACCTTAAGATCAAGGGCCGGGTAGAAAGTCAATACTCATTACGACTTTATCTTATATATGTAGTTCGTACGTAATTAATTGAAAAGCAAATACCCCTATAGCTACATATATATTTCTTGGAGATTCTCAGTTCTTCTTAATAATTAATTAATTAATGTAGAGAATATTGTGTTGTGAGTTAACCAAGGCAAGAGGAGACATTCTCTTATACTAATAACAGCATCTGTACCTCTGTATGTATGTATCTCTGAGCCCTTGTATATATATATATATATATATATATATAGATCATAGATATATAAAGTGTAATGCTGTGGTAGGGAGTGGCCCTCCTGTCTCCTTAATTCAATCCAAAGCGTGCGTACGCCTCGAAAATCTCCACCAATATATATATATATATATATATATATATATATATATATATATATGCGATATATATCCTTCTCCTTAGTCCTTACTATTGCTTGGCACATGTTCTGCTCTACCTTTATTCTTCTTATTTATCTTTTACTTTTGGATACCTGTTAGGTTTATCTTAAATTAATCCAACCCATTAATTAATCAATTAAACCACGCATGTATGTATATGATGCATGATCTTAATTCTTTTTGACATTTGGGATGATATATATATATATTTGGGTGTGTATTGTAGGTTGTAATGGATTGAGGAATTCAGTTTGTTTGATTGGATCAATTGTAGGGAGTGAGTGAGTAAAAGTTTGCTAAATATAGAAATTTCTGTTGGAAAAAGAATCCCAGATCGATCTCTCGGTTGATCTTAATAATTTCCTTCAAGTTGACAAATTGGGGCCGGTGGGTCTCATCTCTAGATAAGTATATAGGATAGATAACCAATAATTGAGCAGAGTGTCCATATATATATATATATATATATATATATATATATATATATTCATATTTGGTATCTGGTAAATATGTATCTGGTAATGGCTCAATAAGCCACTTGATTTTCTTTAGCATTCCCGACTATTATTGCAAGGAGTCCTTCTAGGGGAACATTGTTCTAGTGACCCTTTTTTTTTTCTTTGGTTTTTTTTAGTAACTCTAAAAAAATGTATAGTATTTATTCTAACGGGAATTTTTACAGAAAACAGTGTTTTAGGTGTAATTTGGATACATACAAGAAACATGGTCTGTAGAGACTGTACAGACCCTGTTTCTTGTATGTATCCAAATTATACCTAAAACACTGTTTTTTATAAAAATTACAGTTGGAATAAATATTATACATTTTTTGAGAGTTACTAAAAAAATAAAAAAAGGTAACTAAAAATGTCACTAGAACAATGTCCCCCTAGACTTATTGTATTGAAGTGATTCATCATGATTATGAGAACTACCATAGTCATTATTCCCACCCCCACACTCCCCCCAAAAAAAATAAGAGTAACAAAGAACTGACCAAGAGGAAATAGAGAAACTGAGAATGGTTAGGGTCCGTCCACCCATTCCCAAGTATTTAATACCAAAAAGTATAAGCAGATGGGCATAGGCGGAAGCCCCAAGTTTGGGCTTTACTATACAAAATAGGGCGGGGCCAATATGGGCTTCGTACTATAAATTAGGCTACTTTGACAATCTTGCTGGTTTACTTATATAAAAAATATCATCCTACTGAAATTTCCCATTTTACATGAATAAAGAAGTGTGCAGCCATTGCAATTCTGAATTTAAAGGACTTATCCAAAACAAAACTAAAATTGAAAAGGAAAAGGAAAATTGAACATACAAGAATCTTGTTCACGTGGGGTTTTTATTCATTTATTCTTGTAATAACCCGTATTAATATAATTACCTCGCCACGGGACCCACATGAGCACTCTCCATATTCATGGAAGCCACGCCGTATGAATTCTTTGAATCTTGGTCACGGCTAGCTATCTCTGTGGCCAAACATTCTTTCAATTCCATGACCACCAAATTCATAGTTGGCCTTTTAGCTGAATTGCGAGAAGCACAAGTCAATGCTAATTCCACAACTTTCCACATTGAGTGGACATCAAAATCTCCTCGAAACCTCGAATCAACCACTTGTTTGACATCACCATTCCTAACAATAGAATCCACCCACTGAACTATGTGCATCTTATCCTGATTTCTTGATATTGCTGGCTGCCCTGTTATCATCTCCAACAGAACAATTCCAAAACTATATACATCACTTTTCTCGGTTAACCTGGTTGAACTGTAATAACTGCAATCAAACAAACAAACAAACCCCATGGCTTAGCTAGCTTGGTCAATGCTAATTATATAATCACCTAGCTAGCTAGCTATGTCAAATAAGTTAATTAACAATATATATATATATATATATACTCGGGGTCTAGGTAGCCGGGAGTGCCGGCAACGACAGTTGATACATGAGTGCCACCTTCAACTGGATAGGCTCTGGACAGCCCAAAATCAGCTAATTTTGCTTGAAAAGTTCGGGTCAGTAAGATATTGCTCGTCTTAACATCTCTATGGATGATTGGTGGCTTACATCCATGGTGCAAATACTCCAATCCTACAACACATTCAAGTTTTTAATTATATAGGATGGATCGGATGGATTAATTAGCGTTGAAGAAAACAGAATTACTACGTATTTCTAACCTTGTGCCGCATCAATTGCTATTCCAAGCCTCTCTTCCCAACCCAAAACATTACAACTTCTCCCTGCTTCCGTCCGTGAAGATTACAAATTAAAGTACGTACGTACTCAAGTTAGGATGGGATGAGAAACAAATTAACCAAGGTACGTACGTACGTGGATCATATATATATATATATGCATGAATTAAATATACCTGAGAGATGCTCATCTAAGTTTCCATTTGCCATATACTCGTAAATGATTCCCATATTGGTGCCCTCATTACAGTACCCGACAAGAGAACTTAAATTCTTATGGTGAACACTCATTAGAAGGCTTGCCTGTAATTGGAAGGAAACCTTGCTAGACTTGTTAGCTTATTTATTTAACGGATAAATAAATATATATATATATATATATATGAATGGGAAGGATCGATATATGGACAAATAATTAATTAATTATTTGTTTAAATTATTGATCATTAATTGTACATCTGTACGTACGTACGTAGATGGATAAGACTTTGATTGATTACCTCGGCTTGGAATTCTTTGTAGCCTTGAGTTGATGATGGGGAGAGCATCTTGACAGCAACTTGAGTGTCACCTACATAGCCATGGTAGACTGTGCCAAATCCTCCTTTTCCAAGAACCCTTTGGAAATTATTAGTGATATTCAGCACCTCAGAGTATGCAAATTGTCTATCCTTTCTCTCTATTTCACCTTCCTTTTTGGTTGATTCTGGATCCACCTTCGTGATATTTACTGATCCATCCCCATCCACATCATATAAAAATTCAATAAAATGAATAAAATCACAAGTATATCAATGCGTGTACAAAACCTCAACATGCAGGTGTGTATCAACAACATCGAAAACATTAATTCCTTTGAATTATATATATTGGAGTATATAATTAAATGAGGATTTGATTTATTTATTTATTATTATTATTTTAATTTTTCAGGTGCGTACCTTCTTGTTTTCTTCGTCTGATCATCCATGTTGGGCCATGAATATCTCGGGTTGGTCAATTCTTATTCATTGTGGGCTTTCCGGGTCAGACCCATTTTTACTATTGAGTATTGGGCCATTGTCTAAATGGTTATTTAGATAAACTTTAGGTTGGAGCTGGTAGTGGATGACAGGTGACAGTTTATAGACTAAAGATTACCCCTAATCTATGGGATTAGCAGGCGGCTGATTGAGGTGATGGGCCCAGCCGTCTTAAGCCACCTTCATTAATGAGGAGTTGACATAATGTTGACTGGGGGAAGAGCAAGTGGGAAAAAGCCTGCAGGCAGCCAACTGACGTAAACATCGTGGGAAAAACATGCAAGGTGGTGAGACAGTATATGAGGACAAAGCACTACATGGAAATAAAAAAAAATATATTTTTCTCTCAGAACACTAAAGCACACAACCTCCATTGTTAAACCATTTTTCTCAAAATCTGTACTTATTCTCACACCGGAGCGATCCCCGACGGCCCAAAACCGTCGAGATCCGGTGCTGACGTGTTCATTGTGCAGGATCAAATGTGCTTTTCGTGATTGAGGCGCGTGGCGAGTCGGTGGTGTTAACATTGGCGCTAGAAGGAGGGCTTAGTGTTTCTGTTTTTCAATCACAACGTACTGAACAACTTACCTCGGAAGCTATGGTAAAAAGTAAGACGATCACGGCTGAAGGACAACCAACGGATGCCAGCTCTTCTTTGCAAAGAATTTCGGTGAAAGACAGATTAGGACCCTCAAAAAGCGTTCATGATAGACTTGGGTCACAGAGGGTTCTAAGAGATTCTCAGGCTAGAGACCATGGGGATGCCAAGAGGAAGTTATTTTCTACTGCTAGTAAAGGTTCCGATAACTATCGCAAAAAGATGATGGACACACCACTTAAGGCCCGGCATCGAGAAGGCCATACGGACAAGATTTCTATCTTGGCAAAGAAGGCTCAAGAAACCGACACGGCTTTGAAAGCCCTTCTGCAACAGAGGGAAGAGATTTCTAAACAGATGATTCTTATGGCTGAGAAAAAAGACGAAGCTTTTAGTTACACTCGACCGGAGAGATGGAGTAGATCACATGGTCGAAGAGCAAGGAAGAATGAGTATACCAGTCGAGATGACATTGAGTTTTATAGTCATTCTCCTGATAGGAAACCAAGTATGTTACAAGAATATTCTCCCAGAATTTCGAAAAGGGCACCTCGTATTGAGTATCATAGAGAAAGTAGAAGGGATGAACGACGAAGTCGATCAAGAAGTCATTCTCTAAAAAGTCCAAAGAGGATACACCATACAGGGAGTTCTTGGTCCAGCCGAAGTACAAGACGAAGTCCTTCGGCGTCGTTTAAACCGGATGAAAGAGACCGGATTAGACATAATAAAGCGAAATCTCTGGAGAAGAAAGCTACTTCTTCGCCCGGGATGGTGGAAGACCTATCAAAAGAAATAAGAGAGCTTCGAAAGCAGCTAACGGAGATTCAACAAGGAAAAAAGGCTTCGGATAAAAAGGCGTCCCCCTTTTCATCTGAAATTCTTAAAGAGAAAGCGGATCCCAGCAAAAAGTTACCTCATATGAAAAGTTATGATGGTTCTGGAGATCCGTTTGACCATAGCCAAGCATTTGATAGATTGATGGATTATTACGACTATTCAGATTCAGCTAAATGTCAGACATTCGGGTTGACCTTAAGAAAAGATGCAAGGCAATGGATGGGGACTCTGGCTTCGGATTCGATTACGTCATGGGCGGATTTGTGTGACAAATTCCATGCTCGCTTTGGGAGCAATAAGAGAAGAGGAAGACCCACGGGATCGTTGGCCCAAGTAAGGCAATATTCGAGTGAGACTCTGGGGCAGTATGTGAAGAGATTTCAAGAAGCTGTAGGGCAGATTTCAGATCTTAATGATCTTCAGGCGGTAGGGTTATTCCAGAATGGCTTAGATCTGGTGAAATCGGAAAAATTAGTAAAAAAGCTGATGTTCAAACATCCAAAGAGTCTGGCCGAAGCGTTTGAAAAGGCCGAAGGTTTCATCGTGGTGGAAGAGGCAATGGCTAGCTTGAAACAAAGCTCTTCGGAAAAAGTAAAGGAGAAAGACAGGGAAAATCCTGACATTAATCAGAGAAGAAATAATACCGGCAATGATCGACCCGAAGGGAATCAGAAAAGGTATAATAGTAACTGGATGCCCAGGGGAGATCGTCCACCCATTCCGACTCAAAAGGTGAACAAGGTATACACACAACTTAACACGGATCGGGCCACCATTTTGGAACAAATTAAAAACCAACCGTACTTCGAAACGCCCAAAAACAACCTTCGCCAGGGTCCGGAGATCCTGCCTTATATTGTAATTACCACCGGGCGGTTGGGCATGATACAAATTCCTGCTGGAGTTTGAAGGAATTTATTGAGAGAAAAGTTCAAAGTGGTACTTTGATACATTATGTAACAGGGCGGGAACAACAAAGGAATCAACCGGAGAATAAGGAATTGGCTCAAGTCGCCCAGCCTGTTCAACCAGTGCCAAACCAGGCGGTGCGGCATGTTGTGGATGTGATATCTGGGGGGAACACAGGAAAGGTTGCAGGTAAGAAGAGACGAGGGTATCTGGACTCTGTGATGTCTTTGGCAGATAAGCCTACGAAGGTCGAAAGGGCATATCCGGGTTCCATAATTTCCTTTACAGATGAAGACTTCCCTACGAAACCTATCGAACCACATGAAGGAGCCTTGGTAATCACGGCCCAAGTAGGTTCTGTGGATATGAAGAGGATGATGATTGACAATGGCTCTTCGGTGGATATATTGTATGCTCATGCTTATCACCGAATGCCTGCAGATGGCCAGAAGATGGAAATTGGGCAGGAGGCCCCTCTGTATGGTTTCAGCAACGATCCCGTCAAGGTAGCAGGAACCATCGAGCTGCCGGTTGTCTTCGGGACAGTTCCCCAACAGGTTCAAATCCTCTGTAAATTTTATGTTGTACATATTGATTCTGCCTACAACGCTATTTTGGAGAGACCTACTTTGACAGCTCTACAGGCGGTTACTTCAATACCCCACTTTAAAATTAAGTTTCCTACATCCCACGGAGTTGGCGAAGTGGCGGGGGATCTGGACTTAGCAAGGAGGTGCTATCGAAATGCTCTAATCACTTCGGGGGTAGGCATCAGTAAACTGAAGCATACAATGGCCATTGAGGTGGAACCATTTACAGAGAGCGGAACCGAACCTTTAGTCGTGCCCGTTGAGGATACCGAAGAGATCGAGTTGATTCCGGGGAAGAAAGAGAAAACAGTGAAAGTCAGTTCGGGACTTCCAGAACCTTTTCGAACAAGCCTGCTGAAGTTGCTTTGGTGCTATGCCGATGTCTTCGCTTGGATCCCCAGTGACATGCCGGGAGTAAGTCGAAAAGTAGCGGAACACAGATTGCAAGTGGATCCAACTAAGAAGCCAGTTAGACAGAAGAGAAGACTCTTCGCATTGGAGAGACAGAAGATAATTGATGAGGAGATCACTAAGTTGTTGGATGCAGATTTCATCTTCGAGATCGATTATCCAGAGTGGATGGCCAACGTGGTTCTGGCACAGAAGCATAATGGCAAGTGGCGAGTTTGTATAGATTACACCGATCTGAATAAAGCCTGCCCGAAGGATTTCTATCCTCTGCCTCATATCGACCAACTCATTGATGTAACTTCGGGGTATGCTTTTCTTAGTTTTATGGATGCTTTTTCAGGTTATCATCAAATTTCTATGTGTAAAGAAGACATACCAAAGACAGCTTTCATTACTCATCGGTCGGTGTACGCCTACAAAAAAATGACTTTCGGATTGATCAATGCGGGAGCTACATATCAAAGGATGATGAACCATATATTCGAGAAGCAGCTAGGCAAGAATATGGAGGTTTACGTTGATGATATGATTGTTAAAAGCATGTCGGTTCGTGGTCATCTGGATGATCTAGAAGATTGTTTCCAGACGGTGCGCCGTTATGAATTGAAGCTGAATCCTACTAAGTGCACTTTCGGACTAGGGGCAGGCAAATTCTTGGGATATTTGGTCAGTAAGAGAGGTATCGAAGCCAATCCAGAGAAGATCCCTTCGACTCCTCGTAGCGAAGCGGAATATCTTTTGGGCTGAACCTGTTCGGCTCTCGGAGAGAACGAGGTTGCCAGCTCGGTATAAGGCTGAATCCTTTCGACTTTTTATAGCAAAGCGAGATATTTTCTGTGTTGAACTTATTCGGCTCTCAAAGAAGAATGAAGTTATCCAAATTATTATAAAGCTGAATAACATTATAAGATCTTCGGAACTAATATTCATACTAAAAAGTTGGTGGATCGTTTATCCTAACAATGATGTATGTTATCCTCCGGTAGTGAGTAAGTTTCGTCTTACATTGTTGTTTGATTTTACTTGAAGTATTGAGTTTAAATTACATATCGTTTAAATGACAATACAAATTCGACTTAAGAAAGGAACAACAAGGAATAAGATATATCTCATTATGCTTAATGAAGTCAGTACATTGTCATACAAAGGGTAAATTTCTGTCACCATTACTCCTCATCTTCATCTTCGGAAGAATCAAGGAGCAACGGATTTACAGCAACGGCTGCCAATTTAGCTTTACCCTTGCTTCGGGCTGCTTCATAACCCTCCGTGTACATCTGAATTATCTCGTTAGTTAAAGAAGGAGACTTCCGATATTCAGCCTGGATCTCCTTGCGAAGTTCCTCAGTGAGAGGAGGACCCATCGACTTCAGATCACGAAGCTCCTTCTCAGCTTTTCCTCGAAGCTCCAGATGACGTTCTTCAGATTTCTTAGCATCTGACACGCTCAGGGCCAGATTTCGGTTATTCTCAGTTAATTGTTTATTGGACCGCTGAAGTTCTTCATTCCGTTGCATGATCGTGTTTTGAGAAGCTTCAGATACGGCCAGCTGCTCTTTCATCTTCATGAGGTCATTCTGAAGACCTTCGCAATTGAAGCGAATATTTTCATGTTCGCTCCTCTCCTTGGCCAATGCAGACTTCAGAGTGATGTTTTCTCTTCGGGCTGCCTCTTCTTCGGCTTCAGCTTTTTTGTACTTCTGATAGAGACGCCCGAAGATCCCATTTGCCTGCAGACATTCTGAATCAACAAAATACCCGAAAAGCGTATATTTATGAGCAGAAATGATCAAAAACTTACTCTAGCCTGATGGGCCAAGCCTTCTTCCAGCAGGTCGGCTGTGGTGCTGTTGCCGAACCTATGGTTGTCTGTATCCAGAACGAAAGAATTATAGAGATACAGAGGGAAGTCTTCGTTCTGGTCAGGCCATAGGCTAGGCGACCGAGGAGCTCCAGACGTTGAACCAAAAAAGGGAGGATCTGCTCGTTGAGGAGAGAATGTTGGCTGATTTTCAGGTAAGGGCTGGTCGTCAGAAGGATATTTTTTCTTTCGGATAAGAGGAGAACTAGGTTCAACCTCAAATTCGTCTGGATCTATGGGTGAGGGTGAAGACGGATGTAGATTCGATTGGGAAGGAGGCACTCTCAATTCTTCGGTTGTGAGAGGTACAATGTTGACTTTAGCCTTTCGCTTCTTGGTAAGGAGAATTTTGGCACGATCAGCAGCGGGCATGTCAAGGAGGCTCTCGGTGGGGATAGGAGCGGAAGTGTGTTTAGGCTTTCGGGCAGCTCTCTTTTTTCGGCGAGGCCGACTAACCCCTTCGTCCGGGTTCAATTCGGCTATTGGTGGGTCGGTAGGTTGAAGCTCGAAGGCTTGTGCTTCGGTTTCTTGAGCTTCGGCAAAATCTTGAGCTGAGGGGGATGACAGATTTTGCTCTATACCTCTTCGGTCAGAAGATGAAGGCCTGATCAAGGATACTGTACACAAAGAAAAATATCTCAAAATAATGATCAAAGAGAAATTGAGAAAAACATACAAAATTTGGGTTGGAAACTTACGTTTATGATCGAATAACCAAGCATGATCGCCTAGGAGGTTGAAGCTCCATTCCTCCCTGGGAAGCTTCCCCATGAGCTTCGCTATCTCCTTTATGCGATCGTCTGGAAGGTCGCCTAGGTCCGAAGTGGCATGTTCTGAAGTAGTCCAATCGGGAATGGATGATATTTCAGGTCCTTTGATGAAGAACCATTTCTCATACCATTTCTTGTTGCTCGAAGGGGTATCCATTAGGGGGCGTTTACTGAATTTATAATTAGGTTTTGGGGCTTATTTACCCAGAACCTTAAAACCCTGTTCGCGAGATTTGCCCAGAACGAACAGATTGAAAAAGAAGTCGATAGAGGGAGAAACCCCTGATTCGCTACAGAAAGCTATAAAAGCTAGAATGTGGATGTAGGAATTGGGGACCAGTTGGGCAAATCCCACACCCATAAACCCCAGAAGGGTCACGATGAAAGCATGAAGGGGGAATCGGATTCCTCTTTCTAGGAGAATGAGAGGCATGGCGGTCCACCCGTCGGGACGATGATACATCCGATCGGAGAGGGTAGGCGCCCTTAGATAATGTGTATCTGGAATAAAATAACGTTCTCGGATGGTTTCGAGATCATTTTCTGTTAGTTTCGAAGGACTGTTGGCGATGGGGTGTTGTTCCTCGTCCTCGAATTTAAAAGGAGGGGGTACAGAAACAGGAGGTATAGGATTTTTGCCGGATGATGATACAGACTTAGGGTTTGGCACGGTCGGGATGGAAGATGAACGAATCTCGGAAGTCAAAGCAGCGTTTTCTTTGTTTTGGGAAGCCATTGTTGACAGACAAATTAAGAAGAAAATCGGAGTAAGAAAAAGAAGAAGAAGAAAGCTGGTATATTTCGAACTCCAAATGAACGGGTAAAATTGTCTGATTTGGGGGTTTGAAAATCTTATAGAATTGCCTTTCTGGAAACGCACGAAGTCCAAAGGCTGCACATTTAATAGAGATAATGATGGGGAAGGTTAACCGCCGGCGTGTCCTCTCGGAATTGGGAAATATCATTTACTTTTGAAATTCAAAAAGATTGGTGTATGATTTTGGGTTCGAGAGGTCTGCATTTGAATATGGGCTTTCTACTAATTGGGCTTCGCTGAGTCTGTGGGGATTCTCCTTGATAATTGACCCAGGTTCCTATACTCTTTCATTAAACATTTTGTTTAACGAAAAACTAGGGGGCAATGTTGGGCCGTAAATATTTTGGGTCGGTCAATTTAAATTCGTTATGGGCCATTTTTACTGTTGGAGTATTGGGCTACTATCC
This sequence comes from Panax stipuleanatus, assembly GCA_020205555.1. Classification (NCBI taxonomy): domain Eukaryota; kingdom Viridiplantae; phylum Streptophyta; class Magnoliopsida; order Apiales; family Araliaceae; genus Panax; species Panax stipuleanatus. The sequence continues at coordinate 1,857,974 of CM035124.1, forward strand.
AAAAGATCATTTAGATAAACTCTAGATTGAAGCTGGTAGTGGATGACAGGTGGCAGTTTATAGACTAAAGATTACCCCTAATCTGTGAGATTAGCAGGCGGCTGATTGAGGTGATGGGCCCAGCCGTCTTAAGCCACCTTCATTAATGAGGAGTTGACATAATGTTGACTGGGGGAAAAGCAAGTAGAAAAAAGCCTGCATGCAGCCAATTGACAAAGACATCGGGGGAAAACATGCAAAGGTGATGAGACAATAAGAGGGAAAAAGGCACGATACAGACAAGGTAAGGGACATATTTTTCTCTCAGAACACAAAAGCACACCACCTCCATTGTTAACCCAATTTCTCTCAAAATCTGTACTCATTCTCACACCGGAGCGATCCCCGGCGGCCCAAAACCGTCGAGATCCGGTGCTGACGTGTTCATTGTGCAGGACAAAGAGTGTTTTTCGTGATTGAGGCGCGTGACGAGATTGTGGCGTTAACACCCCGGTCAATCCACTACTGGACAGGTCCCTAAAACAATAAGTTGATCAAAGTTTTATCAAGAATAAACACTGGTAACAAATAAAAATTAGTACGAATTAACGCTTGGATTAAAAACACTTACAAAGATATGATTCGAGCGGGTTCTAAATCATTGTAGCTGCAGTTTAGGCCTTCCCAGACAAAAGCTTCTGGTGCGCATGGATCTCCTTGCCAGTCTCTTGTTACCTCATAAATGGACTGGATGCTTATGATAGCGTCAACTGCATATATATATATACATACATATATATCTATATATATATATTAATTGTTGATAATTAAGGACGGACGTACGTACCATCATTTTCATTTGTTTCCAAGTTAGAAAATTGCTTCACAATGTAAATCTCAAGGGCATTGATGATGGGCGGAAGGGTTGATTTTTCAGTTTTATTGAGTGAAAATTCATATTTGGAAAAACCAGTCTTTGGCTTCACGCTGTAATATGTGTTTGCCAGTAGATAATCTGGGACAACTGATCCATCGTCACTCCAGAGATCCTCGTTGAGGTAGATGTTAAATTCTCTTAATTCGGTGCTGCTTAGAACTTGAACTTCAGCAAAATGCATGGCAATATAAAACTGATCAGTCAAATTGTCAGCATTCCAATAAAAATAGATGGAATCGTTCACGTTGTCTGGCATGTTGGCGGTCCTAATGACAGCAGAAGGTAATTGAAAACTGTTCTGTTCAACGTCTAGCGTAGTACTTACGGTCGTGGTGTTATCCAATGTAAACGGTCTCCATATCCGATCTAATTCATCATCATTGTACCTATATATATATATATATATAATCAGTGGCGGAATCAGAATAATATTTGAGGGGGGCAAAATATATCAGTAAAAAAAATTATTTATTGACGCTTGTACTGCTACTTTCGGCTATACGACTGAGAGGAGGCAACTGTATCCTGCGACTCTGCATAGTTTGAAAACATCTCAAAATTACAATGCAAAATGCACAATATTTAAGTTAAAGTAGACAGAATCTTGTCACATTTTTTTCGTGCATGCCTTATTTAGCTATGGGAAATCAACTATTTAGCAAAATAGCATCAAGAAGATTTGATAATATAACATTGTCGTGGATCAATAAGTAGAACTAAGTACTAAAATATCAACAAGATCTATATAGGTACTAGCACATATATGTTGTATTTAGACATTTTGTGGAAAACCTCATAAAAGATGCATAAGAAAATAACATCTAATTTAACACAGATGCAATCTCAATTATTTGATGAAAGACCAGAGCTGGAAAAATCAAAAATTCATGAAAACTAGTACAAATGAGCCCAACACAAAAAAAAAACTCCATTTTCAAACAAAATTTGAACCCAATTCCTATACTATCAAAATCAAAATAATAAAATTTTATCAAACATTACCATAATCAGAAAACTTACAATTGGAACACAAAACTCCACAAAGACTTAGATACTTAAAAAGGGGGGGACCGAAAGTAAGAATAGAGTCAAGAGATGGGTGGATGGATCAATATTTCTTAGCAACGAAAGTCGGTCTATTTGCTAAAGGTAACCATTTGAATATGCAGGAGTAATCCATTATATGTACAAGCAGCTAGGTGGTAACTCCACCTCATACTTGTAATGCTAAGTGTTTGTTTATTAAGGCTTAAAGGGCCTTCTCATAATTTTGCCCCACCCAGCTTACATGCCTCAATTATGATCATTGATATATAACCCCCTCCCCCCAGCCTTGGGGGGCGTATGCCCCCCCGCCCCCCTCGTTCCTCCTCTGTATATAATTCAGTACTTAATTATATAGTACGTACCAAGTAAGTAGCTAGGAATTTTTCTTTAAATAAATAAACCAGAATTACTTGCTCTTTTTGTATGGAGTAGTAAGTATATGCATGCGTATATACCTGATTGATTTGGTGGTTGTAGACGACGAATCAAAATTTACACGTGAAAGAAGTAGCAGTGATCCATAGTCAGTTTTATACATGACACTGGTGCTGTTCAAAGGCCTCAACTCCAGAGCTGATATGAAGGGTGTTCCGAGGCCAGTTTTTATAAGACAAACATGTATATAGTCCGACGAGGGAGTGTGTATGATCTCTGTTGAAAATGGCTTGGATGCGTCTGCGAATGAGATTGTGTCCCATGTATCGACTCCTCCGATATTTATGTTAAATGTTGGGAGTTGATTCCTGTTGTCATAGTTTCCATACATGAACCTTGCCCTTATCAAGTACTTGGAATTACCCTTTCCGTGCAGTGAAGGTGGTTTAAGGGTGTAGCAGTTTCTGGTTCCTTGAGGAAAGCTTCGAACCGTAGAGAATGGTTTCTGTTGGGAGTTAATTAAGATCCTCTTGCTTTCGCCGCTGGTGATGAAGCCTGCGTCTGAGATGTAGTTTATTCCGGTGGCATCATCGGTGTAATCAGAGCCTTCAGGTAATCCACAATCTATGCTTATGAAGCCTGATGATATATTTAAAGAAAGAGAGAGAGATATGCATTAATTAATTAATGATCAGAAATTAATATTAATTGCATGTGCTAATTGAGTAGTAGTACATAAATGATATGTATATAACTATATATAATGGATATTAATTGAGGATCAAAACCTGATTGATCACCCTGTGCATGAACATTAACAACTACAGCTGCAAGTGAAGAAGCAAGAACAAATGTAAAGAGGAAACATTTGAACTTCTTCACGACTCCCTCGCTCGCTCGCTCTTAATTAGCTAGCTAGCTAGCTAGACAGACGGATATATATATTTATATTCTTCAAGATGATCGATCAATTGAAGATGAATTAATGTCCTGTGGGAGTTTCATCCTTTTTATACATACATATCACAGGCTACATAACTAATGCCTTAAAAAGTCGCATGTTACCAACTTGCAATATTAATATTAATTACATTATATACATAGTTTAGTTTTGTAAATATTTATTTATTCTTTTTTGAAACTTTTGTGCGACTAAGTCGATAATTATTCTTCCATTCTCATATGTAACCGTTAGATAGTATTTAATTAGCAGAATTGAAATTAATGGTGGAATTAATTAACTTGTACAATTTTATTAGGAAATTAAGGCATGATCATTAACATGAGTTGGTTGTCTCAAATTAATTAAGTTCAAGTATGTGTTGAAAAATGTGTTTTACTTTACAAAACACATTCATTCATTATAGTATGTATGGACTGCCTCTTATATTCTAAATTTATAGAATTTTATAAATTAAAAAATATATTCTGAAAATTAGATTATTTCTTCTTTCAAATGTGTAGATATGTGAATTTGATACCTAACATATTTTTTCCAAGTAAATTTTTATACTCTGAACTTTAATTAAAATAATACCAATTTTTGACGAGTAAAATGGAAAAAGTAAAAAGGACTGATCTCTAGAAGTTTTATTAGTCAACTTGCATGGAATGTATGAGAAAGAGTGGAAGAGTACTAAATTAACGTATGTGAATCGTTCTGTTGGCTGACTTCCAAAGTACCAACCTTTCTTTATTAAGCTCAACTCTCTATCAATATCTTACGTCATGGGATTTCTCTGACGTATTAATTTTTTAGAATTGATATTTTCAGAAATAGTTTCACCTAATCATTATCACATAAATAGTACTAGTAAATAAGTATGTGAGAGAGATTTTATAAAAATATTAATTTTTATTTGTTCCGTCAAAAGAGTTTTATTTATTAAATTTCAAAACTTAAATTAATGTAAATTTATTTAGTTTTGTTTAATGAAATAGTTAGTATTATAAATTATTTAGAAATTATATTATCAAATACAATAGAATTAATGAATTAAAGAATTATGAGATTTCTATCAAACTAAAAAAAAATTATTTAATGTAAGACGTTTTACTCCCGGGTCCTTTAATGTAAGACGTTTTAGAGAAGTTTTTTACTCCCGGGTCCCTTAATGTAAGACGTTTTAGAGAAGTTTTTTTGTCCCTTAATATATGTCGTTTTAGATTTTCAAGTAAACATTAATTGCTTAGTTTCCAATATTACTCTAAGTATTAAATATAACTTTGGTTCTCTCATTATTTTTTGTCCAATAAATAACAATAACTTTTTCTAATACAAAGACAATATAGATATTTGATATTATATTTAATGCTATACAATCATTATTTTTTTAATGTTTGTGCACAACTCTGAAACGGAGAGAGTACCAACTAAGCTAGCTAAGAGAATTAGACGTGTTTGATGGTTTTTGCTCTTTCTATTTTAAAGAAAGGCAAACGGAAAAATGGAATAATAAGTATTATTCCCACTTGAATTAATGACAATAATTAAGTAGTAACAACTTTTTATAAAAATTTATTCCGAGTAAATGTTGCTCCGACCGGTTTACATGCATCCCAATTCCCAGTCGTGCTATTAAGAATGTCAGAATATTAGCTGGTGCCTGGTGTTAACGAGAATGAGTATTTTAAACTGAAACCAAACTAAAAGCAGGTAAAAAAAATATACAGGTCAATAAAACTTAATTTGCCAGCCTTAATCTCAAATTGTTAATTAACTGATCCACATCCCTTGCTTTTTTTGGGTACGGTTTGAAGTACTTAAAAAAGTGGAGTATTGTTAATTCAAGAAAATATTCTTTTAATATAGTTACAAATTAATTATCAAAGGACATTAATTTGGTTTCAAACTGACGCAGAACTGAAATTCACAAGAGTTACTATCGTAAGCTCTAACAATACAAACTGGAATCCACCAGAAAAGTAATACAATTTTAATTGTAAAAGATAATAATTATTAATGAATCATTCAACCCGCAAGCCGGGTTTTATAGCTAAAAGATTTCGTTATTGGAAAGAAATAGGACCCCTGATATTATAAAAGATTCTTTATTTTTTTAAAAAAAATTGAATCAATTTTTTTTTTTTTTATCTTTTATTGTTTTTGTGTTTTAGTTTTTATTTTTAAAAATTCTAATATTAAGAATACATATAATAATGGTAAAGATATTAATTTTTTTACATAATAAAAATTTTTAAAATGTATTTTTAAAAAAATAAAGTTTTATTTTCTTATTTAATTTTTTTGAATCTATATTTTATGAAATTTACTCGTTTTTGAAAAAGGAAAATTTCTAATATTTTTTCTTTGAAATAATAATTATTTCTATAAATTTTTAAAAATAATATTTTATTTTAATTAATTAATAATAAAAATTATTTCCTAAATTATTTTAAAAAATATTTTATTTTAAAATATTAAATATAATTATTATTTTTAAAATATTATTTTATTCTAAAATTGTTGGGTCTCCAACTTTTAAATTTATTTTGATGATAACAATAATTAGTAAATAAATTAATTAAAATGGTAGAATCCTCTCTATAGGATTTTTTATTATAATTATCTTATTTACTTTGATAAAAAATATTTTTTAAATTTTATTTAATTAATTTTCTTGATCTTGATTTATAAAGTGTTAAAATAAATGGGTCACTTATATTGGGACAATATTCTTGTAGAGAATTTAATTGATCTTGATTTGAAATTAATGAGTAAAATATGGTGAGACCCATAGTAATTAAATGGAAATGAAACATTTTGCTTGAAAAAATGATGTTGCTTTACCATTGCTATATTAATAAAATCCATGTGGCTTGATTGTAATGGGTTTATATTAATTGCCAAAGTTATCAACAAAAAGGGATGGGTAAAATTTGTTACATATATACGTGTATGTTAAAATATATTTTATATCATATATAAGTATTATATAAAACGTATATATATTTTATGTATCATATAAGTTTATTTAACATATAAAAGTAAGATCATAAGTATTATATTTATATTTATATATATATATAAACCGTAAGTTTATATAAGTATTATATATTATATGTTTTATATTAAAATACATATATGTTATAAGTATATATATATATATATAAATGTAATCATTGCATATTTTTTTAATATTATATATATATATATATAAGGGTGTGTGTGGTGTGTATATCATATATATAAGCAAACCAAGCATGCATCATTTATACATGGCTAGTTGTTTTTTTCTTCTACTTTTGACCGAAGTAATGCCAATTAAGTGATCATTTATTGCTATGTTGACAACAAATAGACCGGGCGAAAATATGTGGGCGCAATCTGTGGGAATCAAAGTGCAATTTTTCCATCCAAACCATTCATTTCAAAATTATTAAATCTCAGTCATTAATTTCAAATTAGATTTCAACAATTATCTTTTTGTCTCTGATTTTAAAATTCTATAAATAGGAAGGTGTTTTCTTTCATTTTATTTTGTCAATTCACTTGACAAAAAAAGCTTATATTCTCTCCCACATACTCTCTCTCTCTCTAAGAAGCTCTCTCTTCATATCAAAATTCTAATCATTTGAGAAGGAAAAATTGGTCTAATATTTGAGATAAGTTATTTGCTTTACTTTATTTGAATTATCTCTTGCTTATTTATATTTATAGATATACAAATATAAATTGTTATACACAATTTTATATATCTATATTTCATCTATTTATCAAATAAAAAGTTTACTTAATTTGACGCCGCAAGGCTATAGGAGATATTCCTCTACGAAGAGGGATTCACACCGTACGATTCTTTATAGTCTTAAGTAACTTTTTATTGATATTATTTATATAAATATCGTAAATAGATACGACACTTGATAGTTCAAAACGACACTGTGATATTCTTTCAAAAAGAGTGAACTATCCGAACCGAATTTGAAAATCGTAGTGATATATTGAAAGTATTTATATAAATATCAATTGTGAGAATTATAAATATTGTCATACTTAGACGTCGCAAGGCTACAGGAGACATTCCTCTTAATGAGGGATTCACACCGTACGATTCCTTATAGTTCTAAGTGACTTTGTTTATAATATATCACATAATAGATAAAATATAAAATATATATTATCTGAGTTAAACAAGTATATTTGTTATATCAAGTTGTGCTTAACTAATTAAATTGTTATACTTGATAATTATTGTTTAAATTGATTTATTCTTTTAAATACAAATACTTGAACACAAAGTCATTCATATAATACTTGTCAGAAAATATCTGAGTTAAACAAATATATTTGTTATATCAAGTATCCCTTAACTGATTTATTTATTATACTTGATATCTGTCATCACAAGTATTTGATTATAAATTCATTTATTCATAAAATACTTGTTGTATAATATAAAAGTTATTTAAACTTTTATATCATAAACTTAAGTGAATATATCTGCTTTTATAGAAGCATATTTGATTCAAAGATTAAAACGACTTATCTGCTTACTCAGAAGTATTTTCACTCTAAATATAAAAATAATTTAAACTTTTATATTTAAACTTAAAATTACATTTCTTTAATCCATAGAGAATAATATTTCTTTATAAATTTGCATTAAATCACATATCTGCTTATACATAAGTATTTTTGAGCTAAAGTTAAAATTAACATATTTGCTTATTCAAGAAGCATTTTTCACTAAAAATATAAAAGTAATTTAAACTTTTATAACAGTGCATAATTTACATAATTGCTTACACAGAAGCACTATTTGATCAAAGCACAAATTAATATCTGCTTACTAAGAAGCATATTTCCTCAAGTATAAAAGTCTTTGAACTTTTATATACTTGCTTTTTAATTGATATCTGCTTATTTGAGAAGCATCAATCTGTACTAAATTCTTATCTGCTTATTTGAGAAGCATCAATCTGTACTAAATTCATACCTACTTATTTAAGAAGCACATTGTTGTAATATCCGTTGTAAAAAGAGAAAAAGGTCAGAGTTGATTTATTTTATGTACCTGTGAGAAAGACGAGTAATTCTTCGACCAAGACCATAGTCTTAGAGAGGTCAGCAGGAAGTTGGGTTTCTAGTGTACTTATGAGGTGAGGAAGAGGCTGTTGTTTCAAGACCAGATCATAGAATAGAACTGAACTCAAAAGAAGTACAACTAAGTTTGAGGAGGGAGCTGGGAGCTTGCTGTCCAAGATAGATTAGTTGAAAACAGTTGAAAGTTTGTCTATAAAATTTTATAAAGGTTTCTCTGTCTGTTGAAGGAGTATTTATTACTGATAGTAATAGGATATCAAGTCCTGGAGATGAGCTTGAGACTGGACGTAACAGCATACCCGGGATGTATGTTGTGAATCAGACAAATCTCTATGCATTGTGTGATTGAATTTTTACTGTCTTGCATATTAATTTCTAACACTGCAAATTAATTATCTAAAAAGTCAAAAAAACCTAATATAATTTTTTAATCTGTAATTATCTATTCAACCCCCCTTCTAGATTATTATTGGACTTTCAAAAATATCTTTAATAATTATTGTTTTAAGAAAATAATTTATTTTAAAATATTAAGTTAAATTATTATTTAATTTCTTTTTAAAATTATTATTTTTTTAAAATATTAAAAAAATTATTTTAAAAGGAATATTTAATTTTAAAATATTAAAATAATTATTATTATTTATTTTTTTTCAAGTTATAATATTTTCTTTAAAAATATTTAAAATAATTCTTTTCTTTTAAAATATTTATTTTATTTTAAAATATTAAAAATAATTATTATATTTTAAAATAATAAAATTGAGCTTGAGTCAAGCTGGGTCGAGTTAGTTCAAAATGGGTCGGGTTGGGGTCAAATCGAGTAGTAGAAACGAAAACGATAAGAAAATGTCGATTTAAGTACCTAAGTGACGAAAAATGATCTTTAGGGACGATTTTGAAAATGAGTGACAACTTGGAGGAACAAAAGTGTCATTCAGTCATAAATGTATCTTGCACCGAAAATTTACTCTTTTCTCCTTTCTTCTAGACCTGATAATTTAAGTTGAAAACTATTTTATTAACCAAAATCACTTGGATCTATTAGGTTAGTTAATTAATTTTTAGGTTATGGGTTGGTTCAGTTTTAGATCCATATTATTAATTATAAATATGGGTTAAAACTAATTTAACTAGTTTTGACTCATATTCTATCAATGCTCCTGAAATATAAAAACTTTGACCTATATGTGTAGATACAACACACTTGTGAATTCAGTATATATATATATAGGGAATTGATATTTCCACAAGTTAATTTGATATTTTCACAAGTAGGTTCTATTTTTAACTAAACTAACCCTTTGTGCAGTAAACTAACTATATAATTTAATTTTTATGTCCAAATTATCCCCACTTGATAAATAACTAAACATCTAGTTGCTTAACTTTATTTGATTACTTCCTCCGTCTCAAAATAACTGCTTAGTTTTGACTTTTTGAAGTCAAATTGACTATTTTTTAAAATTATTTTTTTGTACCATTTTTGCCAGAATATAGGTGCAGAGGTTATAACAAAAAAATATATATACAATTTACTACTAATATCAATTTTTATAATGTTAAAAATATATTTATACATGCTTAATTATTAATTTTAAAAATAGTCAATTTGACTAAAAAAAGTCAAAATTGAACAGTTATTTTGGGACAGGGGGAGTATTAATGTTACTCAATTGAAAATAATTTTTATTTATTTAATTATTATGATAGTAATAATATTAATAATAATTAGATATGAAATAAGTGAGAAAAATTATTTACACATAAAAATTAGGATATAAGGCTTTCCCCCACCAGGTAAAAAAAATATTTTTAGAATTTCTATTATCATATGATATTACTAAATTAAAATTTTTATGAAATAAATTATACTTAAAATGTGTAAACTTTATATATAAGACTGTATAAATTTAAACTTTATATATAAGACTGTGTAAACTTTATCGTATCATAATATTAAATGTGTAAATTATTTTTAAAATTTCTATCATATTACTATATTAAGATTTGTTTACACATTATACTTAATGTATAATGTGTAAACAAATTATACTTAAATTAAGATTTTAATGAAACAAATTATACTTAAGATTTTTAAAAAAGTGAAAACTTTATATATAAGCCTTTTTCTATATATATAAAATGTATATTAGGCTGTTCGATGGATCATAAGATTATAAAAATTTGTATGTTTTGTGGTCCGAAGACTTCGAACAAATAAATAATTTGAAACTTCTATTTTATCTTAGTACATCAATTTTTATAAGATTAATTCAGATGAGCAAGTTCCAATGTCAAACTTAAATTAATTTTTACAGTCTTATAAGATTAATTTTTACACAATCTTATATATAAAGTTTACACATTTTAAATATAATTTTATCATTTTATCTAGGGTAATTTCAACACTCTATATATATACTTTCACTACGGACATAATTTCATCATTTTATCTAGGATAATTAAACCACCACCACCTGCCCCCCGCGCCCCCGCCCCCACTCCCAAAAAAATACTCCATCTGTTCCTAAAAAATTGACGTTTTAGGAAGTAATTTTTGTTCTGATATATTTGATCATATTTATTGATTATATATACACCCCCACTCCGTTTATCCTCCGCCCCCGCCCTCTCCCTCTCTCCCACCCCACCCCACCCCACCCTACTCCCAAAAAATAATAATCTTTATTGATTATATATTCGTCTCCACCTCTCCCCTCCCGCACCCACCCACTCACCCAAAAAAATAATATTTATTAATTATCTCAATTTCAATTATTAAAATGTATTAAAAAAATAATTATTAAGACGTAATAAAACACCAAATTCTGCTATCAATTCTTTGGACAGTAAGGACTTAAAAAAGCTTTGATTGTCCCGTCAACTCTTTTCAAAAGCTTGAATTGTCCCGTCAATTCTTTTGACGATAAGAACTTAAAATGCCTGAATCGTCTCCTCTCAATTTTTTTGACTTTAAAACACTGAATTCTTGTCCCGTCATTTCCCCTTCCCTTCTCCTCTCCTCTCCTCTCCTCTTCTATATTCTTTTTACATTATTGTTAGAATAAATATGCAGGCACTTCATAAAATATTACTTTATACGTTTTTAAAATTAAAAATGTATTTTTATTCTTTAAAATTAATTTAAAGTTATTTAATTTAAATATAAATAAATATTATAATTATAAAATAATTATTAATTTTAAAATTTTAAAAAATTTATATTAACTTTAAAATTTTATAATTAGGTTAAAAAAATCAAAATAAACCATTTTAAAGAAGAGGCTCTGTGTAATCCGTCTTCATGGGAAACAGTGTCGAGCAGGCAAGAAAGTGATCTGTCAAGCTCGTACTTATTTGTCATCCGTCCCTAGGCGTAGGCATGAATTAATGTTCTGAGCTTCTCAACTCTCAGAATTGAATCCTTTTACGGGGACAGTCTAATTGAACATGAAAATTGAACATTTTAATTTTAATTTTTATTGTAATTTTTAAAAATTATATAATATTTATTTCAAAAATTACACTTAATTTTTTTTTTATATATAAAAATTATAATTAAAATAAATATTATACATTTTTTTTTGACAGTCACACTAACAAACAATTTTTTTTTTTTAAATATCGGATTCTCATGTTTAATTCGGCTGTCCGCCACCACACTTTTCTCACTCGTCCGGACACCTTGGACCACCACCAACACCTCCATCCCGTCCACCACCACCACCACCACTTCCACTCTCTCTTTCATCACCTGAGACGGCACTTCAAGTTGTTCTAATCAAGTTTTTTTTTCTTCAAAGATTTCAATTAGACCAAGAAATTAACCATTATTTTGTGCTTTCCAGATCTACATTCATGAACCAACCCATATTCATCTCACTGTTTGCAAAATTTATGACTCCTATCCGGTTCTACAAGAAAATTAGATACAAGTTCTTATTGCGTATAAAATGCGATTGCTGTTACTGCTACAAGATTATCTCTCAGAATCCAATGTCCAAAAGAAGATATAAACGAATCTAAGTCAGGTCAGTTTTATTTTATTCTCTTCTATTCTCTCCGTCCGATTGTTGTTGGTGGTTGTGATGCTAAATGGTGGGGCGAAATTTTTGCAGATCTGGTGCTATGGTGGTACATAGGTGGTGATGAGGGCCGGATTTAGGATTTTTGGTTTTGGTGGTGGTGCATGGGAGGGATATAGGTGCAGTCTGTGGTGATTGTAGATCTGAAGTGGTGTTGTTAATGGTTGCCGTTGAGTGACGGATGGTGGTGATAGAGGGTGAGCACACTGATGTGGTGGCCGCTGTTGGTGGTGGGTATATTTGTTGCGTTGTCTCCTACCCCTGCGTTTGCTCTCTAAAGACGTTGATTTTACAAACAATAAAATTGGGAACATCATATTGAGGTTAAAAGTGAGGCAACAAGGCGTTAAAAGATCTACCTAATCAACCACATTCACCAGTCTTTTGATTTTGTAAGCAAGCAGCATTGCTCTTAATCTTCTCTGTTATTTTGGTATTAGATAATGTATTTGTTCTTACTAGATCTTTTTGTATTTATAAAGTATAGTGATGAGTTAAATTCACCATCACTAGAACTAAATTAGATGACGAGGATGAAAAAAGAGTGTTAGAAATTGGGCAAGGTGGCTATTATGAGCATATGGGAATGTTGTGAACTTCTCAACGACGTGGTTGAGAGCGATCTGGACTCGGATTAAACCTCAAATTGAACATTTGTTGCGGACTTCTGAGGCTATTAGGAAGATTATCCAATCAAGATTGACTACACTTGACTACCCTCGGTTCATGGTATGTTTCATCTTCTTTTTTCTTCCTTCTATTATATATAGTACTACTATTTTAACTTGTATATATTGTATGTCACATTATATGTAGCAAGTTAGACATCTGCCCTTGTAGTACATGCATTATTTTCCCTACAAATAAATGGTCTAACAAAACTTTATTAGACTTTTGGTCTCAGTTGCCAACTAAATAATCAATTACCTTTTGAACTATTTATTTTTAACTGTTTGGATTTCTTTAAAAAAAAAAATTGGTTGGTGCTTGATCGACTTTGGGTCAACTGTTGGAGTTTGTTGAATATATGATAACAATAGCTATTATATTGTATACTAGATCATGTAACCCGTCCCTCCAGCACTTCCGAAGGTTAGATTTATCCGAAACATTAGACGGTCCGGATGATTTATTAGGTTAAGTGGGATTTTTTTTTCCAAAATCATTTGTGTTTTGTATAGATAGATATTGTTAACGCGCCTGACGAAATCACCCAACGGTTGATTGTATTGTTGTGAACTCAATTCATGAAATAAACTCACATAAACATAAATAAAGAGATATAAGTATGAACACAAGAATTTACGTGGATGAGAGTATAAATTGTGTATTGTATGATGTATTGTGATCCATCTTTTATGTTGTGTATCTTGTGTCGTCCTCCTTCAAACCCTAGCTGGTAGCTGTATTTATATAAGACTTGTCTGCCCAAATCCAACTAGGAGTAGAAGTCATGTTCAGAATCACCTTATAATTGTATTTAATGATTGATTGCTTCCTTCCCAAGTTAGATCTCCTTGTCCCATCAAATAAGGAAACACAATCCTACTCTAATAAGGACTCTCTCACTAAAATAGATAATAAATGTACACGGGCCAACATTAAATCCGGTCCCCTAAATAGATAGGGCTACATCATGGCCAATCCAAATAATCACGCCCTAACAGATATAATATTTTGTATGGCTGAGGTCAAGACCTTTTAGTTAACTAATTAATATTTTTTCTGAGTGCTATGATTGAGTTTATGTTGTTTTTTTATGAGCTCCGGATCTTAGAAAGTTAATTCTTCGTCTAAACTTTTTGGGGAGCTTCCTCAGGCCTGTTGTAGCACTTTTTATAATTCATGTAACTAACATGTAAAATACTTGTATACTTTTAGTGCTAATTACTGACCAAGATGAGTAATACTATTACAGGGTGGCACATACCCTATTTGATATGCGTTTGAGGAATCGATTGTTCATCACAAGGTCATTCATCATTCAAATTTCACATTAATTCTTACATTTCTTGTAAAGTTTTTCGTAACATTTTCCTTGAATTTGTATTGTGGCTAAGGAAAATTCAGACTATTACAAACTTGTTTACAACAAAGTGATGATGCTCATACCCAAATTGAACATTACGAAGGTTGAAGGTTGTGGACTCAACAAAGTGATGATTTCATGGGCCATGGTGGCTACATCTATAACAGAGGTATTACTTATTTTAATGATTTGAGATCTCTTTTATTGAATGATGTTTCTGTTAAATTTTTTTTTTGCAATAGATGATTTTGTTTTTAAATAGTCGGAATTTTTCCAAAAGATACTGGGATAAAACCACTAACAAATCTAAATGCATCATCAAGAATTCGTGTATCTTTAATGTTGAGTATAAGAATTTCATATCTGTAAATGTTCGATCTAGTTTTCTAAATTGACAATAAAGAGCATAGGTTTCTTTATATATCATTAAAATCAAATACAGACAAGTTTAATATTTTTGGTTCTTCAAGATGTTGTATGCCTCCCAAGATAGCATGCACCTTACTAAGAACATTTACAGATATGAAATTCTTATGCTCAACATTCCTCAAAAGTAAAGAGATACACGAAGTCTTGATGGTGCATTTAGATTTGCTATTGGTCTTATTCCAGTAGCTTTTGGAATAATTCTGATTTAAAAAACAAAATGATTAATTACAAATAATTTTTTAACAGAAGCATTATTTAATAAAATAGATTCCTGATCATCGAAGAAGCAAGTGATTCGTAACAAGTAATAGCAAGAGCAAAATAAAATACTGAGTGTTCTCACCTTATTCTCTCCTTTAGGTGTGAACACCAAGTATCCTTGTGACCAATTAAATTCTTGAACACCAAGTTTCTAAGCGTTGCTAGTAATGTGAAATTACTACATTAGCTGAGTTTATTTTTTTTGCGATTGATTATGTCATAAATTACTCCCTCCGTCCCAAAATAAATGTTCAGTTTTGACTTTTTTAGTCAAATTGACTATTTTTAAAATTAATAATTAAGCATGTATAAATATATTTTTAACATTATAAAAATTGGTATTAGTAGTAAATTGTATATACTTTTTTTGTTATAACCTCTGCACCTATATTCTGACACAAATGGTACAAAAAATAGTTTAAAAAAATAGTCAATTTGACTTTAAAAAGTCAAAACTAAGCAGTTATTTTGGGACGAAGGAAGTATAATGTTTTATTTTTGAATAATGTTAGAGAATTTATTTTATAATTATTTTACAATTTGTTGATGTGGTATATTTCATCTTAACTTTTATGTGAGGCCGAAGATTACATTCAAGCAATTTGTTCATCAATATGCTGAGGTTGAGTATGCCATATCAATAAATTGTAGAATAGTTTGTGTCTCTAGCATTACTCTTTATTTTTATATGGTGAGGAATATATATTTGGGAAAAAAAGAGTTGATCATATAACTTGGAAGCTGTTTTAATTTGTAAGAGCTAGTATTTTCAAACGGATATGTATTGTAGGCCAAGTTATGTTAGTAATCTTATTATTACAATTATCCTTTTGAAAAATAGCCAATCGTTTGCTTGGAGGGTGGGTGATTGTATGTTGGGATAGCTGAAACAGAAACAAATAATGTTGTTGTATTTTTTTTTTGTGGTTATTTAAGTGTACCTACTAGTACCTAGGGCTAGGAACGGAATAATTAAATGCTTATATATAGATATTTATTTTGGGATATTACATTCATAAGAGCAAGGACATAGTCCCGGTACAAATTTATAAATAAGCAAAAGATGAGATAGATAGTGTTTTTCCCGATTGTGTTTTTATTTTATTAGACTACGGCCAATTCTTACTAGTGTGTTGCGTTGCAATTGTGCCTCTGTGACTCAATAAGCATTGCTGCACTATGTGACGGACTAATTTAAAAAGAATTCCAGTTCCAGCCGCGTATCTTTAATTAATTAATTTGATACAAAAACAGTGTATTATTATTAATTAATCCTATCATTATTTCTATTATGCTATCATTGCTATGAAATTGGATCGTTTAATAGTAACTCCAAATATATACTAGTACTATTCTTTGTCCAAAGGATGTGCATTTTATATAAATGGAGAACTATTTTAAATGGGGGTAATTTTTTTTTTTAATAAATCATATATATATTGAAAAATTAAACTTGGAAGGAGGGAAGGAAGGAATAAGTTATACCTATCAATAAGCAAGTGTTTATTTGTTGTAATTGAAAAGTAAAACATGTTCAAAATACTTTACTCTAAGAAAAGAGTGTTAATTGGACAGACATTGTGTGTGTATTATATATTATATATTATATATTATTTCATCGACTTGGGTCAAACAAACTACTATTAACTATCCAAGAACAATAGCTTTCGTTCCAAATTTCTAACAGATAATTTGAAATAGATTTTATTCTTAATTTTTAAAAACGATGTACTGACCAAAGACTCAATACATAACATCTATAAGTATGGCGGCCAAGTAAAGCTCTATGCATGCATATATAAATTCAATCTTTCAATAGATATATGCTACCGTATGATACATATATTTCAGCTATCTAGTTATTTGCCAGGCTATATTAATTAGATCATCTGAATCGCAATTTTATTTATTCAAGGCAACTAAAATTTCAAGCTTGGCACGGGTAACAGTCATGTTATTCATAGGAAATAGTTAGCGTGAAGCTAACTTTGGTCAATTGATCAAGCTTTGTCCCTGGTCATAACAATCATGGTGGTCTTCGTGATTGTTTTGGAATTCTAGCTAAAGGTCCAATTGATCTTTAAGCCATAATACTAGTACTAGTACTATTAGTCTGGTACTAGTACTAGTACTATTAGTCTGGTACTAGTACTAGTACGTATAACTTATTAGCATAAACTTACTAAGATGGAAGGGTACGTATTGGCCAATTTCTCAGCTTAATTATTAAATTCATGAGATTTGATTAAGAGAAAGCAACAGGCTTGATAATGACCATTTAGTTTACCTACCTACCTAGCATGCGGACCAACAGAGCTTTCAAAGTCTGTACGTAATAATGAATTATTGGAAAGATGAAGATTGGTGGTGGACTTGGAACATCTTTCCGCGGCCATCTCTAACTCTAGACTCTCCTTCAACTCCGCCAGCACATGACTCATGGTTGGCCTTTGGATGGAGTAGGCTTCTACACATGCCATTGCCGTCTCCACAGCTTTCCAAACCGAATTAATCTCCAAGTACTCTTCTTCTTTTAATCTTGAATCTATGATGCTGCTTATTTCCCCTCTTTCCAGCATTGGCTTCACCCATTCAACAATGTGAAGGTTCTCCTCCTGCCCTTTTATTATTGCTGTCCTCCCACTAATTAGCTCCAACAACAAGATTCCAAAGCTATAAACGTCGCTCTTCTCGTTTAGCCAATTCGATACATAATAACTGCATATATATATATATATATATATATATATTAACTAATTAAATATTAATCCTTTGCCTGACCAAAACATATATACACCCCCAAGTCCCAAGTAAAGTAGGAAAGACTTACTCAGGGTCAAGATACCCAGGTGTGCCAACAACTGTAGTTGAGACATGACTTCCTCCATCAGGTGGCATGAATTTAGACAAGCCGAAGTCGGATACTTTTGCTTGCATTTCATCATTCAACAGAATGTTGGATGTCTTGACATCTCTGTGGATTATTGGTGGCTTACATCCGTTGTGTAAATATTCTAATCCTACAAATTTAATGAAATTTCTGGTGCTGTTAGATAGATAGATAGATAGATAGGTTACAACAAGGAAGAAAGTACTATATATATATATGACGCAAAAATAATTGTATTTTTCATATCCACTAGCTTTGTTACCTTGGGCTGCATCTACTGCTATTCTAATTCTCCGGCCCCAGCTCAGAACAACGGCATTCTTTTCTGCACCCCAGTATGTATTATACGTAACACAAGAAATAAATTAATTTTCTACACCTTTTCATTTGTCCTGCTAATAACATCTGGTATGGAAGAATTCCACTCATATACTCCACGTAAGTATATATATATATATATATATATATATATATATATATATATATATAGTAGTAAATATATATATATATATATATAGTAGTAGTAAATGTTAGCTAGGTAACTAGTGGTCTTTGATAATTGATCCATGGTAAATGAAGATGTTTTAATTAGGTTACTCCAATTACTATAAGACACGCATCAATTAATTAAAATAAACCTGATAGATGATCTTGCAAGCTTCCATTGGCCATGTACTCGTATATTAGGCCCATTTGTTCACCTTCATTACAATATCCGACAAAAGAGGCCAAGTTCCTATGGTGAACTCTTGTCAGCAGTTGAGCCTGCATGCAGTTTCCTCCGTTATTATACTTATTATGTACTACTAATTGAGCGAGTACTTATGATTAAACAAGACATGAAATAACGGAATCACAATTGGGAAAAAGTTGTAGAATTTGCAGGTGTATATGTAGGCACTTGCCTCGGCTCTAAATTGCTTACACCCTTGGGTGGATGACAGTGAAAGCATCTTTACGGCAACCCGAGTGCCATCTACCAAGTTCCCACCATATACTGTCCCGAAACCTCCTTTTCCAAGCACACTTGTGAAATTGCTAGTTATGTTTACAACCTCGGAGAATGTAAACTGTCGAGCTTTTGGCTCTAATGCTTCGTTTTCTTGCAAAGGCTTCCCAAGACTCCGTGTGCCTATATAATTAAGGCCACTTTATATTTAGTAATTATAATTATAGTTAAGCTTATTATATATATATATATATATATATATATATATATTTTTGTATTTAATTTCAAAAAAATAATTTTCTAGCATATAACATTATAACACTACGAACCTCGTTGTTTTCTTCTTGTGAAGCTCCATAATATGACCAGAAAAGCTAAGAGTACAAGGCATGAGACGAGGGAAAGCATCACAGGTATGATGACATTCTTCTTTTTCTTGCATGTTGATGTGGTCGAGTCACAAAGTTTCGGATTTCCCTCCACACTAAATATACATATATATGGACGCATTAATTAACATGATACTTAATTATCAAATTAAATGTCCACGAATTGAAATCCTCTACTTCCATAATAGTAGCTAGTATATTTGATAAAAATTAAGGGTCTAGCTAGCTAGCTATTTGGTTACTATAGATCCATGCATCTCTTGTTTTATACTACTATATAGGAGTATTTCATATTCTGTTTCTGGTCTGTAAATTCAGTTTTTGTTAATTTCCAATTTTATGCTTTTGAATCCTAAATTTTCTGAGAAAGCTACTAATTATATAATGTGAGCAAAAACAGAGGTATTAAATTTAAGATGATGGAAACTGATGGAGACCTGAATGAGTATAGGGATCCATTATTTTTTCTTTCGATTAGAGCTGCTGGAATTGAACCACTGAGCTTATTCCTTGATAAGTTTCTGCATGCATCGGAACAGAAAAAAAAAACAATCTCTAGTGTTATATCAACGTTAATTAGCAAAAAAGCTTGCATGTAGGTCGAGTTAAAATCAAAAGCCACAGCCGTTTGACTTACATCCTTAATAATTGTGACATTTCGCTAAGAAAATCTGGCAACGGCCCCGTCAAGCTATTGTTCGATAAATCCCTGCAAGGATATATATATATATATATATATAATTAAAAAGGAAGGAAACTACTACTTCATTTATAATCTGCAAAATTTACCCATGCAGTTAATTAATCTGGTTCATGTTATAACCTACGTACAGAGCAGTTCCACAGTTTTCGAATTTATTCTTGTGCATGGTAATTTAAAGTAAAGCAATACATATATACTCCCCTAGCCTAGCTATTCCAAAAACTAGAGATTTAATTTGAAGTCAAGATTTGAAATTCTAAAATTCAAAATTGATGCGTACCTCTTATGTTTTAGAGGAATTAAAGCACAAATCTCATATAATTTTATTCTTATTTATTTTTTCGGTCTTTGGGCTAGAGATAATTAAATTAACAAAAAAGATATATAATTAATAACCAAATAAAATTAATCAATTTCAATATTATTATCATAAAATTAAAATGGTTAAGGCCGGCACGGTCAAGCCACAAACTAATTCCATGTAGGTGTATACACTTACAAGGATTGTAGGGATTTGAGGTTGGACAAGGAGGAAGCTATATTCCCAGTCAACCCGTTTGAGGAGAGATTCCTACACGTAGCCGTAGGTAGTGTATAAGAATCATGACATTAGGAGGAATTACTTGCTACATGGCAAACAAAGTAGATTTAGTACGTAGTACTTACAAGGAGATAATGGTAGGGGAACTTTTGGCATCGTAACGACAGTCAATATCATCCCACTTGTAATCCTGAGGAACACAGGGGTCGCCTTGCCAATTTTTCTCCTTCACTCCATACAATGACTTGATGAGCATCATAGCGTCAACTACATAAATGCATGGACATTACAGTATATAAATTAAGCAAAGTAGACATTATATAAATTAAGCAAAGTTCTTTCGGTCTAATTTTTCTGTCCAAAACCCCTGTCCGTGTAGAAGCACGCACCCGTAGACGAGAGGTAGGGAGGTAGGTACCTTCAATTTGTTGAGTTGGCGATTGCGGGAAGTTTTTAACCTCGTAAATCTCCAAAGCATTGAGAATAGGTGGAAGTGTAGAATCAGCTGTACGGTAGAGTGACAAGTGAAACCAACCTTTACTAGCATAGTATGCTCTTGTACTAAACACCGTCTCCGGGTTCAGGTATTCTGAAATTTCATTTGGATAGTAGGGTTCATCATTTAGAGAAGTATTGAATTCTCTTTTTTGGGTGGACTTAATCTCCTCTACTTCCGCAAAGTACATGTAAAAATAGAAACCTTTACTGGGATCTGGAGGTTTGTAGTAGTAGTCCAAGCTCCCGTTCCCGTTGGTAGGTCCTAACAGCCGTCCTCATCACTGCATAGGGAGCTTTATATATATCTGTGTCTCGGAGGTCAGTGGCAGAAGTGTCTGAAACGTTGATTGATTCCATATTACCACCCATCTTACCAGCAGCTGGTTCCCAAATTCTGTCGTAAACATCGTCTTTGTACCTGATCATCAATCAATCAATCAATCAAGTATAATTACCTACTAATTAACACCTACACGTACAATGAAGCATGCAGTCCTTGATGGTAATTAAATTAATTAATTACCTATATAGGGTATTGGTTGTTGAACCGAAATCTAGTCGGCGGTGAAGGACTAATGAGCCGGAAGTGGTCTGATATGTGGAATTGTCCAGTCGTCTCAGCTCCAAGGCGGATATGAAGGGCTGTTCCAGAGTGAGTGTTGACCAGACAAACATGAATGTAATCCGACATTGGCATGTGTATTATCTCTTTGGTCACCACAATCGACGCATTCTCCAGTTTCACCCTATCCCATTTATTGGCATCAAGGTAGAGTTCGAATTCTGGGGGTTGATTCTTGGAGTCGTAGTTTCCGTACATAAATATAGCTCGGATCAGGTACTTGTTGTCTTTGACTGCTGCTACTTGTGCCGGTTTGAAGGTGTAACAATTGTTGATTCCTTGTGGAAAACTTCGTACAGTTGAGAGATGACTTGGAAGAGAATTGGACATGATGAAATCTGGTGAAATATTTGCAGTCATTCCAGTGTCTATGTACTCCTCATCACTACTATATTGTAACTTGGTGATTTCATCGTAGTAGCTAGAGCGTTGGGCTAGTCCACAGTCCACGCTTATGAACCCTAATAATTAAATAATTAGTTAAACTGAATGAATGCATGTATGTATGTAGCAAATAATAATATAAAATTGAACCAACGTATATAATAATAATAATTAATTAATTTGTGGAGTATTAACATGGAGAAATGAAGGGAGAGATGGTATATATATATATATATATTTATCAAACCAACCATATACATACCCGATTCAATTTGTCCTTCCACTACAGGAACTGTGAAAGCTAGAGTACAACATAAAAGCAAGACTAGCATCTTGATCGCCATTGGTTGCCTCTCCTCCTCAGATTCTTCTTTCTATCAATCTAGCTAGGTGAAATTAAATTAATTATAAAAAGCCTTCACAAACTTTGCTCCTAATATATATATAGACGTATTACCTACCTAGCTTTTGCTTAGTAGAAATTTAAACAAGGAATTATTCATAATTAAGACGACTATAGAATTAATGTCTCAACTGCCAAGTCAATCAAGACCTCAAAAGTCGAGGATAGGAGGAAATTGCATGTCAGTGTCAACATTAAGGAGATTATACTCCCGGCTCTACGCAAGGCCTTCATCCGATGGTTATCCTCATTCATTATATATTAAAAGTTTGAAAGTTCAAAAATTTACACTAATAAAATATAATGTGTGAATTTAAATTCTGTCTTAAATTACCAAAAAATAAAAATTAAAGTCCCACCAAACAAGCTTCAGTACTCTTCAGAGTTCATGTGCGCGCAAAATTATACTCCCCACGTGTTACAATAACTTAGGGTCCATCATCCATGGACGTTCTGCCTGAATTTTGTGCACTGGCCTGGTCAGTGGACATTGGCTTATGCAGTTATGCCCCATAACCAATCCCTTTCGTTATAACTTTCCACATGCATGTACCTGTACAGCTGTACTTTGTTAGGTTGGTCTTCGTTGACTTGGGAGTTGAGACATTAATTCTATGAATAAATCTACATACACCCCCAAAATATATACTATCTTAACACACATTTGAATTCTAAGAATAAATCTACATACACCCCCAAACAATATACTTAGTCTCTTAAAACACATTTGAAGTGTAAAATAATAATAAATAAAGAGAGAATGTTATAGAGCAAGGAGAGGAAAATATTGGAAACTCATATTTTCAGAATTTTTTTTGATATTTTCATAATAAAAGTGTCATTATAGATGTATAACGACGGAAAAAATCGTCGCTATAGGATCTATAACGACGATTTTGTTGTGGAAATATTAATTTTACTACTCAATTATTTTATGTACTTAAATATGTATCATTTTAGTAGTTATATGAGAAAACAACGCAAATTTCTACGACTTGTATGAGGCATATATGTGCATACGCCGCCGGAAGATTTTTATGAAGAGGGTGGTTCAAATTATTCATGAAAAATGGTAATAATATAATAATTTTTAATTTTTACCTCTTCTTCTTGTGTACAAAATCCTTAATATAAAATATTTAAAACACTCATTATTTTATATATCTTGCGAGGTTACTAAGGATAAGTTTATAAAAAAAAATTATTCTCTTTTCCCCACATTAATTATTTTTCTCAACTTATTAGTACTTTAGGACATTGCAAAAACTTTTTTTTATATAAAAAAAACACATTGTTAGAACCGTAATTTCATATAATCAATATAGTAGTAGAAGACATGACACTAGTGATCTCAACCGTCCTTAAAGTTTTTATCGCCTCCACCACGATTGGTTTACTAAGTGTTGCAGACGATATATCTCCTAGATATATGTCAAGCGTTTGATGAATTATCCATGATAGCAATTTACTGAATAACTCTAATATAGAATATTGTTTTGTAATAGTTATTTGTTTATAGAAAAATTGGAGAAAATAGAATTCGAAAAAATACATGTACAAAATAATAGGTTTTTTTATCTGTAAACTTACTTCATATAAAACAAAATTAACATGTTGTACAGTCCACGTTGTTGTAGAATACAATACTTTTAAAAAAAAAGTGCATTCGCATTATGGTCAGAATATTTTCAAACAACAGATTTTTTGTTATTTCTTTTTATCACTTTCTTGCTGTTGGCGAGTCATATTGTAGACTGTGATCGGGATTGTTACTCAAACTATATATATATATGGCGTGGGCTAAATTTGTCCTTCATTAAGGGTTTTTTTTCTTTTTGAAGCCTCGTTCAATGAGCTAGTTAGAATAATTTATTATCATAATAATTTTTCAAAAAAAATATATTTCTTTTATAATGACCAAAAGATGGTGTTTTTGAAGATCTAGGGGGGAGGGGGAAGAAGAAGATGAAAATTCATACCTTGATTACCAATTTTATTGTTGAAACAATTCATACCCTAATTATCAAAATAAATGTGAAACAAATACCATTCAATTCATGATATCAATTACACTTTTGATTAATTATAGCTATATAATATCTGGTTTAATTACATAAAGTGGAGATGAAAATATGAGGACTTGAACTCGTACAACTTCACATTGTTTATTAATTGCCTATATATGTAGATCATATATAGATATATAAGACGGTGTATTCATTGAGCAACTGCAGTACAGCCCACTCGCCACACTTTGAAATGGAAACATACATATCATCACACGTTGAACCCAACTCTTACGTGCAGGCCTATCTTGTAGAATACATGAGTACTTGAAATATTAATTTGTTGAATAAATAATGGTTGCTAGCAAGCTATCTAGCTGTTATTTGAGAATATATGAATGCATGGGTGTATCGATGGATCGATGAGTAGGTAGTCATGGCGACTTGTTTCCAGATTGTGTGACGAAACAGGCACAATAACAGCCTGGGGGTGGCGGTGTAGGTTGGCAACATACGCAAGGAGGAACATGAGGCTTCTGATAAACTTCTGCATCACCCATATATATATATATATATATGCATGCACCAAATTTATTAAATAACTAACTTCAGATTACATATATATACATAGACGAGTGCATGGTTGATTAATTAATTAATTAACCTGCATGTATGTTGAGAAATTCGAGTTGAGATGAAGTAATTACCTCGAGAACTCATTAATCCAACTGCTGCTGCTGCATCACATGATAGCAACACCGGAGATGCCACAACCATCAAGACCACCATGATTGTGATGACCAGTGACAAGCTTGAAATTTTACTAGCCATAGTTTGTTAACTAACTAGCTGATATCAATTACGATTACTAATATTTGGTACTGACGATATATATGTATGGATCGGATAATATATCAAACACAATTATATATATATATGTGGACTACGTATTTATAACGCAAACTAATTTATGCTTGCTAGCTAGGTTTGATTTGGTCTTTGGTCCTTGCCGTGATTTAGACTACATATATACTCATGTTTCATTGGAATGGGAATGACAGGGAAGATTCTTGATCAACACTTAATTTGCTTGACCCAGTCTTACATATATATTTCATTTGGAGTATTACATACGTCCGTGTAAATTGTAATTAAAAAAAGTAAGGAATTTCTTGCTAGCAGCCTGGAAATTTCTTTTTCTATACGAGGAAATGGGATGCCTGAAAATTTATCTTTAATTTGTGTAAGAAGAGAGTTCATTATATATATTCATTGAATATTTAAATACATCAAATTATATACATCAATTATTTAAATCTTTTCATAAATACCAAAATATAAATTATATCGAATTCTTCATGTGTCAATCATGCAAATAAAACAATTTGAACAAATTAAAGAAAAAAAATTAAATAATTACCTAATGTGATAGCAATCAACTAATGTGGAAATTAAGACCGTACAAACGAAATAATAAAAGATAAAAATAAAAATGATTTTCCGAGGTAATTACATATTTAAAATTAGTAGACGTATTGACTAGGCTGGTTGAAAGTCGGTCAATCAAGAAGGAAAAGTAGATGAAATTTAATCATAGACGATCGAGAATATTAAACAAAATTTCTTTCCCGGCCAACACGTCCATCCATTGAATACAATCTTCCAAATCGCAAGAACGCGGTAATGTTATATATATCGCCTTCTCATTTTTAGTGGATAATTAATGTCATTTTATATTTGATATTGTCTCACTGGCATTTAATTTTTTATTTTTCTTTTGATAAAATATTGTGTGATGATTCAAACATAATCAAGAAAAATAAATTGAAAAAGGCCTCTCTTTATAAATGGCAAAACAAATATATTACCACGTTCGTTAAAATTTTTATCACTTGTACCCACCTGCCTTCAAAAAATAAAAAATAATTTACACGAAAAATTCAGTGATTGTAATGGTTGTCACAAATATTCTATAGTGGTGGCACAATTAGATATCGGTAAGAGTCATCATATATACTACTCCCTCCGTCCCATAATATGTGATGTTTTAAAGTTGGGCACAATCATTAAAAAAATGATTGTATAGCATTAAATATAGTATCATTTGTCTATAATACCTTTTGTGTTAATAACGAGAGGGAGAGTTAAAATCATCTGGGTATTGAAGTAGGAGTAATGAAGGGTAATTTTGAAAATATTGTAATTAATTCTCATAGATTTTCTAAAACATCAAATAATTTGGGACAAATGAAATCACCTAAAACATCACTTATTATGGGACGGAGGTAGTACTATTTTGTGATTGCTAGTAAATTCCATCACCTAATATATTTGTTGGTTATGCTTGTTTTTAGTGATTGCCTTGACCGTCACAAATAGTTTATAGTTATGGCAAAATTATCCATTATTAGGAGCCGTCATCTATATTATTATTTTGTGATTGTTGAAAAAGTCCATCATATAATACCATTTTTTGAGATTGCTTTAAATGTCATTATAAAAATCCATCACATATGTTTTCTTTTCGTGATGGTCTTGGCCGTCACCAAATATTTCTTAAGCTTTTTCCTTTGTGATGGCTTAAATGTAATCACGTTAAGGAGAAATATATAAGTGATGGTTTCATGCCATCTCAAAAATTAAAAATTATTTTTGGACAATATTTGGTGATTGAAATAACCGTCACATATATATATTCACGATGACAAAATTAATCATCACTAGAGCCATCATATATATACAATTTTTTGTGATGACTCAAATAATCCATCACGAAATAGTCTATTATGATTGCTTATGAAAATCGTCACCAGGATCCATCACACATGCTTGATTTTCTAGTAGTGATTTAATTTAACTTAATTTGTATTATATTATATTATTTAATTTATTTAAATTGTATTATCTTAAATTAATTAAATTTAATTAATTTCAATTTAATTTGTATTATATTATATCAAATTTTTTATATTATTTTAAATGTATTTTATTTTTTTATTATATTATATAATTTAATAGTAATTATTTTATTTAAATTTTATTATCTTAAATTAAATTAAATTAAGTCAATTTTTTCTTCTATTTAATTTAACAAAATTTGTATTATATTATATAATTTAATTTATTTAAATTGTATTTTAGTATTGAGAAACTATTAACTATACATTAATATAATAAAAAGGACCCACATAAATTGCAATTGTTGAATTCTGACAGAATTCCGTCGAATATAACAAATATGCCAATATTATAAGGCAATCCACATATCACAACAAGAATCAACATTAACACATTTTCAACAATATAACCAATTTCAGAAACAAACAATTGAAGGACATATACAAAATATACGAATGTGTGAACAAAATACCAACAAATTTTCAGACCCAAACATACCCACAAATTTTCAGAACAAACAATAGCAGTACAACATTAGGGCATGAACAAACTTAGCAGATTCATAGCATAAATTACATAGCAGTGCAACATATGTACCCACAAATTTTCAGACC
This sequence comes from Panax stipuleanatus, assembly GCA_020205555.1. NCBI lineage: Eukaryota > Viridiplantae > Streptophyta > Magnoliopsida > Apiales > Araliaceae > Panax > Panax stipuleanatus. The sequence goes on from CM035124.1 coordinate 1,886,062, forward strand.
CAAACATACCCACAAATTTTCAGAACAAACAATAGCAGTACAACATTAGGGCATGAACAAACTTATGCAGATTCATAGCATAAATTACATAGCAGTGCAACATATGTACCCACAAATTTTCAGACCTAAAAGAGCCAACAAAATACATAGCAGTTTATATAACTCAATTTGCAAAATTAGGGCATGGATTTAAAAGCATAATAATCAAAATCAAATGACAATTCATCAAATATACCTGATTAGCTTGAATATTTAACAAACAAATGAAAGTCCACCACCAATTTGATAAGAAATCGACTGGAGGCTAGCTTGAAGAATCGACCGGAGCTTGAAACGAGGCTTTAAGGGAGCTGGTCGGAACTGCAGGTGGCGTCGGCCGGAGAGTGAGAGAGGGAGAGGGAGAGTGAGAGAGAGAGAGCAGTGAGTGAGAGAGGGAAAGTGAGAGAGTTGTTGTGAGTGAGAGAAAGGGAAGAGGTAACGAAATGAAATGAGGGGAGCGAAGCAGACTGCTAGGTTTAAAAAATAAAATCGACAGAATTCCGTCGATGTTAGGTCCGTCGAGATTATATAACTTCGACTGAATTTCGTCGGTCATAACAGGATATTCCGTCGACCTTAGTGTTGGCGCTGACGGGAGAGTTTGGCGCCATGATGGGCTATGTTTTCGACAGAATTCCGTCGGAGAAGCTTTATGTACGACTGAACTATTCTCGACTGAATATTCAATCAGAAATAGACTAATATCGATGAAATACAATCCGTCGGATTTACTTCCGTCGAAAATAAACCCTTTTCTTATAGTGGTTTAATCCCTAATTGAAAAAAATTAAAAAAAATCCCTAAAGTAGAAAAAAAATTAAAAATTCAGAGTATTAATCCATATTTAAGCCATTCAATATATATATGAATGACTTAAATATATAAAATATCGATTATATTGAATGGCTTAAATATATAAAATATGGATTATATTAAATACATCATCAAATATATAAAATATGGATTATATTTAAGCCATTCAAATTAGGGATTGTATTTAATATATATTTAAAAAAATTCCCCTACCGATACCGGTACCGATTGGGTATAAAATATGGATTATATTGAATGGCTTAAATATATATTAAATACATCATCAAATATATAAAATATGGATTATATTTAAGCCATTCAAATTAGAGATTGTATTTAATATATATTAAAAAAAATCCCCCTACCGATACCAGTACCGATTGGGCCGGTATACCGAACTGGTTTACCGGTTCGGAATCGGTTCGGTATCGGTTTTTACTTGAAAAATCAAAAATTAATATTCTATTAATTTTATTAATATTTAATTATTTTTATTATTATTATTAGTAATATTATTATTATTTTTATTATTATAATCATTATTATTATTATTTGTAAGACCCCAACTTTTATGAATAAAGATTTAGTTTTCTTTATATATTATTTCGAAATAGTAAGGTGTTGATTTGATAAATATGAAAGTTATGGGTGAAATGTGCAAATATTTTTAAAATGAGCAAGTGGTTATAAAATATTCTTGTTGTCGGGGAATATTCGTTTGGTCGTGGAATATTCTTGTTGTCAGAGAATATTCGTACGACGGCGCAACTATTTGTGGGCCCCACAACGGGATAACTGTCGGATATAGAAAGCGACAGAAATAACTTTTTTACAAGATAACGGCGTAGTTGTTACCGTTAGTACTGTTGAAATACCCGGTGGTTAAAATACAGTGATACACGGTGTTGCATAGTAGCACACGGTATTGCACAGTATTTCGAATTATTGAGTCTTACGTGAGAAGCCATTACTCAATTATTGTTACAGTAATTACTGTTCAATATTTTATATTATTGACTCAATAATTGCTACGTTGATATTTTATATTATTGACTCAATAATTGTTACATTGATATTTTATTGACTCAATAATTGCTACGTTGCTATTTTATATGATTGATTCAATAATGGCTACAGTTGATATTTTGTAGTATTGATTCAATAATTGTCGTTGCACAGTATTTCACGTTATCAACTCAATAATTCATATTATTTGAATAATATTATTAGATAGCATTATTGACAATGTCTAAGGAAGTTCTGTCTAGGAGGGGTTATTTAATTGCGCGCCAGTAAGGAGAAGTCCTTATCGGAAGACCCCCTCTTTCCTGGGAACGACCTGGTTGTTAATATTGTAGTTCTATAATATTATTTGTGAATAATTAATTATTGATTTATATGATAAGAAAATATTTATTTTGTGGATATTAAAGAAGGAATTGGCGCTGGTGAGTTTTTATCAATATTTTGGTGTGAGAAATCATCTGTTTATGGATTTTGGATCATTTATGTTCCGAATTTGGAAAAACTTCCTTCTGCAAAGTTGTAGAGAATTAAATTTCCTATGGAAGGACATAGAATTTGTATTTTTCTAACAAAGAGGCTATTTGTTATGAATTATTGAAGTTTCGAAAAATAAATATATATTTTAATGGGTGGGCCCCACTTTTGTTGAAAATTCAAATTTTTGAAAAGCCGCCAGGCGGCAGAATTTTTTTTGAAAATAATAATATTTTATTATTTTAGTCTCATTTGGCATCCTAAGCTTTTCCTATAAATAGGGTGCTTAGGTTAGAATTGAAAATCACACCAGAATCAGAAGTTTTCTCTCTCTATAATATCGAGCGTATTTTTGTGAGTATTTCTATACTTTGAGTATTAGTATTCAGTGCAAGTTTCATTCAGTATTATATCCGATATTCCAGTCAGAGGTACTATCTTTTTGAGGTAAGGGATGTTATTTTCTTTCGTAAATGATGTTATTCTTTTCAATATCATTATACAGAAATATTGTCATGGATTTTATGTTGAAATTTTTACTTTTTCCGCCGGGGTTACTATTCACGTATACGGCACTATTCACAAAAAAATTAAATTTTCTTCTATTTGTCCAAATTGCTTGTTAAGGTTGCTATCTTTGATTATATCCAAGTTTTGAGCTCTATTCTTGAATTTTGCTCCATAATTAATTATTACGAGGTATTTTTGAATTGGATATACTAAAATACGAATCCTTAGTCTTTGTCTTTTATCTCACTGGATTCGTTTTTTTTTAAATATTTTTCATCATTCTCAGTCCTAAAAGGTGATATAACTGAATATCTTTGGCCTGTAGAGCAAAGATGAATGATTACCTGATGAATATCTTTGGCCTGTAGTGCAAAGATGACAGGTGTTGAGATGAATATGACCACTGATGATACAAATGAATATCTTTGGCCTGTAGTGCAAAGATGAATATTTGATTCGAGATGTATATTGATTGATGTTACAGGGATAAAATATTGATGATGGACTTTTAAATCATAGAAGATAGTAGACTTGATTCTCTGCTTAACTCTTCTAATGAATTGTTATTTTCGCTGCGAATACTGATCTAAGATTGGTTGTCCATTATATTTTATCTGATTTATTGAAAGCTAACGATAATTTATTTTCCATTATCTTAGTCATAATATTCTTTACTGAGCTAGTTGAGCTCACCCTTTTCATCTGTTGTCCTCTTCAGGAAATGAGAATGTTGCGGGAACTAGTCGGGGGACAGAGTGATGGTCCGAGTTAGAGCAGTAGTAGTCCTCATTATTTCTGATAAATAGTGTGATAATAATTGTAATGAGGACTTAGTTTGAATCTTAATATTTTCTACATATTTGTATTGACACTCACAGTTGTGTGGTCGTATTTTGCACGACCGTATGATATAAAGTTTGTTTTTGAATTCTGTACCATGTATTTGGCAGCTCAGAATGGGTTGGGTTGAATAGACCTATTCTGGGGGGCGTCACAGTTGGTATCAGAGCTTAGGGATATGATCTCTGGCGGAGATCGGGGAATAGAACTAGGAAGGGAGAGACGAGTAAATCCTTCGCTAGTGTGTCCTACCTAAGCTTATGTGGTATTTAATTGGTCAGTCGGAGCATAGGGTTAATATGTGATATGTTATTTGTTTAATTAACCCTTGTTTTATGGCAGTATTTGAGAATGGCAGCTGAGAATGTTAACAACGAAGTGAATGAGACCGTGGAGACACCTTTAATCGTTAACCAGGAGAACGTGCAACAAGAAGGCAATGTTCATCCTGAAAATAACGCTGGTCAGACGATAAACGATGAGATGTTTAGAAGTTTTCTGCAGTTCATGCAAAATCAGACGAGGGAGACTTGTGTGCAACATACAGGTGGAGATAATAACAACACACGAATTGTCACTGCCAAGCAGTTCAAAGAATTGGGACCACCAGAGTTTCTGGGAAAGCCAGATCCGATCAAGGCGGAGAGGTGGATTAAACAAATTACCAAGATATTTGATGTCTTGGGATGTACAGAGGAACAGAAGGTTCCATTCGCCACGTTTATGTTCTGTGGAGAGGTAGATTACTGGTGGGAATCCGTGAAGCGTACCCAGCCTGCCGCACTTAAGATGTCTTGGGAAGCGTTCCAGAAACTGTTCAATGACAAGTACTTTCCTGAAAGTATTCGTCATATGAAGGAAGTAGAATTTATTAGACTTGAACAAAATAACATGACGGTGTCCCAGTACGAGGCTAAGTTCGCGGAGCTGTCCAGGTTTGCACCTCATTTGGTGGAGAATGAGGAACGTATGACGCGGATGTTTCTAAGAGGTTTGAAACCCGAAATACGTCAATACCTCATTTCTCATAAATTTTCTTTATATTCGGATGTAGTAAACAGGGCCCAGTTATTAGAACGAGATAATGATTATGTTCAACCGAGGGACCACAACCAAGGTCGTACCGGTGGCAGCAGTCATCGGAGCAATGACAACCAGCGAGGAGGAAAGTATGACAGAAGCGGTAACCACTCCAGTGGTTATCGTGGCCATGATAGTAGAAGAAGCGAATCGGGGGGAGATTTCAAAAAGAGAAGGTACAATAATGAGAACGTGAAGACGTCGACATCAGCACCAGCATCAACTGTTTCGAGGGGAGGAGAACGACCACGGGTCGTATGCTTTAAATGCGGGAAAGAGGGACATATCAGCCCAAACTGCCCACAACAATTCAAAGGATGCTATAAATGTGGAAAAGAAGGACATATAGCTCGAGATTGTCCTGTTACGAAACCAAGTTCAGCGGGGGTGGTGATTCCAAAGGCGGTTGCAGACAAGTCAAAGTCGGTGATTCCTGGAAGAGCGTTTGTCGTGACAGCCCAAAACGCGAAGAATCCACACGAGGTAATTATGGGTAAGCTGATCATAAACTCTTGCGAAGTTTATACCTTGTTAGATACCGGTGCTACCCATTCCTTTATTTCACCTGCTTGTGCTCAACGTTTGAACTTGACTTCTGATAAATTAGACTTTGACTTATCTGTTGAAACTCCGTTAGGAGAAACCTTTGTTACATCTACAGTTTACAAATCTTGCTTGATTCAGATTGGTACCCTTACCTTACCTGTTGATCTTATATCTTTGAAAATACTTGCATTTGACGTGATTTTAGGAATTGACTGGTTAACCACTTACCATGCCAGAATTGATTGTTTTCGTAAGGTTGTTAGTTTTCATATTCCTAATCAACCTGTTGTACGAATTCAAACCACTAAACCACTAAAATCAGTCAATATCATTTCAAATCCCAAGGCTATTCGTTTATTGAAAAACGGATGTCAAGCTTTCTTAGCTCATGTCACTGATCTAAACCAGAATACATCAGATTTGAATAATATTTCCGTTGTTAATGAGTTTCCTGATGTATTTCCCGAAGAACTTTCCGGTCTACCCCCAGAACGTGAAGTTGAATTCTTTATTGACCTTGAGCCCGGTATAAAGCCCATTTCTAAAATCCCATATCGAATGGCTCCTATTGAACTTCAGGAGTTAAAGATTCAATTACAAGAATTGTTAGACATCGATTTTATTCGTCCTAGTACGTCTCCTTGGGGTACTCCTGTTTTATTCGTAAAGAAGAAAGACGGGAGTATGCGACTTTGTATTGACTATCGGGAGTTGAACCATGTCACCATCAAAAATAGGTATCCATTACCTCATATTGATGACCTGTTCGACCAGTTGCAAGGAGCGCAATTCTTTTCAAAGATCGATCTTCGTTCTGGATATCATCAGTTGAAGATTAAAACTGAGGATATTCCAAAGACTGCTTTCAGAACACGGTACGGGCATTATGAGTTCTTAGTCATGTCTTTTGGATTGACTAATGCTCCTGCTGCTTTCATGGATATGATGAACCGTGTATTTAAGGAGTATTTGGATTAATTCGTTGTTGTCTTTATTGATGACATCCTCATCTATTCTAAAAGCCGTGAACATAATGAACACCATTTGAAGTTGGTACTTCAAAAGCTTCGTGAGAACAAGCTATATGCCAAGTTGAAGAAATGCGAGTTCTGGCTTAAGGAAGTAGCATTCCTTGGGCACGTGGTATCGAAACATGGAGTATCTGTTGACCCGACGAAGATTGAAGCAATACAAAGCTGGGAGCAACCTAAGTTGGTGACCGAAATACGAAGCTTTCTGGGCTTAGCTGGTTATTATCGGAGATTCGTAGAAGGATTTTCTCAAATCGCTACTCCATTAACTCAGTTGACTCGGAAAGATACGAAATTCGTTTGGAGCGAGGAATACGAGAAGAGCTTCCAAGAGCTCAAAAGGAGACTTATTTCGGCACCTGTTCTGACAATACCATCTGGTTCAGATGGATTTGTTATTTACAGCGATGCTTCGAGCAAAGGGTTAGGATGTGTTCTCATACAACATGGGAAAGTCATAGCCTATGCCTCGCGACAACTCAAAGAATATGAGAGGAATTATCCTACTCATGATCTAGAGTTGGCAGCAGTCGTTTTCGCGTTGAAGATCTGGAGACATTACTTGTACGGAGAGAAAGTGGAGATTTATACGGATCATAAGAGCCTTAAATATTTCTTCACTCAGAAGGAACTCAACATGCGGCAACGACGTTGGCTTGAGCTGTTGAAAGATTACGATCATACTATCCAATACCATCCTGGAAAAGCGAACGTGGTAGCTGACGCGTTGAGTAGAAGATCATATGTGGAAACGAGTGCGATAATGTCAAGTATACGCGTAGAACCAACTTTGATTGATAAAGTTAAAGCTGCTCAAGCTACGGATGCGGAGCTGATGATGATGAAGAAGAAGGTGCAAGAAGGTGCAATTCCAGAAGCGAGAATCGATGAAGATGGAATACTTCGAGTCAACTCCAGACTTTGTGTTCCTAACGATTCCGACTTGAAGTATAGAATCATGATGGAGGCACACAACACACCGTTTGCAATCCATCCTGGAAGTACTAAAATGTATCGTGATCTTCGACATACATTTTGGTGGGGCAATATGAAGAGAGAGATCGCGGAGTTCATCTCGAGATGTTTAACTTGTCAACGTGTAAAGGCGGAGCATCAAGTGCCGAAGGATCCATTGCAACCACTGGAGATTCCGAAATAGAAGTGGGAACACATTACGATGGATTTCGTTACGGGTCTTCCCAAGATTTCTCAAGGCTTAGATGCGATTTGGGTTATTGTTGATAGATTAACCAAGTCTGCTCATTTCTTGCCGATACGAGAGACATATTCCCTTGAACGTCTTGCTCATATGTACGTGAATGAGATTGTGAGGTTGCATGGCATGCCAGTATCCATAATTTCGGATCGTGACCCCAAATTTACTTCACGATTTTGGATCAGTTTGCAGAAAGCTATGGGTACGGATTTACGATTCAGTTCGGCTTATCATCCTCAAACAGACGGACAATCGGAAAGGACTATCCAAACTCTTGAAGATCTATTGAGACTCTGTGTTCTAGACTTCAAAGGGAGTTGGGATAAGTACTTACCATTGGTGGAATTCTCCTACAACAACAGTTATCAGACAAGTATAGGCGTAGCTCCATTCGAAGCGTTGTATGGGAGAAAGTGTCGTTCTCCAGTATGTTGGAACGAGGTGGGTGAAACAACATTGTTGGGACCGGAGTTAGTACGTATGACTTCAGAAAAAATTCAAATAATCCGACAACATATACAAACAGCACAAGATCGACAAAAGAGTTATGCGGATCTTCATCGAAAGGACGTGGAATTTAATGTTGGAGACCATGTGTTATTACGTATTGCTCCATGGAAGGGAGTTACGAGGTTTGGGAAGAGAGGAAAGCTCAACCCACGATTCATTGGTCCATTTGAGATTCTTGACCGAATAGGAAATGTGGCTTATAGACTCGCTTTACCTCCAAGCATGTCTCGTGTTCATAACGTGTTTCACATATCCGTGTTACGTAAATATGTGAAGGATCCAAACCGCATTATTGAGTTAGAACCAGACGAGATAGCCGAAGATTTAACGTACGAGGAGGTACCTGTCAAGATCTTGGATAGGAAGGAGCATGTCCTACGCTCGAAAATTATACCTCAAGTTAAAGTTTTGTGGAGAAACCATGCAATTGAGGAAATGACCTGGGAGTTGGAATCGGAAATGAAAGCGAGGTATCCTCACCTTTTCGACATACCAGGTACGTACGTCAATTTCGAGGACGAAATTTCATAAGGAGGAAAGGTTGTAAGACCCCAACTTTTATGAATAAAGATTTAGTTTTCTTTATATATTATTTCGAAATAGTAAGGTGTTGATTTGATAAATATGAAAGTTATGGGTGAAATGTGCAAATATTTTTAAAATGCGCAAGTGGTTATAAAATATTCTTGTTGTCGGGGAATATTCGTTTGGTCGTGGAATATTCTTGTTGTCGGGGAATATTCGTACGACGGCGCAGCTATTTGTGGGCCCCCACAACGGAATAACTGTCGGATATAGAAAGCGACAGAAATAACTTTTTTACAAGATAACGACGTAGTTGTTACCGTTAGTACTGTTGAAATACCCGGTGGTTAAAATACAGTGATACACGGTGTTGCATAGTAGCACACGGTATTGCACAGTATTTCGAATTATTGAGTCTTACGTGAGAAGCCATTACTCAATTATTGTTACAGTAATTACTGTTCAATATTTTATATTATTGACTCAATAATTGCTACGTTGATATTTTATATTATTGACTCAATAATTGTTACATTGATATTTTATTGACTCAATAATTGCTACGTTGCTATTTTATATGATTGATTCAATAATGGCTACAGTTGATATTTTGTAGTATTGATTCAATAATTGTCGTTGCACAGTATTTCACGTTATCAACTCAATAATTCATATTATTTGAATAATATTATTAGATAGCATTATTGACAATGTCTAAGGAAGTTCTGTCTAGGAGGGGTTATTTAATTGCGCGCCAGTAAGGAGAAGTCCTTATCGGAAGGCCCCCTCTTTCCTGGGAACGACCTGGTTGTTAATATTGTAGTTCTATAATATTATTTGTGAATAATTAATTATTGATTTATATGATAAGAAAATATTTATTTTGTGGATATTAAAGAAGGAATTGGCGCTGGTGAGTTTTTATCAATATTTTGGTGTGAGAAATCATCTGTTTATGGATTTCGGATCATTTATGTTCGGAATTTGGAAAAACTTCCTTCTGCAAAGTTGTAGAGAATTAAATTTTCTATGGAAGGACATAGAATTTGTATTTTTCTAACAAAGAGGCTATTTGTTATGAATTATTGAAGTTTCAAAAAATAAATATATATTTTAATGGGTGGGCCCCACTTTTGTTGAAAATTCAAATTTTTGAAAAGCCGCCAGGCGGCGGAATTTTTTTTGAAAATAATAATATTTTATTATTTTAGTCTCATTTGGCATCCTAAGCTTTTCCTATAAATAGGGTGCTTAGGTTAGAATTGAAAATCACACCAGAATCAGAAGTTTTCTCTCTCTATAATATCGAGCGTATTTTTGTGAGTATTTCTATACTTTGAGTATTAGTATTCAGTGCAAGTTTCATTCAGTATTATATCCGATATTCCAGTCAGAGGTACTATCTTTTTGAGGTAAGGGATGTTATTTTCTTTCGTAAATGATGTTATTCTTTTCAATATCATTATACAGAAATATTGTCATGGATTTTATGTTGAAATTCTTACTTTTTCCGCCGGGGTTACTATTCACGTATACGGCACTATTCACAAAAAAATTAAATTTTCTTCTATTTGTCCAAATTGCTTGTTAAGGGTACTATCTTTGATTATATCCAAGTTTTGAGCTCTATTCTTGAATTTTGCTCCATAATTAATTATTACGAGGTATTTTTGAATTGGATATACTAAAATACGAATCCTTAGTCTTTGTCTTTTATCTCACTGGATTCGTTTTTTTTTAAATATTTTTCATCATTCTCAGTCCTAAAAGGTGATATAACTGAATATCTTTGGCCTGTAGAGCAAAGATGAATGATTACCTGATGAATATCTTTGGCCTGTAGTGCAAAGATGACAGGTGTTGAGATGAATATGACCACTGATGATACAAATGAATATCTTTGGCCTGTAGTGCAAAGATGAATATTTGATTCGAGATGTATATTGATTGATGTTACAGGGATAAAATATTGATGATGGACTTTTAAATCATAGAAGATAGTAGACTTGATTCTCTGCTTAACTCTTCTAATGAATTGTTATTTTCGCTGCGAATACTGATCTAAGATTGGTTGTCCATTATATTTTATCTGATTTATTGAAAGCTAACGATAATTTATTTTCCATTATCTTAGTCATAATATTCTTTACTGAGCTAGTTGAGCTCACCCTTTTCATCTGTTGTCCTCTTCAGGAAATGAGAATGTTGCGGGAACTAGTCGGGGGACAGAGTGATGGTCCGAGTTAGAGCAGTAGTAGTCCTCATTATTTCTGATAAATAGTGTGATAATAATTGTAATGAGGACTTAGTTTGAATCTTAATATTTTTTACATATTTGTATTGACACTCACAGTTGTGTGGTCGTATTTTGCACGACCGTATGATATAAAGTTTGTTTTTGAATTCTGTACCATGTATTTGGCAGCTCAGAATGGGTTGGGTTGAATAGACCTATTCTGGGGGGCGTCACAGTTGGTATCAGAGCTTAGGGATATGATCTCTGGCGGAGATCGGGGAATAGAACTAGGAAGGGAGAGACGAGTAAATCCTTCGCTAGTGTGTCCTACCTAAGCTTATGTGGTATTTAATTGGTCAGTCGGAGCATAGGGTTAATATGTGATATGTTATTTGTTTAATTAACCCTTGTTTTATGGCAGTATTTGAGAATGGCAGCTGAGAATGTTAACAACGAAGTGAATGAGACCGTGGAGACACCTTTAATCGTTAACCAGGAGAACGTGCAACAAGAAGGCAATGTTCATCCTGAAAATAACGCTGGTCAGACGATAAACGATGAGATGTTTAGAAGTTTTCTGCAGTTCATGCAAAATCAGACGAGGGAGACTTGTGTGCAACATACAGGTGGAGATAATAACAACACACGAATTGTCACTGCCAAGCAGTTCAAAGAATTGGGACCACCAGAGTTTCTGGGAAAGCCAGATCCGATCAAGGCGGAGAGGTGGATTAAACAAATTACCAAGATATTTGATGTCTTGGGATGTACAGAGGAACATAAGGTTCCATTCGCCACGTTTATGTTCTGTGGAGAGGCAGATTACTGGTGGGAATCCGTGAAGCGTACCCAGCCTGCCGCACTTAAGATGTCTTGGAAAGCGTTCCAGAAACTGTTCAATGACAAGTACTTTCCTGAAAGTATTCGTCAGATGAAGGAAGTAGAATTTATTAGACTTGAACAAAATAACATGACGGTGTCCCAGTACGAGGCTAAGTTCGCGGAGCTGTCCAGGTTTGCACCTCATTTGGTGGAGAATGAGGAACGTATGACGCGGATGTTTCTAAGAGGTTTGAAACCCGAAATACGTCAATACCTCATTTCTCATAAATTTTCTTTATATTCGGATGTAGTAAACAGGGCCCAGTTATTAGAACGAGATAATGATTATGTTCAACCGAGGGACCACAACCAAGGTCGTACCGGTGGCAGCAGTCATCGGAGCAATGACAACCAGCGAGGAGGAAAGTATAACAGAAGTGGTAACCACTCCAGTGGTTATCGTGGCCATGATAGTAGAAGAAGCGAATCGGGGGGAGATTTCAAAAAGAGAAGGTACAATAATGAGAACGTGAAGACGTCGACATCAGCACCAGCATCAACTGTTTCGAGGGGAGGAGAACGACCACAGGTCGTATGCTTTAAATGCGGGAAAGAGGGACATATCAGCCCAAACTGCCCACAACAATTCAAAGGATGCTATAAATGTGGAAAAGAAGGACATATAGCTCGAGATTGTCCTGTTACGAAACCAAGTTCAGCGGGGGTGGTTATTCCAAAGGCGGTTGCAGACAAGTCAAAGTCGGTGATTCCTGGAAGAGCGTTTGTCGTGACAGCCCAAAACGCGAAGAATCCACACGAGGTAATTATGGGTAAGCTGATCATAAACTCTTGCGAAGTTTATACCTTGTTAGATACCGGTGCTACCCATTCCTTTATTTCACCTGCTTGTGCTCAACGTTTGAACTTGACTTCTGATAAATTAGACTTTGACTTATTTGTTGAAACTTCGTTAGGAGAAACCTTTGTTACATCTACAGTTTACAAATCTTGCTTGATTCAGATTGGTACCCTTACCTTACCTGTTGATCTTATATCTTTGAAAATACTTGCATTTGACGTGATTTTAGGAATTTACTGGTTAACCACTTACCATGCCAGAATTGATTGTTTTCGTAAGGTTGTTAGTTTTCATATTCCTAATCAACCTGTTGTACGAATTCAAACCACTAAACCACTAAAATCAGTCAATATCATTTCAAATCCCAAGGCTATTCGTTTATTGAAAAACGGATGTCAAGCTTTCTTAGCTCATGTCACTGATCTAAACCAGAATACATCAGATTTGAATAATATTTCCGTTGTTAATGAGTTTCCTGATGTATTTCCCGAAGAACTTTCCGGTCTACCCCCAGAACGTGAAGTTGAATTCTTTATTGACCTTGAGCCCGGTATAAAGCCCATTTCTAAAATCCCATATTGAATGGCTCCTATTGAACTTCAGGAGTTAAAGATTCAATTACAAGAATTGTTAGACATCGATTTTATTCGTCCTAGTACGTCTCCTTGGGGTACTCCTGTTTTATTCGTAAAGAAGAAAGACGGGAGTATGCGACTTTGTATTGACTATCGGGAGTTGAACCATGTCACCATCAAAAATAGGTATCCATTACATCATAATGATGACCTGTTCGACCAGTTGCAAGGAGCGCAATTCTTTTCGGAATTTGAAAAAACTTCCTTCTGCAAAGTTGTAGAGAATTAAATTTCCTATGGAAGAACATAGAATTTGTATTTTTCTGACAAAGAGGCTATTTGTTATGAATTATTGAAGTTTCGGAAAATAAATATATATTTTAATGGGTGGGCCCCACTTTTGTTGAAAATTCAAATTTTTGAAAAGCCGCCAGGCGGCGGAATTTTTTTTGAAAATAATAATATTTTATTATTTTAGTCTCCTTTGGCATCCTAAGCTTTTCCTATAAATAGGGTGCTTAGGTTAGAATTGAAAATCACACCAGAATCAGAAGTTTTCTCTCTCTATAATATCGAGCGTATTTTTGTGAGTATTTTTATACTTTGAGTATTAGTATTCAGTGCAAGTTTCATTCAGTATTATATCCGATATTCCAGTCAGAGGTATTATCTTTTTGAGGTAAGGGATGTTATTTTCTTTCGTAAATGATGTTATTCTTTTCAATATCATTATACAGAAATATTGTCATGGATTTTATGTTGAAATTCTTACTTTTTCCGTCAGGGTTACTATTCACGTATACGGCACTATTCACAAAAAAATTAAATTTTCTTCTATTTGTCCAAATTGCTTGTTAAGGTTACTATCTTTGATTATATCCAAGTTTTGAGCTCTATTCTTGAATTTTGCTCCATAATTGATTATTACGAGGTATTTTTGAATTGGATATACTAAAATACGAATCCTTAGTCTTTGTCTTTTATCTCACTGGATTCGTTTTTTTTTAAATATTTTTCATCATTCTCAGTCCTAAAAGGTGATGTAACTGAATATCTTTGGCCTGTAGAGCAAAGATGAATGATTACTTGATAAATATCTTTGGCCTGTAAAGCAAGGATGAATGATTACCTGATGAATATCTTTGGCCTGTAGTGCAAATATGACAGGTGTTGAGATGAATATGACCACTGATGATACAAATGAATATCTTTGGCCTGTAGTGCAAAGATGAATATTTGATTCGAGATGTATATTGATTGATGTTACAGGGATAAAATATTGATGATGGACTTTTAAATCATAGAAGATAGTAGACTTGATTCTCTGCTTAACTCTTCTAAGGAATTGTTATTTTCGCTACGAATACTGATCTAAGATTGGTTGTCCATTATATTTTATCTGATTTATTGAAGGCTAACGATAATTTATTTTCCATTATCTTAGTCATAATATTCTTTACTGAGCTAGTTGAGCTCACCCTTTTCATCTGTTGTCCTCTTCAGAAAATGAGAATGTTGCGGGAACTAGTCGGGGGACAGAGTGATGGTCAGAGTTAGAGCAGTAGTAGTCCTCACTATTTCTGATAAATAGTGTGATAATAATTGTAATGAGGACTTAGTTTGAATCTTAATATTTTCTACATATTTGTATTGACACTCACAGTTGTGTGGTCGTATTTTGCACGACCGTATGATATAAAGTTTGTTTTTGAATTTTGTACCATGTATTTGGCGGCTCAGAATGGGTTGGGTTGAATGGACCTATTCTAGGGGGCGTCACATTATTAATTAAAAAAAAACTAAAATTAAAAAACCGGTATATACCGGTTCGGTTCGATATATACCGGTCGACCAACACCCCTATCGAAACCTGTACCGAAAATAAAATTCGTATATATATACTGTATATTGACTAATTAAATATTTGTGCATATGGCAAGCTCCAATATCCTGGTACTGACACTTAGGGCTGTAAATGATAACCGAAAAATTCGTCTGCATCCGTGTTCGAAAAAAAATGGATAGTATTCGTATTCGAAAAAAAACGGATATATCCGTATTCGTTTTAAAGGTATCCGCAAATAAACGGATACGAATACGGATATAGGCATATTCGTATTCGTTTAACATCCGATCGTAAATATATCCGACGGATAGCGAATATCCGATCCATATCCGTATCCGAAATTCGTATCCAAATAACTTATATATTATATAATAAGCAAAATAATTTTTTTAAAGTGACATTCCTTATATAATAATTAGTTTTCACTATTATACGAAAATTCTTTTAATAATATATCATTTTACTTCTAAAAAGTAGGAAATAACACTTTTATTTTAATATTAATAAACTGAAATAAATTAATTTAAATATAGTTAATAGATTTTTACTATTATAAAGTTAAAATATCTAAAATGTATCATTTACCAAGAAAATTATATACTAGAAGAACAAAACTATAGTTATTAGCTTGTTATAAGTTTTTTACTTGCAATGTTGGAAGACGGGAACAATGAACAATATAATTTTATTGTTAAAATGTGTTAAGTCCGAATTAATTTAGAATTAATCTAGAAAGTGGTTGAATAATTAATTCACGTTTATGAATTTTCGGGTTAAGGGAGTATTTATCAGTTTCATTTGCCCAATTATTTAAAAATTAGAAGTCCAAATATTTAAAGCAAGTCCAAAGTAAATTTTGGATGAAGTTGGATTAACTAATTGTCAGTTGTCACATATACATTATAACTCGCGCTCTCCATAAATATAATGGAATAAAATAAATTTTTTATAACTATGTAAATTGTTATCTATGTATCGAGGATAAATTATAAATAAAAGTTCCTATAAACATATTATTAAAATTTTAATCAAGTATTTGAGAAAAAATAATTAAATATTTAATGTAAACTTTTGAATCTAATTATAAATTATAAATATCCATACACACTATAATTTTGGACATCTAAACATTAATAAGTAGTATTGAAATTTAGGATTTTAAAAATGATGAAAACTTATTTGAATTATAATTAAGAACATTGATTATTGTATTTAAATATTTATTAAAAATAAATAAATTAACATTCATTCATTAATAAATTATATTTTAAAACACATTATTTTTTTATTCTAGTTATAGTTAGGACTATAAATGGTAACCGGAAAATTCGTATTCGTCCACATCCGTATTCGAAAAAAAACGGATATTATTCGTATTCGAAAAAAGCGGATATTATCCCTATTCGGTTTAAAGGTATCCGCAAATAAACGGATACGGATACTACTGTATCCGAATCCGTATATATCCGTTTACACCCCTACTGACACTCGTTATCTTTGCCATTGTTCTGTCTCCTGCGTTGGTGCCATGCCAAGCTGCTCGCTTCCGGGTTCCACGTTAATTTTTTTTTTCTTGTATTCGACTAAAATTTAACATTTTTGCCTTCGGCAAGAATGGATCCAAGACCTCATGTACTCAAAGTCTTATGAGTAATTTTTTACTATTGAGTAACGAGGGGCTCAGTTCCAGGTTAAAATTTAAATTATGTTATATTTTATACTCCACTTTTATGTATATATATATATTGTTTCGTTCTTTAATTTTTTTTTATGGTTTTCATGCAGAACCTGGTAACGGGCTTATGTGCATTGATTGTATGTGCTGCGAACCAGCGCCATCACGCAAGTGTGCTTGTTGCGTTTGTCCTTGACATCCAAGCGGCCATCCACTTGTTTAGTTTTAGCCATTTCATACCTAGCTTGCTAGCTACTTGATATATTTGAAACATTTTCGGGAGATACTAATTAATTAATTGATGATAATATAATTAAAATAAACAAATTTAATTAGGAGCGTTAATTATATATAATGTACTTCATCCGCTTCAAATTATAATTAAGATCATTATTGATTTGAAAATCCATTTGAAATATTAGAATATTTATTATTGTATTGACTAAATATAAATGAATCTGTATCAATTTTAAGTTTTAATATGTCTCAAATTGACTTCAAAAAGTCAATAATAATTTTAAATTTTGGAAAGAAATGAGCGTAATTGTTTTGCTTATGTAATGTAATTATTGGTTGTGATTTATTTCTCAGAGGAAAATAACAATAAAAGATTGATTTGGCTTATTAATTTTTTTATCATATATACAATAACTGGGATGAGTCCTTAATTTTATATTTTGTAACAAAAACATGTTAATTTAAGTGCAAGTAAACATGATGATATGATCTATAAATTAATATAATACATGAGCGATTAATGTGTTTATTCGCAATATACATTTAAATGAATAAGACTATTTTATTTATAATTAAAAAATTGACAATTGAGACTCTTTTTATAAAATTAATTAAGGGAGTTGAAATGTTGAATAGTAATGTCACACGCAAAATGATGTGTGGCAAACTACAACGAATTAATATAAGGTGAGCGCACATGAATAATATTAATGTTATATAGGAGTACGTACGTACGAACGTACATGATTATAGGCAAAATAAAGAGCACAATCAGCTGTAAATTTTTTATTTTTTTATTTTTTTGCTAGTTTTAATTGAAATCTTAATATTTCTACCTTGGGCAGGAATGAATTCCAATTGAAGTATTATTGTTTCATTTACAATTCACATCAATTCTCATCAAACTGACCTAATAAGCATGTTAGACCACCTTCTTATCTAAAAGGTTAACCTATTAAATTGAGGGTTCACCATACTTATTAACCCATCTACACTCTTGAATTTATCCGATATGGGATTCATGTGAACTATCCCAACAATCTCCACCTTTCAGTTGAATACCCATCACAAGTATATACTAGAGTATTCACCATTAAGCACACTTTGTTTGAATCATTTAAGAGCTCCCTCGTTCGACTCTAACTACTCCACAATCACACCTTCTTTGAATCTTTTCAAGAGCTCCCCCGTTCGACTCTAACTACTCCACCACGCCTAAGAGGCACACACGTGGGACCCAAATAATTTTTTCAGAGTCATCTCCCCGGGCCCGCTCCACCCGACTCAAACTTTTGTGCTCCACCTTGATTCAACTCTATTTTTCTCACCTTGTGATATTTTGGGCTCATCGAACCATGAGCTCTGAGACCAATTTATTAGAATTATTGGATCAGACACACGCACACAATTATAGAGAATAACACAAGCAGATTTACGTGGTTTCACAATTTGGGTACGTCCACGGGAGAGGCGTTCCTTTTCTTATTGAGAGTGAATTCGTTACATAGAGTTATACAATAGGCAATATTTTAATAGTCAACAATCCTATTCCAACTCTATTTCATATTATGGCCTAATGTCTCCCTAATACCCCCGACTAATATCCAAGTCGTAACAAGAAAACAGCTTCAGCCGCGCCTCTCCTCTTCCAGTTCGCGCCTCCCCGCCCTAGCGGGGAAATATGCTTGCCGAACCCCGCCCCAGCGGGTTAAGACATTGTCTGGCAATTCCTCCTCCCGCCCATGCGAGTGATTTACCCTTACGAGCCCCGCCCCAGCGGGTTATAAGTCACACACGAGTCCAACAAACTCCACCTTGACGAATAACCTCGCTCATTCAGAAGTTCAACCACTTGTTCCACTCAAACCCGGGGCGGTATTTCCTCTTTCTAACATTCGGAGATATTAACCAAGTCCAAACAATGCTTGAACTTATCTGCAGTCACAGTCTTAGTCAACATATCAGCTGTATTTTCAGAAGTGTGCACCTTTTCCAATATCACATCACCCATAGCAATTAATTCTCTGACCTTGTGATACCTTACATTAATATGCTTGGTCCTCGCGTGATATACCTGATGCTTTGCCAAGTAAATGGCACTCTGACTATCGCAATACAACTGTACTCCACCTTGATCTATGCCCAGCTCCTGCCAGAAAACCTTTTAGCCATAATGTGACGCCCCCAGAATAGGTCCATTCAACCCAACCCATTCTGAGTCGCCAAATACATGGTACAGAATTCAAATACAAACTTTATATCATACGGTGGTGCAAAATACGACCACACAACTGTGAGTCTCAATACAAATATGTAGAAAATATTAAGATTCAAACTAAGTCCTCATTACAATTATTATCACACTATTTATCAGAAATAGTGAGGACTACTACTGCTCTAACTCGGACCATCACTCTGTCCCCCGACTAGTTCCCGCAACATTCTCATTTTCTGAAGAGGACAACAGATGAAAAGGGTGAGCTCAACTAGCTCAGTAAAGAATATTATGACTAAGATAATGGAAAATAAATTATCGTTAGCCTTCAACAAATCAGATAAAATATAATGGACAACCAACTTTAGATCAATATTCGCAGCGAAAATAACAAATCATTAGAAGAGTTAAGCAGAGAATCAAGTCTACTATCTTCTATGATTTAAAAGTCCATCATCAATATTTTATCCCTGTAACATCAATCAATATACATCTCGAATCAAATATTCATCTTTGCACTATAGGCCAAAGATATTCATTTGTATCATCAGTGGTCATATTCATCTCAACACCTGTCATATTTGCACTACAGGCCAAAGATATTCATCAGGTAATCATTCATCTTTGCTCTACAGGCCAAAGATATTCATCAAGTAATCATTCATCTTTGCTCTACAGGCCAAAGATATTCAGTTACATCACCTTTTAGGACTGAGAATGATGAAAAATATTTAAAAAAAACGAATTCAGTGAGATAAAAGACAAAGACTAAGGATTCGTATTTTAGTATATCCAATTCAAAAATACCTCGTAATAATCAATTATGGAGCAAAATTCAAGAATAGAGCTCAAAACTTGGATACAATCAAAGATAGTAATCTTAACAAGCAATTTGGACAAATAGAAGAAAATTTAATTTTCTGTGAATAGTGTCCGTATACGTGAATAGTGCCCGTATACGTGAATAGTAACCCTGACGAAAAAAGTAAGAATTTCAACATAAAATCCATGACAATATTTCTGTATAATGATATTGAAAAGAATAACATCATTTATGAAAGGAAAAAACATCCCTTACCTCAAAAAGATAGTACCTCTGACTGGAATATCGGATATAATATCGACGGAAGCTTGTACTGAATACTAATACTCAAAGTATTGAAATACTCACAAAAATACGCTCGATATTATAGAGAGAGAAAACTTCTGATTCTGGTGTGATTTTTAATTCTAACCTAAGCACCCTATTTATATGAAAAGCTTAGGATGCCAAAGGAGACTAAAATAATAAAATAATATTATTATTTTTAAAATTCTCCAGCCGCCGGCTGCTACCAAAAAAATCAGATTTCAACAAAAGTGGGGCCCACCCATTAAATAATATATATATTTTCCGAAACTTCAATAATTCATAACAAATAGCCCCTTAGTCAGAAAAATACAAATTCTATGTCCTTCCATAGGAAATTTAATTCTCTACAACTTTGCAGAAGAAAGTTTTTCCAAATTCCAAACATAAATTATCCGAAATCCATAAATAGATGATTTCTCACACCAAAATATTGATAAAAACTCATCAGCGCCAATTCCTTCTTTAATATCCACAAAATAAATATTTTCTTATCATATAAATCAATAATTAATTATTCACAAATAATATTATAGAACTACACTATTAACAACCAGGTCGTTCCCAGGACAGAGGGGGCCTTCCGATAAGGACTTCTCCTTACTGGCGCGCAATTAAATAACCCCTCCTAGACAGAACTTCCTTAGACATTGTCAATAATGCTATCTAATAATATTATTCAAATAATATGAATTATTGAGTTGATAACGTGAAATACTGTGCAACGACAATTATTGAATCAATACTACAAAATATCAACTGTAGCCATTATTGAATCAATCATATAAAAATAGCAACGTAGCAATTATTGAGTCAATAAAATATCAATGCAGTAATTATTGAGTCAATAATATAAAATATCAACGTAACAATTATTGAGTCAATAATATAAAATATTGAACAGTAATTACTGTAACAATAATTGAGTAATGGCTTCTCACGAAAGACTCAATAATTCGAAATACTGTGCAATACCGTGTGCTACTATGCAACACCGTGTATCACTGTATTTTAACCACCGGGTATTTCCACAGTACTAACGGTAACAACCACGCCGTTATTTTGTAAAAAGTTATTTCTGTCGCTTTCTATATCCGACAGTTATTCCGTTGTGGGGGCCCACAAATAGCTGCGCCGTCGTACGAATATTCCCCGACAACAAGAATATTCCACGACCAAACGAATATTCCCCGACAACAAGAATATTTTATAACCACTTGCTCATTTTAAAAATGTTTGCACATTTCACCCATAACTTTTCATATTTATCAAAACAACACCTTACTATTTCGAAATAATATATAAAGAAAACTAAATCTTTATTCATAAAAGTTGGGGTCTTACACATAATGCTTCTTTCCCAGTCTCAGCCAAAGTCATGTACTCAGACTTAGTAGTCGATAGAACTACTAGAGATTGTATCATGGATCTCCAACAAATCGGTCCACCTGCTAAAGTGAACATGTACCCTGTTGTAGACCTCAAGTCATCAAACCTTCCAGCGTAATTCGCATCCACATACCCAACCACTAATATCCGATCTTGCCTTGAAAATATAATTCCATGATTGCAGTACCTTTCAGATATCTGAATATTCATTTTACCGCTTTTCAGTATTCTCTACCTGGATTTCCCATGAATTTACTCACTGTGCTGACTGCATGTGCCAAATTCGGTCTTGTACATATCATCGCATACATCAAACAACCAACTGCACACGCGTAAGGCACCTTTGAAATATCCTGAATTTCTTCAGCCTTTTTCGGACACTGTGCTGTAGATAACCTGAAGTGACTCGCCAATAAAGTGCTGACCTGTTTAGCTTTAGCCATACTAAACCTCTCCAACACTTTCCTCACATAGGTCTTTTGGGACAACCACAGTTTCCCCGCTGACCTATTCCTACGAATCTCCATTCCAAGTATCTTCTTCGCAGCACTTAAATCCTTCATGTCAAACTCCTTTCCCAACAAGGCTTTCAACCTGTTGATTTCACCCATACTTTTCACAGCAATAAGCATATCATCCACATAAAGTAACAGAAAAATATGAGAATAATCCTCAAGACTCTTAACATAAACGCAACAATCATACTCACACCTTGTGAACCCAATCCGGATCATAAATGAATCAAACTTCTTATACCATTGTCTTGAAGACTGCTTCAACCCATATAAAAATTTCTTCAACCTGCAAAACATGTGCTCAGTCTCCGGCTACTTGAACCCTTCAGGCTGCTCCATGTATATAACCTCCTCCAAATCACCATGGAGAAAGGCTGTCTTCACATTGAGCTGCTCTAACTCTAGATCATAGCATGCCACCAATGCCAATATAATCCTGATTGAAGTATGCCTCACTACCGAAGAAAACACTTCATCGTAGTTAATCTCCTTTCTCTGTGAGTACCCCTTTGCTACTAACCGAGCCTTGAACCTTTTCTTTTCCTTTTCTGATACAGCTTCCTTTTTCTTGTATACCCACTTGCACCCCACTGGTTTCATCCCTTAGGTAATTCTTTCAATTCCCAAGTCTTGTTCTTATTCAAAGATTCCATCTCTTCCACCATGGCTTCCATCCATCTGTCCCTTTCAGGACTAGTAATTGCATCCTGAAAAGTAGACGGATCCCCACTAGTGGTAGAGAGTGCATATGCAACCATATCATCAAACCTGTACCTCTCCGGTGGTCTGATAGTGCATCTGGGTCTCCTTGCGGCTATGCTCTCCTGCTGTTGCTGGTCAACCTGTTCTTCTAACGGTGGATAGCTAGTGTCAGAACTTTCCAGCTCAACCTGTATGTCCTGCTGGTGTCTGCTGGTGTCTTCCCCAGCTGCGTTTTTCTGAACTTCTTGATGTGCCTTAACCATAGAAGCTTAGTCAAAAATCACATCCCTACTGATCACCACCTTCTTTGCTTTCGGATCCCAAAGCTTGTATCATTTCACACCTTTCTTATACCCAAGAAAGATACACTGTTTGGACTTCGGATCAAGCTTAGATCTTTCATCATCGGGAACATGTACGTAGGTTGGACATCCAAAAATCTTCATACCAGAATAATCTACCTCTTGTCTGTCCACACCTCCTATGCTACCATATTATCCAGAGCAGTACTCGGCGACCTGTTTATGATGTAAACTACCATACTCACTGCCTCTGCCCAGAAATCCTTTAAAAGTCCTACATTCAACCTGATGCACCGTGCCCTCTCTGCCATAGTTTTGTTCATCCTTTCTGCCACCCCATTCTGTTGTGGTGTCTTTCTTAAAGTCCAGTGCCTCTGTATCCCATGTTCTTCACAAAACTTCACAAACGGCTCATACTTGTACTCCGTTCCATTGTCTGATCTGAGACATTTTAATTTCTTCTCTGTTTGATTTTTCACTTTAGCTTTCCACACCTTGAATTTCTCAAAAACTTCAGACTTGTGTCGCATGAAATACACCTAAACCTTCCTCGAATAATCATCGACAAAAGTCAAGAAATACAGTGATCCTGCTTTTGAAGTTACCCTCACTGGTCCCCAAACATCAATATGAACATAATCAAGTGTCCCTTTAGTTTTATTCGTCGCACGCTTAAACGACACCTTACACTGTTTTCTCAGAACACAAAACTTGCAGAAATCAAGCTTGCACGATTTTACCCCTTTCAACAGATTTCTTCTGTGTAATTCCAGCATCCCACGTTCCCCCATATGCCCCAACCGCATATGCCATAACTAAGTATCATCAGCTGTAGTAGCTGCAGCTCCACCTACAATTGTACTCCCTATCAAACGATAAATATTTCCATTAACCTTCGAACCCTTCATAATCACCAGCACACCCTTTGTCACTCTCATGACTGCACCACCTGTTTTACACTCACAGCCATTAGAGTCTAAGGTTCTCAATGAAACAAGATTCTTCCTTAATCCTGGTATATGCCTCACCTCAGACAAAGTTCTCACGACACCATCAAACATCTTGATCTTCACTGTGCCAATTCCAATGATATTGCACGAAGCATCGTTACCCATCAAAACGGTACCACATTCCACAGATTTGTATGTGCCAAACCACTCCCTGTTTGGTGACATGTGAAATGAACATGCTGAATCCAGAATCCAAGAATCTGCCACGTCTGTGTTTGTTGAAACTGACAACATATCCCCATCTTCCGATGACTCTTCCACAACGTTTGCCGATTTTGTCGATTCTGCCTTCTTTCCAGTCTTCGTTCCATCATCCTTATTCATCGGACAGTCTCTTTTGAAGTGACCTGTCACGTGACACTTATAACATTTATACTCCCTGTGCCTAGGAGTCTTCCCTCTAGATTTAGATTTCCCATGCGTTCCAGATTTTTCCCTTTCCGATTTTTTGCCACGTTGCTCTCCCCCTTTTACCATCAGCCCTTCACCCGAAACACCCTCGGTCTGAAGTCTTCGCTTATTAAACATCAGAAGAGCGGATGTGACTTCTTCCAATTTCAGAGTCTCTTTTCCCCATAGCAGAGTTGTAACAAGATTCTCCATGGAACCCGGCAAGGAACATAATAACATCAACGCTTGGTCTTTCTCTTCAAACTTACCTCAATCCTAATTAAATCACTGATAATTTGATTGAACGTGTGAATATGTTGAATGAATTCTGAACCTTCACTCATCTTTAACCCAAACAACTTCTGCTTCAGAAACAGCTTGTTTGTCATAGACTTAGACATATACCTGGATTCCAGTTTACTCCATACTCCCGATAGCGATTCATCACCGATCACGTGATACATAACCTCGTCTGCAAGACACAGACGAATTGTACTCACCGCCTTCGCTTCGAGTTCCTCCCAGTTTTCCAATGACATAGCTTCTGGTTTCTTTTTCAACGTCTTCACCAATCCCTACTTCATCAAACTTCATCACGTCGAACTTTGAAACGGACGAACTTGATGCCATCGTTCTTCGTGTTCAATCCAAAACGAATCTAACAGATCTAACCTAGCTCTGATACCATTTGAAGTGTTATTGTTCCATCCACAACCCACATCAATTTTTAGCAGACTGGCCCAATAAGCATGTTGGACCACCTCCTTATCTAAAAAGTTAACCTATTAGATTGAGGCTCTACCATACTTATTAACCCATCTACACTCTTAAATTTATCCGATATGGGATTCATGTGAACTATCCCAACACCAATATCTCTTGCACCCAAAGCCTTTTGAACAGTGATTGTAAAAATTAAGAACTACAATTAATTTTGTTTAAAATAAGATTACTTGAACAACTCCATAATTAACTAGTTTCCCCTTAATTGTCTTCTTCAAAGCTCAAGTAAGACTTGACCAATTAAATTCGAATGGAGTATTAACTTTCATATTCGGTATTTGTATCATTTTAAAGGGGCTCACAGTGACCGCTCATGCATGCATATTAATTGCATGCAATGTAATGACATTCTATAGTAGTAGTAGTACTATATGCATGGAAATATGGAATTCATTGTTCTGATCAGCTGATTTTTTTTTACTTTCCGGTCTAGACAAAAATTAAAATAGCACAGAATTCAGTACTAGAAATCAATTCTGGAAAATTGTACTACTCCATATAGGTGGTCCTGGCGGCTCCATTAATCCCATATAGAACAAATACCAACCTTTAGTTTGTTTGTTTTTTTGCAAACTAAACTAGCAAAACTGAGCTGGTGTAGGATTCATCGAATACGCCATTGGGGAAAGAAGATCAAACTAATTAGCGTTAGAGATGTACTTATTTGAATTGACTTGGGTACATGCCTTTCTTCGCAAATTAATTAGCAATGCAAGTAGGAATGATGTACGTACGTATTTTGGTGTCATATTTGTCACTGAATATAATAAATTGCTAATTACGATTACAAATTACAAAATATTATGTCATTTTGTATTACCTATTTAAAATAAATAATAAAAAAAAAACTCAGAGAATAGAAACTGACTAGCTTTGATATGTGTGTGTGTGTGTGTGTGACACGTCATATATATCCTTTGTTATGTTTTAGTGTAGAATGAACAATTTATTACTTGTTATACCAACCAACCTGCATCAAAGTCGATATATCCTAAAGTAAACACTTCAATCCTCCTTAAAATTAATTAAATGGACGGGGGAGCATGAGAGATCTAGTCATCAATTGACTATCCTATCCTCGAGTTCATATGATTCAACTACTCTGGCCAGTGGCTAGTGGCTAGGGCTAGGCTGGCGTCATCATCACCCTAACCCCAATAGCTTAAGGGCCTTAACTATTCTCATCATCGCGTATGTCAAAAAATTAGAGATAATTACAATTTAAATTGAAGGTTTGTAATTAAAGATTTTATATTTTTCTATAGACCACTAATTAATATCGGCCAACAATTTAGTAGTGATTGGTGTGCCTTAAAATAAATTTTAACAAACACATAAATTAACGACAAAATTAAAGACGTAAAAACTTCAAATCAAAAAGAATCATACATGCACGAGCTAGAGACGTACAGAATATTATTATTAATATTTTTTATTATTATTATGATATCAAAATGTAAAAAATAGACATTGAAAGTCTCTTTTTGAAACAAGTTAAGAAATACTACTATATATGAACACAAATAGAGTTCAAATTGTTTTTCCCTTTTCAAACCACAAAGTCGCAAGTTTTGAAAAGGGTGAAAGTCCAATTAAAAATCCAATTAGGCACGTACATGAATGGTGTAGTCAAGCACAAGAAAATAGAAATTAATTCAAGCAAAGCCGCATGCATGTGGTTTTGTGTATAAGCACCATAATTTTCTGGACCCAAATACCCTTATCGGAAGCACCTATATAAACATGCGTGCTCGATCGATCGAGTAGACTCAACCAAACCATAATAATTTTCTATATTAGCCAAGAGACGTACATATATATATATATATATATATATATATATAGCAATCAAACAATGGCAAGATTGGGAGGTAGGTCCATTGTGCTCGCACTTTTCCTCCTCGCAATAGTTCTCTCCCCAGCAATACCATGTGAGGCAACTCGACTGCCTCAACGACGTGCGTGCGTAAATTAACTATAAATAAATAAATGCATTAATTAAATATAATTAGTCAGTTAATCAATTATTAATTAATTTTGATATATATATATATATATATATATATAGGAATTGTGTGTATATTCCCTTGAATTTGGTGCAAATGCAGAAATCAAAAAAATATACACACAATTTAAGAGAATATTCTCTTAAACTGTGTGCTTAGCATGTGCCCTTAGAGCACATGTTAAGAAGACCCATATATATATATATATATAGTAGTATAAATTAAGTTTTTTGATTTGTGTGTTTTAATTAATGAATGAATTAGTTGTTGATTTGAATTAAATATACTGCATGCCCATGCACATGCACTGAGCTACTTCAGAGACGTCCCCCCATATGTCCTGCTTGTGTGTGTTGTGCACCTCGGCCAGACCCATTCTCTTGCTGTCCTTGCTTTTGTGATCATAATCCGACCACTTCTCAGTCTCAGATTGATAATGCTTCACCATGACAGATCCAGATCCAGATCGATTATGAAGATGTTGCCGCTGCCGCTGCCGTCTTCCATCTCAACCTCAACCTCAACCTAAACGTAATATATATAATAAACTTATTTTACACCATTAAATAATTATGGACCTACCTGTGCATGTCATATATATTATTGGGTCTTAATTACTAGCTACTACTATTAGCGTGATATGTAATTACTCCACCTGATAAAAGTTTATTATCTAAACTTTTTTCTCTTATCTTTAATGTACGTACGAAATAAATATCAATAAAATCATAGTATATTGTGTGTTATTACCACTTTACTTTACTTACTCCTTTAGTTTCCAATTTTCCATATCATATTACTCCCTTCTTTTAGCCTCCTGCAAAACTTCCAAACGTGGTTAAAAATTATAAAATTATTATTGACTTTTTAAAGTTAATTTAAGATATTTTTAAGCTCAAAATTAATTGAGATGATTTAATAAAAACTATGAAAAAATAAATATTACAATGGGTAATATTTTTTAGATAATTTACGCTTTTTATAATTATATTAATTAAAATTAAAGAAATTCATGTCAATTTTTAATTTTAAAATATACTTCAAAAACTCAATAATGATCATATATTTTGAAACGGGATATAGAGTAATCAAGTCAAACTGAACTCTCTAATTTGGAAATTAAATAGTCAATTCTGGTGAGAGGCTTTTTTAACATTTATATGTGAACCTTTAATCTGTTCCAATTAATTCCATTTAATAGTAGTTAAAAAATGATTATGATAATCTCAGGAGCAGGTCTTATCGGCTTCATAAATTATAATTTTATCAAATTTCTATCCTTATTGTGCAATTGGGCCGGTAATTGGGCCCGTGATAAGTACCAACTCGCCCTCCATAAGGATCAAAGTTCAAAGTTTGCACCCTTGAATATTAATTAGACTGCAATCCTTTCTCCAAATTAAAAGTCAATGGGAGATTTAGTCTAGTTGAAAAGAAAATCGTCATCTGGTTACACCAATCCCCAGACGAACTTGTTTGAATTAAAGTGGGCTTACATAAAATATTTCATTTTATCAGGGCCAAAGTATATCTTTAATAGGGAGGCGGGAGAACAATACCAGTCAACCTGGATCATGTATAACGAGGTAACACCCTAATTATAGTTATAGTCATTTCATATTTTCCCCTGATTTTTCCTTGTTAAAGCAAGTAACTTCACTTACCAAAAGTAATAAGTACTAATTACCGGGAAAATAAAAAAGAAAAGGGTAAATAAGTTCTACTTAAAAAGTTACCTTTAAAATGAAATACGCATGGCTGCAACCATAAAATAAAATGAAATGTATAGCAATGAATTTGTGGCCAAACCCAGTAAGTGTATGTTAAATCTTAGAGAAGATGGCGGGTCTAAATATGTGGTCTGGGCTCTTCACATGTACTTTAACAAGGACACATAAGTGGAATGGGCCGAGACTATATACAGGTTAAAACTATTGGGCCGTCACGGCAACATCAAGTATTGCACGGTCTCCACCTACTAATAAGTAATAACTGCTCCGGATAATAAATTCTCTTTTTTTTTCTCAAAATAAAAAATTAATTGTTTTTATATTATGTTACATTTTAGATAGATGTTGCTATCTATTAAAAATATGTGTAATTAGTAATTATCTCATGTGAAAACACTAATATTTTGCATAAGAAAAAAATCAATTCAAAAAAAGTAGTCTCATTCCCCAAGGGATTTGACATAATTGAACTTTTCTTTGTCCCAAGCCTTCTTGTAAGAAAAAAAAAGAATGGGATGAAGAGAGAATACATACTTTGTCGTGATTATCGAATTTTTTTTTGTTACAAACACATTAGTATTGTAAGACTCTAACTTTTATGAATAAAGATTTAATTTTTTTTATATATTATTTCGAAATAGTAAAGTGTTGATTTGATAAATGTGAAAAATTATGGATGAAATGTGCAAATATTTCAAAATGAGCAAGTGGTTATAAAATATTCATTGTTGTCGAGGAATATTCGTTTGGTCGTGAAATATTCTTGTTGTCGGAAAATATTCGTATGACAGCGCAGTTATTTGTGGGCCCCACAACGGAATAACTGTCGGATATAGAAAGCGACAGAAATAACCTTTTTATAAAATAACGGCGTAGGTGTTACCGTTAGTACTGTTGAAATATCCGGTAGTTAAACTACAGTAATACGCGGTGTTGCACAGTAGCACACGGTATTGCACAGTATTTTGAATTATTAATTCTTACGTAATAAGTCACTACTCAATTATTGTTACAGTAATTACTGTTCAATATTTTATATTATTGATTCAATAATTGCATGATATTTTATTGATTCAATAATTGCTACGTTGATATTTTATATCAATAATTGTTACGTTACTATTTTATATGATTGATTCAATAATTGCTACCGTTGATATTTTGTATTATTGATTCAATAATTGTCACTACATAGTATTTTACATTATCAACTCAATAATTCATATTATTTGAATAATATTATTAGATAGCATTATTGACAATGTCTAAGCAAGTTCTGTCTAGGAGGGGTTATTTAATTGCGCGCCAGTAAGGAGAAGTCCTTATCGGAAAGCCCCCCTTTCTTGGGAACGACCTGGTTGTCAATATTGTAGTTCTGTAATATTATTTGTGAATAATTAATTATTGATTTATATGATAAGAAAATATTGGATATAAAAGAAGGAATTAGTGCTGATATGTTTTTATCAGTATTTTGGTGTGGAAAATCATCCGTTTATGAAATTCGGATAATTTATGTTTGGAATTTGGAAAAACTTCCTTCTACAAAGTTGTAGAGAATTAAATTTCCTATAAAAAGGACATAGAATTTATATTTTTCTAACAAAAGAGCTATTTATTATGAATTATTGAAGGTTCGAAAATAAATATTTTTATTAAAAACATGGGTGGGCCCCACTTTTGTTTTTGTTTTTTGAAAAAATTCTGAGTATTGAAAGCAGCCAGAGAAAAAAAAAACGAGGCAGCTGGAATTTTTATTATTAAAAAGTCTACTTTGGCATCCTAAACTTTTTCTATAAATAGGGTGCTTAGATTAGAATTGAAAATCACACCAGAATCATAATTTTTCTCTCTCTATAATATCGAGCGTATTTTTATGAGTATTTAGATACTTTGAGTGTTGCTATTCAGTGCAAGTTTTCTTCGGTATTATATCCGATATTCTAGCCAGAAATACTATTCTTTTGAGGTAAGGGATGTTATTTTCTTTCGTAAATGATGTTATTCTTTTAAATATCATTATACCAAAATATTGGTATGAATTTTATTATGAAATTCTTACTTTTTCCATCGGAGTTACTATTCACGTATACGGCACTATTCACGGAAAAATTAAATTTTCTTCAATATGTCCAAGTTGCTTGTTAAAGTTCTTATCTTTGATTAGATCTAAGTTTTGAGCTTTATTCTTGAATTTTGCTCCACAAAGTATTATTATGGAGTATTCTTGAATTTGGATAAATTAGATTACGAATCCTTAATCTTTGTCTTTTATCTCACTGGATTCGTTCTTTAAAATATTTTTCATCATTCTCAGTCCTAAAAAGTGATATAACTGAATATCTTTGGCCTGTAGAGCAAAGATGAGTGATTACCTGATAAATATCTTTGGCCCGTAGTGCAAAGATGAACAGGTGTTGAGATGAACATGACCACTGGTGATACAAATGAATATCTTTGGCCTGTAGTGCAAAGATGAATATTTGATTCGAGATGTATATTGATTGATGTTACAGGGATAAAATATTGATGATGCACTTTTAAATCATAGAAGATAGTAGACTTCATTCTCTACTTAACTCTTCTAATGAATGGTTATTTTCGCTACGAATATTGATCTAAAATTTGTTGTCAATAATATTTTAGCTGAATTGTTGAAAACTAACGATAATTTATTTTCCATTATCTTAGTCATAATATTCTTTACTGGGCTAGTTAAGCTCACCCTTTTCATCTATTGTTCTCTTCAAGAAATAAGAATGTTGCGGGAACTAGTCGGGGGACAGAGTGATGGTCCGAGTTAGAGCAGTAGTAGTCCTCACTATTTCTGATAAATAGTGTGATAATAATTGTAATGAGGACTTAGTTTGAATGTTAATATTTTTTACATATTTGTATTGACACTCACAGTTGTGTGGTCGTATTTTGCACGACCGTGTAATATAAAAGTTTGTATTTGAATTCTGTACCATGTATTTAGCGACTCAGAATGGGTTGAGTTGACTGGACCTATTCTGGGGGCGTCACAAGTATACTAAAATAAAATTATAAAATAGTCATTGCTTAACATTCTATCCAAAAAAATAAACGGAAGTGCTAATTTGACTAACGATTAACCGGTGTTAATTATGTGGCAGGTGACGTAAATTAGTTTGTAAAATATTTTTTTGTTACATTCTCGTTATCGAAGTATTAAAAATATTACAAATTAATGGTTTGATATCCACAATAAAAATCCATAGTTAATACAATGACCAAAATGATGATGGAGGGATGGAGTATAGTAAGAAGTAATCATCAAGTTTGAGTTGACCATATGTAATCAAAATAGCTAAGTACCAAAATGAATACTCCCTGAGAGGAATTTCCCAGAAAGACCACCATCCATTTAATGTCGATCTAACCACTCTCATCTTCTTTTTCAGGTTATCAGGTGCATGACATACTCTACTGAAGCTCCATATTCATTTGCTCCAACATAAATTATCCAGAAAAAGAAGAGGTTAAGAAACTAAGATTAGGGGAGAATTCTTCATATGTAGACATGTACTAGTATTCAAGTGATCAATTGCCAATATTTCATATACATAGATGTCTGGGTTTCCTTCCATACATACATAATGTCGTTGCCAACTGGACGGCGAAATTTGCGGCCAGGAAAAATAAAGGAGGTCACATGCCAACTTCCCAAAGGTAGGAGGCATCATTGATTATACTTATATCTTCCCAACAAACTTGGTGGTTACATCATAATTGTTCTTCTCCCCCTATTACTACTCGTTACTGGTAGTAGTATAATTTTATTACGACTATACATAAGAATCATATAGAGGCTATCTATATATAGCTGTATGAGCATTACGTGTGATTTCAGAAACAGCTCTAGCTTTACTTACTTATATATTTCTACTACTTCTGTAATAGTAATATAATAGTAGTAATTAGATAAGGAATTAAAGTTGGCTATGGTATGGTGCATGTCACTTGTCTCTGCATTGCATTTTGGAGGCGTTCAATGCTATTGAACCACTTTCGATACTCACTCTACATTAATTAATTTTCATCAACTTAATACTACTGCTATTATTGTATTTCCCTTTCATTTGTCAACCTAGACTTCAATTCAATTGGGATCCATACATACATGCCTGGCGCCTGCTCAACTTTTTTTTCTTATAAAGAAGTAGTCTCTCTGCTCCAACCAAACCTCACTTAACTTGATGGGGAGTACTGTCTTCTTCTTCTTGATTTTGATCTTTTTTGCAGCATTCCATGTACTTGTCGATGCTCAAGACTCCCCAAGTACCACTCTTGTTCCAGCAATCATCACCTTTGGGGACTCGGCAGTGGATGTCGGGAATAATGACTATCTCCCTTATACCATCTTCAAGGCTAATTATCCACCCTACGGCAGGGATTTCGCCAGCCATCAAGCTACGGGAAGGTTCTGCAATGGCAAATTAGCCACTGATATAACTGGTAAGTCATAGGTTGATCATTGTTTACTACAATTTGATACTCTTTTATATTTATGCATCAAAAGTACATTTCTTCGCAGCTGATACTCTTGGGTTTACTACTTACCCACCGGCATATCTGAGCCCACAAGCATCCGGGAAGAATCTTCTTATTGGAGCCAACTTCGCTTCTGCTGCATCTGGCTATGATGAAAAAACAGCTTTTTTGAATGTAACATTTTATATAAATATATATATATATATATATATGAAGAAGAAGAAGAAGAAGAAGAAGAAGAAACAGCTCTCTTGTCAAAAGTGTTAATTTTGATGACTCTCGTTTGAATTGGTTGCAGCATGCTATTCCATTGTCACAACAGCTGGAGTATTACAAGGAATACCAAGCTAAAATAGCAGCAGTGGCAGGTAGTAGCAAAGCGGCATCCATCATCAAGGAAGCCTTGTATCTAGCAAGCTTTGGAAGTAGTGACTTCCTTCAGAACTACTATGTCAATCCTTACATCAACAAAATATACACTCCGGATCAATACGGTTCTTACCTCGTTGGTATATATCAAAGCTTCATTAAGGTACACGCTTGAAAATTCTACTAGTGTAATTAATTTTCCATTAGAATATGAAAACAGAGTTGATTATACAGGACTTGTATGGATTGGGAGCCAGGAGAATTGGGTTGACTTCTCTCCCACCGCTGGGATGTCTTCCTGCCGCTAGAACTTTGTTCGGATTCCACGAGAAAGGGTGTGTCTCTAGGATTAACACCGACGCCCAGGGATTCAATAAGAAGATCAAATCAGCTACAGCACAACTCCAGAAGCAATTTCCTGACCTTAAGATTGCGGTCTTCGACATTTTTAAGCCCCTCTATGACGTTGTCTCATCTCCCTCAACGAATGGTCAAGAATTCAGCTTTTAAGAAACTAATTTTGAATCGCGTGCATGCAAATTGTTTTCTGAATCTAAAATGTATCTTGTTTCTCTTCTTTTTTTTATTAGGTTTTGTGGAGGCAACCAGAGGTTGCTGTGGGACAGGGAGAATAGAGCTAACAACACTGTTGTGCAATCCAAAGTCGATAGGAACTTGCAGCAATGCGAGTCAGTATGTGTTTTGGGACAGTGTTCATCCTTCTGAGGCTGCTAACCAGATTCTTGCTGATTCATTGATCATCGAAGGCATCAACCTCATTAGCTGATGGATCCACCCCTTCTATATATATCTTCTTTATTTATACAATATACTACTGCTGCTGCTGCTGCTGCTGCTGTTGCGTCTTTCTTTCTTTGTATTTTTTATTGAGAGGATATGCAAATGATTTCTCATGTACTGTTGTTGCTAAATCTGTTGCCTTAATAAATAAAAGACCCCTTTACAAGACTCTAAAAGATAAGAGCTATCCATCACCCGCAATGGATTAGACCAACAATTCATTCCAAGCAAGACGAATAACAATTTTCCAGATATGGTTAAGTGTACCTCCATAACAAACTGTTTAGACATACTGGCATGAAATTGTGCCATACCAAGATAACAGACTAGCAAATTTGGAGATTGTTGCATGCAAATTTTACTTGGAAGTAGAAAGTCTATGGTTCTGTCACACTTGAAAACAGAGTTTACCAAAGAAGAATTAAAAAAAAAAAAGAAGAAGAAGCTGGAGATGATGATAGTATGAGGCGGTGTTAGAAGTATTGTATGCTGCAGATCAGTACCGCAACCAGCGGGCAGACTTGGCTTACCCAACACGACCGTCTGCACCAGATAGAGAATAGACCTCCCTCACTTTATCAGCATTCCCAACTTGCACGGCCAAGGAGTTTGGTGACTTCAGTATCTTTCAGGATATCAGATTTGTTCATTTTGTTAGAAGTATTGTATGCTGCAGATCCATATCGCAAGCAGCGGGCAGACTTGGCTTGCCCAACACCAACACGACCATCTGCACCAGATAGAGAATAGACCTTCCTCACTTTAGCCGCCGCATTCCCAACATGCACAGCCAAGGCGTTTGGTGACTTCAGTATCTTCAGAATATCAGACTTGATCATTTCCAAATGCACTCCAGTTACATTCGCAGCATTCCCAGGCTAGCATGAGAAGAAGGGTTAGTATGTCAGCAAGTAAACATTAGGATGGAGTGCGAAGAAAAATAAAGAGAAAACGAAGTTAAATTAGAGAAAGATGGATCAATGCATATAGAAATGATAACATGGTGCAAGCATTAGAAAACAGTACAGATGTTGGATTGAGTTGAGATAAACTCTTCATTTGCACCAAGGATGAAAAAGATGATAAATAAAAAATAACATACATGATGCTTGTATATACTGGTCCCCTGCTGTGATTGTCTCATTGGAATCTGCAATTATTTCCCAAGCCATGTATGTAAGTAGCAGAAACTGATACTACAATATGATAACAAGTAACAAGCAAAGAGCTAAGGTATATGATTTCCTTACATATGTGGAATAGTTTCCCTGGTAATTGTGTGCTCCTAAGGTATATGATGCTCCCTCATAATTACCCAAGTACTGATTCGTGTTTGGCAGGCTTGACTTTATGTGTGAGGCAGGAATTGGAGTAGGAAGAAGGGGGAGCGGAAAGAATGGGGGTGCAAGAACATCCCAGTTGGAAGTATATAGAGATTGTGGCGGGTGCTGTGTCTTCTGCAAACTCTTGCTGCGTTCTTCTTTAGTCTGAGCAACAGCCACATAGAGAGACCTTCCGTCAACAACAGTTCCTAACAAAACCAGACTCAAATTAGACAATTAAAAAAGCACCACTTGCTTACACATGGGTCAGAGGGAGAATTACAGGACATTTTTAGCTTACCATTAAGTGATTTGAGAGCCTTCTTTGCTTCTTCTGGATTACAGAAGCTTACAAAGCCAAATCCTTTGCTGAACCCATTATCATGGCGCATTATTTTGGCTGAAGTCACCTCTCCAAAAGCACTGAAGATTTCTTCTAATTTTCCGTCGTCAATGAATAAGTTGAGATTCTTCACATAAAGGTTTGAAGCCTTTAATTTCTGAGTATGGCTTTTGTGCATCTGCTCACATACATGTTTCAAGTGCTCTGCCCTTTCATCTTTCTTCTGAGCAAATCCTACATACAGCTTCTTTGACCCTGTTCAATAAAGAAAATAACATTTGAATTCAAACATATAATGTTTGTTCAGAACCTAAAAGGAATAAAAATAAATAGTGGACATACATACAACTTACCAACGAGTGCACCATTCAGGGCCTCCATGGCCTTCTTAGCCTCTTCATTTGACTCGAACTTGACAAACCCAAATCCATTTGATTTTCCCTCACTGTCCTTCATAATGGCAACACTACAGGTATTCCCGTAATCTGAGAACTTAACCCGGAGGAGATCCTCTGTCACATCTTCGTCAAGATTTTTCACATACAAAATTTTGAATTCTGCTCCTTCACAGTAATTCTCTCTCTCAATCTTCTTGACAAATTTGGACACATATCTGAATGGAGACGGGATAAATGAACTTAACAAAAATAATACTTGATCCCAAAAACCATGGCAGGAAGTTCAGTTAGAAAATGTTGCAATGAAATATCAATATAATTCTAGAAGTGACAATTATGAGAAATCATATGCTGACACAACTCACATTGCGAGTTGACAGGTATAAAAACTCTTCATCTAATGCAACTAAGCAGTAGTTAAAGCACCGATGAAAGTTAAGAATATATGGACATTTATTAAATCATAAATCTAGCATCCAAAGATGACAAAAGATCTCAGTTTGTAAAGGATAAAAAGAAAGAAGAGAAGAAGGGAATGCAGTCCCTTGGTAGCACATAGTAGAGAAGTCTGGAACATAGAAACCTCAAACAACTAATAAGAACTACAAATTCATGAAGAAAAAAAATACTTCATTTCTTTCAATCAGAACTGAAACTACAAGCAATCAGAAACTTTGCACTATAGAAATATTTATCAAGGAAATAAAGTCAAACAAAATGGAACAGAGATTACACGAGTTTCTTTGGTTGTTATAAGTCGTGTGATGCCACTTCCTAGCAGATGAGAAAACCATGATTAAAATGGGACAGATCACAAAAAGAAAGAATGAAATATATGAAATGAAGATACATAGAGCGAAGGGGAAAAGGAAAGATTAGATTAGTTGGGGACAATTAAATAACGCAATTAACCCTAAACGAAATGAAACATCACCAAACAAGAGAATTAAGCATATACAAAAATAACTTAAGGCAAGAAGAACCAAGGAAACCACCAGCTTTGGCGCAGAGGTTCAAGCTTGTCCTTAGGTGAGCCGTAAACCCGGACATCCTAGGTTCGAGTCCCGCTTGCAACAAAGTTAAGGCTGTAAAAAGCCCCATGGTGGCCACGGTACTCCCTAAGGCGCAAGCCGGGTAGCAAACCGCTTTGATATCGGGTTGGGGAGATTTAGTCGACCCGCGAGTCGGATACTCCACATTATCAAAAAAAAAACAAGGAACAAAAAGAAAATATGGTAGATGATCTTACAACTTCTTCCCCTCAAGAACAGAATCATGAAGAGCAGCAATGGCAGCAAAGGCCGACTCTTCCAAAAGAAATTGAACAAATCCAAAGCCCTTACTCTTCCCATTTTCCTCGGCCACCTTGCAAGAAAGTATTGCTCCAAAT
Source organism: Panax stipuleanatus (assembly GCA_020205555.1). Classification (NCBI taxonomy): domain Eukaryota; kingdom Viridiplantae; phylum Streptophyta; class Magnoliopsida; order Apiales; family Araliaceae; genus Panax; species Panax stipuleanatus. Next base: position 1,924,231 of record CM035124.1, read on the forward strand.
TTGGAGAAAATGGTCTGCAAGCGACCACTGGTGACCGAGGAGTGAAGGTTCTTCACAAACAGATTGGCAACACCAGTCTTTCTAGTAAGAGGGTCTCGCCGACACCACATTATCCTCATGGATTTTCCCTTCAATTCAGTATGGTTTAGGAGAGCCAGAGCCTTGGAAGCTGATCAGGACAGAGAAATATCAAATAAACACTTTATCACTTCAAACTGTTAAAACATCATCAATAATAAAAATTGAAAAAAACAAAACAAACAAACGAACTAACTAACTAAATCCACTTAAACTGAGCAGTACTATACATTCAAAGAAATCCACACATGAAATTTCTATAATATTTAATCAAATCAATTAACCAACTTCCCATTCAACCACAATAAAAGGATTTTGGAGATATTATCATTCAAATTAGGGAAGGATTTATTCGAGGATCATAGAAACCAAAGCTTAAAATGACATTTTATTTTTTTTATTAAAAAAAATCATATGGCATACAGAGAAAAGGAAAATTAACTATGACACCAATTAACGAGAAACAGAACCCATGTTTGAACAGACAATCAAACCGAAATATAATTCAGAATCAAGAAAAACCAAGAAGGTTTAAACCATATACTCGCCCACAGAATGAGAGCATATAAATCGTAGAAAAAAAGAAGAAACCCCATCCTCCTAACTATAAAATTAGAAAGTACGATATAAATCAATTAACAGAAAGTGTTCCATTATTTTCAATAAATCTAATTCTTGCGCATCAAGATTTGAAAAAAGACGAACAGAAACCTATTTAGAAATGTCTTCAAGAAACCGTGAAGTAACATATATAGAAACCAATAATATCAGAAATAAAATACAAAATAGATATTGAGAGAGAAAGAAAGTGTGCAGGGTTTTGTACCGTCAATAGGAGAGATGAAATTGATGTAAGCGTAACAAAGGGACTTGTAGGGGAAAACTCGGTCTCTACAGAGGCGAACAGAATCCAATGCACCGATTTCGGAGAATAAGTGTGCCAGATCTAACTGCGTTACTTGTGGGTGCAGATCACCCACGTACAGCGATGCCTTCTTCACAGCTACTAGTGCTGCCGCCGGTGGTAGCAGTGGCCGTGGTGGTGGTGGAGAAGTCATCCATGCCGCCATCTTCTTTCTTCTTCAAAACCCAACAAAACAGAGAAACACGTAGAGAGAAAAAATGAATGAAAAGATTTGTGAGCTCAGCAGACCGTACTGAGTGAGCCTGTTATATACTGCCGGCCATACGAAAAGAGGGGGGAAAGTTTGTTAGAACTGTCATAACCGGGGGTGCCTTGATCGTACGGACTGTACTCGCATTATGTACGGTGGAATCTGTACTCGCTGCATGTGTATTCAACTTTTTCTCCCTATTTTCTCTTTCAAAAACACATCAAAGTTGGATATGAGTATATTATCTATTTGTATTTTGAGCTCAATTGTGGTAAAAATATAAATAGGTAAAATTTAAATACACTCGTGTCTAATTTTTATCTTCATATAAAAGTATTCTTTCTCTTTTTACCGTAGGAATGATGTACATGATGGACAATATCTAACCAAATTGAATTGCAATTAGCGTCAAAATTTATATGATAAAATAATTTATAATTAGATCATTCTTAATTCTTACATCTTTTTTATATGCATTTACGTCTCAATTATATTTCGGACGAAAAATTTTAACAATACCTGGGACTATTTTTCCATTACTGTCCTAAAGAAAAAGCGATTTATTTTTAAATTTAAATTTAAATTATTTAAAATTTAAAATTTACGTAATTCAGTAAACTTTTAAAAAGAAAAAATCATGTGATTTTATAGTAATATTTAAATAATTTGTAGTTTTCATAAAAATATTGTCTAAAATTAAAATAAAGAAAATCCAAGTATACTATCTTGTTGAATCTGTAAGAATGCCATTTTGGCCGGACAATACGTAGGTTATGGTTATGGGTACATCTTTGACAGAAGGCAAACAAAAGCTAGGGGTCAAAAGGCCTACTACTTGAGTAGAAACATGTTAATTACCTACCTCCTATAGTACAAATTTCTCAAGCTATAAAAAGTTTAATGTTAGAGGGAATTATACGATGCCGTTCTCCTGCAAAACTTTGGCGTCTCATCGTGTGCGTCCGTCTCGTCATGAGCGTCCATCAAAGCTTTCGCATATTTCAACAAATCAGATTTCCTATCATTTTCTAGGTCGTCGTCGTCTTCTTCATTTTCTGAGCTCCGAACAGACTTTCTGTAGACGGGAGAGGATCCTACCACTATATCATCACTATTCTTTTGACCACCTTCCAAATCATTTGTATTATCTATTTTTTCAGTCTTCAATTCTTGGATATATAGAGATTTATGGAGATCCCAAGAAAGTCTGGATGACTCCAAAGAATGTCTGGATGAGCTCTCCAGAGAACGTCTTGATGAACTATCCAGAGAATGTCTGGATGATGGACTCTCCAGCGTATGCCGGAACGGACTCAGAGATGAAGTTCTGGATTTATTGCTCTGCCCATCAGTTCCTGTTGGAACTCCAGAATTAGACCCTGGAGAATCAGCAGAATCTACTCCCACCACATCTTCTACAGATGCAGGAACTTCCACATATGAACCCCGGTTGTGATGCTCACCATTTCCTCGTAATAGCTTCATAAGCCTACTAAATATTTTTCTTCTGCTTGATGTGTTGCTTTTGTTAACACACGAATTATCAACCGGACTATCATCCAAATCACCAGACTCAGTAATATAGGAAGCCCGGGAAGAGGATGATTGGTCTGAATCAAACCCTCTGCTATTATTTATTCCCCTTCCTCCAAGACCTTCTTTATTTGCATATTCAAGTATTAGCTGCTTGGCTTTCTCCTCCGACTTTGGGCTTAAAGTTTTACTGAGATCCCTAGCAACTGTTTTACCCGGACCAGGCTGATAATTCCTCAGCTCATACCGTAAGCAAGCATTTATCCATCGCAGATACACTAGTTCTTCGACATCACCACATCGGTCATCTTGGAGTCGCTCAATTTCCTTGGTTAAATCTTCATTCTGTTTTTTCAAACGCTCTCTCTCTTCCTTTAGTGCTTCTGTCTACAACAAAACATACCAAAACTCCAAATTAATTTCAAACATAATAAAGACGTGAACAAGGAAGATAATGGACCAGGAATTTACTAATTACCTCTTCATCTTCCAGAACAGAAGTTGCAAGGATTTGAGCATAATCCAACCTCCGACCCAAATCAGAGTTTTCTAGCTGCAAATTGTACTTAGACTTCCTCAACTCCTCTACCTCTTCCTCCAACTCCTTTAGCTTTTGAAGCTTCGGTTGATTATTGGAGTTGCTTCCAACAGCAATTTGCTCCTGCAGCTTGGCAACTCTTTGTTGAAGGGCTAAGATCTGTTCCTTGTTATGTTCAGCTCCAGACCTAAGTTTTCTTTTTAGCAGCTTTATTTTTGCTCTTGCAGCTTCGAGATCCGCCACAACTTTTGCGTAATCTGTGACTTGCGCCTCTAATCTCCTATTATCAGCCTGCAAAGACTCAATCTTAAGAGTGAAAAGTTTAGCCTCCATGTTATTTATCTTTAATCGGTTATGGAGCTCCATGACAGCAGTTTCTTGCTCTTTAAGACCATAATACTCGAGTAATTGGATCTCAAGGGCCCTCTCCCTCTCTTTAAGAATTTTAACCAAGTTCCTCAAGCTCTTTATCTCTTGTTCATGGTCATCCCTTTTGACAACTTTATATCCTGTTGGCAATTCTGAATCTGACTTTAGTGGTTCTACATCTTTCTTGGGGGAACTGCTGGCTTTCGTGGCAGGCAGATCAAATTCCTTTAGAAGCTCATTAAACTCTGGCAAAAGGTACCCATCTTTATCTCCATTAGATCTACCATTTGGAGAGAGGCCGCTAATGAAATTATCTGTAGGGAGACACGAGTTCTCCTGCAAGTGACACAGCAAGGCTTTCGAGTCGCAATAATCAATATCTAAGAGGATCATAATCAACTCACTTAGCTAGTCTATGGAAAAAATGATAAAAGTAGGCTGTATTTTACTATTCACTAGTCAATTTTGCTACATGGTTCACAACTACACATGATTTTTTTCTCACCAAATTTCCATTTGTGATCATTCACTTCACTAATATCTAATATATAGTGCCATGAAAAGGGGGGAAATAAGGAGTTACCTTAAAAGAACACAAACATGGAGTTTCCTTATGAACTTCAGTTCCATAATTTTAAAATTTTGAAGCAACCCATTAATAATTTCACGCCACAGCCCACAAACTATTATTAACATGAATTGGTTAAACTAAAACACTAGTAATGGAGTAATAAATATTCCCAAATGTTTCATTTCAATGCTGAGAATTTGTGGCCGGATGAGGCTGTAGACTGTGGCAACATGCTAAAAAATTTCGCTCTCCAACTTTTTGTAATCATTTAAACTAAAGCACTAATAAGTCCCATTCATTATAGTACTGTAACACATGGGACGATTTTGAAGATGATCTTAGAATCCCACAATATCATTTCGCTCATCAATAATAGTGGTAATTGGTTAACAGGTCTAACCGTCTAAATTTACATGCTTTGTTGCGGAACCAGCCGCTCACACAAATTTAGCAACAAAAGAATATAAGATCAGCAGTTCAATACCAACAGTGGCTAAATAGCTTACATATTTATGCTAACCCTAATTTGAAAAAAGAAAACCAAAAATATAAAAGGAGAGAAAAACCAATCAAAGAACTCAAATGACAATGTTTGGAAAGAAAACACACATGCCATATATATATATATATGAGAATGATCTATAGCAAGTATTTGCTATGAATCAAAAATAATGAATCAAAAATGAGCAAACACCATCATTAGCGTCTAATACAAAAACCCACGGACGAAATTAAAACTGAAAAATTCATGTCCGTTACTATTAGTAGCGGAGGTCAGCGGCATCCCCTACTATTATTAGAGGATGACACCCGTCATCCGCTACTAATGAGGATCGTCGGCCGTTGGTTCACGGTAGAGACAGTTTATGCCCATTTTTGATCCATAACAAACCCATAACATTCATTACCATATATATATATAACAATGAATACATTCATATATACGGAGAAGAATATTATAATGAAAGAAAAAAAAAAACTTAATAACCAACCAAATAATCTTACATGTTCCTCAGGCGCAATAAAAGTACGCCCATCAGCTTCCCCTTCTGACCCAACTTGATTGCCAGAATCTGAATCAAATAAGATAATCATCTATTATCAAAAAATTGTTTTCAAAAGGAGAGTGATTGATACAAAGAGTATGATGCATTTAAAAGGCAATAAAAAAAATATACCTGAAAGACGGGGTGAAGGTGGAGATTGGGAGGGTCGAATCCGTTTAGTTCTAAGAATGGAATAGAGAATCCCACCGAGCGAGAGCGCTAAAGCCACCCCAAATTTCAGCAGCACGGGCGTTATATCTCTCTTCTCTTTCATTATCACAATAATCAGGAACCTCTAATTATAGGTCCTCTTCTTCATCATCCTCCATCTAAATATCTAATGATTCAAAACAGGATAAATCCAATGACCCATGTGAGGAAAACAATTACTGAACAAAACCCTTAAATCAGTTTTGATTAAATGAGAGAAAGAAAGACAGAAAAAAAGAAGAGGACTTACAGCTGAAGAGGGCCTGCCTATTTGCATTAAACTTGATTGGGATGAATTTGATTCTGAACAATTTGCAATAGTGAGAAACCTTTTTAAAATTAAAAAAAAATAAAATTAAATTAAAATCTTTCTGTTTGGTTCTGTGTTCTAATGGAAACTGGGCATTGAAATTTGTCTTATATCATGTTTAATGCATGTGCATTTATAAAGTAGGTTAGGTATGGTTTTGTAGATATAGAAAGTTAATTTGGAAAACACAATTAGATGGTGTTACTAAGATAATAAAAGGAAGACGTTTGACTTTGACATCACATTTCTCGATTACATTACATGGAGCCCTCTCCCTATTTCTTGCACCCATATCGATCAATACAACTATATAACAAAATAAGAGAATTTTTTATTTAAGATAATTTGATCGGTCATTTTAAATATAATTTAGACATTAATTTATGATTCTTAAATATAAATTACATAATTATAATAATATATGTTTAAATTCAATGAATATAATTATTTTAATATATATAAATGCATGCATGAATCTCACAATAAAGTAAAAGAAAAATCATAAAAAATATTAATATCATATATATATACTATATACTCCCTCCGTCCCAAAATAATTGCTCAGTTTTGACTTTTTTTAGTCAAATTGACTATTTTTTAAAACTATTTTTTGTACCATTTTTGCCAAAATATAAGTGAAGAAGTTATAACAAAAAAAAGTATATACAATTTACTACTAATACCAATTTTTATAATGTTAAAAATATATTTATACATGCTTAATTATTAATTTTAAAAACAGTCAGTTTGACTAAAAAAATCAAAACTGAGCAATTATTTTGGGACGGAAGTAGTATAATCTAAAAGAGAAATTTACAATTGAATTATTTCAATAAACAAAAAATATATAAAAAAGATAGTTAATACATTATACGATTTTAAAATAATTATTTTTATAAAATTAAATAATTATTCATAATAATATTTAGACATAAATTACAACTAAAAAATTTGAAAATCATACAAGGCGACGTGAAGCTAACAACATTTATTATGTCTTAGCGTAGACATAGGTTGCTAACTTGCTACAATCATTCACATCTGCCAACCAACGTTACTTGCCTTGCCTTCCTTTCTCATGTGTAGGGCCATCGATTTGGACGGTCAAGCCTAAAACTCAATTGTTCAATACACTAAAAAAAAATCAAATTTATTTTGAGAGTAGATCGAGTTAAACTTAGATAAAAATTTAAGTTCAAAATCAAATTTGGACCGAATTTGATCAATAAATCATTTGGTTCATATAAATATGACCGAATTATACTGTTAAAAATATATTAATATATTATATTAAATATTATATTTTTTGTCCCATAATATATGACGTTTTAGAGTTGTGCACAATAATTAATGAAATGATTGAAAAACTATTAAATATAGTATCAATTGTCTATAATACCCTTAAATTCTCATTTATTATTATACTTATCTCATACTCTCTCAATCTCATATATGTAACATTTTCCATGAGGGATAATTTTTGAAAGATTGTAATTAATTCTCCTAGATTTTTTAAAACGTCAAATAATTTGGGATAAATAATGTGACGTTCCCAAATTCGGGTCTCGAATACCCGGATTCGGTCATCACGATCCAATACAAACATTCACCTCCAAACAACATACAATAACTAAATGCGGAAAGAAATAAACGTATGTCGTTCATTCAAAAGGTGTTACTAGTCCCAAGATTCGAAGACCTTAATACAACCATACAATCATACCCTAGAACAATCATTAGGGTTCAAATTATATTAACAGAATTAAACTAAGCATAAAACAAAGTCAGCTACTTGGAATCTATTACTACATCTTTTCTTTACCTTTGCCCTTCTCTGAAGTCTCTGGTTTAACTGTAATAAAAGTCTTTGTTGGGAATTGCATATTCAGATTTGATATTGAAAGTAAATATAAATGCTTAAGTGTACAGTCCTTAAGAGAATCATTGTAGAAGGACTTAGATGATAGATCAAACATGTTAGGTTGATCTAAGCTTTAACGTTTATCATCTATGTAAATGAATGTATAGAAGAAAAGATCAAACTTGTAAGTTGATCTATTTGAGCTGTAAAAGTTAAAGTCTTAACAGAATCAGTAGTCTGTCAAAGACAGCATTCGAAAGACAAGGCAGAATCGTGGAGCTTAAATGAAGAGATTCAGAATCGTAGTCTGCCGAAGGGATTCAAGTCTGCAGAAGACAAGGCAGGACTCATGGAGCTTGAATGATCATATAAGAATCGTAGTCTGCCAAGAGATTCAAGCCTACAGAAGTTAAGGCAGAAAACGTGGAGCTTAAGTGAAGATATTCAAAATAAGAGTCTACCGAAGAATCAAGTCTACAGAGGCCAAGGCAAGAAACGTCGAGCTCAAGTGAAAGCATCAAAGAATCGTAGTATGCCTTAGAAGCCACACTGAGAGTCATAAAGTTGAAAAACATCTGCCGAGCCAAGTTGGGAATCGCAGAGTGCTATCAGAAGTGTGAAGTCTGCAAGACAAGTAAGCAAGGAATCGTAGTCTGCCGAGAGCTTAAGAGAAATCGTAGTGTGCTCTACGAAGAAGTCTGAATCACGTTGTGCAAAGCCAACACACAACGATTATGTCACAATGACCATAATCGTAATGTTCCTCCAGTCAACATCAAAGATTGAAGATCTGATGAAGGGAGGAAGAGTAACAAATGAAGAAAGGCTTATAGCTGTTGACAAAGTGATAGTCTCAATACTTCCATATTCATCCTTAGTCCAAATCGAAGAAGCATATTGAAGAAGCTAAGGATAGGACTAAAGCAGCATGCAGAAAATACCTTTGCAGGTGTTAGGTGAAAGATACAGTCTGTTGTGTCAGTGGGCCAGGCGGCAGAGCAGCAGAAAAGCAGGACGTCAACATCACTGCACAGAAAACAGTCTGAAGCATTAAATAAAGCAACGGGAGCATTCAAAACGGCTATTTTTGAATGGCTCTTTTATAAGGAAATCAGACAAGGATTCAGACTAAGTAAGCAAGACGCATAAAGAAAGAATACATTGAAAAAGCTCAAGAACACTCAACGAGCAACACTACGATACTTAAGAAAGCTTGCTTTGCTACTCAATACTTTGAAAGACAGAAGCTGAACTGCAACTGAGTAGCACACCTCAAACTATCAACTGCCTATCCAAGTGAGGTACCAAGTCAGAGGACTTGAAGAAGTTCAGAAGTGAACTAAGTGAAGATCCAAGTTAAAGGACTTGAAGAGTTCAGAAGTGAACTAAGAGCAGATCCAAGTCAAAGAACTTGAAGAGTTCAAAAGTGAACTAAATGAAGTTCCAGGGCTGCTGGCCTTGAAGGGATCTAAGTGATCCAGTTGTAAGAAGACATCCTTAGTGGATTTTCTACTCGTGGAGTAGAAGAGTGGATTAGGAGTCGCGTTGGCTCTGAACCACTTAAAACCCTGTGTCTCATTGTCTCTCATTAACTGCTATAACTGCTATAACTGTTTATCTCGCCTTAACTACATTATCTTGAAAGAGAACAAAACATATATTCCACTGCAGTCAGTATCACCAATACTGACTAAGTATTTTAAACAAAGAAATTTTAAAATATCTATTCAACCCCTCTTCTAGATAACTAACGTGCTTTTGGGAACTAACAATTGGTATCAGAGCAGGTTCTCATATCTAAGCATACAAGCTTGAGAAGGTCCTATGGCACAACTGATAAGCGAAACCAAGACAAGTGGAGGAAGTAAACCACCCATGTGCAACAAAGATAAATTCAGCAAACTGGAAAGTTCGGATGCAGGCGTACATGGATTCAATAGATGATGATCTATTTGAAACTATTCTGAACGGGCCTTATATTCCAAGAAGGCTTGCACCTAACTCCAGAAAATCCAGACAACATGGTGGTCAATGTCAAATCTGAATGGACTGAAAATGAGAAGAAAGATGTTCAGCTTGACAAGAAGGCTAATAACATCTTGTTCCAGTCCTTAGAAGACAGTCTGTTCGAGAACATGGTTAACTGCAAAACTGCAAAGGAAGTCTGGGAAGCATTACTCATCATGCATGAATGAACTGAAGAAGTCAGAGAAAACAAGCAATCTCTACTGACTCAACAGTATGAGATGTTTGCTCATGTCTCAGGAGAGAATGTCACTTCCACTTATGAAAGATTCACTACACTGCTCAACTCTCTCAGAGCCTATGGAAAGACCTATCCAAACAAAGATCTAGTCATCAAGTTCATGAGGTCTTTGCCAAGCAGATGGGATGCTAAGACCACTGCAATCAAAGAGTCAAAGAATCTGCATGAAATGACAGTTCAACAGCTCTACGGAAACCTTCTCACATACGAGCTTGAACTGACTCAACGAGCAGAAACTCTATCAGAAGGAAGAAGGAAGGACAAAGGAGTTGCTCTCAAAGCAAAGGAAGAGATCTCCAGGGCACAGGTGAAAGATGAGTCTGACTCTGATGAAGAGGATGACATTGATGATGATGAAGCTGCAATGCTGGCCAGAAGATTCAAAAGACTTATGCTCAAAGGTAGAAGCAGCAAACCTAAGAAGTTCAACACCAGCAGCAGTCAGGAGCAGATCAATGACCTATGCTATAACTGCAAAAAGCATGGGCATTTCATTGCCAACTGCAACAAGCCTATCAGGGAAGAGCTGAAGAGAAAGTCAAATCAAAAGAAGGAGCTCAAAGGCTACAGAAAGAATAAGAAAAAAGACAAAGGGCTTGTAGCTGGAAGTTCATGGAGTGATTCAGACAATGACACTAACACTGAGTCTGAAGATGATGAAGCACCTCAGAAAGCCAACCTATGCTTGATGGCCAAAAATGCACTAAGCAGGAAAGATGTTGAAGCAGTCATAGACAAGGTATTTGACTTTAACTCTCCTGATATAGACATTGATGATTTAAGAACTGGCATTCGTGATATGTCAACTGATCTATATCAACATATGAAGTGGCTAAAAGTTCTATCTAAAGATTATACTGATCTTCAAAAGGAGAAAGAAAAGGTTCAAAAAGAGCTGGAAGTAGCTCTACTAAATTATAACTCTCTCTCTAAACTTGAAGATGAGAATAAAATCTTAAGAGAGACAAATGAACTTACCATACAGAGAGAGTCAGATCTAACCTCTAAGATTGAGGAGCTAGAAAAGACTATCTCTACATGGAATAGATTGTCTTCATTCATGGACTCCCTGATATCCAATCAGAGAAGTGTCTCTGACAGAACAGGCTTAGGGTTTGGGGAATCAACCTCAGAACCCTGTGTGGAAAAGACTAAAGAGATTAATGTAAGTAATACTTCTAACTTAAATAGAAGTATTACATTCATTAAGTCCACAAAAAAGGATGAACCAGTGTAACCTTGCTCTTCTGAACCAAGACGTGTTCCTAAACACTACGGATCTCATGCTGGCTTAGGGTTCAGAAAAGTGAAGAGTAATTCAGTCACCACTGTCTGACCTCGACGAATCGTAGAGTCGAGTAAAACTGACTCCACCGATCAACTTGGAAGGAATCGTGGAGTTGAGACTCACTCAGCACAGAACAAGAACTCCAGGGCTGCATGGAAAAGGAAGATGCAATTTAAGGGTAAAGTTAACAAATATCCACACAAATCCAATTGGAGAAAACATTCACACACACACACAAATATAAATTATGTTGAATGTTTTGCATGTGGCAGATTTGGTCATAAAATTGCATCATACTTTCATAATACTGTGCATGGAAGACCCAAAGTCAAGCAGATTTGGGTTCCTAAGGGTACTAACATTGCAGGACCCATGCTAGTCTGGGTACCAAAATAAAAGCTGAATATGTTTGCAGGAAATGAGCACCACGACTACCACATGGTATTTGGACAGTGGTTGCTCAAGGCATATGACCGGAAATAAAGCCCTCCTATCAAATTACACAGAGAAGGAGGGACCAATAGTTATCTTTGGAGATAACAGCTCTGGCAAGACAAGAGGCTATGGTTCAGTTGGAAATGGTGCAGTGTCCTTCAGCAAAGTGGCTTATGTTAATGGTCTAAAGCACAATCTTCTTAGCATCAGCCAACTCTGCGATAAAGGCCATCTAGTTACCTTCCTCAACAATCAATGTCAAGTCAGAGATCTGGTGACATCTTCTATCAAGCTGACAGGAACAAGATAAGGAAATGTATACATTGTCAATCTTGCTCAGCTCAGTTCTGATGAGACAGTATGCTTCCTTGTTAAAGCCACTGAAGAAATAAGTTGGCTTTGGCATAGAAGATTATCTCATCTCAACTTCAAGAGTATGTCTAAACTGGCCTCCAAAGATCTGGTAGCAGGATTACCCAAGTTCAACTTCATCAAAGAAAGACCATGCAATGTATGTTAGCTTGGAAAGCAAACAAGGAGCTCATTCAAAGGCAAAGCAGTCAACTCAATTGACAGGCCCCTACAGTTACTTCACATGGATCTCTTTGGGCCAATTTCGACTGTGAGCTTAGGAGGGAAGAGATACTCACTGGTCGTGGTGGATGACTACACCAGATACACAAGGGTGTTCTTTCTTAACTCAAAAGATGAGACAAGCTCCCAACTGATAAAGATGTTCAAGCTGGTGATGAATGAAAAAGGAGAAACTATCAAGGCAATAAGGAGTGATCATGGCAGAGAGTTTGAATTCTCAGAAATGGACCAGTTCTGTACAGACAATGGCATCAATCACAACTTCTCAGCACCACGAACTCCTCAACAAAATGGAGTAGCTGAAAGGAAGAACAGAACACTTATAGAAGCCGGAAGAACTCTACTTGCCGCAGCTCATCTGCCTGAATACTTTTGGGCAGAAGCCATCAACATTGCGTGCTACACATAGAACAGATCTCTTGTACACTCTACGCTAAAGAAGACTCCCTATGAGCTGTGGAAAGGAAGAAAGCTAAATATTAGTTACTTTCATGTGTTCGGCTGTTCATGCTACATTCTCAACAATGGAAAACAATATCTGACTAAGTTCCAACCTAAGTCAGATGAAGGAATCTTCCTTGGTTATGCCACAGACAGCAAAGCCTATAGAGTGTTCAATAAGAAGATATTAAGTGTTGAAGTCTCAATCCACATCATCTTCGATGAAACAGACTCGGATAAGTCTGCACCACCAGACACTACAATTGACGATACTGACACTACGAATGAAGTGGTCGAGCCCAACACTACGATAGTAGTTCCTGAAGAAAGAATCATAGTGTCCGAAGAAGAAATCGTAGAGAGAGCTGAACCAAACGACGATTATAAACAACAAGAACCAGAAGTCAATCTTGAGGAGTTCAGATAAGAAGGCACCAGAACTGATGTTCCAACAGAGAACAGGTGGGCTAGAGATCACACTCAAGATTTAATTATTGGTGATCCAACTGCCAGAATAAGAACAAGATCTGCAACTCAGAATGAATGTTTCTATTTGAGTTTCCTATCTCAAATAGAACCCAAGAAGATTGAAGATGCCATGCTAGACGCAAGCTGGATTGAAGCCATGCAAGAGGAACTTAATCAATTTGAAAGAAGCAAAGTCTGGAGATTAGTTCAAAGACCAAAGAGTCACCCAGTCATCGGCACCAAATGGGCCTTCAGAAATAAAATGGATGAAGATGGGGTGATCACTAGAAACAAAGCAAGACTAGTGGCCAAAGGTTATTCTCAAGAAGAAGGCATAGACTACGATGAGACCTTTGCAGCAGTGGCCAGACTAGAAGCTATCAAAATGTTCCTTGCATTTGCTGCACACATGAAGTTCAAAGTATTCCAGATGGATGTCAAAAGTGCATTCCTAAATGGTGAATTTCAAGAAGAAGTCTACGTGGAGCAACCCCCAGGTTTTGTCAATCCAACCCTCTCTGATTATGTCTATAGATTAGATAAAGCCTTATATGGACTTAAACAAGCACCTAGAGCATGGTATGAAACACTAACAAACTTTCTTATTAAAAAAGGATTCACTAGAGGTAGAGTAGACACTACACTATTCCTTCGGAAACACAAAGATAAAGTCTTATTAGTTCAAATATATGTAGATGATATTATCTTTGGTTCTACTGATGAAAATCTGTGCAAGAGATTTGCCAAGCTTATGCAGAGCAAGTTTGAAATGAGCATGATGGGTGAGCTAAACTTTTTCCTTGGACTACAAGTAAAACAAACTGATGAAGGAATTTTCATAAGCTAAACTAAGTACATTAAAGACTTACTCAAGAAATATGGCATGGAATCAGCTACTCCCATGAAAACACCAATTGCTCCAGCAACTAAGCTTGACAAAGATGAGAAAGGTAAAGGTATTGATATTACTCAATACAGAGGTATGATAAGCTCCCTTCTCTACTTAACTGCCAGTAGACCAGATATAATGTTTGCAACATGTATTTGTGCTAGATTTCAAGCTAATCCTAAGGAATCACACTTAACTGCTGTAAAAAAGATTTTCAGGTATCTTAAAGGTACACCCTATTTGGGTCTATGGTATCACAAGAGTCCCCATTTGAACTGACAGGATATTCAGATGCTGACTTTGCAGGATGCAAAATAGATAGAAAAAGTACCAGTGGCACTTGTCAACTACTAGGCAATAGACTAGTGTCCTGGTTCAGCAAGAAGCAAAACTCAATATCAACTTCAATAGCAGAAGCTGAATATATTTCTGCTAGTAGCTGTTATGCTCAAATCCTATGGATGATGAATCAGCTAGCAGATTATGGGTTTGATTTCAAATCTATACCCATACACTGTGATAACACAAGTGCTATAGCAATAACAAATAATCCTGGCATGCATTCTAGGACCAAGCATATAGAAATAAGATATCATTTTATTAGGGATCATGTTCAAAATGGGACAATATCCTTGCAATACATTCTTACTGAAAATCAACTTGCTGATGTGTTTACAAAACCCTTAGATGAATCCAGATTTAATAAACTAATAAGTGAGTTAGGTATGTTCAATTTGCAACCATAAATTCTATGCTCTAGATAGTGCTAACCTTGCAGATGTAAAGGCTAAGTCAAAATCGTAGAGATGACTAAAAGGAACCACGATCGTGGAGTGATCCAGTTAAGACATAAAGGCTCACTGTGATAGCAACAAAAAGTCAAGCAACCCTTTTGATAAGCGTCTCAGGGACAAACCTGATCCTTAGTGTCAAGCTAAGAGGTTGGCCCTTCCTAAGCAACCTTAACCTAGAAGGCTTGCCATTTCAGAAGGCATTACAGAAAGCCGTAAAGTCAATGATCAAGAAGCGAGCAAAGTATTGAAATTAACAATCGTGGAGTGGATCTAGACATTCGTAGTCTTCTCACAAGGGCACACCAGCTCAGGGGGAGCTAAGGGCAGAACAGAGATTTTCACATGGATTAAAATCGTGGAGTTCTGCAGAATCCGACACGTATCCCATGACGCTGAACATATAGAGGGAAGTGTTTAAAACTATTTTAAACTGTCATATGTCAGTTCATCTTTGAATTTTAAAAGACTATCTTTCTTTCTCTCTCTCTCAAACGAAACCCTAAGTTTCAGAAAGCTAAACCAAGTTCATTCATTTCAGGAAAATCAATCTAAATTAATGGCTGCTTCCAGAATTGTCTCGGGTTTTCAGCTAAACTTTGACGAATTTGAAGATGCTGGTCCAGAAATGCACAAAGTTCTTTCCCTGGTAAATAAAGCTGGACTCAAGGATGCCCTAAGTACCGACACACTTGTCTTCACAAAGCTGGTAAAAGAGTTCTACACAAATGGAATTATTGAAGGAAACTCCATCCTCACCAAAGTCAAGGGCGAGCAGATTCGACTCAACTTAGAAAGCATAAACCT
This sequence comes from Panax stipuleanatus, assembly GCA_020205555.1. Taxonomy (NCBI): domain Eukaryota; kingdom Viridiplantae; phylum Streptophyta; class Magnoliopsida; order Apiales; family Araliaceae; genus Panax; species Panax stipuleanatus. The sequence continues at coordinate 1,939,841 of CM035124.1, forward strand.
TGCCCTAGGGTTCTTCAATGAAGGTCTTCCATCACTGGACCGAATCAATTTTCATGAAGGCCTAAAGAAGATGAAACACAACAAAACTGAAGGAAAGAGTGGCTACAGGAAGAAAGAGTTTCCCCAAGAATATGAGTTTCTTGCTGAAATTGTTGGAAAATGCATATGCTGCAAGGGCTCTGGCCACGATACTGTCAATGAAAAACAACTGAAGCTCATGACAGCTATCAGGTACAGAGTTCAACTCAACTATGGAGCTCTACTAATGGAATGGTTTGGAAAATGGATGAAAAGCTCCAAGAATACCAAGAGTACTGCAAAAATGCCTTATGGGAGATTTATCAGCATAATACTAAAAGCTACACTGGGCGACAAGATTAAAGATGAAGAAGGTGTCTCCATTGTCCCCAACCAGAATATAACCCAGCAATTATTTCAAAATTGGAAGAAAAACCCGGCAGAAAATGTAAAGATAAAATCTGCAATTCTATCTGCTGTAAGGGAGGAAGTGATAAGTGGTTTTAGGACCACTTATTCAGATACTTTCCAACTCATTCGGTTGCTTAAACTTAAGTAATCCTGTGAGTGAGTTTAATATGTTTTTCCTTTGCTTTGTGTTTTTCAGGTTTAGGAACTCTCTTAGCGTTTATTGAGCGTAAAAGGATGATATGTTGCCAAAATTTAGCTAAAAGGTGTGATGGCATGTTCATGGAATGGAGTCGAGCAGCATGAAGGAACTAGATGCAATGCTACGAGGCTAACAGCTAGGCAAGAAGGTAAGAAGGGCAAAGGAAAGCAACAAGAAGCCAGCCTTGAACCAACAGCATCATTGCAGAATTCAGTGTCGCGCGGCCGCGCTTGGAATAGGCTTGGGGTGCGTGCAGCCGCGCTAGTCCCCAGCAGAAAATTCTTTGACTTTTTGATTGACTGAATGGGAGAGGCTTTAAATGGGGGCTTATGAACAGCATTCAAGACAATCTCCCCTTGGGAGTTCTTCAAGCCCTAAGTCCTAGTTTTCCTTTCTAATTTCAATTCATTTTTTGTTTTAATTAGATTACGAGTAGATTAGTTCTAGCTTAGGGTTAGTTAGTTTAGTTAGATTCTAGGGTTCTTTGGACTTGAAGATTGAAGCAAGGGATTACATCAAGGATCCAAGCTAGGAGAAAGATTTGCAATTTCTATCCTTAATCTCTCCTTGTTATTATTGTATATTCGGATGATGTTATTGTACCTTGTGGATGATATGCTTGAGTCATTTATGACTTAGTTTATATTTTGGGGTTTCAATGGAACCCAACACATAGTTTGTATTGATTGCTCTCTCTTTGCTATTATTATGAATTGGTTATCATAACTTGCGCTTATCGATTAATTGCTTGACCCGTAATTACTTTGGGAACCTATATGAACTTGACAAACGGAGTATAGGTTTAGACCTAGTTATGTTAACATGCGAAAGTTAGGGATTCTTGTGGGTATTCTATGAGATTATGTGACGTGTGTCTTATTCATTGTCCTCAAGAATTGATAACTTGATAGTATTTAGGACAGAAATATACCTAAATGCCGTATGCAATCAAATTGAGAATCTAATCTTAATGACTTCCTATGTGCAAGTTGGTAATTGAAGGAGTAGTTAACGAGGTTTTCCCGTGACATGAGTCTTGTTAATTATTCTTGATATTGGTCTCTTGATAGTGTGTAGGATAGAGATATACCTATATGCCGCATTAGAAAGATTCATAGTTGTCCGTCGAAAGAGGCTCTTATGTGATCATAATTTCTCGGTTGTTAATTCTATGTGTTAATTGTCTCGTGTGAGAGAGTTAAGAAATTCGAATCAAGTGTTGGGGAAAATTGTAATCTCATGTCTTCATTATCTAAATTTACCCTAGGATTAGTTATTGTATGTTTTAATCACTTGCCTAGTTAAAGTAGTTTTAATTCCAACTCTTTATCGCTCGTTTAAATAAGACTGAGGCGATTATGTGCTAGTGGTTTGGCGACCTTTTATCTGTTAATTCTCCGTGGGAACGATCTTTACTTACTCTTTATTACTCGTTGGCCGCGTATACTTGCGCGTTAATTGTGTCATATAAATCGACCAACAGGAAGCCTGGGAGGCAGAAGAAGAAGAAGTAACTGAAGAAAATGTTGAAGCCTTGATTAGAAGGAGGAAAGGAAAGAAGAAGATGAATGAAGATGTATCAATGGCTAAGGAACCCCAAGACCCAACCACTGATGCACTTCAAGCATGCCCTGATGCTGAAATGGAGTTTAGTGGCTTAATGACTAAAAGAGTTGTTACTCCTGAGGCAGCTCAAGCATTAAAGGAGACTCTGAAAGAGAAGGAGAAGAAGAAGAAGAGGGAAACAAGTGAGGACATGGGTGAAAGAAGTGTTGAGGCTAAAAAGAAGAAGAAACGCAGTCACAGACCAAGAAAGCCTACACTTACTACGATTGAGGAGTCTTCACCAATCGTAGAGTCTAGGCGGGCTGCTAGTATGGAAGAAGATGCTGCAACAGCCTCTCAGCCCGAACAGACAAACAGTGCTGAAGCTGAAGAAGGTTCTGAAGATGCAGTCAAGTTCAAGAGGAAGAGGACATTGGTCAAGAAATACATTCTTATCAATGAGGAAATATTGAGGGAAGAGGACAGAAAAAGAGCTGATGAGAAGGATAAACAGATTACTGAGTCGCAGGAAGAAATAACTCTGTAAGCTCAGAATCAAAAGAATGCTACAGCTGAGGGGGAGCCAGAAGAATGCAGAAATTGAGGGGGAGCTACCAGAGAATCTGGATGAAGTAATGCTAAATCAGTTTCCAGTCACAGAGTCCCAAAACTCTGTGACTGATGAATCAAATAACCAACTCATCTTCGTCGAGCGACCCGTTAACCATCCAATAATGATTAAGCACATCACACGAGTTGTCAAGGAAATGCTTGCAAACTCAATCAGTGAAACACCAACCTTAGATGACACACTACGATTCGGGCATGCTGATCAATCCGAAGAAGAAATCGTAGAGTGTCCAGAACAGCTCAAAGAGACACAAACACATACATCTGAGCCAAACACTACGCCTATCCAGCAAACTCCTAACCCTCTAACCCAAGCAGGCACTCCATCATCCTCCAACAATGAATACTTTTACATGACTCTTGCTCTCGCAAGTTTGTCAAGGAGAGATGAACACACTACAGCTACTCCTCCAGAAACACAACAAATTCTAGATCAATTGGCTCTCATGCTAACCAAGGAGGAGCTGTCTGCAACATTGAATCAAATAGGGTCAGAGTCTGAAAAGATCCTTGAAGAACACTCCCTTGCACTTCACTACAGATTCGATAACATCCTCGACTCGGTCCAAACTCTGCCAGGACAATTGGGAACTGAACTGTCTAAATCGTTGAGGGAGATTTTCAGAGAAATGGTTGCAAGTTTCAAGGCAAGGGATGTTATTCATTTTGCCGAAGAAAATAAGCAGAAAGAAGCCATGTTACTGATGCAGAAGAATCAGCAAACTCAAAATAAGATGATGGCAGAACATATTTCAGCACTGTGTATCGCTTTGAACCAATTCCAAGAATGCAGTGCTGCTCAAATCTCCCAGAACAACGATGTCGTGAAAATACTTCAGCAACAAAGAAGGGTCACTGAGGCTTTAGTTGCTGAACAAACCAGTGACATTCCTCAACAAAGAACTCAAATGCATGCCCTGGTAGATGGAGTCAGACGGCTCTCAGACGATATTCGAACCGTTGATGATGACATAAAGGGGGAGAAGATTGGGCAAGGAGATAAAGGCAGAGATGGAATGTGACGCCCCCAAAATAGGTTCAATACTCAACCCATTTTGAGTTGCCAAATACACTCAACAAAATTCAAATACAATCTTTCATATCACACGGTCGTGCAAAATACGACCACATAACCGTGAGTGTCAATACAGACATGTAAAAAATATTACATTCAAACTAAGTCCTCATTAAATTTATTATCACACTATTTTAAATTAAAAAAATAGTGAGGACTTCTACAACTCTAACTCAGACCATCACTCCATTCCCCGACTAGTACCCGCGATATTCTCATTTCCTGAAAAGAACAATGGAAGAAAAGGGTGAGCTCAACTAGCCCAGTAAAGAATATTATGACTAAGATAATGAAAAATAAATTATCATTAGCTTTTAATAAATCATATAAAATATTATGGACAACAAGTTTTAGATCAATATTCGCAGCGAAGTAACAATTCATTAGAAGAGTTAAGTAGAGAATGATGTCTACTATCTTCTTTGATTTAAAAGTCCATTATCAATATTTTATCCCTATAACATCAATCCATACATCTCGAATCAAATATCCATCTTTGCACTACGAGCCAAAGATATTCATTTGTATCATCAGTTGGTCATGTTCAACTCAACACATGTCCATCTTTGCACTACGGGCCAAAGATATTCATCAGGTAATCATTTATCTTTGCACTACAGGCCAAAGATATTCATCACGTAATTATTCATTTTTGCACTACATGTCAAAGATATTCAGTTATATCACCATTTAGAACTGAGGATGATGAAAAATAATATGAATAATATTACAGAACTACAATATTGACAACCAGGTCGTTCCTAGGAAAGAGGGGGCCTTCCGATAAGGATTTTTCCTTATTGGCGCGCAATTAATCAACCCCTTTTCTAGACAAAACTCCCTTAAACATTGCCAATAATGCTATCTAATAATATTATTCAAATAATATGAATTATTGATTTGATAATTTGAAATAATGTGCAATGATAATTATTGAATCAATAATATAAAATAGCAAAGTAGCACTTATTGATATAAAATATCAACATAGCAAATATTGAACCAATAACATATTATGCAATTATTGAATCAATAATATAAAATATTGAACAATAATTACTGTAATAATAATTGAGTAAGTGCCTTCCTACGTAAGAATCAATAATTTAAAATAATGTGCAATACCGTGTGCTACTGTGCAACACCACGTATTACTGTATTTTAACCACCGGGTATTTCAACAGTACTAACGGTAACAGTTTTGCCGTTATTTTTATAAAAAGGTTACTTCTGTCGCTTTTTATATCCGACATTCATTCCGTTGTGGGGTCCACCAATGACTGCGCCGTCGTACGAATATTCTCCCACAAAAGAATATTCCCCGATCAAACGAATATTCCCCGACACAACGAATATTTTATAACCACTTGCTTACTTTGTAAACTTTGCACATTTCACCCATAACTTATCACATTTATCAAATCAACACCTTACTATTTCAAAATAATATATAAAGAAAATTAAATCTTATTCATAAAATTTGGGGTCTTACATGGAAGACCGAGGCAGACGCACATTCAACCACTACCTCTGCAGCATGAAAGGCAAAGGCAAACTCGTACTGGTCAATCGTCGGGTGGTAACTCCAAGAGTCCAAATGTTCAAACTCCACGATCTGATCAGTATCTGCAGCAACCTCCAGTGGAAATACCTCTTCAAAGACATCAAGGTCAAGCTTCTGGCTCACAAGGCATGACTTTTGCACAGTCCAGATATGAGCTAGAAGACATTGAATGGAGAGATGAGCAAACCAGAAGGATAAGAACTGCTGAGTCTTCGAGGAGCAAGAGACAGAGAAAATAGAGATAAACCTAAACTTAATTTTGTATTGATGTTTTTATGCTTGAATGTAATATCTCTTCAAACATCAATAAATTCATGCTTATTCTCTAAAAATTTCAGTTGCTCACTGAAACACTAAGCCATATTTACTTTCTAACATTATGCATTTAGAAAATGATGTTATGATCTAAATCTCCTTGATTATATCAACATCAAATAGGGGGAGATTGTTAGAAATTGCATATTCAGATTTGATATTGAAAGTAAATATAAATGATTAAGTGTACAGTCCTTAAGAGAATCATTGTACAAGGACTTAGATGATAGATCAAATATGTTAGGTTAATCTGAGCTTTAACGTTTATCATTTATGTAAATGAATGTATAGAAGAAAAGATCAAACTTGTTAGGTTGATCTATTTGAGCTGTAAAAGTTAAAGTCTTGACAGAATCGTAGTCTGTCAAAGACAGTATTCGAAAGACAAGGCAGAATCGTGGAGCTTAAACTAAGAGATTCGGAATCGTAGTCTGCCGAAGGGATTCAAGTCTGCAGAAGACAAGACAGGACTCATTGAGCTTGAATGACCATATAAGAATCGCAGTCTGCCAAGAGATTCAAGCCTACAGAAGTTAAGCCAGAAAACGTGGAGCTTAAGTGAAGATATTCAAAATATGAGTCTGCCGAAGAATCAAGCCTGCAGAGGCCAAGGCAAGAAATGTCGAGCTCAAGTGAAAGCATCAAAGAATCGTAGTCTGTCATAGAAGCCACACTGAGAGTCATAAAGTTGAAAAGCATCTGCCGAGCCAAGTTGGGAATCGCATAGTGCTATCAGAAGTGTAAAGTTTGCAAGACAAGCAAGCAAGGAATCGTAGTCTACCAAGAGCTTAAAAAAAATCGTAGTGTGCTCTACAAAGAAGTCTGAATCACGTTGTGCAAAGCCAACACACAACGATTATGTCACAATGACCATAATCATAGTGTTCCTCCAGTCAACATCAAAGATTGAAGATCTGATGAAGGGAGGAAGAGCAAAAAATGAAGAAAGGCTTATAGCCGTTGACAAAGTGATAGTCCCAATACTTTCATATTCATCCTTAGTCCAAATCGAAGAAGTGTATTGAAGAAGCTAAGGATAGGACTAAAGTAGCTTGCATAAAATACCTTTTCAGGTGTTAGGTGAAAGATACAGTCTGCTATGTCAGTGGGCCAGGCGGCAGAGCAGCAGAAAAGCAGGACGTCAACATCACTGCACAGAAAACATCTGAAGCATTAAATGAAGCAACGGGAGCATTCAAAACAACTATTTTTGAATGGCTCTTTTATAAGGAAATCAGACAAGAATTCAGACTACGTAAGCAAGACGCATAAAGAAAGAATACATTGAAAAAGCTCAAGAACACTCAACGAGCAACACTGCGATACTGAAGAAAGCTTGCTTCGCTACTCAGTCCTTTGACAGACAGAAGCTGAACTGCAACTGAGTAGCACACCTCAAACTATCAACTGCCTATCCAAGTGAGGTACCAAGTCAGAGGACTTGAAGAAGTTCAGAAGTGAACTAAGTGAAGATCCAAGTTAAAGGACTTGAAGAGTTCAGAAGTGAACTAAGAGCAGATCCAAGTCAAAGGACTTGAAGAGTTCAAAAGTGAACTAAGTGAAGTTTCAGGGCTACTGGCCATTAAGGGATCTAAGTGATCCAGTTGTAAGAAGACATCCTTAGTGGATTTCCTACTCGTGGGGTAGAAGAGTGGATTAGGAGTCGCGTTAACTTTGAACCACTTAAAATCCTGTGTCTCATTGTCTCTCATTAACTGCTATAACTGCTATATCTGTTATAACTGCTATAACTGTTTATCTCGCCTTAACTGCATTATCTTGAAGGGGGACAAAACATATATTTTGCTGCAGTCAGTATCATCAATATTGACTAAGTATTTTAAACAAAGAAATTTTAAAATATCTATTCAACCCCCTTTCTAGATAACTAACGTGCTTTTGGGAACTAACAGTCATGATATAGCAAGGATGAGCAACTAGTTTGCTCAACAAGTTTAAATACAACAATAAAGGATATATCATGATTAAAGGAATTCAACAATATGAATATCGAAAGCAAGGAGAATAATTGCTTTTAGAATAATTAATAGACAAGTAGACTTTGAACTATAAACTTCTAATGGAATCAATAGCTGATTGACCCTTTGGTTACTGGCTACAGAATATGTACTTGAGGGGATCAGCCTCGCGTACGCCATGTATATACATAACATTCAACTCTGTTATTTGTATCTTATATTAGATACGTGGGGTACTCCCCTACAATATAAGGGGTGTTCTCTTCAGTCTAAGAATTCATACCATCAATCGGCTTGGATAGCACTTATAAAAATTTCTTGCAATTGTCTGACCGAACAAGGGTTCAGACTCTATCTGAAGCAGTTCATGAATTATAAAACTTTTAAATACTGTACAAGTCCAAGACTGTACAAACTCAAGTGCACCAAGTGCGAGTAGCAATAAAATCGATGTGGACTAATTGTAAAGTAATTAACCCACCTAAAGCATGCTTGGAAATAAGGTTCAAGCTAAAATAAATAACTTGCAATACAATAATATCCTGCTCGAATAAAATATGAGAAGGATAGGAACTTACACAATAAAAAGTGAAGTTCAGAAACTTACATTCAATATTTCAATCAAATGAAGTTAGGAAACTTGCACATTATACGAGTTTGTGTAAGTTAGGGAACTTGCCTGTTTGTTCGGCTAGAAATAATCTAGCCTTAATTAAGTTGTGTTGAAACGACCTAACATTAACAAATCGGTCTCTCAATTAGTATTGTGTAGACTGGTATGAGTTCACACTTACAAGAATCTAATCATCAGGTAAGTCTACCATATAATTCATGTAAGTCGATTCACTATGACTGAGTCTATAAACATCTAACCCTGTCCTAGATTAATAACTTTAGAATATCTAGTCTCTATGCATCAAAATAGGCTTGAACACATAGCACTTCAATTTAATCATGCAATACAGTTTAAAACACACGTACACATATGCTGCACAGTTTAAAGTAACTTGGCATGACTGGCAACCGGCGCAGCTGCGCTGGTTCTTGCCTTAGGAGTGGCGCAACTGCGCCACTCACTGGTCAGACCAGGAATGAAATTTCATTCTGCTGGAAATTCGAGCCTACTCTCTAGCATACAGGCTACTGGTATTAATCAAATACACACGCTTATAAGGTTAATAACTTGAGTTCGAAACCTAGCATGCTCATTCTAAATCCAATTCAAAGTTATATGATTTTTATGCCAGTAAACCTTAAGCCAATCAAGTCCATGTTACTAAGGGTCTACTATAGCCATAATACCACATAGCGAGACTAAACAATACTTAATATGCATGCTCGTGCGTATACCACACATGTATACCTTAACTACATAGTTTACACTTGAAATTTCATTTTCTTGAACATGTGTGCATAGGTAAAATCCATGTTTAACCAGATGATGCTCATGTCAACATGTCTAGAGGCATAATGAATCCTATTATTCATGCTTGCATGCTTAGAACGTAACTCACACAGTGATTGATGATATTAGCTTTCAAACTCTAAGTTTTCTTCGAAAATTACACTACGTCAACAGAGGCAACTTAGTACATGCAAAGTGTCTCGAAGTCATAACTCACATGCATTTGAATACATATCTAAGCCACATATACATACTCAAATGGTTAGAACTTAAAAGGCACAAGTTTTGTCAAGTTCATTTCAAAGTTCTTAAGTTTTCTTTTAGAAAATACATACTAGAACAACGTACGCAACTTATGTTACATCAAGAAACATATATTCATGAGTTAAACCAGTTTTCATGCTTGCTTTAAGTAATACCAACAAGTTAACATTATCAGATTTGTAACAGAAACTAACAGCCAAACTTTAATGCCTGGTGCAGCTGCGCTGCACCCAAGTATTAAATGGGCGCAGCTGCGCAGGGGCTCGGCCAGAAATAAAGCAGCTTTCTGCTTCGACAGTTAACAAACCCAACTCAAAATTTCTTTACTAATTCGATTCTACACCAGCCACATTATAGTTTTATCATGCTTACTAACTTAAATAACACTTAACAATCATATTCCAATTCAATAATCATAGAATTCATGCTTAATCCAAAATCAAGAAATTTGCAAATTTGAGAATGAAGAACAAAAATTGGAAATTATAGCTCTGCAAATACGAACTTGCTGCTATGTTAACTCTTAGTCTCCTTCACAATTTCAGTATAATCACTTTCTATTAATTCTTAGCTAACAGAAAACTATCAGCAAATGAAATGAAGAAGAAGAGAGGCTTCATTTATAGAAGAATAGATACACAGACAATGATATTGCCTTCCAAATTAAACCAAAGGAATGAAGGATTGTATGATGGTTAAGGAGGAGTTGGTGAATTCCATCATGATGCCCACTCCCCTTATAATCATTTGCTATAATGCTGATTTTGAGAAGGAAGAGTAGAGTAGTATAAGCTTTTTGCTCATACCGTGAGAAGAAATGAGGGGTGACTCTCATTATGGGACAATGCTAATACTCAACAACATGAATACAACACACTAATGTTATATATACACACACATATAATATATACTTGGGTTATATATTCAATTGGTGTCACAATGTAGTTCCAATAAGCAATTAATATTACCATGTAGTAAATTTAATTGCACATATATAATTCATGTATATTTCGTTAATACCGAGTATAATTCGATTGGGTATTATCACATTACATTATCCCCACCCTATTATTATAGTATACATTAACTCTCCAATTCGTGATTAAATAAAAGATTGAATTGGTTAATTAAATAAATGATCTAGTCTGTTAGTATTAAATTACTAAACAGACTATTAAATATTAATATTAATATTGCTCATATTTATTAATTAATCTACACAATTAAATACTTTCACTATATTCAAGTAAATTGAATATTTAATTACTAACAATCCTATCAATTCTTCTAATATACAAACCTTAGGGCTAGTCCACTAATTTAATTAAGCCATTAGTGATTCCCTTTAATTAATCCTAGAAATAAATGGCATGGGCACTAATTCACATAACCACATAATCACACAAGGTTTAAATAAGTATACCAAACTAACTCATTAAAATTAAATCCTATATTTAATTAATAATGGAGTTTAAAAATTCTCGGTCATTACAAATAAAATCAATTAAATCGTCATATGTTATGGGACGGAGTGAGTACATGTTTGTATTGTCAAATTATATAAATACAAAGGCTTTAAATAAATTAATTATTACGTTTTCTTTAAATTTATTATTTTTTATATGTTTTGTCATTTTTAATAATCTAAATAAACTAGAGATGTATTATTACCATAATTAGTTGTAGGTTTTAAGTTCAACCTTTTTATTTTTTGATTATATTTGAACTTATGAATTGTAAATATTTTAATATTTTTATCAATAGATTGTCAATTTAAATAATGAGTTGAATTAGTTGTTGTTATTCATTTTTAGTTTATTAATTTTGATCTTTTTTATTTGGTTTTGTTCGAAAATAAGCCAAATCTTATGATCGCATATATACTGAATTTAAAAAACATATTATGAGTCTGAATGGGTTAAGCCGGAATCCTAACTTCAGGGGTGTTTGATAAAAATTGAATGAATCTGAATTTGAATGAGCTGAATCTGAATGAAAAAAAATTGTTTGATAATTAACATGTCTGGAATATCTGAAGGACATAATTTTATTATTTTACCCCTCTAAAAAAATTCAAAGTTGTTATAAATTTATTTAATATTACTTAATATAATAGTTAATATTTTTAATTTTTTTTTTTACTTTATTCAGCTGCTCATTCAACTAAAAAAATTTGACTTAGTGATTCAGCCCAACCATCTGATTGATTCAGCCATTCAGACGATTTTTTTTTCAAAATAAACGCACTTAATGGCTGATTGATTCTGCCATTTAGATGTATTCAGTTCTAAACAAACATCCCCTCATCCATATTTGAATGAGTTGAGTTTAAAAAACCTTAAACGAGACTCAGGTGGTGTTTGTTTGCCACTTATTACCTCTAAATGAACTGCCTCTGATTCGGTCAGAGGCGGTGTTTTTTTTTTACCTCTTAATGCCTCTAAATGGTTGAGATAGAAAATCAAGTTTAAAGAATTAAGAGGCAAGTCTGAATAAGAGTTGCTATTTTTTGGACAAAAATACCTTCATTAATATTATCATTTTTCTTTCCTATCTACCAACCAGATCTGCCACCACCACCACCACCACCACCACCACCACCACCCCACCACCACGCCACCACACCACCACGTCTCTTCCTTCTAGCCCTGCAAATATTTTCATCTCTGTACATAAAATATACACTCATATACACATCAAGCCCTAGAAATCTATTGTCTAATGGAGTAGTTGAATTGGAACTCGAACGGAGCTCCGTGAAGTTGATAGGATAAGCCGGACTCACTGACGACAACGGTGCGGTCGCCGTCAGCGGCGATGACCCCTTCTTTGACGGGTTTGTAATATTTGGAACGGTGATGGATCCACCGCCATTATTATTATTTGTATGATAATTATTGCATAGAGATTAGAGAGAGGGGAAAGATGAGGAGAGGTACTGGCTAGTATTCAAGGGATTAGGGAGTGAGGAGGAAAACACCTGTACCAGATTTTTTGGTTGCGACTAGGGAAGAAGAGGTAGAAAGATTATTTAAGGACGGGGCAGGGGAGGGGGAGGGGGAGGGGGAGGAGGAGGAGGGCGGCGGGGATGGGGGAGGGGAGGGGGGCGGCTGGAGTGGGAGTGGGAGGGGGAGGGAGAGGGGGAGGGGGAGGGGGGAGGCCGGAGCAGGGGAAGGGGGAGGAGGGCCGGCGGGACGGGGGAGGGGAGGGGGGCGGCGGGGATGGTATATATGAAGAAGAAAGAGTTTAGTTTAGTTTTTTTTTTTTTATTATTTTTTTATTTTATAGTTTTGTTTAGAAAGTTAAAATGGTAAAATACTTTTATTCAGACATTCTGAAAAAAGTAATCATCAAACAATATTTTTTCATTCAGATACAATTCTATTCAAATAATCTATATTATTCAGATGTCTAAATTATTCAGATCTTAACAATTAATTTTATCAAACACCACCTCACACTTATACTTATAGAGTTATACACATGTACAAATAACTAGACAGTAGGTCTGGATTCTATTACAATTGATTCAATTTTATTTCATTATTACACAATCAAAATAAAAATATACTCTATTATCTATTATGATTATACTAAATATGGACTAACATGAGATAAAACATTGTAAGAAATAAATATTTATTTTATTTTATCCTTTAATCGCAATAAATTATTTTTGTCCGCATTCTTAGCAGGGATGAAGAAGACTGTGTTAAGGATCCTTAGGACTAGTTAGAAGGCAAGTGTTTGAGCTTGGCGGGGTTTTGATTCTTGCACTCATAAACCCTACCCCTTATTTGTCTTTTCTATCTATCTATCAGTCAATAAAATGTTAGTAAGGTCGCTCCTGCTCTCACCGCCTTTATGTGTACGCGGTGAAATGCAAGTTCTAGACATGCGAGCTTTGCGTTTAATCTACTACGCACAAAAGCACCTTCTCAATTTCCCTCCACGCCTTTCCACTAACTACTCCCTAAGCCCTAAATCTCCCTGCCAGTTTCACTCCACTAATTACCTCCATGGAAATGAATCCGCTGCTACTATCGAAGGCTGGACCAGTTCAAAGAACCCTAAAAGCCCTAGTGTCAGTGCTGTTTACAATCCCAATCCCATCACCGACAGTCTCGTGACCCAGAGAGAGACTAATGGTTACAATGTTGAGGAGCAGAAAAAACAAGAAGAATCCGTTCCAAGTAACGGAGACGATAAAACTACCCAAGTTTCCTCAAGCCAAGGTTATTATGAAGATGCTTTGAGCAAGGATAATAGGTCTTATGGGCGTGTTACCAAGCCAAGTTCGCTAAGTGTTTCCCAGAATTGGCGGAGTTTTGGGGGTGTTTCGGGGAGTAAGAAGAAGGGGAAGATAAAAACTAAGTGGGTGTGTGAGAATTGCGGATATTCGGATGGGCAGTGGTGGGGATCGTGCCGGTCATGTAATAGTGTTGGAACGATGAAACAGTTTTCTGAAGGTGATTATGATGGAGGAGGGAAGACAACAAGTGGGTTTGAGGTCTGTGAAGACGTGGCACGGGCGTGGTTGCCACAGCAGTCAGGTGAGGTGGCTCCAATGAGGTTGACGGATGTGAATAGGGGGATTAATCAGATGGAATGGCGAATTTCATTGTAAGTTCATAATGTCTTCCCCCATTCCTATTAGGTTGTTTGTGTTAAGCCTTTATTTGCTAGTCTATCTATTTGTGTCACATTGATGAGACTTGAATGGATAACTATATGCATTACATTCTAACTGTGAAACTTATGCATAAATTGAGCCAACTAACTCAACTCGAATGGAGTTATCAAGGGCTGCCTATAGAAGTGAAGCTAATCAACTCGAGTGAGATAACCTTTGTGTTGTCAACTGGTGTTTAATAGAATAGTACTTAGATCGGGAAGAAATATATAAAGGAACAATCAAGGTAATTAAGTTGCATATCACATGTTAGAAAATCAGTAAATGATCTTTGACATTAAGTGCGGTTAAGTTTGCTCGCTAAGGTGGATAAATTACTACAATTAGTGATGGCAACTCATTCAAACATGTATATAAGAGCAGAAGTAGACTAAGTTGGTGGCCATTCTGATTATGCATTTAAATCGTTAAAAGGGTTAAAGAATTTAGGAATTCATATTGCTGTTGACTGTTGTATGATGATATATTTATTTATTATTTTATTTATATACTTGTTTAATTGAGCAAGTAAGAATAAAAATTTGAGCTATATTGTTTAAATTTTACAAATAGTTGACTTCTCTTACAAATGAATGTGAGTGTTTTAGGAATGAAATGATTATAAGCAGGAAGGTTGATCATAGTTTTTCTTTCCTTTTCTTTTTAATGATTACAAAAAACAATTGTAAGCAGATTTGTACCATTACATAGAGTTACCCAATGAGTAAAGCTGTTCAAAGCAACTGGTGCTACCTATCATTATTTTTTTGGTATAAATTTAGATTGAAGTTGTATATTGGGTTTCATTTATATTGTGATTATGGCTTTGAATTTTGATCATGGTTGAGTTATTCTTTTACAAGACTTTAGTTGCTATCTGATGCCTGCTACTGTTGTGTTTCGGGGTACATATGATCTCCTTGGTAGTTGGATTGTCAATGATCATTATATTAAGATCCACTGATACTAATGTGATATAAGTTTTGGTTTAGGTCTGGACTATTTGGAAATGAAGTTGCTAGGGTTCTTGGTGGTGGTCTTGTACCAGGTATAGTTTTTTGTTTCATGGAGTATGGTTTGGTTATTTTTTTTGTTTTGATAACTGGTTGAAGCAGTTGTCTCAGACTGCATACAAAAATTAAACAGCTTAATTGATTGTTAGAGGTATCATTTTCCACAAGTTCATGCCATTTTTTTAAATATTATACGGTTTAGCATGTATTGGTGTGCTCTTCCGAGTCCATTTTTCTTGTAAGATTCACAGCAGAATGACTTTCAAGTCTGGCTGACTGCATCAACTATTAACCTGACTAAGAAATAAACCTTAGAAACAGAACGAACTTGATGGTTAAACCTGAAATGATCTGATCAGCACTACCAAGTATCTGTTAAAGGAAAATCATACACTTTGTATTATACTAAATTTTTTTGTAACTTACAGTTGGTTCCCTATGCAAGCTTTCAAGACTTCCATTTCTTACTTAGGCATTTCTCATGATTCAACTTTATTACTCTATTGTTAAAGTGGATTTGCAACAATTTATCATACACAGGAATGTTTTTTCTTGGTTTTGTAGGTTCTTTGGTTTTAGTTGGTGGTGATCCTGGTGTTGGAAAGAGTACGCTGTTACTGCAGGTGTGGGTTTGTTTAAGAATTGATGGATTTTACACAGATTGTATAAAGTGGACATATATGTCACTTTATTTACTTGCTTTTGCAATTAATATTTCCTGTATCGTGTATCTTGTGGTTATGTTCTTTTCTAGAAACTCCTGTACTGATGCTTGCTTTTGTATTGGAAGATTGCAGCAATAATAGCAGAAGGTAATGATGTGTGTCAACCAGCTCCAGTTGTTTATATCTCTGGCGAAGAGGTTAGTGTTTTCTCTAAAAGACCCGTTTAGAGAACAATTAGGCTTTCTGTTGAAGATACTATGTTCCTTCTGTCTTTATCAATTTTTTTGCTTCATAGTATTTTGTTCACATAGTCCTTTCTGTTGATCATGCTTTTGTTAGGGTATTTTGGAGTAGTGGCTATCACATAAATTCGGAAAAGGAATATGATGTTTTGCTTTCCTATGTTGTTTCCCGAAGTGTTTGGGTGGTGTTTAAAGATCTCTCAATTTCATGTTTAGTTTGAATCCTAGAGCAGCTTTAACCTAGGATTTACTGAAGGTGTTATACAAAAACTATGTACCTCAGGAAATAGCTATTTTAGCAGCTTCATGATTTATCCTCTTCATGGCAGAGTGTTGAGCAAATTGGAAACAGGGCCGACCGTATGAGAATAGGGACCGAAGAACTTTACTTGTATTCCAGTACAGATGTTGAGGTGCTTGCTTCTGAACATGCTCATCTTTCTTGATTATTGATCATTATGAACTTTCTGTATTCATTATCCTAATGGATTCATGTATAATGCATTTTGATTTCAGAAGTTCCGATGTGTGGGTGTTTTTTAATAATATTGTTTGGACGATTATCAATTAAAAGTAATAACATTTTTGAAGTAATTTTTGCTAGCTCACATATGACCGACATTGACTTATGAAGTTCAACTTATTTATATCTTGTTTTCATTTTGGTGCCTTCTAGGATATTTTGGAAAAAGCTCAGCCTCTCTCTCCTCGGGCTTTAATTGTTGATTCCATTCAGTCAGTTTATCTGAGAGGGGTGACTGGAAGTGCTGGTGGTCTCTCGCAGGTTTAAAATTTACAATATATAAGCCAATCTCTCCAAGTTGTAATATCAGGTTTTTGCTTAGAGTAAATATAATATCCTAATAGGCAATTAGTGTTTTATCCTTTGGGTTATATTTTGCAATAGGCTATTCATAAAGGAGAAGTTCTCTCAAGCGCCCCAAAAAATGATAGGAAAAAAATGGGAGGAAATGTCTCTTGTAGAACATGACACATTTTTTACTTCCACTTGTATCCATCTCTTATCTAGTTTGCTGGTCCAAAATTTTGAAACTTATTCTAGGTAACACTGTTGAAGAGCATTGTATGTACGTTACTGGTAATGTCGGATTGCATTGAAAAGCTTACTTGGCCTGTGATAGGTGAAAGAATGCACGGCCACTTTGCTGCGTTTTTCTAAGAAGACAAACATCCCTGTGCTCTTGGTGAGTCTACAATATGATAAGTGACAACTGATTTATCATTTGGTTTCCGTCAAGGTTGCATACGTCTTAATTTATGTTGAACTTTCTAACTTAAATTATATCCAATTTCTGATGTTAATTTTAATACTTAATAATTAATTCTGCAAAATAACATGATCTGCTCTGTTTGGTGGCGAACGTCTATGTTCACTCTTTCTATTCTCCTTCATTTTTTTTGAGAGTGACTAATTGGTTTTATGAATCTATACATGTATCATGATGTGTTATTTACTAATCCATCTTTATTTCCTCTATTGGCTGTGCCTATTTGTGAATTGTTGTTTCATGACCCGCAATATTGACTACCTTTTCTCGAACTAACCCTTTTGTCCCACCTTATAAAAATTCCCCTTTTAATGAGGAACAATTGTAGTAAGGTACTCCAAAAGCGCCTTCGTTTTCTTGTTTCTCATAAATGTATATATTTCATTTAGTCCACTAGAAGTATTGAAAAATGTGAAGTTGTAAAAAGTGGGAAAATCTCTAGGAACTAATTCACCTACAAGTTGGGTCTTACTTTAAACGTTTCATTATGTAGTTATGCACTTGACAAGGTTCAGTTGCAAGAGATATTTCTTTTTCATGCATTATTTAGATAAAAACTAAATTATGTTTTCTGTGTTTTTCAGATTGGACATGTGAACAAGTCTGGAGATATAGCAGGACCTCGCGTCTTAGAGCATATCGTTGATGTCGTTTTATATCTGGAAGTTTGTATCATCTTGCATCTCATTCTTTGATAATTATAGTTGCTGATATATCATATAAGTTAATAGTTCTTAATGTTTTAAAATGACATCTTCTTAGGTAGATTCTTGCTTACAGCTAGAGACATGATTTTATCTTATGTGTTGGAGTACATTAATAATGACTTTGTACAACAATTTCTTCACTTTATTATTGTTGCATGAAAACTTAGTTGTTTTTATATTGCATTAATGATATTATAGGAAAAGACTACCGGGCACCAACATCAGCTGTAAGACTTCCTTTTTATCAATTTAATTACTGGTGGCGATGAATTTGGAAAATTGATATTTCTTGGATCTTAGACTAGTTAGGTCTTTGGTTAAGAAACTAGGATGAAATTTGTTGATGGAAATCCAAAGGATTGCATCTGTTATTAGAGGAACCAAAGGTCTCATGTTTGAGTTGAGACTTCTAGGTATGCCAGCCTACTTGCTTGGTATCTTGGCTCGTGTTCTTTTGTCTTTTTTCATATTATGTTCACTGTTTCTTCTTCTCGCTTGCCCCCCAAATTTCAAATATTGTAACTGAGCAAGGAAGATCTTCTTCTTGTCGCTTGCCCCCCCAAGTTTGAATATTGCAACTGAGTAAGGAAGAGGGAGGTCAATGGTAATTTGGTTTATACTTCTAACAAATCACCAAGTGCTAGTCCCACTGATGTGCGATACTGGGAGGGGTAGACTTAGTGAGTAAAGACCTAACCACTTGTTTGTATTTGCAATACTACTACTCATGATACTTGTGGTGTCTTTTTGTGGGTGGTACATAAGTGTCCTCTTAAATATTTCGCTGACATTGCTCACATATTTATTGGAGAACAAACTATAATTCCGCACACGCACACGCTCAAGCGTACGCACATACACACACTTATCGGGATAAACACCATAGAGTACTATTCACCCAACATGACATGAGATGGATATGCATATCCTATCTGACATAAATAGTTTTGTTTTGAATTTTTCCGGTTTCTAAGAGTGACCAATTTTTAACATCTTTTTCCGTCTCGTAACTTCTTTACGAATTTGTTATTTCTCTTTTTAGACGCTAGAATCATTTTGTAAACCTTAATAATAAGAAGATGAGGACGGCCCATCTCTTAGTCTTACTCTTCTGCATGAATACATTCTTTTATACGGTCACAAACTCACATTCTTCTGTAGCTATCTTTGATCCTTAATTGAAATAGTCAATCAAAAGGGTGCAAGTTTCTTCTGTTTGTTTGAAATCTGCAGCTCTAGTTTATTCTTGCCACATGCAGAGTATGAATTAAGAGACATTGTGATCTAATCTATTAATAAATATGGGTAAACTGTTAAGTTAGCGGGGCAATTTTTTTTGCTAACTACTGGGGTAAAATTTTGCACATTCCCTTCGGTTGTTCTCGCAACAGTTCTGGTTTCATTTTTTTATTAAGTGTGGCACTGTTTGTTCCTGTTAACCCAGACGATTTCGATTAAAATTATCAGATTTGTGATGCATATTGTACTTGAAAATTTTTGCTTGAGAAATATGCTACTTCACACTTTTCTTATATGTATGTGTGTGTGTATCTGTGGCATTTGCATGGGAAAAACATTTGTCTCAATGTTTACTTAATTATATATGACAACTACAGGGGGAAAAACATTCATCTCATCGCTTACTTCGATCTGTAAAGAATCGTTTTGGATCCACTGATGAGGTATTCCATGGTATTAATGTAGTCTCTCTTGGACTTTTACTGATCAAATAAAATATTATTGGGTATTTGCCCGAACATACCAAGTTCAATGAGTTGTTTCTTTTTAGTTTGCCAATGAACTCGTATTTGGCATACTACTTGTCATTGTTGATGCATAAGTATATTATGCTTATATATTTGTCATTGATAAATCTTTTTGCATTGCCAATTCTTATAAAAGTAAACTTTTAGGGGGTGTGCCTGAAAATATGTAATATATCCTAACAGTTTCCCCTTACATGCGGTCCTCGTTTGCATGTGGAAACACAACGCATGATGCATCAGAATACACATACCAAACAGAGTGCAGTGACTCTAATAACATAACCAGGGAACCGAATGCTAATAGTAACGCTTGAACCAAGACTTTGCAAAATAACCAACTGTTATTTGGAACACTTGAAAAAAGACACTGGGGAATATCTGATACGATGTTAAGTTACGAATTTGTTTTGGAAGATTAAAGGCTAGAGAATGACTTAGCAATGTATATCATTTTCTATCATCAAATTTATTGTGTTTAATTCTGGCAAATATTCACCTATACTGGAAATGCATCCCTTTTGACTCCTTGTTTTTTTCTCTCTATATTTATTTGCTTATGAGTAAAAGTCTGGGAAAAATCCTCTATTGATCTTTTTAATCTCTTTCTATCAGCTTGGAGTTTTTGAAATGTCTCAGTCGGGATTGCAAGCTGTTTCAAACCCTAGTGAGATATTCTTAAGTGAGCAGCACACAGATTCGGAGTTTTTAGCAGGACTAGCTGTTGCTGTCATTATGGATGGTTCTCGATCTTTTGTTATAGAAATTCAGGTATTTCATTGGTTTACTTTCTTTGCTTCTTTTATTTTTAAGTTTCAATGCATAGTGAAGTTTTACTTTTGAAGCCAGTTTTTTGGGGTAATGCTATTTGGACTAGACTGTAAATTATCTGAGCACTTTGTGAGCCTGCCTCGGCTTGAGCTCGCTAACTCGAAAAACTCAAACAGTCCCCTTTACCGGTTTAAACAAACTAGACAAGCTCAAGCTGTGTCATGTCAGATTAATCCCAGCTTGGCTAATTT
This sequence comes from Panax stipuleanatus, assembly GCA_020205555.1. Taxonomy (NCBI): domain Eukaryota; kingdom Viridiplantae; phylum Streptophyta; class Magnoliopsida; order Apiales; family Araliaceae; genus Panax; species Panax stipuleanatus. The sequence goes on from CM035124.1 coordinate 1,960,619, forward strand.
AAACATTAGTTGAGCTCAAGCTCGGCTTAGCTTGTTTACAGCTATAATTTTGACTAACACTTGCAGTTACCACTTAATTTGTAGACACATAAGTCTGTGTGTGTTTGTGCAAACTACCAAACAATGAATTACAGAAAAATTTGTTGGTAAGGATGATTAGTTTCCACACTAGAATTGCTTCTTGGTGTCCTGTATAAACATGCCTTGCAACATAGATTTTGTAAAAGAAACACTAACAACTTCAATTAGTAAGTGAGGCTCTACATTTGTCCATAAAAAATTTTACTTTGAAGGAAGCATTTGACACCAATCTCTTCTTGATGACACAAATTAAATTTGAAATGTCACCTCAATTTTTCCTAATTATAAACCAGATCCTAGCCATGTGGGCATGTAAAAAGGATTTCATGACTGATTTTAATTGCTGTTTGACCTATGTTAAAAGCGTTCTTATCATCTGATAAGAGACCAGCAACCTTTTTCGTTTCTGAGCAACAAAAGTGTGCATTGCTCATTATGCTTTTGATAGATGAAATAATGTCGGAGTGACATGCAGTCTTGCTGTGTAGGCGTTATGTATAGCTGGGTCATCAGTTTTAAGGCATGTCAATGGGATTCAAGCAAGCAGAGCAGACATGATAATTTCAGTAAGTAATTGTTAACTTCTATCGTAACACATGGTCACTTAGACACTTGTTTGATTACTATTTTTATTGGGATATTATTGGTTAGAAACTTAGAAGTTAAACCACATAGTGAAGATAGAAGGTCTGAAAAATTAGTTGTACCAATATTATTAAGGTCTGATCGTCAGGACGTAGAATGTGACACAGAAAGACCAAAAACTGTGCACTTCACTTGAAACATGCCATCATTTATTGTAGGACTAGTGTAGTAGAACATTAAATTTTCATTGATAATATAGTTGCTGCTTCTAGAGGTTTTGAGCTCCCAAATCCTAGATTTTCTCCCTGTTATTGAAGCTGAATAGCTGATTATTTTTAGCCACAAATCTTCAACTACTACAAGGATTTTGTATCACAAAGAATAGATCAAATTGAAAGTTATTTTTCATTATTGTAGTATAATTAGTGAATCATAGGTCTCATGTCTGTTTCATATAATCAGATCAATTTGCACACTTCTGAGTTTAAATATATTATTAGAAGCAATTCACTCTAATTTTCAGTTCTTTACAGAAGATTTTAATTAGCTTGGATATTTATTTTTTGTCTGGATGTTCTCAGTTTGTCCGTTGAAGAAATTGTGGGATATTTGATGGATTTATATTTATCTTAGATTCATGGTTGAATAAATGTTCTGCACCAGGTAGTATTAGTTATATATCTGGTTTCATTTTACTTGTTACTTTACATGATACACATTTTAAAATAAAATAAAATAAAAAAGTGTATTGTTTTGTATTTATATTGTTAGTTGACATACATTTCCAACTTTTTAAATGGTGTGTTGAATGATTCATTGTGGTGTTATCGTACTTGCAGACTTCCAGTTGAATTTCAATGCTGGAATATTATTGGATACTCATGTTGTAGTAGAAAACTCCTCAATTGAACTCACCTTTATATCTCTTAACTTGTAGGTTCTTATGAAGCAAGCTGGTCTAAAGCTCCAAGAAAATGTAATGTGATGTTTCCTTGATATTCATCTTTTCTATTTCTTTTGTATTATATTGTCCAAGTGTTTCTAAAGGTTTCTATATCATTATCTTCTTCAATTTCATAGAAATTAGTTTTCCTGGAAGAGAGAATAAAATTGTAAAAGTCATGCCAAGATTACCCTATCAACATGAGTATAGAATTGTGTGGACATGCATGAGTACCTACAGACTTGTGGGACTACTCAAAATACAAATTACAAAGTGAGTCTAAAAAACATGAGCACTGGAGTAGTATCTGCATATGATAAGTGTGTGAGGGAATCGTACCTTGGGAAGATGGGGTTTTTATGAGGAGAGAAACCAATGGAGGAAATGGGAACAGGTTGAAGTAGGAGAAGGGAGAAAAATAGGCAAGCATCACCTAGGCACTGGGGCAGCACTGTCTAGAGAGCCTTCGGAGAATGAGTGAGCTAAAATCCCTTCTCAAGTCATGAGAGTGGTATTTAACTCCAGTTGACTGGTCACGTGACTAACTCATGAGATCTCATTCCTTATGTCATGTGAGGCCTCCTACTGTGAAACCTGAATCATCCCATCTTTTTAGCCACCAAACCAATATCCTTAACCAAATCCCATTTGAATGGGCCTCCCCAAGCCTTCTGCCAAGAACTTGAGAGGAAACTTCAGTCTCGAGTCTTTATTCTAGATGGTCAAACTTCACGTAAACAAACTTTATTCGAAGAGTGTATAAGATAGCAAGTATTTGGATGCTTGTTTAGCTGATACATGTCATCCTTTCACATGTCAACTATTTGACCAAGTTAAACAGGATGACTGTTAATTCTTTGACCTAATATTTTTCTTTTGTTTTTATATATATTTCAATTGTTTTCTTCCCTTTTACTTTTGTAGGGTGTCTTCTTAAACGTTGTAAGTGGATTGACTCTGACCGAAACTGCTGGGGATCTGGCAGTAGCAGCCGCAATTTGTAGCAGGTATGCCATGTATTTAGTAATTGAGATCAAGCAGCCTTTTCTTTCACTTGTTAGAGTGTTATATGTATCAGAAATATGCATCAACATATTACTGTTTCTAGGCCATTTTATTGCATTATTATGTATTGACCACACCTGCGATATATGTATATATATTATATTATAGTGGATATTCCCCCCCAGTTGCAACAAGTTATCAAGTTTTGTTTCAAAGACTTCTCTAGGATTTAAGTTGGGAGGTTAGGTTGGGTTTGGTCTAGTAGCTCAGCTTGTTAGTACTGAAGGCAGCCATTATGACCTGAGAGCCTGCAAACGAAACCTCATCCTACTTTAAGTCAATGTGTTCCAACTCAAATTTGATATACATAGAATACTCGCAAGGGCTACATATCTATCTTTAAGAGCATGAATATTATCATTTAAGAGCTTGTTAAAATAACAATATAAATATAACTTGTACCTAGGAGCAAGACATGGCTAGGGTTTAGTTGTCGCCTGTCTGTAAGAAATATGGTTTTTTGGAACTACTTATATCTTTTCGTAACATAGACTTCTTTGTAAACAAGATACTATGCATATCCCATTGTAGTTATGACTCTTGTCTGTAGTTAAGTTTTTTAAGCTTGGCATTGATCATAGTTGTTACGGCGCCACAGCGAGTCATGACGGTAGCCGACTGCCTGGACGCCTAGGCGACCGCCATGGCGTCCGTAAGGCGACAAGTCGTTTACAATATACAATATAAAATTTATATATTATTTATTTTACTTAACAAGTATATTGACAATAAAATTTTATATATATTAAAACTCAAAACATAACACTATGGAATAACATTAAAGGCATAATTATGTAAATACTTAGCAATAACAATTTAAAAACAAAACACTTGATATTAAAAATTAGTAAAAGAAATGAATAATTCAACAAACACCGCATAGAAAATAAAGTTGCAACCAGCAACAATCACAAATATGTAGTCTAATAACTAATAAAACACCACCATAGCAAGCCAAAATAATGTCTAGATTGTCTGCCATTTTACTATAGTGTCTACATAATACAATCAAATAAAAAATATTAGACAAATTGTATTAATGATTCAATATATATAAGACAAATTCCATCGCCTTTTGAAAATAAATTAGACAACATTTTTAATAACACAAATTCTGCAGTAATAATGCATTGGATGTACACTAAATTAGATGAAGTTACATTACGTATACATATATACAATATATATACTAAACAAGAACAACCACTGCATTCCTTCTATACATTGAAAAAAAAACAGCCAAGTGCACTGCACAATTATGAAACTTAAATAATATCCAGTGCATTTTATCTATATATTGGAAAAAAAAACATCGAGCATTTTATCTATACATTGAAAAAAAATCCAGTACACTGTACATATATAAAACATAAATATATATATAAATTTATATATATATATATTATAATTGTGTAGGTGTCTGTCTATGTGACAAATTGTGGAGTGGACTGTGGAAACTGAAGTGTAAAAGAAGCAGGCGAGCAACATGATAAGATAAACATATAAGAAACGAAAAAAAGAGAAGCAAAAAAGAGAACCTAAAAAAAAACCTCGTCAGTTCACTACTTCACTGTCGTAGGCGCAGAGAAGAAGAAAGAGAAGAAAGAAGAGCATACCTAAGTAATTTTGTCGTCGTCGGAGTTGCGTCGCCGCGCCGAGTTGTCGGTCGGTCGGTCGGTACTGGCCACGGTAATCTCTTGATCGATCGCTCTCTCTCTCCCCCTTCGCCCCTTCTAATCTTCATTTTTGCAGTCTCCTCTATTGCGATTAGATTTAGGGCATGAGCCGCATGACAAAACAATGTCGTTTTGTGTTTTTTTTTTAACCCAGTAGACCCAACAAAGCAAAGTGCTCGACAGCTCGCCTACGTCGTCATCCATGGCGACGACAAGTGTTTATTAGGCGCCCACCTTTCAATCCTCCCATAAGTCGTCATATTGCCTTACTTGCATCGACCGACTGGACGCCAAGGCGTCGCCTAGGCGTCGCCCTAACAACTATGGCATTGATTGAGTTGACTAGGCCATCAATCAACACCCAATTCAAGGCCAGGGTGGGATTTTATAAACCCAAAGCCAAGCCTATAAAGCATCAGATGAAGCCCATAAATTGTGTTGGCTCAAATTGAACTGCCGAATTTGCATCATTAGTTATTGCAATCATTTCTTTAACTGCTTTGTCTTCCATCTTTTAAACTTCATTGCATCATTAGTCACCATATGTCTTCTGTTCATAACTGGAATAGTGTGTTTATTGTTGTCTCTAGTTTCTTGGAATTTCCTATCCCCGCCGGTGTGGCATTCATTGCAGAAATTGGCCTGGTGGTGAGCTTCGCATGGTATGTATATCTTTCTACATTGCCTATAGATAATTAGGATTTCACTAAGAAAGCAAACTCCTTCCTGAAAAACTATCTAGTTGTGCCATCAAATATTTCTAGGTTAGAATACTATTTTTAAGTTGGAATAACATTTTGGCCAATTTTCACTAGAGAAACCATCCAAGCCTTAAAAGCCGAGTGAATGTGGGCTTGTGGCATAAATTTGTATCAGATTTTCTCATTTCAGGCCATTTATTTGCTAATAATCCTTTTTGAGAATACATACATAGTATTAAGCGTTTGAGGTTCCTTTGTTTGCTCCCATATATTGTTGTCCAATAAAAATGTTTTCTGTCCCCTTTGGTGCGTTTTAAATTTTTAATACACTTTATTTGACTATGTAAAAAGTATATAATTTATTAACTTATAACATATAACAAAGTATTTGTTTGTCCCTACTAGCAAATATTCAGAAAATTAGGTGCGACAGAATTCCACACGGCTCAATTGAATGGTGGCTTCTAGCATAAACAGTCGCTGAAAATTGTCCATTAGAGTGTGTATGTAGTGAAACCTTTTTCATTGTCTGCCATATTAACTTTTTTGTGGTACACAATTGTAGTTGCCACGAATGGAGAAGAGGGTAAACACAGTTGCAAAGCTGGGATATAGAATGTGTATTGTTCCCAAATCAGCTGAGAAATCTCTGTCAGCCCTAGATCTGGCGGATATGAAAATTTTTGGCTGCCAGAATCTGAAGGAGGTGATCAACAGTGTGTTTAGATAGGGAGGGAGGGATGGATAAGAGTGAAGTTCCAGATGTATGATCTCCAATTTGTACCTATTAGCATGATTTTTTTTTTGTCATTTCTTTTTGCAGTCAATGAGTTAAATTATTTGACCCTACGGCCGCAACTTGGTCTTTGTAGAGGCCGCCATGGAATTGGAAGGTTTTTTTTTTGTTTTGGTTTTTTTAACGAGCTTACAATGCGATTCTACATTTTAATTTTAGGGTTCTATGGGGAACCCGGAGAACTGACCATGAGAAGAAGAATAAGGGGGGGGGGGGGGGGGGGGGGGCTTGATTTTAAATTTATGACCTTGCATGGCAAACGGGGAGATAGATAGATACCTTACCACTAGGCTGATAACTTATGGTCTAGCGATGAGCCTAGAGTTGACCCTTTTTTTATTTTTTTAAACCAGTAGAGTTAGTACTCCGATTTTTGGCTACTTGTTTCAACTTTTTATTTTTCTAGACAAAAATGACCAATAAGCAACACTCTTGTTCAAGCAATGTTTGGTCCCTTATAACCTCGTGAAGTATTGCTAATGGCAAGAGGAAATTCAAATATTTCTTACAAATCTTTTCAAATGGCATGCTTGTAATTGAACAAACCTTGCTAATTCCACCCAACAATTAAAATTTTAGTAAATTCTTTAACATCTGCGGGGATAGCTCAGTTGGGAGAGCGTCAGACTGAAGATCTGAAGGTCACGTGTTCGATCCACGTTCACCGCATTATTATTCAATTATTTTTTAAAAATCTCAAAACATTTGAGTCGCACTCTTTTGAGGATACATGCTAACGGCCTAGGTAAGGCATACTTTGAAGTCAAAAAAATTTCGCAGTCGCAGTAAAATTAGACGAGAGTATTATTAACTCAAGAAGCTGACGATGAGGCACTGCCGCCACCTACTCCTGCTCCTACGCCGTAGCTACGCCACCAAATACAGCGGCAGAGTAGTTAAGGAAACCCCCAACGGCCGCTTATTCGCGGTGGAAGTGGACTCCCCAACCTTCCAAACCGACGTCCGAGGCTATCCTCTTCCTCGGCGCGATCTAATCTGCAAAGCTACAAAAATCCTCCAATCAAATTCGCCCACCTCCGACCCCTTCCTCGACCTCGCAGACTACCTCCAATCCCTAACCCTAACCCTGACTCCCTCTGAAGCTTCCGAAATCCTCAAATCCCTCAACTCCCCAACCCTCGCCCTTCAGTTTTTCCATTTTTGCCCCTTGTCAATTCCTAAATTCCGCCACGACATCTTCACCTACAATCGTATCCTCCTCATTCTCTTCAATTCAAAATCTCCTGACCGCTTTGATTCCGTCCGCCAGATCCTGGACGAAATGGAGAAAGCCGGCGTGCATGGTAGCATTTCCACCGTCAATATCTTGATCGGAATGTTTGATGGGTTCGGAGAATTGGAGGTGTGTTTGGGATTGATGAAAAAATGGGATTTAAGGATGAATTGTTACACTTACAAGTGCCTCCTTCAGGCTTATCTGCGGTCCAATAATTCCGATAAAGCGTTACAAGTTTACGGGGAAATGAGGAGGACGTGGTTATATATTGGATATATTTGCCTATAATATGTTACTTGATTCTCTCGCCAAAGATGAAAAGGTTTCATTTTTATGCCCCTTGCATTTAGAAACACTCATTTCTGATTTATTATGTAATTGTAATAAACGCATGCTTAGTTAAATCTTTGGCAAAGATTACTGCAGATTCCTTTTGTTCACCACCTCGATATACTCTCTCTGTGCCACGAAGAGTTCCATTGCTGATTTTTTTGTTCCACAAAACATATTCCTCTTTTAAAGTGATAGTAAAACAATATTGTCAAGTTTGCCGTCATAATTTCATCATAGTTTCTTTTGGTAAGTATGGATAAAATGGATGGTAATACTTGTAAGTGTCTCTATGGTTGTAAGCTTAAGTTGAATACCTAGCTCCTTATGAAGAATTAGAACCTGTAGTATTAAAAAATGGTTTATTAGTTTACTCTTTAATTGATCCTTGAAGAACATGGTTTTAATTGTAGTATAGGAATGGTCACAGTCAAAAACATATAGTTGGCAAATAATTTGACTGCCAATTGTACTATGCAAGATAATTAAAAGTCATATTGTTAACCTTTACAAATTTACAATGCATAAATAAAAATGAAAGCTCTAACAACAACCAAGCTCATGGTTGTGTTGTGCTGAACCTCTTTTAGTGTTCACCCCCACCCCCCCCTCCCCCCCTCTTTCCCTCTTTTTTTTCGTCCTCTTTTTGCTTATAACTAAGAACAATTCCAACAGATCCTGATAATCTGACCTGCAGCTTATTGCTAGGTTGACCAGGCTTGCAAGGTCTTTGAAGATATGAAACGGAAGCACTGTGAGGCTGATGAGTATACATACACAATTCTGATTAGAATGACCGGAAGATTGGGACAGCCTGAGAAAGCACTGGCACTCTTTCAGGAAATGCTATCGAAGGGCTGTTCTCCAAATTTATTTGCTTACAATACTATGATCCAGGTGCTTGCTAAGAGCCGGATGGTTGACAAGACTATCTTTCTCTTCTCTAAAATGATGGAAAATGATTGCCGACCCAATGAATTCACTTACAGTGTAATTCTGAATGTTCTGGCTTCAGAAGGGCAGCTTGGTAGACTTGATGAGGTTGTGGAAATGTCAAAAAAGTACATGAATAAGTCACAATATGCATATCTTGTGAGGATGCTGAGTAAGTTGGGCCATGCGAGTGAGGCTCACCGGCTGTTCTGCAATATGTGGAACTTACATGATTACGGAGATAGGGATGCATATTTGTCCATGTTGGAGAGTTTATGCAATTCAAAGAAGATTACAGAGGCTTTAGAATTGCTGAGTAAGATACCTGAAAAGGGATTAAGTACTGATACTTTTATGTATAATACAGTGTTCTCTGCTCTTGGTAAATTAAAGCAGGTATCCCATCTTCATGATCTTTATGAAAAAATGAAACAGGATGGTCCTTCTCCAGACATATTTACTTACAACATCTTGATATCCAGCTTTGGTAGAGCAGGAAAAGTTGATGAGGCAATTAAAATTTTTGAAGAACTCGAGAACAGTGACTGTCAGCCTGATGTCATCTCTTACAACTCTTTAATCAATTGCCTAGGGAAGAATGGTGATCTTGATGAAGCTCACATGAGGTTCAGAGAGATGGAAGAGAAGGGTTTCAGTCCTGATGTAGTTACGTATAGCACGCTAATAGAGTGCTTTGGCAAGTCAGATAAAGTTGAGATGGCTTGTAGATTGTTTGACGAGATGCTTGCTGAAGGCTGTTGCCCTAATATTGTGACATACAATATCTTATTAGACTGTCTTGAGAAGTGTGGGAGGACTGCTGAGGCAGTGGATCTGTATGCAAAACTTAAACAGCAAGGGTTAACTCCAGATTCAGTCACATATACTGTTCTTGAAAGGTTGCAAAGTGGTTCACATAGGACAGTTAGAATTCGGAGGCAGGATCCAGTTACAGGTTGGGTAGTCAGCCCTTTGAGGTGACAAACACTAACGCTATTAACTGCCACAGTCCTAAATTGCTTGAGTATTTATTCTCAGGTTTCTGCGTTGTAGCCAAGCAAGTGAACAAGTTTCTCCAAAAGATCATAACCGATCTGGAATGAAATTTTATATGAATACTTTTTATAGCATATCGTCTGATCATATCTTTCTTGGTGATCGTGACATGACTTAAAAGGTTTGAGCTGTTATAAAAACATGGGGATTCAATTTGAATGTACACCTTCTGGTGCAGTTCGTCTGTGTGGAAAAGTGCAATATGTTTGCAAAGCCAGCTGAAATCTGGAGTCTGCTTCATTTCTGGTACAAAATAACCAAATGTATAATTCGAATTGAAGTTACATGCGCATATGCATTTATTGGCGGAGTGGAGTGGGTGAACCATTTGAAGGATTACAAAACTTTTCTCTCTGATGCTGTTAAAGTTCAATAGCATGCATGAACTCCTTGTTTGTCGGGTAAGTTTAGCAAAAACCTCAAGTCCTTAGCGTCGGGATAAGCAGAAGTTTTTCCTTTGCTGAACAATGAAGGTTCGCTCTCTATCTCTTTCTATGATATTGGTGTCCCCCATTGATATTTTGTTAGGGTACGCTTTATTCTCAAATTTTGTATCTAGGAATGCTATCTATACATTGGCTGAATTTTTGAACATGCTACTTCAATCAACTTTATTATGGTGAAAAGAAATAATTATCTGAAACTTGGAGCAAGGACACGGTGATTTGGAACTACTCGTTCTTGTGATGGATATAATCACCTTGCACGTGTTTGATTTTTGCTATCTTATGCTGCTGCTGCTGCTGCTGCCGATCAATCAATCAGGTTATCAATCAAGTCTTGGGTCTCTCTTCATTTTCTGATTAGTTTTTTAAAAAACAAGTTTAACAAGATTGAATGTGCTTGTAATTGCGTTCAGTGTGTCCATTACATTTTTTAAAAATTGAGTAAAATCATGCTTAAAACTTGACAATCATACTAGGTTAATACTATACTTTTAAATTATATATTATGAATTAATAATAATTTTCATTCATTAAATTTGTGATTAAAAAAAAGTACATAATTATCAAATAATTTTGTTCAAATAGTACAACTCAGTGATACAAATTAAGTGATTAGCGTTACTTAAGTTATGAATAAAATAATGAATTAGAGGGAATGAAAATGGGGGGATCCAATTAAGAAATCAATTGTTTAATCGTTGTGAATTTAATGTTTAACGTCTCCGGTAAAACTTACACAGAAACCCAGCGTTAGGGATGAATACTATACTAACGAGAGAAGGAGGGTAACTCTGGAAAAGATAGACAGAAATGGATAGACCTTATTATCTACACACCGCACGAAATGATGTCCATCAGTCCATGGGTGATGTAATGGTAGGGGTAGGGGATAATGATGCAGTCAAAGACGGCCCGATTACCAAAACTGCCCTCATGATTGTGTCTTTTACTACCAAGGGAACGAGGCATTCCAAGGAGCCATTGGGGGTCCAAGTTTCAATGGAATCGTATGAATCGTCATACTATTACCAAAAGAAATGCTCCATTTGTATTGAAAAATAGGATGAATTATAAAATCCAATATTTTTAATGCTATTTTAACTATATGTTTGATTTGTGGGTGGTCACGGTGAGTGTTGTCATATAATGACAAAATTATCATATATATTTATTTTATTATATTTTTTCCGCACAAAATAAAAAATCAAAGAGATGAAATGAATTTTCAATCCATTGAAATGATTTATATTCTAAAATAATTATTAAATACACTATTTTTATTTCATTTCTTCCTTTATTCTATGAGTAATGTTACAGACACAAATTATTCTATAAATATTTTACAAACTGCTAATGTGACATACTCCACATCAGTATATTGATCAACAAATTTCTTTAATGTAGTATTCGGCCCCACATAAAAAGCTAAGATAGAGTATTCCGCATCAGCAATTTGTAGCATAGTTTGTATCTGTAGCATTATTCTTATGTTATTTACTCAATCCAAACGTAACATGTGGTTAACATGAAGTTAACTTTGGTCATTTGACCAATAAAATATCGACACGCAGGCGGGGAGATGATCAGCACTGTATTAATCGATTGATCAATTTAAATTAACTTCATGGTAATCGGATTCATACTATCGACCTCTAAATCTCTAATCATTGCTAATAAGATCGGGGTACTGAAGAGGGATTGATTAGAGAGGTGGGTTTTCAATCCAATAAGATTTGGTGAGCAGTACTTTATTATATTATAATATAATAAAATAGAATACGAAATAAAAAATGATACACATATTACTTTTTCAATAACAGCCGTATTTAACTTTTAAAAAAATATTGAAAAATAACATAACATACATTTAAAAAAAAGTAACACTATTAATTTTGACATTGTAATCAAAACTGCATCATTTTTTCTTCTCTCCTTTATTTTATTGTTTTAAGAAATAGTTAAAAATTAAATAAAATAAAAATAATTAAGATGGGTAATTTGGAGAAGAAAAAAATTAATAACTATGATTTGCTCATGAAGAGTAGTTATTCATTCAACATATGAAACCTCGACAAAGAATTTACGAAAGCACCCTGTTCTATCCTATTATTTGTGTTCAACACTACAATTCGAAATCAATAAATAAATAAATACCCCGTAGATAATAAGTAAGTTTATGTTAGTTCAGCTTCTCTATGCACTCACTAAACTACTACTACTCGTTTCAACCAAGTTCCTCCGATGACCGCTGCATTTTAAAGCTAAAGCTACTTCTTGACGCCAGTATTTCACTCAGCGATTGCTTCTTCTTTGGCCCCGATTCTGGTCTTTGCTTGGGAGCACTATGAGACCTCAGTTGGAGTTTCGCCCTGAATGATTGTGTGTTAGCCATATAACTAGGATAGTCGGAGTATGGCCGGAAGAAGCTGTCTCCGCCGCATACACTCTTGGCTGCTGTTGCAAATCGCGGTGTGCTTTGAGCACTAGAAAACCTACATTCGTCGCCCAAGAATCCCCATTCAAAATCCGGAAGACGTCGTCGTCGAGGGGAAGAGCTAGTTTGGTAATTCGTACGACGGGATCTTGATTTAGGCTTGAACGTCTCAATTTCGACTATTTTTGGGCTCTCGTCGAAGCCATTCAATGAAGCTGATAACCTCTTACTATGGTATTCAACTCTTTCCTGAAATTAAAAAATAAAAATAAAATAACAAAGTCCGTGATTGATTCTTACAATGAATATATATAATGATTGATTCTTACAATGTAGTTTCTGTGTCGATTTTCTGGATGATCTTTGTTGAAAGAACGGCGAGCCCTCTGAGATCGGACAGCGGTCTGAGCTCTTATGAGAGCTTGCATACTATGAAGAGTGGCAGTAGCACGCTTCCTAACAAGGTAACCTCGAACAAGAGCTTGTAATTTTACGACTCCTTTTAGAGCCCGAAGAGCCTTCCGCGACTGTTACCATCAACAAAAGCCTACTATCTTAAACCATCAAAAATTTCAAAGTAAGAAAATGGAAATGCAGCAACAAGTAAGAAATTAAGTTACCAAATAGCCTCTAAAAACAGTTTCAATCTTAACCGCTGCCCATTTCTCCCTGCCGCCACCAAATAGAGTTCCCCTGCCTTGGCTCGTAAGTCTAACAACTGCAACCGCCGCCTGAGCTGCAGCAACAGCAGCATCCGCAGCAGGCTGCCGTGGCCGCAGCAACAGCAATTGCATGTTTGTTCTGCTCTTTCTCCGTCTCAGAAATGTAAGATCTCGGCCAAGTAGTATCAGTGGTCGGAATCTGATCAGCCCCGGACTTGGCAAAACTCCGCCTCTTCTTCTCTTTCCCGTCACTCAAATTGGAATTATCCACATTTTCCTTATCTTTCTTCATCATCCCCAACAAGCCTCTCAACCACCTGGTAGCTTTTCCCATCTTCCCTTTCAAGACTTGAACCAATACTCTCTGTATAGAGAAATAGATAAAGTGAGTGCTGAACAATATAGTAGTATATCCTTAAAACAAGGGGGAGGAGGGATGGTTAAGATTTTACAAAGTGGTGAAAACGTAAGAAAGAGACGATGTTATTTACTGAAATAACAATGAGCTGAGAAGGACACTTAGAATCTTTACATGTTGCGAGCAGAGAAGTGATGGGAACAAGTACAGGGTGTGGAGGAAAAGATTAACAGAAGGTGTCAGATAAAATAATAGCCCAGAGAGATAAAGATTGTTTTTTTTTCTCCATTTTTGAGTTTTTTTTTCTGCTGACATTATCTCGTGGCAGGACAGAATGAAGCCATAGAAAGAAACAGATTTTTATAAATCAAAAAAATAATGCTACTATCATATAATTTTGGGTCACATAATACTCACATACACACATATGTATATTGTGAATTCTGCTTGACATGCAAGACCCGCAAATATATATGTGTGTGTATGTGAACTTTGTATGAACCAAATTATGTGATAGTAGCATTGCTCAAATCAAAATGCTAAGAGATTAAAATGTTACCAACCAAATAAACAAGAATTTAGGAACAAAATATTTTGAAGGCAAAAAAAGGAGTAATAATCAAGAAACTCAAGTGTTTCAAATGCTTTTGCCCACCTCCTCAAATTCAAAAACAAAGGTTCCTTTCCTCCGATGAGAAACTCAGGAAACCTGCAAAAGAAAAAAAAAGGCATAATCATTTCTCTTCCTCTTGCTCTTAATTCTATCAATGAAACCAAACAAACAAGCAGGCAGACAGACAAAATCCAAGGAAGTGAAAGTTAATGAAAAGTAGTAATCATAACAATGATATATATATATATATACTTACATAAGTGTGGTGTGGTCTAACTTTGTGGAACCGTTAGATCTGTTTGTGGTAGGACAAGAGTGTAAAAAACGATTAAAAGATGTAAAACAATCTCAGCCACATAAACCCACCACAAACAGATCCAACGGTTGTTGACTCATCCCTCAAATATACTATTTGAGTAATCCCTATATATAGTATGTATGTAATTAAAATGTTTCTATCTCCAAAATTCAGAGAGCCATTGATTATTATGGCTGGGGTGGGTTTTTTTCCTTTGACTGGTGCTTAATTTCTTCCTGTATCAGTCAAAGAAAATCTTTTGTTTGATTGAAAAGAGGATTGGGTTTGTTTGTGTGTTGTTTTCAATTTCCATAAACTCCGGGGGAGGGAGGAGAATGTCGTGGTAGTATCTCATTTCAACGGAAACGGAAGCTATCAATCAGCCGTGATAATCTCCTCTCCTTCAACGGCTACCAGTGGGACGGTGGGTGTATCGTTTCAATTCTCCTTTTTCTTATCTTCTCGATAATACCCCTGGATCAACTCCATAACTACCCCAAGACTAATACATTTATACTCCCTCCACCTCATAATAACCGTCGTTTTAGAAGAAATTTTTTTTTCTCAATTTATTTGTCGTTTATAATTTTCCTAGGAGAATAAATTATTTACTTTCTTATATCACCCTTACCTTCTCTCATTGTCTCAAGAAATTCTCTCCCTTATATTAATAGTTTTTAACTTCTCATAAAGGGGTAGTGATGGAATTTTTTACAAATTTCAATTAATAATGATAGTATTAAATGATTTTTTTAATCCATATACATAAAGCTAAAACGACAATTATTATGGGATAGAGAGAGTAGTATTTACTTCAAACCGTATTTAATTTAACTAACTAGATACAAACCCGCGCGTTGCAGCGGGACTATTCAATTTTTTAATAATAAATGTGTACGTACAATTAATAAATTAAAATATAATAAGAAGATGGTAGATTGTTGTGCGATGATCAAATTTTACACAGAAAAACAAATGAATATACATTATAGAGGGTAGTGGTGAGAGTTTACCGGTTTGTGCATTACACTCTATGTGACTATTGCGTTTAGGCTAGTAGCAAAGTAAGTGACCTCAATTTGTGAACAACTCATTTTTTCTACTCTTCCCTTTTTATATTTCTTTTTCAGTTTTTCTTAACCAAAGTGTAGCCAACTGATTATTTTCCCCGTCCTTTACGACGTTTGTATTTTGTTTACTTGCAAAAAAAGGGATTGCCAACCGGTTTGTCCATTGCTGGTCATGTATGCCTGATTAATCAACATGTCCTCAGCAAGCCATAAAAGAATGACACACAAATCAGATTATGATAAATCTGTAGACCAACAGTTGGTGATGGATAATTCCTCCTTGTAACTTGTATATCTTTCTCTTGCAGATTGAAAAGGCTCTAAATGTTGCTGAAAAGCTTATTCGAGCATCCCCAGATGAACTTAAATATGTAGCTGGTGATCTGTCCAGAACTCTTGTATAGATCCGCTGCTTTGATTCAATGTCGAGATGAAATAAGTACCTTTTAAGAGATTAACAAAAAATTTGAAACTCCATTGGTTAAAAAAAATGAATCATGATAATTTTAATTTTTAATTTCAACATGTCAAAATTGCTATAGAATATGTTTAAGAGTAAAATTTTCGCATGTGAGTTAGAATTAAATTAATGAACAAACATTTATAGAACATTCAAAACTCATAAGAACATTATTTAAGATCAAAATTTACTTAAATATATAAAATCCAATTTATCATGAAATATCCAAAAATGAGAAGTTTGGGAATTTTAATTTAGGACTAAGAGGCTAATTTTATGAAAAAGAAAAAAAAAGGGTTCTTACATTTAAACACAAATGTACCATATGATAAAAACATATATATACCCCAAATGGAACCATATCCTAATTTAGAGATGGAACACCCTTCGTCTGATGATCTTGATACTGTTTCACATATGAACATTGAAGAAAATAGACAATTATGAAGAATGCCACTTTCAGTTACCCAGCAAACCTAGGAAGATAGGGTAACACTGGCAAGTTCCATGGAAAGCTCAATTTTTGGACAAGGATATGCGTGCACAGCAAACTCTCATATAGCCAGTTTGAACCAAGCTGTGATAGAGTTCATAAAATAGTGAAGCACGTCATATGGTTAACTGTTAAGAGCAATCTGATGAAAAGGGCATATATTCATTAGATAATACCATCCAAAAATGGAACTTGATAAGCTAACAATACAAGTGTAGGCAACGAAAATATATATGATCATATATAAGAAAATTTGACACTTTGGCATAATTATAATGAAACGATTAAAATAATAACGCAACTGCTCAACAGTAAAAACCCTCAGGAAGACCTACCAGAAAAAAATTTCCTAGAATTCAAGAATAAATTGAGAGATCTATAAACAAGGAAAAGATATTTCATCAAACTCAATGCCATGCCGGCTCATTTGGACATTGAACTTCAAGAAGTCCAGTTGTAATAATAGAATTATCAACAATGATAATATCACATAAAAAATAGTCACATGAAACTCACATACACACATATGCATATTTCTAGGCCCCGCTTGGCACGTGGGGCCCACAATATGTATGTGAATTTTATGTGACCGTTTTTTATGTGATAGTAGCATTATTTTAGAATTATATAGTGTACAAGAGACCTGGGCTGGGCTGACGAGGAGTCTATAATCTAGATAATAGCTCTCTCTCATTATGATGTGGATTAAATTTTCATTTTTTGTGCCCCTATCCCAAAATCAAACTTATGTTATGTTTGAATTTAAGGAATGAAATTGAGGAATGAATTAAATAAGGAAGAGAATGTAACAATTTTAAGGGGTTCTATATGCATGTTTGGATAGTGTTAATAATACATCCAATAATAGAATAAATAATTCTAAAGTGACCTAAATACCCTCAAATGTTTAATTTTAACTTAAATTTAAATTTTATCTTTAAAATTTGTCTCATTTTTCCTTAAATTTTCTATAATTCTATCTTTATTTTTTCTACTTCTAATTTTTCTATCTTTATTTTTATTTATCTCTCTATTATTTTCATAACTTACGAACAATTATTAGCTAATATTAATAGGATTATAGAAAAACTAATCACATTCACTAGCTAAAGTCGCAATTTATTATGACAAACAAAATTAAAACTTTTTTCTTAGTTAGATAGTTATGTTTGACATTATAATTTATAAGCGTACTAGATTGATAATTCGTACAAAACGCGGGTTAATTAATTTTAAAATTGATATAATTTAATTTGTGATATGATCAATAATAAAGTACAACAAATTGTGATTGACTAATAATACTTTATAAAATTTACAATAGAAATTAAATTAATTGTTAAATAATAAAATGAGTACCTCTTTATAAAATAATATTGTGTTAGTATTAGTGCTCAATTGTATGTCAAGATTCATATGGTCTTAAATTTTCGTCACACTTGTGACGCCCTCAAAATAGGTTCAATACTCAACTCATTTTGAGTCGTCAAATACACTCAATAAAATTTAAATACAATCTTTCATATCACACGGTCGTGCAAAATACGACCACACAACTGTGAGTATCAATACAGACATGTAAAAATATTAACATTTAAACTAAGTCCTCATTACATTTATTATCACACTATTTTAAATAAAAAAAATTAGTGAGGACTTCTACAGCTCTAACTCGGACCATCACTCCATTCTCCGACTAGTACCCGCGATATTTTCATTTCCTGAAAAGAACAATTGAAGAAAAGGGTGAGCTCAACTAGCCAGTAAAGAATATTATGACTAAGATAATGAAAAATAAATTATTGTTAGCCTTCAATAAATCAGATAAAATATTATGGACAACAAGTTTTAGATCAATATTCGCATTGGAAATAACAATTCATTAGAAGAGTTAAGTAGAGAATGATGTCTACTATCTTCTTTGATTTAAAAGTCCATCTCAATATTTTATCCATGTAATATCAATCAATATACATCTCGAATCAAATATCTATCTTTGCACTAGGGGCCAAAGATATTCATCAGGTAATCATTCATCTTTGCACTACAGGCCAAAGATATTCATCACGTAATTATTCATCTTTGCACCACAGGCCAAGGATATTCAGTTATATCACCATTTAGAACTGAGGATGATGAAAAATAATACGAATAACGGATCCAGTGAGATAAAGGGCAAATATTAGAGAATTTATTCAGAGTTCAAGAATGAAGATCAAAACTTGAATCCAATCAAAGATGATTTGGAAGATTTTTTTTTTATCGTGAATAGTATCTCGTGAATAGTAACTCATGAATAGCAACTCGACATGAAAAGATAAAAATTTCACAACAAAGTTCAGACCAATATTTCAGTGAAATAATATTAGATGAAACGCAAAACTCAAATAATATCTGATCATTTCAGGAATTATAGAAGCAATACTTACCATAGTAAGTTTAGAGTTAGGAATCTGAAATGAAACAATATACGAAACTGCAATTGAATTTTCACTCGTCTGGCGGTAGTCCGCTCAGACAGATTATTTCCACAATTTAATAACAACTGAATACGAAAGGTTATTCACCATGCATGCGGTAGTCCGCGTAGACAGGTTATTCTCACAGAATAATAAAGAATAGAATAACAACAGGATTTCACCATGCATGCGGTAATCCGCGTAAACAGGTTATTCTAACAGAATAATAAAGAATGGAATAACAACCCTTACGAGTATTGAAAGAAAATAACTCTCTTCATGAATACGAAAGAAATAATACCCATTACCTTAAAATTTGGAGATTGTACTAGCGTAATAGCAAAATACTCTTCTTCTTTCTTTCTTATTCTCTCTCTATAGCTTTAGTGAATTAGTGAGAAATAATGAAGAAATGAGCTTCTATTTATAGGCTCGGCAGAGTAAGGGTAAAACAGTCTTTTCGTCATAATTTATGACATCGTCGCTTACATCATCGATCTATGACATCATTGCTTACCTCATCGCTCCAATGACATCATTACTTACCTCATCGCTCCGATGACATCATTGTTTGCATCATAAGAGTTCAAATTCAATTCGCACTCTTCCACCTCGTTTAACTTTTATACCATGAATTTACTATAATAATGTTACCATTCAAATTATAAAAATCATACTATTATATAATCACATCATACTACTATAATGTAATATTATCATAATATATTTGAATGAATTATTTTATCGGACAAGATAAAATACCAACTTTCAACAAATGTCACATGTTAAAAATTTCTCCATTAAAATCCACATTGAATAAATATTTCTTTATCATATTTATCAAAAATTAATTATTCACAAATAATATTACAGAACTACAATATTGACAACCAGGTCGTTTCCAAAAAAGAGGGGGCCTTCCGATAAGAATTTATCATTACTGGTGCGCAATTAATCAACCCATTTCCTAGACAGAACTTCCTTAAACATTACCAATAATGCTATGTAATAATATTATTCAAATAATATGAATTATTGATTTGATAATTTAAAATAATGTGCAATGACAATTATTGAATCAATAATATAAAATAGCAAAGTAACACTTATTGATATAAAATATCAACGTAGCAAATATTGAACCAATAAAATATTATGCAATTATTGAATCAATAATATAAAATATTGAACAGTAATTACTGTAACAATAATTGAGTAAGTGTCTTCCTACGTAAGAATCAATAATTCGAAATACTGTGCAATACCGTGTGCTACCGTGCAACATCGCGTGTTACTGTATTTTAACCACCGGTTATTTCAACAGTACTAACGGTAACAGTTTTGCCGTTATTTTTATAAAAAAGTTACTTATGTCGCTTTCTATATCCGACATTCATTCCATTGTGGGGTCCACCAATGACTGCGCCGTCGTACGAATATTCTCCGACAAAAAAAATATTCCTCGACCAAACGAATATTTTCCGACACAATGAATATTTTATAACCACTTGCTTACTTTGTAAACTTTGCACATTTCATCCATAATTTATCACATTTATCAAATCAACACCTTACTATTTCAAAATAATATATAAAGAAAATTAAATCTTATTCATAAAATTTGGGGTCTTACAACACTAATCTTTTTTTTAACATATATCATAAACTTTTTAAAGGGAATCAAAATGTACATTTAGTGAATGTGTATTAAAAAAAAGGAGTTTATCTCATTTTCTTTGAATTAAAAAAAATCATGCATGATGAAGTCATAGACAGGATGTGTGCTAATAATTATTTTCTAGATGATTTGGAGAAGTATAATAATTACCAAAATAAAAATAAAAAGAATCACTTATATCGAAGGATAATACAATGATTTATAAAGAGAGTAATTAGTATGAAGTTAATTTTGATCAATTCACCAATATAGTGTTGAGATGCAGACATGACAACGATCTCTCTCTTCGTGTCAGTACTGTATTAGTCAATTAACCAACTTATGGTAACCGAATCTATTAATAACGTGCTCTGTTACTCGTTTTCTTGAAATCTAAGTTGGTGTTTTAATTACCAACCAACAACGGACAATATATATATATATATATATGGGGACAATAATTCATATCAAATAGTTGTTTTGAACATTATTCTAACAAACATAATTTATACCGTTAATTTAGATTTTTTTTTACTGACCGCTACTCTTATTAACGATTAGATATTTTTTTTTGTTATCAAGTATTTATTTTTATAAATAATTTCTTAAGTAATAAAATTTAAAATTGTCAATTTTATTAAATGTGTTTATTTGTATGTATAAATTTTTAACTAATAAAATTCAATATTGTTAACTATATTTAATGTATTTAGTTTTATAAAATATTTGTATAAATAATTTATTATGTAATATAATATAGTATTGTCAATTATTGTGACAATTTGATTATTTAAAATTTAAATTTTATATTATAATATAATTTGAAATTATCTTATAAATTAATATATTAAAATTATTTAAATCTAGTGATAATGTTTAAAATATTTTTTTCTTATCACCAGAGTAATGGCAAAAATAAAGAAATTTCTGTTGCATTAAACTTTGAAATAATCGTGTCTCTTTGTTGGAATAATATCGTATGAGAGCCAAATTAAAAAGAAAAGATATTAAAATATCTTAAAACAATCATAGTTGTTTTCGGACTAGGAGAGAACGTGCGCAACTTCGCGTCACTATCCTCCAACCCTCTTCTACCCCGCCTTCCACAACTCACCGATCCCCAAACCCCTCTCTCTCTCTCTCTCTATTTCTCTCTGTATTCGTGTATCTGAACTCCGAGCTCTCAAAAGTTGGGTTTTTAGGCCTGCCGATCAGACCTTTTTCCACTGTCCAATTTTTTGAGGTTTTTGTTTTTCCACATATTCAATTTTCATTGTTCCCTATTTCAAGATCTTATTCATGCCGATCTAGGGTTTCGATCTTTATTCTTTTATAATTACGCATTAAAGGTTCCAAGTTTTTAGTCAATTTCAGGATTATTCTCGTACAATCTTTCCTATTATTCTAGGGTTCGGGTGTAACTTTTGAATTGACTACTTATTGTCCTTAAATTCGGTCATCTTTTATACATAATTCAGGTGATACATCATCGTTTGATCCATTCGTTTTCTAATATGGCGGGTTCTGAGGGCTCGAGTGTGGCTCCCAAGCACCATGGTGTGACGAAGCCGCTATCTCTTGCCGGCCCTTCTGAGGCTGACTTATTTAGGACCAAGGAGTTGGAAATGGTTTGTTTTCTCGCCCTTTTCTTTATAAAATCGATTTCTTGGACTGTGATAGGTTGTTTTTAGCTATTATTTCGTTTGTGGTTGCAAAAGTTTTTGGAAGATGCTGGATTACATGAATCCAGAGACGAAGCTGCCAAACGGGAAGAGGTTCTTGGTCGTATCAAGCTGGTAATTTCTCCCTTGAAGTTTTCATAATACTCCTGTTCATTAGAAAGTTATACTTAATTGTTTATTGCACTTCTTAATGCATCTTTGTACATCTGGAAAACTAAGTAGTAGAATCCCCAATCTCAGCAATGCACCATGTTTTGACATTAGTGAAGTTTAGGCTAGTCTTTTCCTGTATGTTACAAAGTGAGTAAATTTTAATGATTACTTTTATCTGTATTTGAAAAAAAGTGATTTGTCTGGTATTTTTTGATTGATTTGTGTTTTGAGTAACTGATTATTGGTGATAAGTTGTGTAAATAGATCAGTTTGTTTAGTTATAGCAGCATGGTCATAATGTGCCCATTTGGCGGACTGGTGTGGTGCAGTGCAGAGAGATAAAACACTTCTAAATATTAAGCTATTGATAGAAGTGCTTCATAAGAAAGTTAAATAGTGTTTGGCTATGCAATTGTAAAAAAGTAAGGGAAACATTGTACAGAAGTTTGTGATATAAACTACTTTCTGCCCCCACCCAAAAAAAATAAAATAAATATAAATTAAGGATTAATTTGTACAGTGTGCTTCGGCCAAAAGTGCTTTTGCTGAAAGCGTAATTTTCCCCTGCTCACTAAAAGCACTTTTGGAGGGTTACCAAACACTAAAATTTTTCCAAACTTAATTTAGAAGTATTTTTACTCCACCAAACAGGCTCTAAAACTATGTTTAAAGTTTTCTATGAATCAAATTGCGGTGGAAAATTATGTGCATTGCTGATAACTATTTTGGAACGTTTTGTCTAATTATCCGGACTTTAGGTTTGATCTGATTACATCCTTAAAATTGGTGTTGGCTCCTACAGTTTTCTCATCGTCCTTTTGATTCTATATATTTGTTTTGATTTACTTTATTATACACATGTATTTGCTAGTCTATTCAGTTTCTGCCTGATTTTATATATTTCCTTTCTTCAATTTGTGCTGGCTAGTTTTGTTCATCCCTTTCAATTATCTTAGATTGTCATAGATTGGGTGAAGCAACTTACTCGCTTGAGAGGCTACACAGATCAAATGGTGGAGGATGCGAATGCTGTCATATTTACTTTTGGCTCTTACCGATTAGGGGTAAGCATGTTGTGTTTGTTTCACATTCGAGTTCTGAATTGTTAAAGGCAGTCTAGAAGTTTGAAGTACTAATGTGTTTGAGTTTGCTATATGATACTAAATGAAGATGATGTCCAAGTTTGTGAAGTAGAGTCTGGAAAATGATGTTAGAGACCCAACCTCCTCATGAAGAGGTCAATAAATACTGATTATGTGCATCTGCAAAGGACCCTTTGTGTGCTTTTTTGTGAGGGATAAAGGTTTGAAATTAGGGTATTATTCATTATTATTGTTTAGAAGTTTCAAGCATGACTTGTAGCTGCCAAAAGAGACTGAAACTTTAATTTAGAGGTTTGATAATAATAAAGATGAACTTAAGGTATAGTTATTGTGATTTTAGCATAACATTTCTTTGATTGTTTTGGACGTCTTGGATTGCCTGTGGGTATGGGACTATGGGTTCCGGTAATGGTTGTCCAGATGTAGAACATTTCTTTAGCAGAACCTCACGGTTGCGGTTTAATCTGTTGAGGTATGAGGGTTATTCATAGGGTTATTCTGTGTTGAATTCTCCTGTCAGGCATTTCTAATATTTAATGTGTGAGATCTTTTAAAAAGTTAAAGAAATGGTTCCTGAATTTTTGCCAACTTGGAATTTTAAGTACAAGGATCAAATTATGTTCTTATCTAAGTTATTGTGAAGTAGGAGTGATACACGTTTTATTTTGGCTGTTTAGGTGTGTGAATGTTTTAGTCAGTTTGGTTGTTTTCAAACATTAACATGTTGGCCTTTTCAAAATAGGAACATACTTTAGCTTAATTGTTTGCTTATACTTCTAGTTTATTGTCCTTGTCTAGCGGCATGAGGGCCGTCATCAGAATGGATAGGACATGGGACCTCCTTCCCATTATTTAACTATGCCGCGACAATTCGAAGTATAGTATGTGGGTGTAAAACTGTAATGGAGTTGTCTGATTGTCTCCTTGTTGGAAGACGGTAGAAAGTTCATTTGTTGTTTTCTTAAGCTCGCTCTTGCATAGACATGTAGAGTTTCTTAGTTTGTTGCACTTAGAGATGTGGGCAGTGTGCTATTCAACAAGCGGACTAGTAAGGGGTTGTTTCCACTTTCTGTGGCATTTTTTTATGTAAGTTGCTATTGTTAGTTATTATTAATGTGGTAATATTTTTTTTGATAGGTCCACGATCCTGGAGCTGACATTGATACCTTATGTATTGGGCCGTCTTATGTTAATC
The DNA here is from genome assembly GCA_020205555.1 of Panax stipuleanatus. Taxonomy (NCBI): domain Eukaryota; kingdom Viridiplantae; phylum Streptophyta; class Magnoliopsida; order Apiales; family Araliaceae; genus Panax; species Panax stipuleanatus. The sequence continues at coordinate 1,985,105 of CM035124.1, forward strand.
GAGAGGTAATTTATGAAATTAGTTGTTGTTTATTCATGTTAGATATTGGAATTTTATCAATGTAAAATATGGAATTGACCCTTGCAGGAGGACTTCTTCTTTATATTGCATAACATTTTGGATGAGATAGAAGAAGTTACTGAACTACAACCAGTGCCGGATGCACATGTCCCAGTAATGAAATTCAAATTTGATGGAATATCAATTGATCTTCTTTATTCAAGTGTTTCACTTTTGGTTGTGCCAGAGGTAAGTTTCATCAAGTATACTCCTATTCAGCCATATCTCATAGTATTAGCTCTGGGTGTATTAAGATGCCTTTCGACTTGGGCCAGCCTTCACTAATTATCATTTATTTTTGCAATTTTCATCTTGATGGAATTCTTTGTTTGTTACTTTAGTTGTTTTTGTTAGTGCATTCTCACCCTACTTCGAACGTGGTTAATGGAGGATAGTTAATAGTATATGTTTGTGTTAGTGAACTATTTTTATAATTACCTCCTTCATGACTTGCTTTATGGACGGGTCTATTGGCACACACCTAAGAAACAATGATTGGGGTCACGATACAGCAATTTGGTGGTTCAGTGAAGATTCGACACATATTCAGTTATTAGACAAATTTATTAATATACATTTAATGCAATTAATAACCCTCAATAGAAGCTGGTACAATTCAATTCAACATTTTGTTTGTATTAAGATAAATACAAACACATTAATGTATGAGATATAAAATAATAACACCATAATTTTTACGTGGAAACTCAACTGGGAAAAAACCACGAGGAGAGATCTCAAAAATCCACTATGAAAATAATATAAAGAATACAAACTCTCTACTGAGAAATAAACTAACTGTTTATTTTCTCTCTACACTCTCACTCTCTCTATTTGCTCTAACTGAGTTTTTTTACTTCTGCTTCTCGTTGTTGTGGTGTGTCTAAACTTGCAGCTAATGGGTTTCTTTTATAGTTCAACGGAGGAGACAAGCTCCTAATTTTATGACTGCTCATTTTTGACAATTTGTCGCAATGGGGAAACAAAAAATTAATGTGACGGAAAGTGGCCATATTTGCCTAAAAGAAAAGTACAGCTAGTCTTGTACATAGGCACCTATTTTAAACCTTGAGCAGTGTGATAATATTTGTGGGTCCCCTTATTAAATGGAAGACAACCTTTCAACGCTCTATAATTTGGATTAGGTTTATCGATGGATTATATATATATATATATATATACACACACATACACACACATACATATATATGCACACACGTACACATTAAAATTTCTACACCAATATATAATAATACCACTTAGAAAATTTTGAAATATATACTAATTAATTCTGATACTAGTTTCCTTGATAGGATTCATATATAATATATTATAAATTCAATTCTTATCATTAAAAAAGAAAAAAAAGCAGAAGAATCCAAGAATCCCTGAATCAAATTGAGGGATTCGTCAACCTACAAAATCCTTGCTTCGTAGGCACGCATATTAGATATGATATAATTAGGATTGAAATACTTTTGTGCACATATTATTCTGGCAATTGGAGGATTGAAGATGTGGCTGTTTTCTAAGCTTTCTACTCTTATGAACTATTATTTTCTTGTACATGTAGATTTAGTGGTACAGTGAAGTGCTAGACTGCAGGTGTAAACATTCAATGTGTAATTTTATTCATTAATCGTTGCACCCTCTCTCAATACCTCCACATAAAAAATTGAGCTGTGTTTTGTTTATGTCAGCTTCAGTTTTATATATAAGGTTGATCAACATTGAAGCTTAGGTTAGTAGTTGAGGGTTGTCAGTTATGGACTGAATTAAGAACTAGATGCAGGTCTTGGTAATCTTTAGCCCTTCACGTTACTTTATTAAGTTTTGATTCAGTGCAGCTATGTGAGAATACATGAACCCACCCAGGTCTCCATTGTTGGGGTGGGTCTTTAGCGAACCAGGCTACCACCGTGAGATCCACGCTGATAATGATACTGTTTTGTGTGCTTACATGGAGATGTAGTAGTAAGGCTTTTGACGACGTGAGACTATTATGGTAGTTCTGAAATAGAATTATTTTTTTCATCGTTTATTTAAGTTTGCTTTTTCCTTTGCTTTCTGAGTTTCCCTCCCCCCCCCAAAAAAAAGTAAAGAGGTTGGGTGGACATGGCAAGAAGAGCTTTTGGCAGGAACAGCCTTGTTGGGGTTATTATATGATTATTTTAAGCTCTATTAGCTGTCCTTATAGGCTTGAATGTTATGTTCAGTAAAATTAATCTTTGTATAGTGGATCTATTTTTGTGATGTATAGATATTTGTGATTTGTGAATGCTAACTGAATTATCGACAGGACTTGGATATTTCCAATGTTTCTGTTTTGTACAATGTTGATGAGCCAACTGTTCGGAGTCTCAATGGCTGCAGGGTTGCTGACCAAATTCTTAAACTCGTTCCAAATGTTGAGGTTGTTAAATAAAAATGCCTGCTATTTTGCTGGTGATCTCATCTCTCAGAATATTGTTATTTTATTAGTGTTTGTTTATTGTTTATCCTCTTCTTTGGGTGGGAAATTCTAGCATTTTCGCACAACACTCCGCTGTTTAAAGTATTGGGCAAAGAGGCGCGGTGTTTATTCAAATGTAAGTAGGGTCTTCCATTAATTTATTGTATCTGTATTTGTTCTGGTTTTTCTGGTGTATTATCTTCTTTATACAGATTTGGATCCTTATTTACATCTTATTCCCTCTCCCCCTTTTTTCAGGTGACAGGATTTCTTGGTGGTGTGAACTGGGCTCTCCTTGTAGCTAGGGTTTCTCAGCTTTATCCCAATGCCATCCCTAGTATGCTGGTTTCTCGGTTTTTCAGGGTATATACCCAGTGGCGCTGGCCAAATCCTGTGATGCTTTGTGCAATAGAAGAAGACGAGCTTGGTTTTTCTATATGGGATCCTCGTAGAAATCCTCGTGATCGAACTCATCATATGCCAATTATAACACCTGCTTACCCATGCATGAATTCTAGCTACAATGTTTCAACCAGTACTCTTCGGGTTATGACAGAGCAGTTTCAGTTTGGCAACAAGATTTGTGAGGTAGTGGCCAGAGTGGCAGACCTTTTTCTAGTCCAATTATGACAACATTCATAATATTGTGCTTTACTCTTTTATGTCCACATGCAGGAGATAGAGCTGCATAAAGCACAGTGGAGCGCTTTGTTTGAGCCTTATATGTTCTTCGAAAGCTATAAGAACTATCTGCAGGTAGACATTGTTGCTGTTGATGGCGATGACTTGCGTGCGTGGAAAGGCTGGGTTGAATCCCGGCTGAGACAACTGACTCTGATGGTAATATTTTTCCATTTTGACATGTTAATTGTGATGGAGGCATCAATCACCCTTTGGCTCATATGGATCTTTTAGAAAATAAATATTAGAAGACGTCTCTCTCATTTGCAGATAGAGCGGGACACATACGGGAAGTTGCAGTGTCATCCTTATCCTCACGAGTATGTTGATTCTTCAAAGCAGTGTTCCCATTGTGCCTTTTTTATGGGTTTGCAGAGGAGAGACGGTGAGGTATTCCAAGAAGGTCAGCAGTTTGATATACGTGGAACAGTTGATGAGTTTCGGCACTCCGTGAATATGTATGTGTTCTGGAAACCGGGGATGGAAATTTACGTTTCTCATGTTCGTAGAAAGCAGATTCCTTCTTACGTATTTCCCGAGGGTTATAAACGATGTCGGCCACCAAGGTTAATGAGCCAGCTGCATTCTGGACAATCTTCTCCTGGAGATGAAGTTTGCAGGGCTGGATCTGTTGAAAGACATCTTAAAAGGAGAAGAGATGGTGAAGATGTGAAGCAATGTAGTTCCGAAAAGCGGTTATCAATTAGTCCTCAAAGGCGGGATTCATTATCTCCTGAAATTATTACAGGCGAGTGTTCATCATTGGGAATTCAAAGAACAGAACAAATGGCTGAAATAAATGGAACTGAACAGGTTCATCAGGTTGAGGGTGACAAGGAGGTTATTATAGAGCTAGCTAAATCTGATCAAAAAATTATATGTGGAGGAGTTGCTGACGAGGGATGTTTCTCAAATTCTAGCGTGGTCACTAGCCTTGCAAGTGAGGTCGGTTCATGTGAAGACACAGGACCTGCATCACGAACAGGAAGCAGTGAGGGGAATCCAGGCAGCGTTATTGGGAGCAACAGTCACAGATTTTCGCAGACTGAGTCTTGTGAGGCAGATTCAGAGTTGCTTATGAATGATGGGTGTGCAACAGGATGGCCAGATCTCTGAAGGTGGTTCACAGGACGAGTTAGAGGTTTTGGATTTAAGTTCCTTCTGGTTTTTCCTCTTCTTTCAAGTTAACTTTCTGTTTCTTTATGCAATAGTTTAAGTCAGAATCTGAAACTAAAAATTGTAGGGGTGTGTTGCCTGAGGCTGATTGTACCTTTAGCGTGTAAAAAATTTGTGATACTGATGTTTCTTTTTCTTTTTTTTTTTCCGTTAGGATCCATCTTATTCTTTTTGGTTGCTTTTGTTTCATGCAGCGAAACGCTCTTCTTGATATGGCAATGAATACCAGTGGTGATATTGATTTGGGACATGAGCGGAAGGCAGTGACGAGGCATGTACATTTAATTTCTAGATATTATTTTTTTGGATCTTTATTACCATTTTATATCTTTATACTGCTCTTCTGTGTGGTGTTTAAATAGGAGGTTTAGTCTGACTTCAACAGCTTGAGAGCCTGGAAGATTCATTGAAGTCCTTTTGTGAAAGTCGGCAGTTCTGGTAAGTGCTTTGTTAGTTGTTGGCTTTCATTTATTTCCTTTTCTCCAGGCATCCCGTGTTTTGCCTTGTGGATTGGGAATCAAACTACTACTCCGGCACGTAGAAGCTTTTGCTTGGAAGAGGAAGAAAGGAGAGAAGGAATGGGAGTTTTTTTTTGTTTTTGTGTGGGGTGGATTTTTGTTGGTTGGGGGGGGGGGGGGGGGTTGGGCAGCTTGGATATCTCATGTATAGTTTTAGCTTTTTATGTATCAGGCTGTGCTGCAGAGATTTGTGAGGCTTCCAATATTCTTACGGAAATGGATATTGGGAATGCTCAATTATAACTGTTCGTAACCAATTGAGGATAGTGAAGGGGGTTGAACTTGTTTATGTCTAGAGTGGGTTGCTAGAATCTGTTAACTACTTAACCTTGTAATTTCTGAAAAGCTCTCTCTCTCTCTCTCTGATTTCAATATTAGAGGTACATGTTTAGTTGCAGATTGTCGAGTTTAATGACATTCTTAACTAGAAATTTTCTAGGTAGATTTCAGTATTGTTATTATTATCTCATCATTATTGTATTGGAACATTATATTTTTAATTTTTTTTATATTATAAATTGATAATTAAAAAAAATACTTGACATGTCGATTACTTGACTACTATCATGTCACTCTTCCTATATTCCTCGTAGCTAATATTATGAAAAAATAAAAAATTCGTTAAAAGTCCTCGTTTAAAAACTGCATCTCCAAACTTGAAGAGTAATGACTAGCCGTTATAACTAATCGAAGCATTATTATACATATATTTTAATTATTTAAATAATGGTAAGAACTTGGTCCAATTAACTGAGTGAAACGTTATTATACTTGTATATTTATCGAGTTTCATAATAACTTAGTTCATTCTAAAATTATATTTACCAACTTAGAATAGTATTTGTACATAATTAATACACTTACTAATTGGTTAAATGATTCTATAGTAATTTATTAAATGGCAAAATTAAGTTTGTCCATCAAAGTTGGCACGTTTTATTGAATATCCGATTGAATTTTAAATTTTTTAAACTACTCAACCGAACTAATTATTATTGTTAAATTGGGTCAATGTGTTATCTCTGAAGCTGACGTCTATTAAATCTTTTCAAGAAAAGAAAAAAAGAAAAGAAAATGACATGGTTTATTTTCAACCTTTCTGGGTTTTTGTTTCATGGGTTCTTCTCTTTGTACTTTCTCAATTATTGAAGTAAGAGAGATGAGAAATTGATAAAGGAAATTGTAATTCATTACTGAATTTGTTTTTATAACTCTGGCTGATTTCAAAGGAACCCTAGCGTTCCTTTTCTCTTCAATCCCATTTATTTCTAAATCTTCAAACTTTTATTCACGTTCAATTGAAAACATTTCACATAGCCTATGTCCAAATTGAACCAACTGAAGCTGCTTCATCTATTCATCCAATTGAATCCATCAATTCTCCATTCTCCCCTGTTAATAAGAAATTTGAAACGATCGTCCTCTGCTCCAAGCTTTTCGAAACGCCTTCCCCATCGTCTTTCCCTTCCCCATATCAAAATTCTATAAATCTGCAATAGGTCAAACTTGATAAACACATCGAAAATCATTAGTAACTCAAAATGGATCCAGATCTTGTATTGAAGTTTTTGATTTGATTTTTTCTTTATTTATTTATTTTTGGTTCTATGTTTGGTGTTCTTCAAAGCAGGCCAAGTGTTCCATGGCTTTCTTCGCCCTTTTCCTCGAAATAGCCTGCTTCTTTGGCCCTTCGCTCTACCTCAACCCTGGCCATCGTTGTCGCCTTATTCATGGCAGTGTGGAAATTTTTGCCATCGCAAGTAAAACCCTAGCAGCCTTTTTATGTATTTATGTACATCCTTCTTTCACGACGAAGATTCGAGAATTAGGTTACTGTAAAGGGGGCAATAGTAGGGTTTATTGGGTGCTAAAACGACGCAAGAGATGTGGGAGGAGTAGCATTTGAAGCAAGGAAACGACGAAGGGTGGTGATAGATCTGGTCAAGTGGAGGCGGTTCGGGTTTTTTGTCCCATGTAATATTTTTAATTTTTGTATTTTTTTTTCAGAGTCACGTATATAAAATCTTAATGTTTGTCTAATTTTTTTAACGGAGTGACCCAATTTAACAATAATAATTAATTCAGTTGGATAATTTAAAAAATTAAAAGTTCAATCGACTATTCAATAAAACGTGCCAACTTCAATAGCCAAATCATTATTTTTGCCTTTATTAAATTATTGCAAGTGTAAGAAAAATACTATATAAATTTTTATCACGTAACATTATTAATAGTTATTATATAAGTAATAATTGTAAAAAGATTTGAATATTAATATTGATAGTATTAGTTAATGTCCTAGGAATTAGGAGTTAGAGAAAATTAGGTGAAAGGCACGTGGTAGCTACAGTGTGGGTTGGCCACTGGAATGAGAAGGAATTTAGTTCATAACTTGGTCTAGTACCGTTTGTATAAAGAAAGTTTTCCTTCCAGCTAAAAGCGCTCTCTTTTTATTTTGTTTTTTCAAAAATAAAATTTCACTATTTTATACAAGGATTCTCTTAACATGTGCTCTTAGAGCACATGCTAAGTACACAGTTCAAGAGAATATTTTTTTGAGCTATGTACATATTCTCTTGATTTCTGTATTTTCATCAAATTCAAGAGAATATGCACATAATTCAAAAAAATATTCTCTAAATTATGGGACTTAACACATGTGCCCTCAACAAAATTCTTTTATATAATAATAATGGGACTCCGTCAAATCTCAATCTTAACAGACTGTCAATTCATCAAGATATGATCTTTCTTCAGCTTCTCATCTGACACCACGCCACACCGCTACTTCACTTTTTTTTTAAAAAAATTAATTCGGGAATTTTGATTTCTGCTTCGATTCGCTATGGGGAAGGTGGCAATGACAGCGGCTGTTATAGGCGGCGCGGTTGTGTGTGCCACGGTGGCGCTAATCGTGCGCCAACGAATGCGGAGCTCCAGCCGCTGGGCCCGCGCTAGCGCCATTCTGAAGGAATTGGAAGAGAAGTTTGGGACCCCCTGCTCGAAGCTCAAGCAGGTGGCTGACGCCATGACCGTGGAGATGCACGCCGGTCTCGCCTCTGAAGGTGGCAGCAAACTCAAAATGTTCATCAGCTACGTCGACAATCTCCCTATTGGGTATATAGTTTTAATTCTCTCTCTCTCTCTCTCTCTCTATATATATATATATATATAGTTTAGATTATTGCAAGAATATCTTTATGTATTCCGTTAATCATTGATGAAATAAATTGTTGGGATTTTCTTTTTAAATGGACGGTGGTTCTTGGTTGTATTAAAATTACTGGTTGGCATTTTATTGAATACTGACCTGGGTACAATTCTTAAGTTATTACTGAGGTTCCTTAATAGATCTTTATATATAGAATTACAAAAAACTCTCATGGTTTTACTTCAATGATCTTACTATGAAATCTGTTCTTTGTGATGTCTGTTCAATATATTGATAATGAATGATTACATAAATTTTATTATTCAGCATCAACCTTGTTCATTGCACTATATAGTAGAATAACAATAATAAATAAGTGAGTCTGGAATCGGCTAATCATCCCTATACGTACGTGTTTCTTCTCTACCAAAATTATGACATTAACTATAAGTTTATTATTTGAACATTGAGGCAGTCATTAGTGACATCAATAATTCTTCATGAACTACAATGATTTTATCATTTTTTTTCCTTTTCTTATTAGTATTTGGTGTGCACAAGAGTTCACTAAATTTCATGAACTTCAATTATATAAGCTACAGATGTTGAAATATTTATCTCGAGTATTTCTTTTTTCTTTAGTAACTTTTTCTACTCTATTTTGTTTACTGGTATATTTCTTTCAGTGTTTTTTTTGGGGTTAAGAAATTGACAAGTTGGGAGAAAAAAAAAATACTTCCGTGCTTGCAATATCTACTTCTCTGGTGAAGACATTTATATTCCATTTAACCTCTTTCTCTTTAACAACCATTAGAAGCACAAATTTTCTCTTTTAATTTCTACTGAAAAAAAAAACTGTAACTGCAGTACTTATACCTTACCTATATTTGTATATATATTTCAATCCTTCATATTCGCAAGTATTGGCAGTATGTCACACAGTATGCAGAATGATCTCGCATTCGCTGTTAGAGACAAGTCAATAACAGTTTCTTTGAATATCTCCTAAACTCAAGGTCGCATTGCAGTTAGCATTGCAGTTAGCTGTATGAATATACTACTGTCACCGGAGTACTGGACATACTTATTTCTATGATCAATTTTATGAGCTTGCTAAGATTTTTATGTTCTGGTTTTGTAGAATATAGCAAAAGTACTTGATATGCATTATAATCGGGCTAAATTTAGAGAAACTAATACTTCATTTCTGGTAGCTTACTTTAAGGAGTGGTCTGGATATCCTCTAGGAATAACCAATCCTCCTTTACATGTCCTGAACCTGTTACGCTAATGGGAGGGAAAACCAAATCCAACTATAAACTATGAAGTGAGCATGCATTAGTTTTTCTCAAAAAACGTTGGGTGTAATCTAACCTGCAATAGTATGTATGTTAGATATTAATGCCAAATCTTATATTTAGGAAATTCTGGTAAGTAATATATCGTGAACACTTATTTTTACTTATCCCCAAGCGGAAAGTTGGAGATAGGGATTTAATTTTTCATCTTGTCAACTTAATGGATGTTGTTACACTTTCTAGACAAATTTATTCTTCCTGTTAATATACTTGACATGGAGTTCTAAATGGACTAGAGAGCATAACTATGTTTCATTGATTGGCATTTATCTGTTGAGTTATTATAGTTGACGCATTATTCTCTTCCATTTTTCCTATATTTAAGTGATGAAGAAGGGGTATTTTATGCATTGGACCTTGGTGGAACAAACTTTCGGGTTTTGCTGGTGCAATTGGGAGGGAAAATTGGTGGTATTATTGATCAAGAATTTTCTGAGGTTGCAATTCCTCCAAAATTAATGGTCGGGACGTCAATGGTAAGTCTTTGTCCTTTTGAGACTGCTAGTCACCCTGTTTCATAGTGGTCCATACGCATAATATCTAAACTTCTCAAACGTTACTATTTTCAGGAACTTTTTGACTATATTGCAGCAGAACTTGCAAAATTTGTTGCTCAAGAAGGTGAAAGATTTCATCTTCCTCCTGGTAGGCAGAGGGAACTAGGATTCACCTTCTCTTTTCCTGTGTTGCAATTGTCAATTGCTTCTGGAACTCTTATTAGGTGGACAAAAGGTTTCTCTATTGATGACGCGGTTAGTCCCTATTTGCGTGGGCTGCATTTTGTAATTTTCCAACTTTGCATGTTTGTTATCTCTTCATTTTCATTTATTATTCCACCCTACGAACTTGGTTAATCTAGCATGAATCTCCTATTAATCATCATGTCATCATTCATATGCATGTTGCTGTTATACTTTATCAACTATTATGTCAAGTTAGGTGTGCATGGATTTTAGTACTTGTAAAACCTATGTTGATTGGTTTTGTTAATTTGTTACTTTAAAATGTTATAAAACTCAATCAAGGCCCTGAGAAAGTTATTGTTTCTCCTCATTTAGTCATTTAGTAGATCAACGGGCAAACGACATGAATTTTGTTATTTTTCTCTGGTAATAAATTAGTAAAGGATTTGTCATGCATTTACTCTTTTTATTTGCACATATATATATATATATATATATATATATACAGACACACACTTACATACACACATATATATATATAGAGAGAGAGAATGATCCATAGTCACCTATGGCCATGGACCATTTTTGAGCCAACCCATCTTCCACAATTCGTTAGAAGATGCAAGGGTCGGATTTAAAAAAATTAAAGTCTTTGGCAAAAGTTATTGTGGAAGCCACACAACTTCTTGCGGAAGGCTTTTATGTGTAAGATGAGTAGATGAGACCCATGCACTTGAAGCGAATTTTTAACTCCATTATGCAAAAAGTTGTTGCAAAAGGTAAAACTTGGAAAACTCGTTCTTCTCTTACAACAGTCTTTTCCCTTTCCTCCTTCAAATTTCAAATTCAATAATTTTTTCGTTATAAATCCAAAATTGTCAATCTATAACAGTAGAAAGCTCTCAAAAAGACTTTCAAGACAAGTTTATCGAGGTGATATAGTTTTTGCTTTCATTTTCTTGGTTTATCATATTGAGCCACCTCAAGATTATTGATGAAGATGATCAATGGCATGTACTTCACCATAATATATTGGCTCAATGACGTGTTCTACCAAACTAAGGAGGAGATCACAGTACCTAATCTTGCCAACTGGGGTACCCAGACATGCTTATGCTTGGATTTGCCTGGTCACATGGGATTAGTTGAATGCTCTAAGAGGTTAGGACACCCATGATTAAAAAAATTAAAATAAAAAGATCATAGAGGAAGATAAAATATTGAGTTGTGTGTATATGTTCTTTGCGACACAGAGTTCGACTTCGCCTTCGCCCATGTTTCGATCTCATTATTATGACATGCATAATCTTCATCAAGCAGCATATTCCAAGTGAGCAGTTACTTCATCAGTGGAAATGTAAGTTACAACTGTGATCTGGCATAATATTTCTGAAAGGATGAAGCTAGTTAATTAATGCAGATGTCAGAAACTTCATATTATCTACATATGTCTAAAGATAGTTCACGCATGACTAGCTTACCTCACTTGCCTGAATTCTCTTAATTGCTGATTTGATAGATTGGTAAAGATGTGGTGGCCGAACTAGTGAGTGCCATGGGAAGACAAGGTGTTGATCTACACGTGTCGGCTCTGGTACATTAAATTCTTTTGCTACTCATAACAGAAGTTTTTAGTTCTGCAGAAGAAATGTAGTCTTCTGTTGGTATTTGGTGTTTCTTTATATTTTATGATAATCTGGTAACAGTTCCATGGTAGTTAGATATAAGTATTGGTTTGATATTTAAATTTTGGCACTAGGTTAATGATACAATTGGGACATTAGCTGGAGGTAGATATACCAACAAGGACGTTGTTGTTGCAGTAATCATGGGTACTGGAAAAATGCAGCTTATGTGGAGCGTGCTCAAGCAATACCAAAATGGCATGGCCCTCCACCTAAATCAGGAGAGATGGTGAGGAGTTTCTTCAGTTTCAATTGATTACTCGTAGTAATACGCAGGACACCTGACATGTCTGTAATGCATCATGATACATCTTCGGATCTCAATGTGGTAGGGAACAAATTGAAGGATATATTGGAGGTATATGTGTATATTTTAGTAAGTAAGCAACATTTAGAAAGCATTCGAGGATAGAAAAGATTAAATGGTCAAAAAACCTTGCTCCTTTATTCCTTGCCGGAGGAGTGCAACAATTTTATGAGGCTCTTCAATTACACATGCATGTGTATGTCATGTTATATTTCTACTGCAGATATCTACTACAACCCTGAAGACACGGAAAGTCGTGGTTGAGCTATGCAACATTGTTGCTGCTGCTGGAATCTTGGGCATCCTAAAGAAAATGGGTAGAGATAGTTTTATTAGGGATGGGGATGGGGACGGGGATGGGGAGACACAAAAGACGGTTATAGCTATGGATGGTGGAGTGTATGAACACTATACTGCATTTCGAGAGTGCTTAGAGAATTGGTTGGCGATCAAGTCTCGATAAGCAGCATAGTCTTTGAGCACTCTAATGATGGCTCGGGCATCGGGGCTGCTCTTATTGCTTCCTCTCACTCCAGGTATCTGTCTTGAGGTGGTCAACTAATTTGGGAATGATCAGCATTGAATTTTTCGCATTTTTCTCTCTTGTCCATTCTATTTTCCAAAGCCAAATCTTGTTTTTATTTTCCCCCTTTAAATTAGATTTAGTCATTCTAACTGCTACATTTTATCCCTTTTTCATAATTTAGAGAGTATGTTTAATCTTAAGAGACTGTGTGGTACGAGAGCAGGTAGTAGAACTGAGGAACACACTCAAAATTAACAACTCAAAAGAATAGTTGTGAAAAAACCCAAGTACATGCATGCATCCTTCCAAAACACAACATCTACCTCGTGTTGTAATAGCGTCAACAAATGACATACTTTTTCCTTGCACATGGACAATATATAATATCTATCCAAAATGTGAAGAAAGAGAGACACAAAACAAATATCCTCTGTTGAAGTATCTTCACACAAAATACTCTTCTTTATCATTTCAATGCAGCATCAGCATCATCATCATCATCATCATCGAGCGGCTTCTTTTTCTTGCTTGCTACCAACTGCAAAGATCAAGAGCTCCAAAGTCAAACGGTTAGATCAAGGAGTAACCACATTTATTCAGTACAAGTTTACTGTATTCCGAATTAGGCAACATATAAATTATAGGAATACTCACCAAATAGGGAAGAAGATACTTCAGAGCTTTTCAACACGCGCAACCTCTTAACCGTAGATACAAACATGCTGCAAAACACAAGTTGACAACCAAATTACATCACAACACATCTAGTGCAGAACAAATTTCTCAATAACATAAAGCGCCTATGGAACCTAACCTAACTGATTGTAAATCAGTGTGTGTGTGTGTGTGTGTGTGTGTGTGTTACACTTTTACATTAAGTCCTGAGATTTGCTAAAATACTATGCATTAAGAAAAGGATTATTGTCGAGTATGGGATGCTAAATGCTGGACAGGTGAAACAAAAATACGATTATAAACGTTATTTTAAGCACTTTAGAATAGATTGGTGGCCATATGATGGGTACTGAAACTATGACTCATCAATATCCACAGTGGTGAGATGCTTACTGCCATGGGACATCCCCTACAAGCATCCTATCTCCTTCATTATCTTCGTACACAAGGGTATATTCCCCACTTCCATCTAATATTCCCGCAATTGCTTTCTCTCCCTCTTGATTGTTCTGGATTCTGCCAGCAGTGGGATCCCTTTGAGCTAAGCAGAGAAACAAAAGACAAACCAATTGATGAGAAACAACACCTATCACAAATACAGCTAAAACTAGATGAAGCTCTTAATCTATTCACAAGTTGTTGCTGCTCAAGGAGACTATTTTATGAATTACATTATTATAGATAGATTGACCACATTGTTGATCAAATAATACAATTAGTCAATCATATTAACGCAAGGAAAAACCTGCTAATAGGCCTCTGAAGAGTTCATCAACAGCACAAGATAGCTTTTCATAGCTCTCATAAGCTCTAAGATCCACCTTTCTTCCAATAGGAACTCCGTCCATATTGATTTTCACAAATAATCCTTTACGACAACTTTCCACCTGCTTTTCGCTGGCATACTTTCTTGGAACCACATTCTGTGCCTCAGCTGGCAGCCTTGAAGAAATGCTAGTTGCAAGGTTTTTCCTAAATGACCGAATTGGAGGCCACCCAACAACTGGAGCAGGAGCAGTTCTGTTGTTTCTATATTCGTGGAACCAGCATACGAAATTAAGACAAATTAGTCACTAAAAAGATTAGATTTTTGACAGGATTATAGACAAGAAACAAGTAATTAAAAAAAAAAGCACCATTTTAGATATACAAGTCATCAATCAACAGTCAGCACAAGAACAAATACAGACAGTAAAATGTACTTCAAGAAATCAGAAGAAAAAATTAATTCATAACTGAATGTTATGCGGATGAAAAAAATACTACTCCAGATCAGACAGATACATATATCATTCAAATGAATTAAATTTCCTTGTGAAAATAAAAATTCCCAATATAATTAATGACCAAGTATGAATGAGAAAATAAATTTAAGAGTTAATTTCACTTAACCGCCTGAGTTTTACACACATGACCACCAGAGTTTCAAAAGTCAACACTTAAACACCTGCATTATTGAGGTCAAGTGAAACTTGTTACATTTATCATCCAAATTGACCGCGCATGTGTTCTACTCTCTAAATGTGCGTGAACACCCACTAGAATTATAAATTTTTGAGATAAATGTCCAAAATATCCCAACCCCAAACCCACTCTCTCATCATCTTCCATGCGAAGTCACCACCGCCACCTTCTATCAAAAAACCTCCATAGCCACCAACATTTAATTGAATCTAGAAATATATTGAGAAAGATTACAAAATCTTTGATGAGATTTTAGAATCGTCTAAAGCAAAGAATCTCCTCTCTCTTCTATCATGTCTCTCAAGATGAAAATTAATGCTAAAAACTGAAATTAGAAGAAAACGTGAGATTAATATTCTACCAAAGACACACGAAGGTTTGAATTTTTTTAAGTTTGATTCATATTCTATGTCTATGCTTATATTACTTTTTATCTTTTCATATAATTCTAATTGTCCATCAAAGTCTCAATTTTCTTTTTTTATCTTTTATGTTTTCAAGGAATATTAGGCATTAATTTTTGTGAATATTTCAAAGGCTCAATTTAATTTTTGAATTCGGGTATTTTTCGTTAGTTTGAAATTCAATTGTAGGGGTTTAAAATTCATTAAGAACAACGTGTAAGGGTAATTGTGAGTGTATGGAAAGTATAATCGAGAAGGATGTGAGATTTTGCTATAAAAAAATAAAATTTAGGTTAGGGTTTACTTGGAGTTTGGGTGTTTGAGATGGAAAACGAGTTTTCCCTTGGTCTCAATAGTACAGGTGTTTTTAAGTGTGGATTTTTGAAACTCAGGTAGTTATGCGCAAAAACGTGTTTTAAGTGAAATTTACTCTAAATTTAAATCCAGGCAATAGGGTGACTGCACACTACAACTATATTTGAAAAGGAAAAGAAAAGGCAATACTTTGACAGAAAAAGATGGGTAGACTAAAAATACAAATGAAATTTAGGAAGAGCAAAATAGTGCATAAGAAACATTAAAAAAAAGAGAGAGAGAAAGCGCTGTCTTGTCATGCATGATGGACCACAGGTACATACATATGTAACAATGTGGGAGAATAGAGTGACTATCCTCTCTTCTGTCCAAAAAAAGAAAAACAAAAAAAACAAAAAAAAAGGATGGGTGTACCTTTTCTGATAGCTGTCGGACACAGCTGTATTATTTGCAGAAGCCGGTAAAAATGCTTTCTTTTCTGAATTCTGCAAGTCTACCACTACTTTAGTAGTGCCACAGGCCTGCTGCTGCAATGATTCCTTCTCCATAACAGGAGGCAAGCTTTGTTGGTAATGTGAAGATGACCACGGAGATGATGATGGTAACACGGGAACAGCCCCAACAACTTGTGGATTCATATCTGAAGAAGAAGAAGAAGAAAAACTTCCATTGATCCAAGTATCCGACTGATCTACTGTTTTCCGGTCAGCTACTATCGTGTCAAGAAAACCTCTCTTTGAACCCGAGGTAGAGAAACAGCCAAGAGAGAGAAGAGGAGACTCGTCCCTTTCTCTTTCTCTCGACTTGTTTTGTTTGTTAGTACTAACAATACTGCCATTTTTGATGCTCCAATATTCACCTGGTGGACCAAGCCTTAGCTCCAGTTGTTTTTCCTCTGAACTTTTTTCTTCATTTGGCCAATTGGGAATCAAATCTAGCAACTGAGGACGGACCTCATCCATTCTTGAAAATCCCTCCATGGATATATCAGTTTGCCAAGAAGAGAAAATAATCAAAGAAAGAACCCAGATGGAGAAGTGTTCTACCTTACATATGAAAATTAGTAAAGATAGCGCAGGCAGAGAGCTGAATAAAGAAGGAAGTAATTCAAGTAATAAAATTATTACTCGGAAATTAAGCCTCAACCCATCAGCCAGCCTTGAGATGAAAGAGATGAAAAAGAAACCCACCCCAGAAAGAAACAAAGATGAAAGAGAGGGAGGGAGGTATGGGACAAGGTATAAAGCATAGGAGTATACTATATTATTATTATTCTTTGTATAGGGATTGGGAAATAAAGAGCTATGGAAGGGGGATGAGCTGGTGGTGAATGAAATGGGAAGAGCAGAGAGAGGAGAGAAGGAGAGAGGGAGAGATATTAGAGCATAGCGCACGCAACCTAGTTTGCCCAGGCCCCTAAAATATGGTGTTGTTCGGTTCAGGAAGCAAAAGCCAAAGCGTGCTCGCTCGCTCGCTCACTCACCCACTCTCTTTAAGTATACTGGCTAACCCAACCATGTTTTAAAAGTTTTGTTTACACCAAAAGTTGATTTAACCCGAGAATGTATAGATTTCAACTTCTAAACATATTTTTAATATTTTAGTTTGGTGTGCGTCTTGTGTTTTAATTTTTAATTTTTAATGTGATACTTGAGAGCAGGGGATTTTTCGGTTATTAAAATTTGTAACCATAGACGGAGTGTTTACACCCTTAAACCTTTCAAACACACTCAAACTATATTGTAACTATTTTCACGTACTATCTTCTCGCATGGAAGTGAAATTTATTTTCTATCAGATATTTTTAATTATAGACAAATTAAGTTGTTGAGATTTTCAAACATCTACAATTCTACACGTTTCAAATACAATGTCAGCAACATATGTACATCCATCCTTCTTAGCACACTACCCAAAACATCTCTTTTTCCTTCAATATTCACAAATACAATAATACTCTCTTAATTCCTTAAACAAATCCCCATTTAAAGTTGAGCTGAAAGCGACTTTGAGGAGAATACTTAATTAAGGTATTGTTCGTTTGTGTCTGAATGACTCTTAATTCATTTATTTTTGATTCGATTAGAGGCAAATTTTGTTTGGTAAAATTTTTTTTGCCTCTTAATTGTTAAGACAGAAACTCAAATCTTAACTATTAAGAGCTGCTACTTTATAGGATATTTAAAATTTATGGACAAAAATAACTTTAATAAATATTGCACTCCTTCAATTTCAAATTTTAAAATCTTTCAAATAAAATTTTTAAATAACTCAGAGGGTTAAAATTGTAAAATAGTGTCATTTAGAGGTTTTATATTTTTTATTTATCAAATAGTTTTTGATTTTAGATATTATTTTATTCAGATAATTTAATTTATTAAAATATATTAAACATTCATACCTTAATTAATCAATTTTATTAAAGACTACTTGAATCAGAGTGGTAAATGTCAAGCAATGTTGGGGATGCTACTGTACTGCTCCCTCGCCCGCGGTCTCCAGTCTCCACCAACAACAAAACAGCTTTAAATATAATGCCATGTAAATTAAATATGTTAATATTTAGCCTTTTGCAACAAAAAAAAATATATGTTAATCTAGAAGAGGAGGGATACCGGGTACGTATATAATATATATTGTTTTTTTCTTTTTTGCGTATTTGACTTTTTTTGAACTATTAATGGACCTTATAGGGACACAAGTAAATTCTAATCTAATTATTTTGACTTTTGTACTTAAATACCACAATTTTTATTTTTTTTTCCCAAAAAATCACTTGTACAATTTTTTAGGGATACGGGAAGAAGAAGAGTATATTCAAGAATAATAACAAAAAAAACTCTTTAAATTAAAATTTGTTGATTTATGTGATAATTTGAAAAATATTATTTGTTACTTTCATATTCTATGTCTTGTCAGTCTTTTCAATTCAAAGAGTTGTACATCAAATTAATCAAGCGTAATAAATATTTATAGCCTTTAATTATAAATTTGAAGAGTAAAAAAAAAGGTTATAAATTTGATCACTAAAGTTGAAGAGATTGTTGGAGAGTATTTATCACATATGACTCACTTATTTGAATATTTTAAAATAATTGAAGAGCTGTTAAAAATACTTTTAGTATTATTTTATAGATAGAGAGAAAACTCGTAACAGAGAGAAAGTAAAAGAGGATTTGCATGATCCGTATTTGCAGGGGTAAGCAAGGATAGGGGGTAGTGTGCAATAAAAACATGCAGATCCCATGACCTTGTCTGCTAGCTACCCCCCCTCGCCCCCGTCGCCCCCTCCCCACTCCCTCCGCCCACGCGTCGTCACTCTCATATCACCTCGTCCGCAGTCCACACATCCATTTTGAACGCCTCAAAATTTATAATTTATACTAAATTTTTAGATAGGTTTACGAATTACTATTTTTTAACTAATATTAAATAAATTTTATATTATTTTGAATTATAAAAAATCTTGTAAACCTAAAAATATAATGGGAAGTTGCCAAATTGGAGTGCGGAGGAATAGCTTAATTAGCAAAATAGGATTAGGAATGAAAATAGTGAGATAACTTATCTGGCTGGCTTGTGGCAGGTTGGATCGTGTTAGTATGAAATTTATTTTGATAAGTTGATCAATTAGTCAATAGAGTACTAACACGCAAGAAGTGAAAACATCTCTCCGTCTACGTATTAATATTTTATTAATCAATTAATTAATTTATTAAAAAATAAACTTTATGCTAACTAATAACCACTCTCGTCGTGTTGAGGGTGAGGGTGAGGGTTATTAATCTGGAATATCTCACCACTTTGGTCGGCTGGTCTGTTTTGGTTACTCAGAAACGCCATCCTCCCCCATGCAACCTGCTGTAATCTAGTACGTACTGCCCCCCACGCCTCGATAGTACTTCTGTTGATAGTAATGCGACCCACCCTCTCTCGCGGCACGTGGTTAGGTCGTGATTCTGCTTTGCCTTCCGACCATCCAACATGTTCCAAATTTAACCCTCTCAAGTCACCCAGTCGCCTCTCCATCTATTGTACTCCGATGGTATAGTCCCAAGTCGGCGGAATAATTAATTACGTGTTGTCCTGTTATTTGACTAAAATTGGATGCCACGCCTACAGGCTGCAGGCTACACCCATCCACTTTTTTCCGCGCGTGAACTCATCCAGAAAAAAGGTCAAATAGTTTACCTATGCCTATAAGATGCTGCATTGCTGGTACTAGTCTTTTCGCACTAATCTATCAACCGCCCCTCCGCTCTAGTATTTTCTTTCTTTCTTTGATAAACCTCCCCTAAACCCCTAGCACAAACTTTTATTATACTCCTATCATGTATGTATAGTAATCTATTGATTTTAAAATATAAAAATATTATTAATTTTTTTAAAAATAATTTAAGATATTTTAAATTTAAAGTAAATATGACATTTCCATGGAAAACAACAATAAAATATTATCATATTTACTATTTTTAAAATTTAAACGAATACTTATCAATTTTAAAATTTAAAATTTTATAAATTTACTTTAAAAAACAAAATATATCTATATCTATATTATAAAGCATGAATGTTTTTTTTTATTGTTTTTTGGTATAATTAGTTCACATATTATCCTAAAAAGAATTTAACTTATTTCATGCATGTAAAACATAACTGATTACAACTACCTACACTCCCTTTTTTTTTTACTTTTTTTTTCTCTCAGAGCTTCACTCTCTATTAATTTTTTCTCCATCAATTCACAATTTATTTTTAATTTCATTTTCTTCAGCAATTTCCTTCACGTGCGGTGTGCGTGTGCACGGAGACTAGCTAGTTCAAATAAAAGTTGAGTCCTTTACAGAACTATACAACATTTAAAAAGTAATTACAAAAAAAATGCATCCACAAAATAATTACAAAAAAAGTGCAAAAAATTCAAACCATTGAATTTCAAATTAAATAAGGAAGCCTAAAATCAAGGATAACTAATAATTCAAATTCAAATCTTTTGGATCTAACAACAATTTCAAATTCATAATTCAAAATTCAAATCAAAATGAGAAAATAAAAAATAAAAATTATGAAGGAGTTAATGTTCATCATCCTCCTCCCCCGCCTCCCGCCGCCGCCGCTATATCGCCGTCGCTATATCGCCGCCGCCGCCACCATATCGCCGGAGTTACTATTCTGAATTTTTTTTGACGATTTGGTTACCCACAAAAATTAAAATGGTTATCTTTATACGAAGTTTGGCTACCAACTGCATCACATTCAAAATAAAATTAGTAATCAAATAAAACTGAATTGGTTACCTTATCAGAAGGTTTGGTAACCAACTGCATGGAGTTTGGTTACCAACTGCATCACATTCAAAATAAATTGGTAACCTAATAAAACTGAATTGGTTACCTTCATACCAAGGTAACCAAACATTCATAACAAGGTAACCAAACCTTCATATTAAGGTTCGGTTACCTTGGTATAAATATTTGGTTACCTTGGTATGAATGTTTGGTTACCTTGGTATGACTATTTGGTTACCAACGCATGAAGGTTTGGTTACCGGTGGAGAATGGACCGGTGGCGGTGAGAGGCGGAGGGAAGAGAAAGGGGCGGGAGGAGAGGGAGAGGGAGGGGGTGGGGCGTGGGGGGGGGGAGGAGAAAGGGGGGCGGGAGGAGGGGGAGGAGGAGGGAGGGGAGGTGGTGGGGCGGGGGCGGAAGGATGATAAAGGGGGGCGGGAGGAGGGGGAGGGCGGTGGGAGGCGGCGGGAGGAGAAAGGGGCGGGGGGAGGAGAAAGGGGAACGGGAAGAGGGGGAGAAGAAAGGGGGGCGGGAGGAGAAAGGGAGGCGGAGGAAGGGGAGGGGTTGGGTTGGGTTGGGTTGGGTTGGGTTAGGGAGGGAGGAGGAGAAAGGGAGGCGGGAGGAGGGAGGAGGGAGAAGGAGGCGGATGAAGGGAAGGGAAGGGAAGGGAAGGGGAGGGAATAGATAATAAAATATTAATTAACGGAGAGAGATAATGGAGATAATTATGGGCTATAATTATAGGGATAAGATTGCACTTTTTTGTAATTAAGTATTGCATATGCACTAATTTTGTAAATATTTTATTTATGCACTTTTTTTTATAATATTTTATTAAAATGTACTATTATATGTAATTAACCCATAAAAGTTTGGCTCAATCATTTCCTTAAACACGCACTCAACTTGGGATGAAGGAAGTTTACGGGCCAGATGCGAAAATGCATGTGAAATTCAAAAAAAAATTGGGCCTTCCGCCGAGCAACCCAAGAATTATATAATAAGCGTCCTATATTAGGCCCAAAACAAAAACTCGGTAAAGAAAAAATTTATATGAGAACTCATAAATAAAAATGATAAACTACAGTAGAGCACGTGGAACAATCAATTTTATTTGTGAAATTATGGAAGCATTTCTTGTTTGTAGTCTCTTTTATGAAATAAAACATAAAACTGCTATAATTAAGGAAATGCCCTATTTTAGTGGGAATGTTGGGAACTTGCTTTTGATTTTTTCTAGTTGGGATTAAGAGATAGAGAGACCTTAATAGACTTTTAATTCTTAATCACGATTAACAAGGGATGATTAGCTGATTAAAATAACATTAATATGCATTATGTATGTAATTTTTAAGTGAATCTACCATTTATGTAATCTGTTTTATATAAAAGTACCAAATTTATTTGTGAAAATAAGAATTCTTTGATTAATATATTAGTATATACTTACTTACTACTTAAATGAAAAAGAATATGTGCACCCAACTTATTGGAGTATTTATTTATTTATTTAATGTTTCAAGGCAGGCCCCACAAGGTATACATGTTCTTCTTTGTGGACTGTCTGTGATTGGTTTCGTTGTACATTTTGGCGTTCCGTTGTAAGTTTACAGCTGTCGTTCGGACACGTGCGGCTGGGCCTACCTCTTCCACCCAATTTCCCCATTTTTTCCCCCACATATCAAGTAGCACTAATATATTAATATTAATTAAAAGAATTTTTTAACATGTATCCTTAGGGTACATGCTAAGTACACAATTTAAAAAAAAAAAATTAAATTATGTACATATTTCTTTGAATTTGATACAAGTGCAAAAATTAAAAGAATATGCACACAGTTCAATAAAATATTCTCTTGAACTGTGTGCTTAATATGTGCCTTAAGGACACATATTAAGAGGATCCTTTATTAAATACTAAAAGTTTTTTTATGCCGACACAATAATTGGATACGATTGTTTTATGAGTCTTTTTATGGGGACATAAAAATTGGATATGAATTTTTTTTTTTGCTTTTGTTGTGACTCTCAAAAAATGTATAGTATTGATTCTAACTGAAATTTTTATAAAAAAAAAATATTTTAAGTGTAATTTGAATACATATACAATAACAGTGTTGTACTGTTCTTGTATATATATATCCAAATTACACCTAAAATAATTTTTTTTTGTAAAAATTCAAGTTATAATAAATACTATATATTTTTTGAGAGTCACAATAAAAGCAAAAAAAAATAAAAATTCACAATGTCCAATTTGGCTGTCCGCTAAGATCTATTCTTGTTTTATAATTTTATCTCTTTGTATTTTCAGCTATTGTATTTTTGATGATTAATGAGAGATAAAAATTCACATGAGTGGGTGAAATTATAAAACACTATCTTCAATTTTCATGTCTAATTATTATAGAGTCCTTTTACACAGATATTGGAATTGGATACTTTCAAAAACAATTTGGGTTTTTCTTGTAACTCCAAAAAAATGTATAGTATTTATTTCAATTGAAATTTTTATAAAAAAAATAAAAATATTTTAGGTATAATTTGGATACATATATAAGAACAGTGTTGTACTGATTATGCAACATTGTTCTTGTATATGCATTCAAATTACACCTAAAAATATCTTTTTCTATATAAAAATTTTAATTAGAATAAATACTACTACTTTCGTTCCTTAAAGAGTGCAGTTTTAGCAAAAAAAATTGTTCCTTAAAGAATACAGTTTTAAGAACCCAAAGCCTTCTTTTTTCAAATATGACCTTGTTTTAATTAATGCACTAAATGGAGAAGTTAATGCACAAAAAGAAGAGAAAAGCTAACTTTGTCATTTTATCCCACTTATTAATTTG
The DNA here is from genome assembly GCA_020205555.1 of Panax stipuleanatus. NCBI lineage: Eukaryota > Viridiplantae > Streptophyta > Magnoliopsida > Apiales > Araliaceae > Panax > Panax stipuleanatus. Next base: position 2,008,698 of record CM035124.1, read on the forward strand.
TGTGCTTTTTGCTAAAACTGCACTCTTTAAAAAACGGAAGGTAGTAGTATATATTTCTTGAGAGTCACAAGAAAAATCAAAAAATAAAAAAAAATAAATTTTTTTTGGAGATGTCCAATTCTAATGTCAAAATAAATTTATTGATTACTTCCTTCCGTCCCTTAATATAAGACGTTTTAGAGAATTTTGTTATCCCGTAATATATGACGTTTTAGATTTTTAAGTATTAATTGTTAGTTTCTAATATTATCCCAAGAATTAAATATAACTTTGATTCTCTTATTATTTTTTGTATAATAAATAATAATCTCTTTTTCAATATAAAAGATAATATAAATATTTGAGGAATATTATATTTAATATTATATAATTATTTTTTTAATATTTATATATAATTTTAAAAAAATTTATATTAAAGAACGAAGAGAATATTATATTCAGCTCTCTTTCTCTCTCCTTATCTGTCCTCCCAGTCCCCAGCTATCTCGCAACTTGTGCTATCCTTTTTCCGAAACCAGCCTTCAAAAATTGGCAAACCCTGTAAATTTCCTTTCCTATAATAACCTTATCCTTTCCATAAATATTTCCTCACTCGTCAGAATCATTACTACTGTTGATCTGAATCAGAAAAAACACAAAAATATTCATATGCCCTTGCAATTTTTATTTTTCTCATTTCATCACCAAAATCTTTCTTTCTTGTCTGTCTGTCTACTGTCTTGAAACAGTTTAGTTTAGCAGCGAGCGAGTGAGATACAGCAAAAGAAATGGTATGGTTTACGGTCACCACATTCCGTCCTTCCTCTGTCCGTCACATGCGAGTATTCTTACTGTCTTCTTCCTCAGTCTCTCTGTGTCTCTCCAAATTTAACTCTTTACCGCATCCACCCATTAATTAATTAATTAATAAAACTAAGCCGGCCTCTAAAGTTTCTGCATCAATCAAATCCTTCTAATTCTCCATAGCTTTCTCCAAATCCAGTTGTTCAGTGCACCCACTCTCTCTAATCCACAATGGAATCCATACATCAAAACCTCTTCATTTCAATTCTACTGATTTTTCTGACCCTGCTACCTCTCTGTTTCTCATACCCAACTCCATTAAATTGTACGGAAGCAACTCGCGTCTGCACATCATTTTTAGCCTTCAAACCCAACCCAACCCAAACCCTAGCCGTTATCCAAAGCATGTTCGATGTATTACCACAAGACATATACGCCGAAGGCAACGGTCAGGACTACGTTTTTATTAAGAAGAACTGTTCTTGTGCTTCGACTGTAAAGAAGTACTTAACAAACACCACATATACATCGAGAGAAAATGGGGGATCTGTATATAATATGGTGATTGATGCCTATCATGGATTGGCCCTTTTGTCGAACAGTACGCGGGCAGCGAGAATGGGCTCCGTCGTGTCGTTGCATTTGTTGTGTGGGTGTTCGAGTGGGTTGTGGAATTATTTGTTGGCTTATGTGATGAGCGATGGGGATAGCGTTCAATCGTTGGCGAGTAGGTTTGGAGTTAGTATGGATAGTATTGAGACAGCGAATGGGATTTATGATCCTCATAATGTTACTGTTGGTGCATTGTATTATATTCCTCTCAATTCAGGTAGTATTTGTTTTCTTTGGGTATGGAAATTGTTAATTATTTTTTGACTAGTATTCTTGATTTTGGTTAGAAGTGCTATTGGGTTTGCGTGTTCAACTCTAATTTGGTGAAGAGTTCATTGCGTTTGATTATTGGTGAACATGAAATTGAGTGCCGATTTTGTCAACACATTTATGTGAAATTAATACAGCTTTTTTGGTTTTAAGAAGTCTTTATAGTGTGGGAAAATAGTCTTGGATTGTTTTTGTCCTTTGTTTCATCCCAAATTACCTAGTAAATACTATCAAGTATTATTATTATGCTGATCTGTACAGTGACCGGCTATAGAGTATAGGTTGACTTGTGCTCTTAGTTTCATACAAATACAACATGCAAATGAGCAAGCAAATAAAAATGCCAACTACTGCTAATTTGCTATTTTGATGAATTGGAGTTTGGTCTCCCAGAACACCGTGATATTGGATTTGCTTATGTAATTAACTTTGGAACTACTAATATGTAAGGATGAAATTACAAAAAAGAAAAGAAAAAAAAAAGGGTTGCAAGTGACAACAATAAATGCCAGGACTCTAAATTAATATGTATCAATACTTCAGACCAAAATTATTATTATTATAATTATTAATAATCATAATATTATCTCTTATTGTTGTGGATAATTCAGACCACGGAATTGAGCTTGGAAGAGTCTTAGCTTGGGTCCTAAAGCTCTGTAAAGATTTCAACAAGATTTTCAGGCTTTCTAGCACTTTGTTTTTGTGGATCTATTTACCTTTTCTTGGTGGAATATATTTAATGGGAAGGAGTACATTAGTTCCAATATCGAATTGTGGATAATTTTGTAATTTATGTAGTGTTTCACTTCTTGTTGTCAATAAGGATGAAAAGTTTTAGACTTGTAAGAAATTTAATTTGTTGGAAATTTCATGTGTACTGAATTAATTTAGACACAAAATTTTGAAATCTTAAGGGAAAAAATTGGGTTGGCTTGTTAATATGAAAACATTCCGTCTTAGTGAGCACATACCACCAAGAAGCCAGGATATGAAGGACCAAAGCATAGTTGTCATGGCGCCAAGGCGGGACACGGCGATAGCTGACCGCTAGGACGCTTAGGCGATAAGGCGTCCACCATGGCGTCCGTATGACGACAAGTCGTTAACAATGTGCAATTTATACATCATTTGTTTTATTTCAAAAGTATATTACACAATAAAATTTTATATACTCTAAAACCCAAAACACAATAACTAACACAATCTCTACTCTGTTTTTAGTCATAGCTCAAACAAAGTCATCAACTATGAAGTCATTTTCGTCTCCCACATGAGCATTCTTCTCATTGAAAGGAGTAAGGTCATTGGTTAGGTTAAGGTCATGGGTTGAGTCACTTGGATAATTGAAAAAGTCAATGGGTTATGGGTTATGATAAGTCATGGTAAAAAATGACTTGATCACTTAAAGCTCGGCGTCCAAGACGTTGTCTTACCCTTCTCCAACGCCAGGACGCCTAGTCGTCGCCATGACAACTATGGACCAGTGCAATTAACAAGCTATACAAATCTCAAGAATATCCAATGCAATGGAAAATTACTAAACTAAATCCATATTATACACACGTTGGCAGTATCTAAGCACTTGTTGTTCCAATAATAGGCTACAAAGAGCAATTGAGTGATTCTGATGTATTTGTTTGGCTTTGACTTTATTGTGCGGCTATCTAGAGGATGCCATTTTACAGTATATAAGCACTTGATGTCTGGAGAATAGGCTACAATGAGCACTTGAGTGATCTAATATTACCAAAAACCTACCTTCTAGGTCTGAAGACCTAATTATCTGGTTTACACTACAATTCTTTAAAGCACACCCCATTGAGTGGGATCAATATCTGGTTTAGGGTTATAGATGTTCCCAAGGGTGCAAAACTATTTCATAAGAGCTGTCACGATGATAGGGATACAAACAACAAATAGTAATAGCTATGACAGAAGTGCTTTGTATCATCATAAAGGTATGTTGTCATATGTTTCTCTTTATGCTATCTGTTATGAAGGTAACGATACATCCATTTATTTGACTAAATAATAACTCAATTTGCAGTTTAAGTTGTACAAACTAAACAATATGTTGTAAATGACTATTTTCTCAGTATCACTTTTATCTGTTGCTATTTTTTCTGAATGCAATAAGTAGGTCTCTCATGTGAACATATTTATAGTGCTATCCTCTTTTTCTGGCTGACTCCCCCCCCCCCCCCAAATGTATTTATCCTTTTTTTATAGTTCCTGGCGAACCTTATCCTTTAGAGAATGACATTCCTCCAGCTCCAATCCCAGCACCAGCAGAGGACAACGTTTCAGGTACTGAAGGCTTATACATTAAGTAAAGAAGTAGCAAAACCATTCTGCTGAAATCATGAACTCTAACCTGTACTGTATTCTAGATGAACTATTTACTTCAAACCAATGAAATTTGATTCTTCAAAGTATATCTTTCTGTTTTGTCACGGTTGTTGAGAGAAGTTAAGACAAGTGACACGCAACAACTTTGAAATAGAAATCATTATAGGTTGATAAAAAATTAGTGAAAAAATTGGAAAGGCATATGGAGGACCTGATTCATGTTTACAGTTTAATCTTGGTATTAGTGCGTTATTGTGTCGTTTTGATATGCTGTCTACATATTGCATGCACATAGTGGTTTATCCAGTGCACACCTAAGGGTAGTGGTTGTTGGTTCCACAGGCATCAAAAAAGTTATAAATTAAATAAAAATAAAATGGTCTCCTATTTCATTGTAGGAAATCTAACGAAATCCTCTTTGGTTTGCAGTGATTGTGGAACATCACAAGGCTCATGTGCCATATGGATGGATAATAGGGAGTTTGGGGGTTGGACTGGCTCTAATCATTGTAGTGGTACTGCTTTTTGTTTCCTTAAGGTCGTCAAGATGCTTCATAGAAGGTCTAGGAAGCCATGCAATAGATCATGACGAGAAGATTTCTCATAAGTTCCATATTCTTCGGAGCAAAAGTTTCTGTTGTGGTTCAGGGAGGTATATAGGCTGCAAACCTGGGAATATAAAGCAGTCTAATGGGGAATCTAGTGATCGGAAGATAAACATCCCTAAAGGTTTGGTTTCTAATCTACTAGATTCTAGATTGCTATTTTCAATTATCATGTAGAACTAAACATTGCAACTATGTCAGAAGAGGGGAGGAAATATGTAAGAATATGTGGGAGACGACTATTCCTGCTGTCCATGGCGGTAGAATTTCCTTCATATATTTATTTGGTTCATAAGAGAAGTAATGGGGTGGGGGTACGACTATTATAGACTATTCTTACTCCCCCCCCCCCAATCCTCTTCCTCCGTACATAAAAGGCCCTCTTCCTTCAAGTCCATATATAAAAGTCTTAAATTGGTAATTGGGTTGGATTCTCTCATATGTTTAGTGCTTACTGTTAGCAAGAATTTCATGGCCTATCAACAGATCACTTCGAATTTCTGCCTGACTTAATGTTTTGTTTGCACAAAGGATAAAAAGAAAATAAAAGAAAGCAATTGTATGTTTTCTTGGAATTCTAGGGCTTGTTTTTGTGTCATAATCAAATTGCCTTATTTTTATGATTCATCTATTATCTGCAGTTTTCTTGTATTGAAATGGTGATTCTATATTTCTTTTAGGTAAGCGAGTATGATATCCTGTGCCTTACAAATTTGTTGCAGTTACAGGAACTGATGTCTTCGACATGGAGAAGCCCGTGATTTTCACATATGAAGAAATTCTGTCTTCTACTGATGGCTTCTCTGATTCCAATCTTCTTGGGCATGGAACATATGGCTCTGTGTTTTATGGCCTGCTTCGAGATCAGGTTTGAAGCTGGTACTTAGTTGCTACCAATTATATATATTCATTGTGAAGATATTTTATAGTGGGGCATAATTGTGGATTTTTTCAGGAAGTTGCAATCAAAAGAATGACTGCGACAAAAACTAAGGAATTTATGTTAGAGATGAAAGTTCTGTGCAAGGTTCATCATACAAATTTGGTAATGCATTTTGCAATTTATAATTACAGCTGTCACTGTTTTTGATTGAAGCTTATAGCTGCTGTGTTCAACATTCTAAAGCTTTGAAATCTATTTTTGACTTAATTTGTCAAGGTAGAATTGATTGGTTATGCTGCTAGTGTTGATGAACTCTTCCTAATTTATGAATATGCGCAAAAGGGTTCTTTGAGAAGCCACTTGCATGATCCTCAGAACAAGGGTAAGTTCCAAGGTTATGTATTTTCTGCAAGTATTTGTTTTGTGTGATTTAGTTCAGTTATTGCTATCTGAGTTTAGAAAAGTAGTCATTTCTGATCAAACATAAAGGCAAAATAAGTTTTCATAAAGTTGTGATTAAAAATTCTTTACACGTTTTTTAACGTACACATAAAATAGAGAAATTTATACCGCTATGGTTTTTATTCTCTGGTTCTCATTGACCATAAATGTTTTTCAATGTACCTGAGATAGCAGTTTTAAGCACGTTGGACTCTTAATTTTGGACTTTCTTTCTCTAGTAAACATAAGCCAAGAAATCCTGTCAGCCAGATTATATCTTTAAAATTAGTTATCTTAGGTCCAAAATTTTTATTTTTTATTTTTTAAGTATGAGAAGATGGAAATTCTATCATGTCACAGACGATTAGTTTGTGTAAGAAATCAACAATCAAGTATTTTTTTCAAAAAAAAATTATTGGTTTTATAGCTCATGAGCAGGTCAAGCTGTCAAAGCTACGACTATCTTTACTTTTATATAATACATTTATGTAGGGTCAGAAAGGCATTCAACATGAGCTAGCCAGATATGTCGTGACCAATCTTTTGAGTTTAATTTGCTTTACGGTCTGACTTGGTGCATCAGTTGTAGCTATGCAACTGCACCATTATTGTCAAATCAACACTATGCATAGTTTAAAGGGCTTGTTTTGGGGATATTTTCTATTGAAGTTTCTTAGAATAGTGTGTACTCTTCTCTTTATAATACCTGAATGTTACTGTTGTCAAGTGTGCGTGCAAAAAATTTGGTGTTAAGACATCATAATATCTGAGGTTTTAGCCTTGTGAAAGAATACCTGAATATGCAAATAACTCGTCTTGGTTTTTGGGTAGGTCATACATCACTCTCTTGGATCATGAGACTTCAAATTGCACTTGATGCTGCTAGAGGTCTAGAGTATATACATGAGCACACTAAGCCTCACTATGTGCATCGAGATATTAAGACGAGCAACATCTTACTCGATGGTGCATTTAGGGCAAAGGTTCTCTCTTATTCTGCCCAGTTAATATACTGTGCATCTGCTCAATTATAACATCTGATCAACTTTTTTGGATGTTTACAAATTGTTGAATATAGATTTCAGATTTTGGGTTGGCAAAACTTGTTGGAAGAGCTAATGACGGAGACGAATCAGTAACAAGAGTTGTAGGAACTTTTGGTTACCTGGCTCCAGAGTGAGTGTGTAACTGGATATTCCTCAATTAGCAGCCACATACTTCAATCAGTCCTGACCTAATTTTGTTTGCTTCACTCATCTTGTAGATATTTGAGGGATGGCCTGGCGACAAGTAAAAGTGATGTATATGCGTTTGGGGTGGTTCTCTTCGAGCTTATATCAGGGAAGGAGGCCATTACACGAACTGAAGGCATTGTGATGAAAAATCCTGAAAGACGATCCCTGGCATCCATTGTAAGCCTGCTACTTGAAATTTTTAGTAGGCAGTTTACAATTCTGCCAGAATAATGGAAATAGTCATACATGTAACTGATTTCCCCTAGGACTTCTTCTTTGAAATACATTGGATCTGGATCCTGGATCTGGAACTATCGTCTTTCTTATTATGTTGGTCCAAAGTTTACATGATCTATCATATTGATGCTCCCCGAGTAGATGGACAACTTAAGCAAGCAATGACCGTCTCAGATAGTTTAAACCAACAGTCTCACTTTGATTGATATTGATTCTTTATTTTACATTAGTATAGATGCTTCAATGATTATGATGTATGTGTATTTCAATCTCGTGTGCAGTTTCCTCTACATGAATTATTTAGTTCATTTTTGCTATGACTAGCCGCAAATAGAGAAAAAGTTGCATCATGACTATTGATTTTGCACTTCTCTTTTCAGATGCCAAGTTTTTGGACTGCAACTTTTTCCCTGGCAGCAAAACATTTACATCTAAAATGATTATTGTACAGTTCATCCCCTAATGCTTGTAAAATTGCAGATGCTTGCAGCTCTTCGGAAATCACCCGACTCCATGAGCATGTCGAGCTTGAAAGACCATATTGATCCTAACCTGATGGATTTGTATCCCCATGACTGCCTTTTCAAGGTAAAATATAGTTTGTTTTCTAGCCCTGAAAGTTAAATGCACATGAACTGCATAGGGAGAGGGGATGTGGTTGTCATTGTCTTGTTGGTATGTTTTAAGTATCCTTTGGAAAGATAGAGATGAAAGTATAATAACTAATTACTAAGCTTATTTCCACTGCAGACTCATATTCAATCATAGGTTTCTGGTTTCATGTCATAACTGGTTAATTGTATTTCGTTTGCATTGTAGTTAAGAGAAAATCATTTCCATGATGCCAGAGACTGGAAATTCTAGTTGTTTTATATGTGTCTGTAACTTACCTCTTGGTTTCTACCCGTCGATTTAAATTGTTCCATAGGTGGCCATGCTGGCAAAACGATGTGTTGAGGATGATCCCATTTTGCGTCCAGATATGAAGCAAGCAGTGTTATCCCTCTCACAGATCCTCTTGTCTTCAGTGGAGTGGGAAGCAACTCTTGCTGGGAACAGCCAAGTATTCAGTGGCCTTGTTCAAGGAAGATAGTTAACAGAGCAAGTTATCGAGCTCCAGTATTTTCAAGTTCTGGTACCTTGTCTGTATCTCCATAGTTGTTTTGTGTATAGAAGCAGCTCAGAATGACCACTGCAGTTGTACTAAAGGTTGCATTATTTATACATAACATATGCTCTTCTCTTTCTTTTCTTTTCCTTTTTCAGCGGTACTTTATTGGGTGAGGTATTCTTTACCGACTTCTGTATGTGACTATTGAGTGAGATATTCTTTTCTGACTTCTTTATGCACGTGAAGAGAGTTGAGCTGATTGCGGCTTTTGTTCCTTATATTCTTTTGTCATTAAATAAGTTGTTTGAATAAGCTTCTTTGGTTTTAAACCTCTTTCCTGTAATTATTATCTGTAATTATCATGGCATTGTATATAGTATAAGTTGGTATGACTTCTTTTTCTCAGTTTTCAAAATATTTGCTCTAATTAGTACACGTAAAGTTGTCTTGACAAATTGATATCTTGGTAGAGTCGGCACAGTACAAAACTATAATCATTTGCTGTTTTTTTCCCAAAAGGGACGAGGTTAGATGATTAAAATTCTTTCTGTACTATGATGCCTAGAAAAACTTGCTTTGTTTATAGAGAGCACTTTAAAGCTTAAGCTTTAAGTGAGCCTTTTTCCTCTGAAATACTTGAGATTTAAATTTTTAAGTAGATAAACTTGCTTATATGCTACTTTTGGGCCGAAATATTTGTAATCATGTATAGTCTAGAAGTCCTGAATTCATGCTAATCTGAGTCAATTGAATACCAAATTCATACACGAGTATCATGATAAACAGGCGGTGGACAAAATCTGGAGCACTTTTCGTTTATTTATGGCAGGTCTATTCAGATCATTAAAGATGGTCTTCAAAAAGACTATTGGTATCATTGTGTTTGAAAGAAAAGATCTGTCCAACTTCATAACCAATTTCCCGAGTTTGCTAACTGTCATATTAAACAAGTTTATGTACTCAAGGTCTTGATACATATTGACCATCATTTACCTTTTTGTTTTTGTAGGTATAGAGTAATGGTTCATCATACAATCAAAGAACTAGCAAGTGTCCGATATGAGGCAGCTCTACCTTTTTTCACTTGCAAAGTGAAGCTAGTACACGGCGGGGAGGGTTGAATGGTCGCCTGGAGTGAAGAACGGCCAAATTATCCAGTAGTAGAACATCACCCTTCTGCCAAGGAATGGCAACACTTTCCTCGTCAAGGATTTTCAGACAGTCATAGATGATATGAGCCGGCAACGGGTTTCCATCTCCAAATGTGACCGCCTTCACTGGATCATTTCGAGCATCTTCCCATCCTGTGTATGCAGCCACCATGCTATTAAACCAAATATTGCGTTGCCTTTCCTTATCAAATTTGATGGCTGGAATTGGACCCATTATAGTTTTCACCGATTCCTTCATCCATTCCAACTTAGTTCCCAGCTTAGCAGCCCTGTCAAACATTATCGTGGGTTAGACTTGGAATAATTCCAAATAAAAGACTAACATAAATCGAATATGGAATTCGTATAGTTTTTCCCCTTTTATTTATGAAGATAGGATTTGCTAGCTAGATTGATCAGTAAACTCACATTCCGTTGTTATCCTGTCCAAAGACGGAGGAGGTACACCTAATTTAAACCATTGAATTAAATTCATCTGTTGGCGATGATACTTGTTGTGTTGTACTCAGGGAAGAGAGGCACAGTAGTAATTAGACGAGAAAACTTGAAAAATAAAAGGAAAAGTAAATAAAATTGAGAATCTCATATTGGCCACTAGATGGATTAAAGATCAGTGGTATGAAGTAGGTGGCAAACAAACTATTTGCCACCAAGTGTCAATTGATCCCTCCTCCTGTCCTAAAGGCCCAGAAGAAAAAACACTAAAAAAAATTCATTGGCTGAAATCCATCTTTGTACTTGTACAAATTGCTTTGACTTCAACAAAATGAAAACTTAAAGGTCTACACTAAATCCTCTCCCTCCTGTACCCACAGAGGAGCCATACCCAAAGGAAAATTTAATAAACAAAGGAAAATGGGGACAGGTGACAAATTAGCAAGGGAAGAACAGACCCACTTTTTGTTAATGCTAAATTTTGAACCGGACAAACAAACTCTTGCAGCTACAGTTCTGTGAAACTGAGGAATCACTTCCATTCTTTGCTCGATATGATCACCATAAACATGCTAAACCTCAATTAAGTGGATCATTTTCAATTTGCTGGAAGGTCCAAAGTAATCAATGGGTGAGATCCCACTTGATCCCTACTCTTTTCCACATATTAAAGACAGTTCCTTATCCAAAAAAAATTTATATTAAAGGGCAGCTCATGATGAGTGAACTGCAGTCAAATGTTCATGAAGAACAGGAACTATGATGAGTTTAAATGGTAGACAAATAATTATAATGCTGAATAAGGTTAAAACTACAAACCTTTCCTCAGCTATGCTCTTGTCTTTGGTCAAAAATGTGGACTTCCACCCGCGGCCAATTGGGGACGAAGGATCATCCTCTTCCCCCAGCACTCTTGAGTAAATCAATCCATGCTCTTCCAACTGTTCAACAAACTCTGGGTACTTCCCCTTCATCCTCTCATAAATGATATGGCTAAGAACTATAGGAGTTTCTCCTCCATTTCCTGGTTCTACTTCACAAAAGAAAAACAATTTGGATGGGAACTCGGGAACCTGTTACAGAAAGCCTAGTAAGTTTTCATGACACGTATAAATGGTAGTGGTACAACGTGAAGAAATAAATTTTGAGAACCCAAACCTCTGCTTATTAAACACGCAAGTTCGTTTAGTCACAACTTATTGAAACAAGGGTTTCAATAAACAACTTATTAGGTGCATCAAAAAGTCCGTATTGATTAACAAAAATAGAATTGATTTATGGATAAGAACCAAGGTATCTGCTCAAGAATGTAGAACTGAACACAAATTCTATAAATGTCATAATTCAGTCAAAAAATTTAGAGTTATTTTAATCTGTTTATGGGCAGAGGAACTATTTACTAGTAGCTTGCATCGCTCAATTACGCCCGCACAGTACACTGCTGCCAATCATGCAGAGGAAATTCCAAGACATAGATTAAACTGAAAGTGGAATTATTGTTAAAGAATGGTACAATTTAAATATTATTAATCAAAATTGGAGAATCAAACAGGGGAATTGCTCCCCACGATGCAGCTTTCATTCAAAAGCGTTTAGTAAATGAACTAACCAGAAAAAGTAACCCCATTCAGTCTGAATTTAGATTTGATCTAAAGATGATGGTAGAGAGAGAGTAAGTAGCAGGAATACCTGAGCCATTTCGTGATGAAAAGGAATTTTCTGTTCAGGAGGGGACTCATTTGCAGTGAAAACCCGACCAACAACATTGGTCCGAGGGGCGGCGCCACCAACATAGGGCAATTCAAGAAAGCCAAAGGCTTCAACAAAGTGGTTGAAGTCAAAAGCAGATGTGAGGGGGAAGCCTCTGAAGAGAATAGCCCCGGTTTGATGGAGAAGAGGGTGTATCCATGGCTTATCATCATGACGTTCTGCTTTTATAGCTTCTGTGACTGCGACGAGAGAAGGGTTTATGTTGGGATATGGGGAAATGACTGTTGGGAAGAAGATATCTTCTCCTCCGTGTCCATTAATGTTAATGGGTTTTTGTTGAGGTATCCTAACTTCTGTAAACAAGCTTTCAGCTGCCATGTCCGTTTTAATTGGATTAGTATTCAGTTACCTCATACGTCTCTCTTCCCTTCTCTTCTTGTAGCATAAATATCTTATGAAAAGTGATGTCGACATTATTGGGTTGGGCCTTTGGTGTCTCTCAAGGTTTTATTTGCTTAACATAATATGCGTCCAGCCAGATACAGCGAAAAAGAAGGGGGAAGATGCCTATGTCAATTATGGGTTTGCACTAGATCCTTTCATCTTAATTTATGGCATATAGTACTCGCATTACCGGGAAATATACTAGCATTACCGGGAAAACCAATATTTTTAATAGAGTCCTGCCATACATTATCAAAGTTTTATTTAGATAGAATTATGATTGCGATTTATGATGGATAGAAATTAAGAAAAGTCTGACTTTAATTTATTATATATATTTTTTTCACATTGGTCGTAATTTAATTTCGACAAATATACGTTGGTCGCAATCCAATTCCATCAAATGTTTTTGTCGACATGTATATCAATTTCTTTTATAATATTCAATTCAATAACAACATACTATATATCTAATTTAAGAAACAAATATATCAAAATAAATTGTGTACTTCTTATTTATCATAATAGAATTATTTAATTAATTCAACTAGTTTTGAAAATTTCTTAATTTCCTCTTAAATTATCTACATAATATATGGCTATTTAATAGTGTAAAGTACTAATTTTACCTACGATCATTATATAATTTATTCTCAACCTTCCGTTTTAAATTATAAAATTATTATTAATTTTTAAAGGTTAATTTAATAGTATAAATTTTAGGTAATGAAATATTAAATATTGTCATATTGTAAGCAGTGATATCCCTGCCTCTCACAGATCCTCTTGTCTTGAAGCAACTCGTATTCATGAGTGTCCTTGTTCAAGGAAGATGGTTAACATCGAGCTCCAGTATTTTCAACTTCTGCTACGTACCTAATAATTGTCTGTATAGACCACTGCAGTTTTACTAATTAATGGTTGCATTATTATACATGATAACAATGGAATACTTGAGATTTAAATTTTTAAGTAGATAAACTTGCTTATATGCTACTCCCTATGTCCTTTAATATAAGACGTTTTAGAGAAGCTTTTTTGTCCCTTAATATATGACGTTTTAGAATTCAAGTAAGCATTAATTGCTTAGTTTTCAATATTACCCCAAGTATTAAATATAATTTTAGTTCTCTCACTATTTTTTGCCCGATAAATAACAATATCTTTTTTCAATACAAGGACAATATAGACATTTGATATTATATTTAATGTTATACAATCATTTCCTTAATGCTTGTGCACCCCCAAATTCGGGTCTCCTTCAACCCTTGCTCTGGTGCTGACGATACAACTTTATCTATTAAATCTATCAATAATTCTATTGGTTTAACTAGTCTATTACAAACATTACATCAATTATTTACCTTCATCCTTGAATCGCAACATCTTTCCTTAATATTCACTAATATTATACTTGGTAAAAACTCATTTAATTAAAAACCTAACATCATACTCTTTATTTCAGTATCGTAAACTTTACAATTTTCGGTTACATCTCAAAGTCATAAAAATTACAACTTATTCTAATGAATTAAATATGCAACTCCTCCAACCCTACTGCCTCTCGAGTATTCTATAACTTCAATCCAACATTAAACCCTTCTTCTCAACTTCATCATCATTTATCTATCCTATACTTTCAATATTAGCAACCAGTCAGTTCCCAGAAAAGAGGGGACTTTGCGTTATAGCGGTCCTCAATTAGACAACCCTCTTCCTCGACATAATTTTCTAGACATTGTCAATACTGTTAATCTAGCATAGTTAAATGACTTCTACATCTACCTAGCTTAGATATAAAGTACACTATACATTTTTATAACATTTCTCAACTCTTTTAATCAAATCTCCAAAGTTATTACAACTTTAAGTTCTATTACAAATAAATAAGACCAAATATCTACTCTTTTTTAACTTTCCCGTTCTACTGCCATACTTTTCTGGTAATACTTTCTTAACTGCAAATGAAACATATTTGCAAGAATGAGCATAAGATAGCTCAACAAGTCTAACACATAAGAGAACACACACTTCTCTGATTCAAAGGGATGAATAGCTAAACAAAAGATATCAACAATTGTTCATAATAGTAAACTGAGGCCTGAGGGTTGTTAAACCAAGAACTGTTCGTAAGTCATTAAACTTAGAACTCTTCATTCGTCAGTCATAAAGACTTAGAACTCTCTGTGGATATTATAAGGGGTTCAACCTAATATTATGCATAACACCTTCTATACTGACAACTTTCGTTTTCAACAATATAGGAGTCGGTTACCCGACACATCATAAATTCCCCATGAACAAGGGTTGTTCATTTCAGTTACTAACCTATAGATTCCGCCCCAAAACAATTTGGTTTGGCACAATAAACTCAACTCAAATAAAGAATTGTAACAATTCAATATCTCATTAATAATTATTCCGAAAGAAATAGCTTAATACTCGAGTTAAGCCGAATCAAATGGCAAATAACTCTTCTCAATAAATCATTTCACAATATATAATGAACTTCATAATTCAAAGAAAGAATTAAATGAAATTCAACAATTTAAAACATATCGTTGCACTTTGTATAAGTACATAAATCGAATGAGTTAGAAAACTTGTCTGATAGCATCTTCTATGTTTACATTAATTTTTCGTCTTTTCGTATGGCCTCTTGCAGTTGCAAGCTTTACGATTATCTTGACTAAGCAAAACTTGATTTTCTACCTCTCAAATATATGTGATCTTACTATGCTTTCTCTTAGAATTGCTTTAAAATTTAATGAAGGCAACCAAGACTTGGGGTATAATGGTCATCACACCACAACCAATCAAAGTGGCCAACAAGACCATCTAGCTCAACCTCTAACAAATGAACAACAAGGTCAAAAGCTAAGCCATTCACAAGTGACCAACAAGACCAATGGCCTACCAAGCTTAACACTTGCAACCCAAAAATCACAACTCACCTTTCTATACTTGACAACACTAAGGAAAATAACTAATAAGCCAGATATCTCCTTCCATTGCTTGACCACACACCAAGAGCTAGCAAAACTTAATTTGGTGACAAACTCTTCAAAGCAAGTATCAATACTTACAAGCTTGCAAGTATCAATATTTACAAGTTTGTAAGTATTACATACTTTCATAATGGCCAAAATATTTCTACTTTCTCTATACCCTAACCAAATCCCACTTAGTTTGATTACTCCAAACTTGGGTTACCATCTAGTTAGATCAATAGTTAGCTTTCCTAAGTAATCCAGTTAGCCGAAATTGTTTGAATTTTCCAAAGTTGACTTAACGTTTTTATGAATAGTGATTTAACTTTTTATGAATAGTGATTTACTAGTTAAGTTTTAAAAAAATTCTATACTTATACTTATAATGAAACCAAACACATTCAATCATATAACACATAATTTCAATCATAAAAACATTATTTATTAATCATATAAGGTTACATTACAAGTCTTATAAGGATTCGGAATATTACAACAACATTTACTTTTTTGTTTTGTAGGTATAGAGTAATGGTTCATCATACAATCAAGCAACAAGTGCCCATAAGAGAAAGCTCTACCTTTTTTCACTTGCAAAGTGAAGCTAGTACACGGCGGGGTGGGTTGGATGGTCGCCTGGAGTGAAGAACGGCCAAATTATCCAGTAGTAGAACATCACCCTTCTGCCAAGGAATGGCAACACTTTCCTCGTCAAGGATTTTCAGACAGTCATAGATGATATGAGCAGGCAACGGGTTACCATCTCCAAATGTGACCGCCTTCACTGGATCATTTCGAGCATATTCCCATCCTGTGTAAGCAGCCACCATGCCATTGAACCAAATCTTGCGTTGCCTTTCCTTATCAAATTTGATGGCTGGAATTGGACCCATTATAGTTTTCACTGAATCCTTCATCCATTCCAACTTCGTTCCCAGCTTAGCAGCCCTGCAAAAATTATCGTGGGTTAGACTTGGAATAATTCCAAATAAAGGACCAACATAAATCGAATATGGAATTCGTATAGCTTTTCCCCTTTTATTTATGAAGATAGGATTTGCTAGCTAGATTGATCAGTAAAATCACAATCATTGTTATCCTGTCCAAAGACGGAGGAGGTACACCTAATTTAAACCATTGAATTAAATTCAATCTGTTGGCGATGATACTTGTTGTGTTGTACTCTGGGAAGAGAGAGGCACAGTAGTAATTAGACGAGAAAACTTGAAAAATAAAAGGAAAAGTAAATAAAATTGAGAATCTCATATTGGCCACTAGATGGATTAAAGATCAGTGGTATGAAGTAGGTGGCAAACAAACTATTTGCCACCAAGTGTCAATTGATCCCTCCTCCTGTCCTAAAGGCCCAGAAGAAAAAACACTAAAAAAATTCATTGGCTGAAATCCATCTTTGTACTTGTACAAATTGCTTTGACTTCAACAAAATGAAAACTTAAAGGTCTACACTAAATCCTCTCGCTCCTGTACCCACAGAGGAGCCATACCCAAAGGAAAATTTAATAAACAAAGGAAAAAGGAAAATATAAGAAACAAAGGAAAATGGGATAGGTGACAAATTGGCAACGGAAGAACAAGGGCCACTTTTTGTTAATGCTAAATTTTGAACCAGACAAACAAACTCTGGCAGCTACAGTTCTGTGAAACTGAGGCATCCCTTCCATTCTTTGCTCTATATGATCACCATAAACATGCTAAACCTCAATTAGGTGGATCATTCAATTTCCTGGAAGGTCCAAAGTAATCAATGGGTGAGATCCCACTTGATCCCTACACTTTTCCACATATTAAAAACAGTTCCTTATCCAAAAAAAATTATATTAAAGGGCAGCTCATGATGAGTGAAACTGCAGTCAAATGTTCATGAAAAACAGGAACTATGATGAGTTTAACTGGTAGACAAATAATTATAGTCCTGAATAAGGTTAAAACTACAAACCTTTCCTCAGCTATACTCTTGTCTTTGGTCAAAAATGTGGACTTCCACCCGCGGCCAATTGGAGACGAAGGATCATCCTCTTCCCCCAGCACTCTTGTATAAATCAAACCATGCTCTTCCAACTGTTCAACAAAGTCTGGGTACTTCCCCTTCATCCTCTCATAAATGATATGGCTAAGAACTATAGGAGTTTCTCCTCCACTTCCTGGTTCTACTTCGCAAAAGAAAAACAATTTGGATGGGAACTCGGCAAGCTATTACAGAAAGCCTAGTGAGTTTTCATGACATGTATAAATGGTAGTGATACAACTTGAAGAAATAAATTTTGAGAACTAAACCTCTGCTTATTAAACATGCAAGTTCGTTTAGTCACAACTTATTGAAACAAGGTTTTCAATAAACAACTTATTAGGTGCATCAAAAAGTCCGTATTGATTAACACAAATATAATTGATTTATGGATAAGAACCAAGGTATCTGTTCAAGAATGTAGAATTGAACACAAATTCCAAGACACAGATTAAACTGAAAGTGAAATTATTGTTAAAGAATAGTACAATTTGAATATTATTAATCGAAATTGGAGAATTAAACAGGGGAATTGCTCCCCGCGATGCAGATTTCATTCAAAAGCGTTTATTAAATGAACTAATCAGAAAAAGTAACCCCATTCACTCTGAATTTAGATTTGATCTAAAGATGATGGTAGAGAGAAAGTAAGTAGCAGAAATACCTGAGCCATTTCGTGATGAAAAGGAATTTTTTGTTCAGGAGGGGACTCATTTGCAGTGAAAACCCGACCAACAACATTGGTTCGAGGGGCGGCGCCACCAACATAGGGCAATTCGAGAAAGCCAAAGGCTTCAACAAAGTGGTTGAAGTCAGAAGCAGATGTGAGGGGGACGCCTCTGAAGAGAATAGCCCCGGTTTGATGGAGAAGAGGCTGTATCCATGGCTTATCATCATGACGTTCTGCTTTTATAGCTTCTGTGACTGCGACGAGAGAAGGGTTTATGTTGGGATATGGGGAAATGACTGTTGGGAAGAAGATATCTTCTCCTCCGTGTCCATTAATGTTAATGGGTTTTTGTTGAGGTATCCTAACTTCTGTAAACAAGCTTTCAGCTGCCATGTCCGTTTTAATTGGATTAGTATTCAGTTACCTCATACATCTCTCTTCCTTTCTCTTCTTGTGGCATAAATATCCGGGTTATTTACATAAATATCCAACGATTAGAAAGTAATTATATTATTAGTGCATTCACAAAATAATTATAAAAAGAGGACAATAAATTTAAACCATTCAATTTCACATTAATAAAAAAATCTAAAATCAAGAAGAATTAATAATTCAAATTCAATTTTTTTGATCTAACAACAAAATTAATTAATTCAAAATTCAAAATTCAAAATTCAAATCAAAAGGAGGAAATTTAAAACAAAAAATTATGAAGGAGTTACTGTTCATCATCCTCCTCCGCGGCCTCCCCTTCATCATCCTCCTCCTCCGCCGCCTTCCCTTCATAATTCTCTTCATCATCATCCTCCGCCGCGAATCTCCAGAAGTTCTTGGTTGCGCCGTCGCTATATCGCCGGAGTTACTGTTCTGATTTTTTTTTGACAATTTGTTTACTCACAAAAATTAAAATGGTTAATTTTATACGAAATTTGGCTACCAACTATATCACATTCACAATAAATTGGTAATCTAAAAAAACTGAATTGCTTACCTTATCTGAAGGTTTGGCAACCAATTGCATCACATTCAAAAAAAATTGATAACCTAATAAAACTGAATTGGTTACTTTGGTATGAAGGTTTGGCTACCAACTGCACTATAAAAAAATTGCAGGTGTGGAGTTGGATTGGTTACCTTGGTATGAAGGATCGGTTACCTTGGTATGAAAGTTTGGTTACCAACTGCACTATGAAAAAACTGAAGGTGTGGAGATAGATTGATTACCTTGATATGATGGTTTGGTTACCTTAGTATGAAAGTTTGGTTACCTTGGTATGACGGTTTGGTTATCTTGTTATCAAAGTATATAGTATATATTAGTAGAGCAGTACTGGTTTTAGGCCATGACATGTCCATCCCCAAATTTACAACATGACTACTACACCTCTACCTCCAAACCCAACAACAATAGCAACTCGCCTCCTCCTTACTTGGAAAAACCCCACCTTTATCCATTTATTCTCATTACCCTCCTCTGTTCTCTCTCTTACATCCTCGGCGCATGGCAGCACAACGGCGGCGCCACCACTACAACCGCCACCTCCCTCAACCGCCACCACCGGAAGACTGTCATAGATCCCGTTGCACTGTGAAATGATTTTCAGTAAATCATTGCGAAGCGCCCAAGGTTTAACAATCATGAAAAGCATTTGATCTAAAAATAAGATATACTAAAGGTTGCTTTTCACCTTGGGTGCTTCGCTACACTAGTATCTCTAATCAGTTGCAATCTGGAACGAAAAGGGTATAATTGAGAGAGAGAGAGAGAATGGCGAGAGAGAGAGAGAGAGAGAATGATGATATAAAAGAGATAGAGAATGACAATTAATCCACTTAAATTAAAGGAGTCCTAATTATATTAATTTTATAAATATATATGAAAAATATATTACTTTTGTAATTATTTTATGAATACACTATTGTTATAATTATTTTTAAAAATATACTAGAATATGTAATTGACCCTAAATATCTTAGGGTCCTTTACATTACTATACAACATTTAGAAAGTAATTACAATAACCATACATCAAAAAAATAATTACAAAACTACCGCAAATTTCAATTTTGACAATTAATACGTACCTACAATTAAGGACCATTAACTTCATACACGTCAGTTACCGAACTTTATGATATCGACAATCAACTAACATCCCAAATTCAAACTAACACGAAAACAACGGAACTAGTTTTGCAGATCGAAAAACGAAATATGCCGAACATTTAAGACTGGCGAAATCAACAGACGACACAATTGTTTCCAAACAAGCCTTCGAAGTTTCCATAACAGCATAACAGTCACGAACAAAAGCAAATTTGAGATATGCGATCAGTGATTATAAAATTTCATAGGTAAGTAAACAAGACAATATATTGTTGACATCGAACAAAGGTCATGCACATGTCGTAAATTTCAGTACCATGAGATGCCTTGTCCGCACGCTGCTGCTGTTATTAGCAAGAGGAATCTGAACTGTTATGAATTTTGCTCAAAAAACTACTTAAAAATAACTTTGATAGACACATATTCAACGTTCATCATGCCGTTGGATGACAAAGAGAAGTGGGATGTGCCAGAAGAAGTAAGAAAAATATGTGTAAAACCACCAAACTCAAGAAGACCAGCTGGAAGACCAAAGCTAGGGAGGTACAAGCACGAATCTGAAAATAAAATTCAAAACAAATGCAGCAGGTGTCAAGAAAAGGGACACAACAGAAAAACATGCAATAATCCACCAATTTTAAGACCAAAATATCTCTGATATAGTACATTATCAACAAGAGTGTAAATACAAGAATGTATTGTTGTTTACTGTGATAACCATTAATCAGATAGTTGATAACCTTTTTGATGATGTACAGTACCAAAACTTGTGTTGCACAATATTAACTAATATTTTGATTTCTGATTCCATCATGATTTATCGATATAAAACAAACATATACATTAAACAATTGTTAAAAGTTCTGAAACATTGTTATGTACATTTGGTTACTCATCAAAAATAAAATGGTTACCTCTATATAAATAATAGTTACCAACTGACCATTTTCAACATAACTTTTATACCTATGTAATTTATAAGTATCCATCAGCTGGATAAATGATAACTTTCACATGTACATTTAGCACTTGATAAATTTTTCAATATAAGCTTTCAATAATATGGTTACTAAGAAAAACAAAAATGGTTACTCATCCATGCATGTTTGGATACCAACTGCACATCTCAAGCTATCTTTTTTTTAATGTGATCTATAAGTGACCATCATATATATAAATAGGAAATCTTAATTGGAGTTTCTGATTCAGTCATGATGACATGGTATAAATAAATTATATGCATTTAATACTTGATAACAGACCAGAAAAAACCTTTAACAATTTAGTTACTAACAACAATTAAAATGGTTACCTTATATATAAGGTTTGAAAACCAACATAACATTACAACTGAAATAGCTGATGGAAACTGTTCTGAAGTATTTTTATGTGTATTTGGTTACTCACAAAAACTAAAATGGTTACCTATACATGCATGTTTAGCTACCAACTGACCATTTCCAAATAACTTCTATAGCTATGTAATTTATAAGTATCCATAAGCTATATAAATGGGGCATACTCACATTACATTTAACACTTGATATTTACACTGATACAAGCTTATAACTATCTGGTTATTAACAAAAAATAAAATAGTTACCCTTCTATGCATGTTTGGTTACCCCAGTGCATCTTTCAAACAAATGTATCAAACAACTTATAAGTAACAAATACGAACCAACAAACAATGTCAAACATCTGGTGATATAATCAAAAACTGTAATAACATTTACATAAGCTGCACCAAACATTAAAAACTCACTAACCATAACAAATGGTATCCAACAAAATCAATGTACGAACCACATTTTATAAGGAAAATACAATGAGAACCGAACTAATCATCAAAATCTGGTACAAATCTTCCTGAAAATTCCTTATCAGACTCATATCCCTCTAATTGTTTATTTCTAGCATGCATGTACAGGTTTGTGCATAATTTCTTTCGATACTTTGGAATGGGGAATGGAATAGAAATTTCAGCAAACTTCTGGTGAATGACATGCTCAGCAAAATAAATTGTGAACATCCCACAATCACTGCATAAACAAACAAAATAAAACAAACATCAAAACTAAAATCATGCTATATGTAATAATTAAATAAATGTAAACCGTGTAAACCTTACTCCTCAGTTTGTTCAGGTACCCCTTCTGTAAATTCCAATTCAATTATATTATCTTCACCCTTGTTACGATACGGTTCACTACCGAAGTCAATATCAGACCTATCCCTCCAAAAACCACTCTTACGCAGTATTGTGGGTAGGATGAAGATATAGGGCTCACAAACATCTAAAATTTTTGTCTGCATTATTTTTCTGTTTGGCTGCAGAGAATTGTAAACTGTTAAACGTCTGCGATGCACGTCAAATGTCAGCAAAAACCAGTGATCCGGCGATGACATATGAATGGGGAACAACAC
The DNA here is from genome assembly GCA_020205555.1 of Panax stipuleanatus. Classification (NCBI taxonomy): domain Eukaryota; kingdom Viridiplantae; phylum Streptophyta; class Magnoliopsida; order Apiales; family Araliaceae; genus Panax; species Panax stipuleanatus. The sequence goes on from CM035124.1 coordinate 2,031,208, forward strand.
AAAATCAACGTTGACCCAAGGTGTGTTAACATCCATGAACAACCCATGGATGTATTCGACAACATCACCCTCCCCAGACAAGATACTCTTATCAGCCTTTTTACTCATGTATTTCTCAAAAAGAGCAGTCATCTTGCCGTGAAACCAACAGTCCGTGGTCGTTGCCCTTATATGAATGATATCGGAGTGTCTGGCCAGTTTACGGAAGTAGTATAATGCAATATTTATGTGCTGAACCAAAACAAAAAAATAAAATCCAAAAGATATTAACAATTGCTGAAAAAATATAAATCTGTAATATAGTAACAAGTACTGTTAACACTAGTAACTTAACCAGATGAATAAGGTAACCATAACTATCACAACATAATTTGAAACAAAAAAAACTCACATCGTCGTCTAACCACTGTATAGGAGTCTTCAGTTTGTAGAATCATATTTTTGATGATATCGGAATAGATCCAAATAAAAAAACAGGTTCAATTTGGTCATTCTTTTTCGGGAATTTGTCAGTCCTTCAATATAAAATCATAATATTAGTATACATGCTAACATTATAAATTACAATATTACTATACACTACCAAATCAGACTTGAACATTAAATAATATCCAATTTAATCAACCACTGTATTGTAAGCAGTTTCATAGTAACCAATAAATAATAACATAATAACAATAATCAAATAGTAACCAATACATAACATAACAGTAATGAAAACATAAAATAACAGTAACCAAAACATAATTTAACAGTAACCAACACAGACACATCATGTTATCAACCCCCATTTAAGGAACCTGAATGTACTAAACAGTAACCAGAACATCATAAAGTATTAACCAGAAAATAACATAATAGTAACCATAACATTTATGTAATAGTAACCATTTGTTTATAAATGGAAACAAATTTATTTATTTTATAAAAAACTATACCATTGTTAAAAAATAAATAACATACCTTTTCCTGTTGTTTAGTCCAATCCTAAACTATTGATCAAATAATGCCTCTTCGTAATTTGAGGGCATGGCCATGCATACGGTGGGAAATGCATAAGTGCCTGCACGTATTTCAGTATCAACCACGGCAGTAGAAGGTGAACCCGCAGATCCAAACTTTATCGTATACGGAGTCCTCAACACGGCATTCTTTACGGGTTCACGAAACGGTCTACCACCAGGTTTAAGGACACTTAACTCCACCTTATCACACTGTGCTATGTCCTCGGTGGTTAATAACATATCATCAAGTACAGAACTGCTGTTTGTCTCTAATTTATCCACCTTTATCAATTGACATAAAAGAAAACAGATGCAATTAAAATTTTAACCCAAACACATGCAGTTAACTAATATATACAATAACAAACAGAATGAACAATAACAGAATGACTATAATAGACATATTATAATAATAACCAACACATAATATAACAGTAACCAAATAATATTATAATAGTAACCAACACATTCAAATAGTAACCAAACAATAATATAAGAGTAACCATAACATAAATAATAGTAACACTAACCTCAGCAGCAACATAAACAACCATCTCCATTCCATTTAATTGGCTTAATAAATCAAAAAATGGCATGCCATTGTTCTTGCCAATCTGTGAAAAATAAAAATAACTAATTAATCATTAAAACAAAACACATAAAAAAATAAACAAAACAGTAACCATAAGATAATAAAGGAGTAAACAAACAATTATACAATAGTAATCAAAACAGATTGTAATGGTAACCAAAACACAAACAACATGTAGATCAAATCCAGTTTAGACAATCCATGAATACTAAATAATTACATAGTAACCAGAACAAAATATAAAAGTAACCAACATCCTAAATCGAGGCACAATAATAATAGTCAAATCATAAGATAACAATAACCAAAATTTTAATAAATAAGCAACCAAACAGTTATATGATAGTAACCATAACAATATTAATGGTATTCAACACATAAATATGTAGATCAACCCAGTTACAAAAACATATGTATACTAAACAATTACATAGTAACCATAATAAAATATACAAGTAACCAAACTCTCAAATTGAGGGTACAATAATAGTAGTCAAATTATATGATAACAGTAACCAACACATAATAAAAAGGTAACCAAACATTTATATGATAATTAAAATAACAGAATTTAAATTAGCTAACCTTGACATTATCTTCTTCATCAATATTTTTTGTTTCATGGGTTTCTTCCATCGTAACATCATGTTCAACCTCTTTAACAATCTCAGCTTCATCCTCATCCTTATTCTCGTCGACTTCATTCTCCTTTTCTTTCAAACCATAATCATCCTCATCGGCCAGATCATGTTCAACCTCTTTAACAACATTCTCAATCACCTCTGAAACATCGTTATCATTATCATTCTTCTTTTCTTTCAAATCATCATCACCCTCACCAGTCACATCATGTTCAACCTCTTTAACAATCTCAATTTCATCCTCATCCTTCTTCTCATCAACTTTCAACCCATCATCACCGTCATCCTTCTCGTTAACTCTTGAACCACCGTCATCATCGTCATCCTCATTTTTTCTTAAACCATCAGCATCATCATCAACATCATCATCATCATCAGAACCATCAGAGTCATCACCATCAGCATCGTCATCATCAGAATCATCATCACCATCATCTTTTTTGTCATTTTTGTCCTCCTCACCTTTGTTCCGACGTAATTCTTGTCTAATAATGGACCTCAAGTCCCTGCATACCTCAACTTGTAAAATACGCATTTCATCTCTAAGATCAGCCCCCAACTCTTGAATGTTTTTTTTCAGTTCAGACACTTTCTTTTCCAACGGCCTAAACCGTGCATCAATTGCATCTTTAACATCATCAATTGAAAATTCAACGTCTTCAATCTTCACATTTTTTTCCACCTTCCTATCAGCATCATTCCCATTGAAAAAGTGAACACCGCCCAAATCCAAACGATCCTTCTCCTCAGCAGTAGGAATCAAATTTTTTATCCTCAGTTGAAAATAATTAATCACACTTTAATATAACATCTACCAAACATTATACAATTAAAGTAAAAAAACAAGACATAAACAATCATAAAATACAATCAATAACCAACTGTATACATGAAGGTAACAAACTACAAAGTCATTAGAACCTGAATACAATGATACCAGTAACCAACTGTATATATAAAGGTAACCAATTACATTATTATCAGTAAACTACATAAAATATAACAGTAACCAACTGTGTATATAAAGGTAAACAATTGTGTATATAAAGGTAACCAACTATATTTTATTAGTAAACTGCATAAAGTATAATCAGTACCAACTGTGTATATACAGGTAACCAACTAAATTATTATTAGTAAGATACAAAAATATAATTAGTAGCCAACTCTGTATATACAGGTAACCAATTATATTGTGATTAGTAACCTTAAAAATATAATCAGTAACCAATTGTCTATATAAAGGTAACCAACAACATTAACTGTGTATATAAAGGTAACCAATTGTGTATATAAAGGTAACCAACTGTATATATAAAGGTAACCAACTATATTTTATTAGTAAACTGCATAAAGTATAATCAGTACCAACTGTGTATATACAGGTAACCAACTAAATTGTTATTAGTAAGATATAAAAATATAATCAGTAGCCAATTCTGTATATATAGGTAACCAATTATATTGTGATTAGTAACCTTAAAAATATAATCAGTAACCAATTGTCTATATAAAGGTAACCAACAACATTAACTGTGTATATAAAGGTAACCAATTGTGTATATAAAGGTAACCAACTGTATATATAAAGGTAACCAACTATATTTTATTAGTAAACTGCATAAAGTATAATCAGTACCAACTGTGTATATACAGGTAACCAACTAAATTGTTATTAGTAAGATACAAAAATATAATCAGTAGCCAACTCTGTATATATAGGTAACCAATTATATTGTGATTAATAACTTTAAAAATATAATCAGTAACTAATTGTCTATATAAAGGTAACCAACTACATTATTATTGGTAGCATGCATACCTGTCCAGAACCAAATATTGGATCGTTTAGCTTGTCATTTGTAGGGGGCTTCACTAGTTCTTTCCATCTAAATAATCGAACATTCGAAGGATGCTCATCATTACATATACCCCGAGCTTTGAATGTAGGAATGGTCTCAAACAAAAACACTTGGAATACATAAGGAAGACCATTCAACTTATAAGATTTAGTTTAATGCTCCTTATAGAAATTATAAATCCAACCACCATTCGTTCCCTTCTTCAACCGCCCCTTCAAAGCATTCGACAAAGAGTACTTTGTCAGCTCAAAGGCCACTTTTTCCCAAGGATAACAACTAACATTGCCAAAACATAAAAAGTTAATCATTGCACCATCCACATAATTATCAGAAACAGTGGATAGTATAAAATTAAACACCAACAGAATCATCGACATCCTCAACGCCTTATCATCATTGTCAAAAACTGCCTCCTGATATACCCTCCCTATGCTACTACGCGTCACAGCCTCGTCCCCAAAAAACTTTTTCACCAACAAATTTTTCATACCTTTGTATGCAGATATGTCTTCCTCACCTTGCCATCTCAAACCAGAAATCAAACTAAACTCTGGCAAACCAAATCGGATCCTTTTCTCCCCGAACAGAAATCACATTTCCCCGTCATCCCTTTAGTGAACCTCTCTAACAAGAGCGTGGTGAAGAATTTGAGAATACATTTGATGTTCGCCAAAATCAAGAAAATTTCCAAAACAAGAAGTCTTAAACTTCTTCAACTGACTTTTATTCAGCTTCTTCATAATAATACTAGGGACTTCCATGTCACACCAGTATATTATTTTTCCGGTAAAATTCCTGTTACGTTCCTGGTAATAAAGATCCCATATCTGCAAATAAACAAAATCAGAATTAAACAGTCATTAGTAACCAACATGACAACATATAACCAAACAATTATATGATAATAACAATAACAAAATATGTAATCAAATCCAGTTCAGACAACCCATGTATACTAAATAGTTATATTATATAATAAAGCAGTAACCAAATAATTATATGATAGTAACCAGAACATGATTTGATGGTGACCAAACATAAACATATTGATCAAACCCAGTAACCAAACCCCACATTGAGGGAACAAATAATAGAGCCAAATCATAAATAACAGTAACCAAAATATAATAAATCAGTAACCAAACAAATATATTATAGTAAGCTAAACATGATTTCATGGTGACCAAACATAAACAACATGTTCATCAAACCCAGTTCAGGCAACCCATGTATACTAAACAATTACATAGTAACCAGAATAATATATAAAAGTAACCAAACTCCCACCTTAATGGCACATTAATAGTAACCAAGTCATAAGATAACAGTAACCATATATAATAAAGCAGTAATCAAACAATTATATGATAGTAACCAGAACATGATTTGATGTTTACCAAACATAAATATGTTGATCAAATCCAGTAACCAAACCCCACATTGAGGGAACAAATAATAAAGCCAAATCATAAATAATAGTACCAAAATATAATAAATCAATAACCAAATAAATATATTATAGTAACCTGAACATGATTTCATGGTAACCAAACATAAACAACATGTTCATCAAACCAAGTTTAGGCAACCCATGTATACTAAACAATTACATAGTAACCAGAAGAATATATAAAAGTAACCAAACTCCCAACTTAATGGCACATTAATAATAACCAAGTCATAAGATAACAGTAACGATATATAATAAAGCAGTAACCAAACAATTATATGATAGTAACCAGAACATGATTTGATGGTGACCAAACATAAACATTTGATCAAACCCAGTAACCAAACCCCACATTGAGGGAACAAATAATAGAGCCAAATCATAAATAACAGTACCAAAATATAATAAATCAGTAACCAAACAAATATATTATAGTAACCTGGACATAATTTTATGGTGACCAAACATAAACAACATGTTCATTAAATCCATTTCAGGCAACCCATGTATACTAAATAATTACATAGTAATCAGAAGAATATATAAAAGTAACCAAACTCCCACCTTAATGGCACATTAATAGTAACCAAGTCATAAGATAACAGTATCCATATATAAAATTAACCAAACTCCCACCTTGTTGTCACATTAATAGTAACCAAGTCGTAAGATAATAGTAACCAAAACTTAATAAAAAAGTTACCAAAAAGTTATATGATAGTAATAATAACATAATTTGATGGTAACCAAAACATAAACAACATGTACATCAAACCCATTTTAGGCAACCCATGGTTACATGGTAACCATTATCATATAAAAGTTACCAAAATTCCACATTGAGGACACAATTATAGTACCCAAATCATAATAGGACATTAACCAAAACATAATAAATAAGTAACTAAACAGTTATATGATAATAACCAACCCAGTTTTTAATGGTTACCAGTACAGAAACAACATTTACATCAAACCAGTCTAGGCAACCCATGTATAGTAAACAATTATATAATAACCAGACCTCTATATAACAGTAACCAAAATTTCACCTTGAGGTCATAATAATGGCAACCATATCATAAGTCAACAGTAACCAAATCATAATAAAGACGTATCCAAACATTAATATGATGTTAACAATAACATAATTTGAATTAACACACCTTTAGACTTTTTTGTTTGGGGATTATTTTATGGCTTTGAACTTCAACTTCAGTTTTAATTGTCTGGACGTCAAAATCAGACTCCAACTGCATTTCTTTCGACTTTGTATCGCCGTGTATCACCAACTTAGTACATTTATTCCCTTTCCTCACCCTAGCATACTGCTTCAACTCCGTAACAGAATCACCCTCGGTGATTCTTTTTCTTTTTCCATCATTCTCCCTTGTATCAACCATCCTGTACAACACATACATACAACATAAACAACAACAATAAGTATTAAACCATATTCATTACACTATTAAGCCAGATACTCAAACAGAAACAATCAAAACTCCATTGTGTTAACAAAATCATACATTACACTATTAAGCCAGATACTCACCTGTAACGATGAACCAACAACAAGTATACTATATTTCGAAACTCAGAGCTCCGACCAGTAAGTTCGACAATGAACAACAACTAAATCAGTACCGAACCGAGTAAGTACGACAATGAAGAACAATTAAACCTGTAACGATCACAAAAATGATAAACAAATTACCAGTACCGATCACTGTAGAAAAATAGAACACGGGTAGAAGAATGAAGCAATGGTTTCCAATATGCAAAACAAGGGTTACTAAACTAAAGAGTCCTACCCAGACAAATGATTAAGGCGGTTATCACGCGTTTCAAAAAAAAACCTCCCAACCGAAAATACGGGAACAGTTTTTAATTGGGACACTAATTTGCTATGTCAGCAAATCAATCCTAATGTCCTCAATAAAATGAATTTTATTTGTAATAATTTTGTAATTAATTATGTAAAAATATGTTACTTTTATAATTATTTTATTTATGTACTATTTTTATAATTATTTTTAAAAATGTACTATAATATGTAATTGTTTGAATATCTTAAGAAAAGAGATGTCGACATTATTGGGTTGGGCCTTTGGGGCCTTTGAGGTCTCAAGGTTTTATTTGCCCCTCCCTTCTAATACTATATGCGACCAGATACAGCGAAAAATAAAGGGGAAGATGCCTATGTCAATTATCGCTAGGTCCTTTCATCTTAATTTATGCCATATACTAACTAAGATGAGAATAAATTATACAGCGAAAATGTTTACAATTGTTAATAAATCATATTGATTTTAAATTTTAAAATAAATTAAATTAAATTTGAAAGACGATAATAATTTGAAGCATTTTTTTAAAATAATCACATTCTATTTATTTAGTTTGTTGGATATCATTAAAAAATATTAAGAATGCCACACTTTCTATCTCTTCAATTTGATATTATATTATCAGCGTTCGTCAAGCAGAGCACATGACAAGTGCTTGAATTAACATTGGAGTTAAGTCTTCTGCTATTCAATTTTTTTTTTCATTTCCATAGTTTTATTAATATTTTAAAAATTTTAATTGCTATTTGGTCGGTTTATATGCTTCATCAAGCTTCAAGCCATAAAATAAAAAAATAAAAAAATAAAAAAGGAGGAGAAAAAAAGTTCAAAGAGGTTTACGTAAAGTAGTAGAAGAGAAGGGTAGAAAATGCTAAAAACATAAAATTTAGGGTATTTAATAGTAATAATTTTTTCAGAACGAATAGCATTATGTCAATCCGTTAGAAAACATTAGTAAAACAAAAACCTACTTCAAAGCCCTTAATAAACCCAAAGGCAAAATCCCTCTCCCTCTCCCTCCTGCGGCAGATTCTGTGCGTGTGAGCAAAGCAATGGCGAATTCAACACACTATGTTAGACACATAGAATCATACGTTGGCTCCTCTAGCTCTCCGGCTCAGCAGGTTCAACTCCCACTCACTTCTTCTAAAGCTATGCTCTTTTTTTACTACTTAGAAGAAAATCAACACTTTTTCATACCATGAAATCGGAACAGCATAGAACCCTAAAGCCTATTTTTTTTTACTTGACTACGCAAACAAAAATCTACGTTATAGTGAATATTTTTGCAGATTAGGTTGGTTTAAAGCTCTTTATTCATTATTAGTCAATGAAATAGTTCTATATTCCATAACTTGATTTTTGGAGATGGGCTATTTTGTAATTGCTTGACATATATCTTTGTTTTACAGGCTGCAAGTGTAGATGCAATTGCATCACTCTTGAAAAATGACATGTTAACTCTGGAATCACTGGTTAGATTTTGTTATTATTTCTTATACAGTCACAATTTTTCTTATTAATGGTTATGGATATTAGTTATGATCCTATTTTTATTAATTGCACACTTCTATAATATATTACAACTTTTAATCTATAGGTTAGAGAGATGGAGATGTACTTGACAACCACAGATAACATTATTCGTGCAAGAGGTAAGTTAATGTTTATTCTATTGATGTATTACTTGTAAATATATTTTTTGTTATTATATGTCTTTAATATATCAACTATCATTTTAAATATGAGTGCGCTGTCTTAATTCTTGAAGGTAAGTGTGGTTTTATTAGTGCTGTATATATTTGCATGCTACTTCTGTAATTTTTATGGGTTTGAGTTATCTTTACCAGTATGTGTTAAAATTTAAATTTTGCCCGTGTATGGGTGTGTATATGTATTACCATTATAGATTTTGTTTGACTACTGATCAAGAACTTGCTATTGCAAGCATTGTAGTTAGCCACAAACATGAATCCAGCATTTGAGGTCTATAATTTTCTATTCGAATAGTGTGCAGCATGGGAAAAATATCAGGAATTTTTAGAGGTTTTTTAACATATGAAGAAGCAGTGGCAGAACCAGAACATTTTTAGAGGGGGTCAAAATACATTAGTAAAAAAAAATATTTATTGACGCTTGGAGTGCTTCTCTCGGCTGTACGACTATATTTGAGAATATAAAATAATCCTAAAAGTCGTTATTTTACAAATGTATCTATAATTTTGGAACAGATGGAGTATTACCTTTTTATTTTTCTGACCATTTTATTTTCATCACGAAACAAACAAGTCGTTGCACTGCAACCATAATTACAAATATTATCCTTTGTGATTTATTCCAAATATAATTATAGTCTCATTTTAAACTAATTCTGTAAATTAAGGGGAAAAGAGGTCAAATTTTCAATTAATCTCCTAATTCAAGTTAAATAATCTATTGATATTAACCCAAAAGAATGTATACCACTTTTTACTATAGTTAAATATAAGGTATCATGTCACTTTTTCGTCTGCAATAAAAATATTATTCCCATTTATGGACCTATAAAAAAAAATAGATAAATAAAATGAAGACTAGTTTTGGAAAATGAATATTATTACACTCACATGGGATGTCACGTGGGGGGAATACGATGAATTTATAAGGGGCCTTAGAGGTAATAGAGAATTATAAGTACACCCAACTGCTGCCAAGAAGAAGGATTGACATAATTATTTACCTTTATGTTTTATGGAAAAAGTAACTCGCAGAAGTAGAAAAACAGACAATATGCTATAAAGCTTTGATGAACCTTTTGTGAAGGAATTTATTGATATTGGAGACAAAGGAAAGGAGATGAGTATATATAGTTAGCCTCAATGTTCGAAAAAGCGCTAAAGGCACCGCCTCGAGGCGCGCCTCGTAGCGAGGCGGTAACAAGCAGAAGTGAGGCTTGCGCATCACAGGGGACTTACGAGCCTTACACCATTTTCGGGTGAGGCGTCCGCCTCGGTGCGAATCGCCTCGAGGCGCATCATGGCTTGGGCTTCGGTTTGCCTTGAAAAAGCCCTAACTCACTTCAGATCCATCGATCCGCTAGGTACGCTCTCGTCTTCTCTTCTTCTTCTCGACAGTTCTTTACTTCTTCACAATCGTCGTCTGTCGATAGTCGACTGTTTTTCTTCACGACTAAATCGTCTTTCTTCTTTACAATTATATATATATATATAATATCATATGTATATTAGTATATATATATAGAGAGAGACTACAGTACATTACTGTATATATATACTAATATATATATATATATATATATAACAATCATATTATAAATTTATATGTATATTAGTATATATAAAAAGATTATTATTTTTATTACAATTATATATATATATATATAAGAATTATAAATTACTACCTCCGTCCCACAATAAGTGTTTTTTTAGGCTTAACATTTTTTTCCAAAATAAGTGATGTGTTAGAACTCCAATACAACTTTTACAATATTTTTTCATGTGCCCTTATACATCCAATGGTATTTATTGCGTATTTATTGGGAAGTTGAAAGGTTGAAGAAAGAGAAAGAGGGACCAAAGGCAATAAAAAAAGTCAGCTCAAACAAAACAAAGAAAGTATATTAAGGGTATTTTTGCCATTTTAGCTTGTGTATTGGTATGTGTGATTTAAGCTAAAAAACACTTATTATGGGACGGAGGTAGTATAAATTATAAATTATTATAAGAATTTATATATATAAGATTATATATATATATATATATATATATAAGAATTTATTATAATTATTTTTGTAAGAAAATTTGTAGAGGGGGATTATAAGGATGAAAAATCATGTTGTGGGTAATCATAGTAAGGTTGAAGCTTGCAAAAAAGTACCAAGTGATTTTATTAGCATTTTTTTATAATTTTTTGGGGACTTCTATGTCTTCAAATTGAGGCTTCCGCCTCGAAGCTTACGCCTCGCCTTGTCCGGAGAAAAACGCCTCGTACCGCTTTTAGTTTTTTCGAACATTGGTTAGTCTTACGCAGCCTTCCAGGGGGTTATGTGACCCTCCTGGTTCCGCTTCTGTGAAGAAGCATGAATGTTACATATATTTGAAAATGGTTATTACCATTTACAATAGCAATTCAGAATAATTGAAGAAATTTGTTAAAAAAATAAAATTCTAACTAGGGACCACAAGTTATTCAATTCGAATACTGCTGAGAATTTTTGAGAATGTTGGCTTGTGTTAGATCAGTATTAAGTCAAAAATTCACAATATATTGTTATCAGCATCTTAAGGGAGTAAGGTTTTATTTGATAAAACTGAATGAAACAGCTTTGAATGTTTAAGCAGTTTGAATGAACTGAATGAAATAAAATTCTGAATGCTAAATGAAAAAAGTTGTTTGATAATTGATATGTACAAAACATCTGGATAATATGTTTTTACTATTTTACCCCTGAAGTATATTTTATTTCTTTACACCCATCATTACCCCTCTCTTCTCCATTCATTTTATCTCACTCTCTCACCTCTGGTTTCACTCCCAATCCCATTCCCCACAAACCCATCATTACCCCTTTCCATTTTCTCTCCTCCTCTGGTCTCCTATTCTCTCTCTAAAATCTGGATCTACCCTTCTACTAATTTATCATTCTCACTCCTCCCCACTGACTTCAACAAAATAAAAACAAAAGATTCAGATCTGGATGTGATTTGAATGGGACTTAATTCCCATACTTGTAGTAGTTTAATTTCTATTTTCTAGACACCCATTTGTAAATCTCAAATCTTTAGCTTCAAAAGTTTCAATTTTTTTTATCTCTCTCTCATATACACAGTAACTCAAAGATTGAATCGGTGAAGGAGAAGATCACCGAGAAGTGTAAAAGAAGGGCAACATGTGTAAAAAATCCATTCAATGAGTTTAGGAATGATTCAGCCAAAAAATAGTAGCTTATTCGGTTAGTCCAATTGGACTTACTGATTAAGCCATTAAGATAATTTTTATTCAAAACAAACGAACTGAATGACTGACCGATTCAGACCACAAGCCATTCAGATGCATTAAGTCATAAACAAACACCCCCTAAATTGAGCTTATTATATATATATATATATATATATATATTTTGTGTGTGATTTTTTTATGAACTATCATTCATTTTGGATTCTCACATATTTTACATGTCTGTTGGCCATTCAGGTATTCTCCTGCTCGCAGAATTACTGACTTGTATGGCATCTAAGCCACTGGAAGATGCTACAATACATAGCTTGATAGGGTTCTTCACAGAAAGGCTGGTGAGTGAGCAATAATGTAACAGAAATATTATTTAGCTTTTCACTAAGAGAATATCTTAATTTTAATTGTTTCCATATAATTTGTATTTTTGAACCCTCTTAATGTTTATGACTTTTGTTTCTTTCCTCATTTCATTAATTCTTCTAAGTTACTAGTTACAAGATTTTAAAATAAGTGCTTGGACCGATTGTGTTTCATTCTCTCTTTCAAATCAATCTCAAGATTTGATCCATATGCATATGAACTTACAGTAATATTCTGATTTTAGTCAGAATCATTTGCTACCATCTAAGGATTCTGGATAAAGTTGTGATAGGACACTTTGCACAAAACTAAGCCCATTTAAAAGGACAGTAATTGCTTCAGCTGTTATGTAGCCCTCATACAATTAAATTTGATTCCACCTTGGCCATATGATGAATTGGTGAAAAAAATTAATTAGGAATTGACAGTAACATTATCCTTCTCATAGTGAGGGCCCTCATGGGTGAACCCGAATAAGTTTGTGGAATGAAACATACAGAGGGCGTCACTAATACAACCTTTGCAAAGTTACTCTCTCAAATCATCACTAACCTCAAAGATTCTGTGTCTACGGTTAGCAAATTTCTTTCAACCCTTTGTTGTGGACATCCAAAGGGTACACTGTACAGAAGCCTAGATTTTCAAGTATTACTCCCATCACCTGACCTGAGGTCAAACTTCTAACAAAAATATTCCTTCAGAAACAGCTAAGGGATTGGTTAAAAGTGCCAATATCCTTAATCTCAAGGCTTCAGAAGGCAAAGGGATACATATATCCTTTTACTTCTCAAAGTGATACATAAACCCCTCTTCCATCCACTTCCATAAGAAGTTGCACAGAATGTTATCCATTCTACCTCTGTCAGACATTGGAAAAGGCAAAAAGAAAAATATGTAGATCACAGTATGTCTCCTATCTTTAGATAAAGCTAACCTTTCTTTAGTCCGTTAGCCTCTTCTCAAACTGCTGCATAACCGATGCCCTTTTTGCTGTGCGATGCTCTCAAATGCAATTGAATTACATGGATCAACACCTTACTCCACACCTCCTTGTGATGGTTTTTAAATTGTTATGGTGACAAGTAGATACTGAATGTATTTTACTTCTATCCTAAAGGTAGATAATATAATATTCATATCAGGCAGACTGGAGAGCGTTGCATGGTGCACTTGTTGGTTGCTTGGCGTTACTGAAGAGGAAAGGAAATGTTGGTATGGTTGGTGGCACTGAAGCACTAGCAGTTGCCCAGTCTTATTTGCAAAATGTACAAGTTCAATCATTAGGACAGCATGACAGGAAGGTATGATGAAATGTATTATAGTGTCGATGCTGATTCATTGGATCATTTTTTTGCTACTACCTAATATATCATGCTACGATGTTAATCAATTGTGTATATATGTAACTATTTAAATTTTATCGTTGGAATTTTCTTGCAGATCTGTTTTGAGCTTCTAGGATTCCTTTTGGATCGCTACCCTGATGACTTAGTGCCGCTGGTATGTTTTCTATATATTTCTCTACGTTTAATTGTGAACCTTTCTTTATACACACGAGGCTAATATAGATTTAATGTATTGCCCACATGATTCTTCCCTGCGGTAAAAAGCTAAACCATGACTTTGCCCCCCCCCCACACAGAAGGCATGATAAAGATATCTTATTACATGAATTTAGCAATCATTTCTCTTAAACTCCTGGTTAATTTAGGTATTGGCCACTTCCTTTTTTATTGCAGCTGTTTGTCCCGCCACTACATTAGTTTTCTCAAGGCAATATAGGCTGGATACAAATTATAAAACATGTTGTGGCTTGAGTTTGACTTCTAAAATTTTGAATTATGACTTAAAAGATAATACCCATATCATCAATGAGAAGCTATGGGCTGAACTCAATGACTTAAGAGTTTTCTTGGTACATTACATTAAAGGCCTTTAGGGTAAAGGCCTCATTGAGAAGGGCCTTCTTGACAAGGAGTACATTACATTAAAGGACTTTAGGCTAGTTTACAGTTTTTGGGCTTAAATTAGTTGCACAAGTTTTCAGCCAAGAGTACATACGATATAATAATACTAATAAGTTCTCTACCTTAAAAGGTTTCAGCCTGGAACTGATGTTTGGAGCATGTTCATTTTCCTGTCAGTTTTTTTTTGAGCCAATAGAAAATTCATCTTCATGACACCATGCACAAATGTCTCTTTCTACTTTATCGTTTTCACTTGGGCATAGTTCATTGCCCAATATTCCATAACTGCAAGTTTGTTTAGAATTTGTCGATTTAGTTTGGAATTAGGTGTTGTATGATTGTATCATATCTTTCTTTTGAGTCATTACTGTCATTGTCCTCGAACACGAACAGTAAAGTTGAGGCTTCACCTGCCTAGTTCAAGCACTAGAGACGTGATCAAATCATGCCTTCGAAAGAGATTTGGTTTCGTGTTGGTTGCCTCGGGTGCTAAGAACTTGTTTGGGGGTTTAATGAGTGTGAGGAAGGTTACCTGGTTAGAGTTGACCAAGACCAGGACATATAAAATTAAATATTTAGCAAAATATTGTGAGGCTCCTTTTCCTTTCCATTAAGTAGTTTATGTTGTTTCTGAGTCATTTGTTTAGTCTTGTTACTTCTGTTGTTAGCAATAGCCAATATGTAAAACCTTCCAACAATCTACTGTCTTCTTTGTTTCCAGAATTTTCAACCTCTCTTTTAATTCTAATGAAATTGTCTTCTGATTTAGGGTGATGCCCTTATCTTTGGAATTTGTGAATCTATTGATGGAGAAAAGGATCCTCAATGCCTAATGCTCACCTTTCATATTGTCGATATTCTGGCGCGATTGTTTCCAGATCCATCTAGCCCGCTTGAAAGTTTTGCTATGGATCTTTTTGAGAATTTGAGCTGTTACTTTCCTATCCATTTTACACATGTAAGATTAGTGAATTGTACTCGTTGTCTATTTTATACATCTGTTTTCTATATTTGAAATCATCTTCGTGGATGATAATGCAGAAGCTCATGTTATACATCAATTTAAGAAAGTGACTTGATTTATATCTGTACTACTTTGAATAAGTAATGTCAACAATTTATTATTTTTGGTGCCCTCCTTGAAAATACACAAATTATTCAGCTTTTAGTAGCATTTATAATTATTCATTTGAGCCAAATGTTTCAATAAGCTAATTGATCATTGAACTTGTGAAGTGTGCTGGCAAGACAGATCTCTCGTGCATGCGTGCATACATGTAGATATGTAAATTTGTACATGCATAACTGCATATAATTCATTTAGTTATGAACTTTTGTACTACATAAATTTCTTTTTGATTCATGTTTGACATCGAATGCTTTGCTTTATACTCTTTGCTGATATAATAGCCATATCAAATTGTAGAGGTCACTGTCGCAAGTCATAGACAATCATGTGTTGTAACTGTTATGGGTCAACTGTCTTTTGATTTACAATGAATCTGTGTTATCGAAGTGAATGGTTATTCTTATGTGGAAAGATTTAATGCACTATAACTATATCAAGAACAAATTCATCTGCACAATTATGGCCGCAGCGGTAACCCACCCAAATTAAACGAAAATTTACTGCAGCATCTTGCTAACTTTCAAGTTATCTATTGAAAACCAATATGTAAAGCGTTAAATAATGTTTTGAAGCATGTGTAATATTCTTTTCTTTGTTTTGGATGTACCAGATTTTAAGGGCTTCTATTTGCTCGACAACTTCTATACTTTTTAATCTAAACATCGATAATTAGGAGAACTTAATATTTTATTATTTTTTTGCTTTTCGTTTTTGTTTTTTGCAATTGTGGTTTGACTGTTGTTCAGTGTTCTAAAAATCTCTAAAAATCGTTAGGCCGGAGGGGGTGCCTAGCGCCTAGGCGGTGGCTAGGCGTTTTCTTAGGCGGATTATGCGTTTTCTTAGGCGATCTCATTTATTTATTTTTCTATTGTATATACTTTTTATACTATACAAAACATATAGTAATTGTAATATTTTTAAATTTTACATGAAACATTACTAAATAAACAATTTTTTAAGGCTTAACAAATTCATTTAAGTATTGTAGAGAGCTTCAAAGTAGAGGTCTGATTCTGGGGGCCTAGGTGTTTAGCCAAATCAAGGCGGTAGAGGACCGCCTAGCGCCTAGGTGGGGATTAATCGGACCTAGGCGGGGATTTTTAGAACATTTCTATTGTTTTTATTTTTGGCACAATCCCAAGATGTTTTGAAGTGATTTTTTTGGGGTTACTGATCCCCGACCTATCCCAGTACGATATTTAAATCTGAGTGGAACGATGTAAAAGTTTAATTTTTTATTAACTTAACATACTTTCAAAGTGGAGTTACTTGAAAAGTTTACATTGTCCTAACTCTTTAGTCTCCTTTCTATTTAATAAATTTTCTTTTCTAATAAAAACAAAAAGTTCACAGCAGTTCAAGGTAATCAATTGACATTCTCCTTTCTTATTGCATCAGTGGCTGAAACTCATTGATTTTAGACTCGATGGTATTTGTGGATTGCCTTGTTAAAATGTTATTGATGAAAATGGGAATTTTCAGATCCTTGAAGTTGAAGCATTAGTCAACATATAGCATTGTGCAAGTGACTAAGTTTTACTCTGGCTAGGGCTAATGAAAGGACCTTGATAGTTGGGGGAAATTTTTTGCTTCGTGCAGTGGGTTGGGCATGATTGTGAAAGGCATTTATTATAATTTTAAGGGCCTTTTCCTCCCTGTATAAAATTAGGTTGTTTTATCTGCATACTTTTGCTACCCTTGCTACCACCTGTATTAGGATATCTTGTACTCTTAGTTGGTCTCATTATACTGATAGGATATTTAATCTGTCTGTCCGCCTCTCTCTCTCTCTCTGTGTATATATATATACAAATATATCCGAGCTAGAAAATTGTAAATAGAGGCTTTTACATATTCTTGTGCTACATATTATATGCTTTTGTGCGTAGTCTCATTTGTTATTTGCTATTTCCAGCCAAAAGTGGAAGATGTTGATGTGAAGAAGGAAGAGCTCTCGAGGGCACTGATGGTATGTATTTTGCTTAGGGTGCTTTAGTTGCGTCTTTGCCTAACTTCGTTTAAAAGTACTGTACTTTGCATGAGCTTGACATTTCTCTAGATCCTTTCCCATACTAATTTTATTTGAACGTACAATGAAGAAAACTACTAGTGGATCATCCAAGATTTTATTTGTTCATTTACATGGTTTTGATTCGTTGAACTCTCCTGAAAAGATTCATCTATTCATGCTTGTGTTGTGGAATACATTCATTTGACAGTCGTAACTATATATTATCACATTGATTTGGGAAGCATGGTACATATGTGGTTTACCCTTTACTGCATAAAGATCGTCTAGTCATGTTGTATTGAGTTCATGCATTTGAATTCATACATAGTTTCTGTTTGATTCACGTGTACTTCACCATGCTTGCTTGTGCTGTTGATTGTTACGGGCAGAGCCTGTAGTTGTTTTCCTTGGTGGCAGATAGGGTTGAGGGTTGATGTTTTTGTGGTTAGTGATTTGCCTCATCTGACAAATTAAGATTATAACGGCAGGGACCACCATACCAGAATATGATTATCTCTTCAACTATTGGATCATGATTTTCAGCTTGTTATGAGGTCCAAATAAGGTCATCACATATTGAATGGTCCCCCTAATTGGAAATTGATTTTATGGGGAGAAATAGATAACTTAATGCATTTAGAAATGGCTTAAATGTACTTTTACTCCTTAAAGTGTCCTCAAAAATGCATTTTAGTCCTTGGAAAAAAGTTGTAAAAGCTTAAATGTTTTCAATAATTGCGATCAAGCCAATTGCTTATGGTGGGCCTTTTGGCTGAGAAACAGGAGATACATTGAGAATGAGGAAACTGATGTTTCATATCAACTTTTTTGTTTTTGAGCATGTTATATTTTTGGCAAAATGAGGTTTTTCCAGGGTATATAGCGACTTTCATTGATTTTTTGGGGGGAGTACAGTTTAGGGGTCTCGTTGAGAGTTGTTCGGTTTGTGTATTGGGCTTTGTGCGGTGCAGGATGGATGTGTTTTTTTGGGTATCTGCCTGCCTTTGTATACATCGCCTATATTGGGATAGCTCCCCCCTTTTTGGTGCCCTTTGAATATTTTCTTATATATATATATATATGTACGTCTAAATTTTCGATTAATCCTAAATTGGTTTCAATTTGTCTCATTTTCACTTACATTTGCACGTTTCTGGTACAAGGAGGAATGAAAAAGTCCAATAACGCAATTAACCCATCATTCTACTGCTCAATTGAAGCCAAAATTGAAGCCAATTTGGAATCAAATGAGGATCTGGACTTGATTGCAGTTATTTAATACATCAGGTCCTTAATTGTTGTAGTACTCCTATTTTTTGGAGGCTAAAAAATGCACTGAAGCCATTTTTTTATGGACAAGGTTTTGCAAATCCATGCTCAACTAAGATATATCTTACCCTTATAAAGTCTGCATTAAATATTAGTATTTAGTATATTTCATCGGACTATTGAGGATTCATGAATGTAGGTACATCATGTATGATTTGCATGTGAAATGTTCACAACATACACGTGCCTAATAAGGTTTTGATTAATTGCTTATCTTGAAGGCAATCTGTACTTTAAGAGTGGTACTGAAAGCACAGGTTCTTGCAATTAAGTTACCGGTCATTGAAACACAAGCTGGAGACGTATCGGCCTATATTCCCACCAATGTGATCCCCATTACTGATGGACAAATCTGTTTGGAAACAGACTGCTGTTTCAACCAGATTTAATTGAATTTGCACTTTCCTTCATAAGCTCTCGAAAATTGTCTACCCTCCGTCCTGCAAATAAAGTCTTCCCTTTTTCCATGTGTTTGGCATGGATTTTAAAATGTGCCACTAATATATGCACATTATAATTTCAATATATTTTTTACGTTTTTGATGTGTTTGTATATTATATTTTCAACTGTATTAATGATAATGCAAGAAATATAATGTCTAAATGCGGCAAGCATTCAATCTGAACATATCTAAAAAAGGAAGACATCCTTCGCAGGACAGAGGTAGTACTTAAAATTTAAGTAGGAACTTTTTAACTAAGTTTTTGATGTACTTTATGCATCTTCTAGATGGTGTTCGCATCTACACCTCTTTTTGAGCCATTTGCCATTCCACTGCTACTCGAGAAACTTTCTTCTTCTCTGCCATCAACAAAGGTTGGCGAAATTCAAACCCAGTTTTTACTACCGTACCTTCTATTACTTAAGTGGTTATTATCTTTCAACGTCTAGTTCTTTTTCTTACTTTTGACGGCCTCAGGTTGAATCTTTGAAGTATCTTAGCTATTGCACTCAGAAGTATGGGGCAGACAGA
Organism: Panax stipuleanatus; assembly: GCA_020205555.1. Classification (NCBI taxonomy): domain Eukaryota; kingdom Viridiplantae; phylum Streptophyta; class Magnoliopsida; order Apiales; family Araliaceae; genus Panax; species Panax stipuleanatus. Next base: position 2,051,327 of record CM035124.1, read on the forward strand.
ATGGCAAAACATGTTGAAGCTCTGTGGTCTGCATTGAAAGATGCAATCTATACTTCAGCACATTCTGTTCTATCCTTGGAATCAGAATTTCTGGATGGAGTGAGCTTTCAAGACAATGAAATTGTGACAGAAGCCCTTGTACTTCTACAAAAGGTTATTTTTCAAAATAACAGTTTGCTCTTAGATTTGATTGTTAGCGATGAAGATATAAACACAACTGTAGACACCATTCATAGTTTTAAGGGCTATAGTGATATTCCCATGCAAAGCAAGCAGAGGTTACATGCAGTTGGTCGTATCCTATCTGTTTCTGCCAAAGCTTCCATTGATTCCTGCAACAGAGTGTTTGAAAATTTCTTCCCTCGCCTAATGGATGCTTTAGGGATTTCTGTTCAAAATCCAGATGAAGATATTGCCTTTTCTTCACAACGCAATTTTGGAGCCACTTATCTCTGCATTGAACTCCTTGCTGCGTGTAGAGCTTTGGTTGTTGGCTCAGATGAGCTTACCACGATTAATTTTCCTGCTCATGAGACATGGTGCAACATGCTTTGTAGCTTTTCTAGTTCATTAACTAAGGCCTTCTGTTCTACCCTAGTAACAGGAACGGATGAAAGCAGTCCCAATGCTTATTTGCACTCTGGAGGTATTTTTTTTAATCCATTCAAGTTTCTTTTCCAGCATATAAATATTGGGTGCAAACTATTATGGTTAAATATGTAATTACCTTTTATGAACAACGGTTCTTTGTGAATATCGTGAAAGCTCAGTTTCTGTCTTGGTGTCATATCTTTCTAGCTTGTTGTATATCAATATTAGACGAGGACTTGGATTACTTGTTTAAATGTCCAGCTTCATACTTTTATAACCTAGTTAAAATCTAGTCCCCCCTTATTTTTTCCCCTTTGCTGGACATACTTATTTGATAAATGGAAACTGATATTTCCACATGACTTTTTGATATTTCCACATGAAAACTGTCTCTATAGAAAAACCGTCGCTATACATCTATAGCGACACTTTTCATGTGGAAATATCAAAAAGTCATGTGGAAATATCAATTTCCTTGATAAATGTGTAGCTCAATTATAAATATAAAGTTTGATGTAATAATTGATTTTCATTTGCCTACACTAATTTACATTCTCTTTAAACCCATAAATTGCAGTGAAGGGCCTCCAAGTTTTGGCTACATTTCCTGGTGGCTTCTCACCATTATCAAAATCCATATATGAGAGTATCTTGATGCAGTTGATGGCAATCATCACTTTGGATTTTAACAAGACTTCTTTATGGAAGTTGGGTTTGAAGGCACTAGTGGACATTGGTTCCTTTGTTCATAAATCTCAGGACTCTGAGAAGGCACAAAGCTTTGGTACCATTGTTGTAGAGAAGATTGCTTCACTCATGATTTCTGATGATCTTAATATGCCTCCATCTCTCAAGGTTGAAACAATTTCAAGCATCGGCATGTCTGGGCTGGATTATATGCTCAGAATTCTCCAGGGCTTGGACAAGGCTTTATCAACTAGTTTATCTGGAGTTTATGTATGTCTGCTGTCAGAATCCCTTAGTCAATATCCTGAGATTGTAGTACAAGTGAAAGGTTGAAATGCAATGTTCTCACCATACTTGAGAAGATTACTTGTTAATTTTGTATCATTATTTAATTGCTCTAAACTTGTCTAAACACCCTATAAATTTTGGGGTATACATTATAAACTCTGCAAAATATCAACAATCCATCGAAGTAAGTATCTCTTACTTTATGTTTGAGGACATTGCATGATTCCTTTTAGCTCATCCTTTTATTTTGTTTATGCTTCCCTCCAATTTATCTAAAGACTGCTATTTCCTTTATATATGTTACTTGAGCAAAACATGCTTGGTGTAGGTCCATGGGGATGTAAAGCTAGCTGAAACAACAATTTCTCTTTTGGAATGTTACTCGAGCAAAGTGCTACCGTGGTATGCTTTTACTGAGGATTTTCTGAACTTGTTCCACCTAATATTGGTTGTTTTAATTATTTTGTTTCTCCATAGTTTTCAAACTGAAGTTCTAGGTTAACAACTATATTTTGAACACCAACAACTTGCTTTTATTCCATTATTTTCCAGATTTTCTGCATTTACTGCACAGTTCCTAGTGGAAGAGGCTTGTTAAATTTTGTTGGTGCATTTTATAACGACCTTTGTTGATCAAGAAAGTGTTAGTTTATTTTGTATTTATGACAGAAGATATAAATGTCGCAAGCTAGTTAGAGAAGGCTCATCTGTCCTTGTCTCCTTGGCAAACACAGTCATACTAGTAATGGTTTTCCTACTTCTAACTTATCTAGTTTCACTTCCATTGTTGCCACATGTGAGATTGATATTTTTATGGAAATACAAAATATATTCACTTTGTTCAAGAAAAGCATTCTTTCTATTCTTTAAAATTAAAAAAATGGGTGGATATATCAACACTTTCAACACATCTGAAAGAAAACATAGAAAGGAACGTGTCAAACACCATGAAGAGAACAGAAAATACAAATTTAAAACCAATATCTCCCTCCCCAATCGAACCATATGTAATTACATATGAACTCTTTCGTAAATGTGTAGCTCTTGTGATAAGAAAATACCAAGGCCGGTGGGCATCAATCACATCAGAAGTCTGAAGAGACGAAGTTAGACTTTGTATTTTTATTTTTTGTATCTTTGTGTTCCTGTTCCTGCTATATCTATTGTGCTAATGTTTCTCATATGAAACACTTGCTCCATGGGACCAGGTTTGACAGTATTCGAGGCTTTGAGGAAGTTCCACTGCATTTTGCAGTTAATATTTGGGACCAAATTGAAAATAGCACGTCTTTCAGCATTGATTTTCAGAAAGAGGCAAGTGCAGCAGCTGCGTATATATGACTATTGTAGTTAACTCTCACTCGTACCTTCAGTTTATGCCTTGATGTATCTCATCATCATATTCTTTGTATCATTGTACTGGTTTCAGCAGTTACTGATGTTGGTAGTAATTGAAAATCTGCCCTGAGAAATAACGACTATGTATTTGTGTGTTTCAGAAACTTCTTCCCGTGGCAATGGCGGCGATGAAACATGCTGTTGGGATTTGTTTGGAGGAGAGTCAGAGCATTATCGTTCATAAGGCTTTCAGCATACTTTCATCGAGCACCTCTTTTCTTGTGAGGGAGTCAATGTCCGAAACAACTCTGGTAACTGTTGAAGGTTCACAGTTTGACGGTTTCTCGTGCAGAGATGAATGGATCATTTCGTTATTTGCTTCAGTTGTTATAGCACTTCGACCTCAAACGCACATCGCAAATGTAAAAGTGATATTGCAGTTGTTCCTGACTGCTCACCTCAATGGTCATGTTACATCAGCTCAGGCGTTGGGTTCTATAATTAACAAACTACCTGTAAAAATCAATGGGATGGATTCTTCAAAAGATTGTAGTCTGGAAGAAGCAATGGACATGATTTTTAGCAGTATTGGATGGAGCTCATGTAATACTGATCCTTTAACAAAGTGCTCTGCCGCTGGGTATGGCAATGAGATAGGTATTAAAAACTTAAGGCTTAGCGGTAAAAACAACCGGTTACTTCAAACCCATGCCATTGTTGGTTTAGCCTGGATAGGGAAAGGATTGCTTATGCGAGGTCATGAAAAAGTGAAAGATATAGTTTTGACTTTTTTGAGTTGCTTACTTTTGAATTGTGGTATGGGGATCTGGTCGTGGAAGCTAAAGGACAGTGCAGAACAGGAAGTGCTCTATCTGATGAGGTCTGCTGCGGATGCATTTCATATACTTATTAGTGACTCTGAAACTTGCTTGAACAGAAGTTTTCATGCAACCATACGACCACTCTATAAGCAACGCCTTTTCAGTATTGTATCACCCATCTTACTATCTTCAGTAGTGAAAGCTGATTCAACAATCTCAAGGTATACCTGAACGTCCACTTAAGATCTTTCAGGATTGTAGATGTCATTCTTTTCTTCATTCTCAGCAAGAATAGCTTATTCAAGTTACACTGGTTTCTCCCCTAGTTATAGTTGCACATAGCCTCTATCAGGTTTTGTGGACTGCTGAGCGATCACTTATTGGCTAGCTCTCTTTGTGGCTGAAAAATATGTCTGTTTCTGCTCGTGCTCCCCTTCCTTTTATGCTGTTTCTACTCTAATAGAAGTTATCTAATAGAAGATATGCTTTTATCCAATAAAATATAATAAAATTTTGATGCATCATAATGAAGTTATAGTTTACTACAACCTTGCCTGATCCTGTTGGGGTATATATGATGATTGATGACATTTAACAAATTAATATATTGGCTACACTGCTGCTTATGCCTGCCATATAGAAACTATACACTAATTACAATATAGAACTATACAACTCATTAAAAAACATGAGTAGGAGTAGTTAAGTTACATTATTTTTCTTTAGTTACTTTGAGACCTGGAGCATAATTAAATTTATTTCAATTTTTTATTGTAGTTTATATTATCTGCTATTTTGGTATCCCAGGAGTGAAATTCAAATATAGAAATCATCAGTTATTTATTTGTTTATTATTGGAATAGATGACATATTAGAGAAGATGACATATTAGAGAAGAATGATGTAGCAAGCCTGCAAGTGCTTTGAGAGATACCTTCCAAATTCATAAAGGAGTATATTGTATATAGTTTTCAGTATAGTCTTATCTTAGGATATAATATAACTTTTTAAGTATTTATCTTGGATTTGGGTGTGTATTATTTATTGATACGTTGATTATTTTTATTCCTGATCCATGATGTTTATTGTTAATCAAAATTGATGCATACTCACCATGGCTTGGAGATATGATTTTTTCACTAAATGTTATGTGGCCTATTCTTGCTTGAATCAGTAATTATTTTTATTATTATTATAAACTGCTGTTATTATTTCAGAGCCATGCTGTATCGAGCTTTTGCTCATGTTGTATCTTGTACTCCACTTAGCGCTATTTTGAGTGAAGCGAAGAAGGTTTGTACTAAATAGTCTCAGAACCTTCACGATTTTATTTAATTATATTTTATTTTGTATATATTCAGATTTGTATGCAATAAAGCAATAATGTGCCATTTTATTTGGGCAGCTCGTCCCCATGCTCCTAGATGGCTTGTCCATGTTGAGTGAGGATATTCTGAATAAGGATATAGTTTACAATGTCTTGCTAGTCTTATCTGGAATAATGACGGATAAAAATGGTAAGGGTGTACCTTTCATGTTTGTTAGAATTTATTACTTTCCAAAAAAATATTATAGCTATTTACAAGTACATTTGATGTTGCAAGGACCCAATGTGAGGAATGTTGTTGTAAATTTATTATAATAACTTTATTTCATCCCCCGGGCGGAAACATAACTATGTCATAGATCTAATATGCATTCGAGTTTTATGTAATTACGATTTGTGACCAAAAAGAATAAAAATTGTCCATTTAGGAGGATATACTGTTACTTCCTTTTGTACTATTTCAAAAAACTGAAAATAACCATTTCTCTGCCTGACTAAGACTTACTTTTAAATGTGACTCTTCCTATATGGATTTTCACTCGTAAAGAGTTTTTATTCTTAACTCATGCCTGCAGGACAAGAAGCTGTTGTAGAGAATGCAAATATCATTATCGGACGCCTTATTGAGCTTATCTCCTACCCCCGTATGATGGTATAAAATCTTCCACGAGACATTTCTTTTGGTAATGGGACAATCTACCCTCACGAACTCAAGCTCCCTCGATAGAGAGTGAGATTACGACTTGAAAAATGGAAATCTATGTCTGTGTTCTTTAAGTATTAATGAATTCTTGGAAAGGAACAAGCTTTCTCTACTTTTGATTTTTGAATAGATGAAAAAGAGGAGAAAGGAAATAAATAGTGCTGGGTTATGAATAATTATTTTAAATTCTAATAGTAGGACCTACCAAGAAAGCAGGAGGGAATAAGGGGCGGTTGGGGGTTGATCTCTTTTGCCCCTTCCCACCCACATAGGAGGAAACAAGGTTTTGGTAACCCTCAGGGAATTCCCCTGCTTCTTTTATTCCCATCCCCTTCCATCTTAGCAATTGCTATGTCCCCTTCACTTATATTTTCGTTGTGGTGATGCTACTTTGCCTAATTGTGAGTAAGACAGAAGGCAGCTTCTGTTTATTTATACTGCATTTCTTACTAATTTCCTCTGACTGATTTGCAAATTTATTGGAATATTTAGGGGAGGAATAAAGTGCATTTGATTGTATATACTGCATAAAATGTCTATTCTATTAGATATAGACGAACCCCTTTTTACCAGATTTCAAATATTTTCTAAAACTGGATATTATGGCCCATTGGGTGTTTGAATCAAAAGCTGTCATAACCCTAAGGGTTGGCTTAAGAGATGGTGGTCCTCTTTATAAATACCTCTAGCAGGTACATGTCATGGTTCAAAACTCTTAGGAAGCTGTTGGGGCTAGGTCATTCACCCAGTGCAAACCCGAAGGGTACTACAGGTTCCTCTATTACCCAAAAATGAAAACTGAAAAATAGAGGTTACCATTGGCAATAGGGAAATCAATTCTTACCCGTGATTACAATAAGTTGAAATCTTTTGCCATAGTCCTAGGGGTGCTTATGATCTTTGGAGTTGAGTAGATGGGAATTAATATTTGTCCTTAACATCCTGGGTTTTATTTGACCTGTCTTGTATAGTTTTTGTGTTCCTTATGATACAATACTGGATTATAAACATCTATTACACATTTTTCTGTTTCAACTTAATGAAAATAAAATTTCTCAACATGTTCAGCTGATTCGAGAGACAGCGATTCAGTGCCTTATTGCCATGTCTGAGTTGCCCTATGCGAGGATATACCCCATGAGAACTCAGGTTCTTTCATAAATTTTGATAAGATTCGTATATTTGTACTTCTTTCTACAGTTTTTACCATTTATTCTATTCTGCAGTTAAATATTTTCTACCTATTAGAAGCATTTTTCCATGTTATTAGTTCATTGAAGATAATTGTGGAGTCTTTAAGTGCATTTATCTCGATTGTTAATTTTGCCAATTGTCAATGCATGTCTCACTTGTGAATTCTTTCAATTCTTATTTCTGTTTATAGGTTCTACTATCTATATCAAAAGCTCTTGATGATCCAAAAAGGGTTGTTCGTCAAGAAGCTGTCAGATGTCGGCAAGCATGGTATGAGCTTTTTAATCTTTAGTGCTGTTTCTTTCAAGTCTGTTTACAACTAATTTTTGGGAGATAAAATCTGATATTTGTTTGTTGGGTCTGTCCTTCACCAAATAGGGCTTCAATTGCATCAAGAAGTCTTCACTTCTAAGAACACATATATGAGTTTTACCAAGTCTGGTTAGGTAAGATCAGTTGCCTCATGTTTATTGTCCACGATTTTTACATGGTTGATTGCTAGTGAGTTACATAAATCACTTGCAATTATTTTGGTCAAAGAAAACTTGACATCCATCAGTAGGATTTTCCTTTCAGTATTTTGTTTCATTTGACATTCGTGATTCGTGTAAGATGCATAAGAATTGTATCACCAATGAGCTCTAGCTGTAGTGGTATCCGAGGAGAAAGCTGCTCCACATATGGAAAAGACTATGCAAATTAGATAAAAGGGGAAGAAGAAAATAATGCTTTACCTTCGCAAGGGATCTATGCTGGCCGCCCAAGGCAACAAAAGCCAAAAGGGATTGCAATACTTGTATAGAAACCTCAAGAGTTGGGGACCAAGTTCAAATAAACTGGAGTTGCTAAACCTAAAGATATCATTGCCAAGCTGAGATGCTATTCCTGGAAGCTTGTTTACGCAGCCCAAGACTGCATTACTAAAATACCCTTGAATCCTAACACTTGTAAAATTGCAACAATAGAATCCAAATTAACCCAAAATCTAATTACATAATTTATGATGCATAATTCATGATTGGTGGTAAGTTCCTTTGACATGCATTCCACATAAAAGCATCCAAGGAAAAGGAACAACCGAGTAGATATACCAAATACATGAACAAAGTTTAAAGGTTTAATTTAACTCTCTGTCCTGTCACCTATGTAAAATCTTACCTCATTTCTCAATTTTCCTGTAGGTAATCTAGGTCTCATGCTTTATTTACAGTGCTCAAAAGGGAAAACGGCCCTAGGAAAATCTCCTCAGTTAGCAGCCTGCAACTCAAGCAAACTTTGCCACCTGGGCTTGGGTAACAGATTTCCAAAAGGTTAGTTCGTAACATTATTGGGTGTGACCTATAAAGATTGAGTACTTATTGTGAAGTTAGTTACTAATAAAAATGAAAAGTATATATGGATCACCAATTAGATGGACCATAAAAAGTTACTAAAACTAAATCATGTATTCATTTGCGGTTCCTTGATTCTAAGCTTTCTTTGAACTTCTGTATGATTTCGTTCCTACTGAGTAGCAACAAGTAGATTATATGTATTGGAAAATGTTTAAACTTCAAGTCAGAAATCTTAGTTACAACATTATTTTCCACATCAAGGATGAGGTTAATTAACACCTGGCAATATGCTTGCCTCACTGTTCCTTTAGATATGAAATATGTTTGTTTAAAATACATATCTGACAGCTGTTAGTGAGCATGCATCATCAGCACTAGGAGGCCCCTCAATTCAGCAGTAAGACTGTCATGTGATTTATTTGAGAAATCCTTATTAAGTGGTACTCATTCAGTCCCTTAAAGAGGGGGAAAATTAGGTACAAAAAGAAAGAAAAATGAGAAACTGACTAGGACTGGCAAAATATGGCTATGGGTTGATTTTGGTTTACAAAATTTGGTTATGATTCTATCTAAGAACTAAAACCACATCACTTAATTTTAATATGGGTTGTGCGGGTTGGAACAATATAGCCATATTTCAAATTTCGAGCTTATCATTATTTTACCATTATTATGATCTAATTAAATAAATTATTTATGATATTTAATTTTTATATTCCTTCACCTTCTATCTCTAATTTTTTATACATTCTTCCCCTCTAAATTTTTTTATACACACTCTAAAATTTTTAGATTTTCTCTCTATAAATTTTTAGACGCACTCTATCTCTAATATGTCGTGTTATATGTCACAATTTTTTTTACACAAATTCTAATGTCGTATTATGTCACAGTTTTTAGATTCTCTCTACAAATTTTTACACACTCCAATTTGAGCTCCTTGAAATTCAAGTCCTAATTGGTGGGTCTCGTTGTGAACTCCAAGTCAGCTTTCTTAACTTTACTTATCTGTTCTGAGTCTGAGGAACACATGTATTGCTATGTGGACCAGACGTGGCACCCACAGTCTATGGGTTGAAATATGGTTATCTAGTTTGGATATGTTTTTCATTTCAAAAATATAGTTTCAAACTTTAACCAACCCAACTCCTATAAAAACTTTAACCAACCCAATAGTTAAAAGAAGTACTTGAAAGAAACCAGCTAAACAATGCTGAATGTTATAAACTATCAAAAAAATACTACTAATTATGAAATACTAACTACTTTTATAAATTGGAAGAAGTAAAAGACTTACTCCGTTCTGAAATATATCATTATTTATTTTTCAAAATCAACTTGAAATATTTTCAAACTCAAAACTAATATAATAAAAAATATTGTATATTATTTAAAAAATACTAGTAGCTATAAAATTTATTATTTCGTAATGTTCAATGGGTCTAATTAATTTTAAGTTTGAAAGTTTGTCAATTTGACTTTTAAAATTTAGTAATAATCTTATAATTTAGAATGAAAAAAAAAGGTATTAAAAATGCATGACAGATTGATAGAAGCAAAAGTTGTTCAAGGATTTTTTTTAAAAAACATGAGAGAATAATTATGGAACACGTTTAAGGAAGAAGGAAAGAAAAAAAATAAAAGCAGCTAAATCAAAATACAATCAAACATGTGTATGTGTATTATTACTTCTGCAAATGTTCCTTAAGAGTATATTATTACATAGATATGTTCTACCCGACGCAATACAATCAAACATGTGTATGTGTATATATACTTAATGATTCAGCAAAGAAGAGACGATCAAAATGTGGGTTCGAGAATGGTCATCTGGTTTGGGCCTATTTTTTCTTCAAGAAATATGGGTCCAAATTTTATCCAACCTAAATAATAACTAACCCAAATGGTTTTAGTTAATTTGGGTTGACCCAACAGTTTATGACCTATATCGAAAGCTAGAAATCTTTTGCTTTGTGTTTTTGATCTCAAAAACTATCTTGTTAGTTGTTAGTATTTGATTATACATCAATATAAATCCGTTAGGTTTTACTCACAGATAAAAGGTACAAGTGCATCATGTTATTAGAGAAGATTATGTGGTGTATATAGTCCATATACGTTATATATTCTGCAATATACTCAATATAAAGATGAATTGAGTCTTTATATTGAGTTAGAGTTGCGTTAAATATTTCAACTTCTTATATATAGGGAAGCAAATGTACAGAGGCACCAGTTTGCTTGTCTGCAGGGTTTTCTACTACTACAGATGATGAAAGCTGATTTGCTATATTGGTTCCCAGAATCTGATGCAATACGACTATTGGTTCCAGTAATTGTACCATATTTAGAGCTTGAATATAGCTAGCTAGGTCTTACCAAATTTTGGGTTATCAACCAAAGGCGTGGATCAGCCATTTTGAAAGTGTGATCTAAAGCGGCCATGTTTCTTCATATTTTTTTCTCTTTCACTAGCCATTGGGCACATGTATAAACAGTCAGTCTGGTGGTATTGTGATAAGAACTTTTTATTGTGTTGGTAATGGGTACGTCTGTTGCTTCCAGAAATGGTACCACATTTAGAGGGTTAGCAGGTGGCCAAAGGTAATAATTTGTTATTTTGGAAGTAATCAAATTCAGGAATGTTTGGTGTTTCCTTGTTCCACTCGCCATTTGGCAAATGAATAAACTGTAATGAGGGATTGATTGGACATGAGGAGTATCAGGGGGGTATATTACTGTCCAAGTTTGACATCCTCAACATTACTTGTTGTAAAAATGTTCTTAGACGTGTGGAACAGGTTTTCTTTCGAGAATGATTCCTTAATATAAAAATGTAGTTTAGAAAACCTCGAGGGTTCTTGTGCACCGTTTCGGATGAATGGAAATTTGCTCCATTGTTTTCTGTTGAATGCGTCTGGGATAGCATTGCACAGCTCATAGCTTTTTCTATCAAAACATAAGTTGTCTGATATGATTTCTTTGAACTATTTCAAAATTAAAATGTCAATAAGCTTGTTATCTTTTGTCTATTCAGCTTATTCTTTGAAATTTTGATTTAAGCTATCAGAAAAAGTTTTCAAGTTCAGTTTCAGCAATTTGGTTTTAGTTTCAATTTGAGATACTATATTTACATATTCTAATGGTTGAAATTAGAATTGAAACTCAAAATGATGGTTGAAATTTATTATAAATACTGTTTGGATAAGTAGTGAAATTAAAAATGAAAAATAGGGCTGGTAAATAAGTCAAAAAGTGCTGCAAGTTGCATTTTTAAAACCTGATTAATAAAACTGAAAGTTTATGGGGAAAAAAATTTCAGAGTTTCTATTCAGTTTAAGCAATCAATCTATGTCGGTCAGCGTCTTGCATAAACTTCCTGTGTCCGGCAGGACCATCTTCCACGTCTAGCCTTGTGTGTTTGGAAGATGAAGAACTCGCCCTTGCACCCGAATAATTCGGCAAGACACCAAATATATAATGACTTGCAGTAGAGAATGAGAAAGCAATCCCAAAACCGATTCAACACATAGTACTAAACTATTAATTTACCCTCGTTTCCTTCGATTCTACTTTAGAAACTTTAGAATTTCGCCTTACAGTGACCCCCCTTAATGGTACTGGATAATGTTAAATTTCGTACATCATACATATACTTGGATAGTTGCAACCAATACACATAAACATCAAACTATTTAAATCTAATTTTGATGATTAATCTACAACTAGGATTCAATGAGAATCTACCTCATAAAGTGAAGGAACGAATCGTGTATGCCAAAAATTTATCTTGCTTGGCATTGTCCGAGGCCGTCACTACTTTTCATATGCAGACATCAATTCCCTGCTTCTACTCGGTCCATTTATATCCAGGGCTGGAAAGTAATATAATGTATGGAATTTCTAATCCAGGATAACATATAAATTTTTGTTTATAATACTTTAAGAAAAGAAAACGCTAATCAACCAAATTCATCATTGATGAAGGAGTGCTACCCTTAATGTCATTATGTTGGCAAAATGCACAACGATTTTCAAAAGTAGCAAACTCACCTTAGAAGGTTAAAATCATGAAAATAGAAACAAGGAAATAGCAAATACTTTGACTGGAAAACACTTCACAAACGAAAATGAAAAGGTAACTGAAATTTACACCGCGGTTAGAAGGTCAAAAACTCTAAGGACTGACACGAGCAATATTATTTTTTCCTTCTCTAGTTTGTTAACAACTACCATCCTACTCACATAAGTTCTACTCTGACATAACAAGTGAAGCATGGGTGTAGTATAACTGTTTTCCACTATTATTACTTTTACTGTCAGAAAATCTTCACTCATCCTTTAGACCATAAGTAGTGTGTTCCAGGTTTATAAGTTTCTACAGTCTACGTATTTAATTGTCCTGTGTTCCATCTTCGTTCTCAAGTAGATGAAGATGATTGCAAGTTTAAATATGCTTTATTGTTTCAGCTGCTACCAAGTTTGGCATTGCCCAAAGTAGAAAATCAATGTTACAAGGATTCCGGATCCAAAAAACACATAATCGAGTCAACATATATGGAAATTCTGATGAGCAGATCAAACAATTTGGAAAATCAGAACTCCAATTCTTCAAGACGTAGAACTCGAAATAAAGCACTCCCTCCGTCCAACTTTGGATATTGCAGCCTAAAAAGGATGTATTCTGCACAGATTCTAAGACGCATTGAAAAATAATTAAGCATTATATTTTAAAAAATATTTAGATATTATATTTCCAACTATATTGAAGATATATAAATGTTAAACAGAAAAAATGTTTTCGCACATCTTAAAATCCGTGCCGCACACATCCTAAAAACCACAACATCCGTATTGGCATGGAGGGAGTAGAAATATTTGAACCGAGTAATGGAAATAATTTGGACCTTACTCAACACAAATGCTCAACACTCAACAGATGTAAAACGACTACACACAATTGCACTTCATAACCTCGATAAACTTGCTAAAATCCCATAAGTTCTGAAACATGACTTATGCCAAGTAAACTAACTGAAGCAATCAGTCTAGCCTCCGGAATATGATTGATTGTCCTATTGCACTCAAAAATTAACATCTGACTACATCACTTTCAAAAATCTAATGCTCATAAATTGTGATTCTAGATCATATTTTGTTGGGTTTGCGCGGTTGATTTTTGATAAATTAAATGGATGAATCAAGTGGCGCAATGATTAAATTGACATCATCTAATTTTTCGATATGGAAGCCTAGAATGGAAGACATCCTTTACTGCAAGGATTTGTATGATCCACTGGAACTTAAGGGGAAAAAGCCAGTGGACAAGACTGAGGCTGATTGGAAAAAGATGAATAGAAAAACGATCGGTCACATCAGACAGTGGATCAATCAAAGTGTGTTCCACCATAGTTCGCAAGAAACGGATGCTTATACACTATGGACTACATTAGAGTCCATGTACGAGAAAAAGAATGCTCAGAATAAAACCTTTGTGATTCGAAAGATTGTGAACCTGAAGTATAAAGATGGTAGCAGTGTATCCGAGCATACGAGTGAGTTCCAGGGATTGGTGAACCAGTTGTCTACCATGAAGTTGAATATTGAGGATGAGATTCAGGCATTGTTGCTTCTCAGTTCATTGCCTAACAGTTGGGAAACTTTGGTTGTGTCACTAAGCAATTCAGCTCCGGAAGGAAAGATAACCATGCAGATGGTCAAGGACAGCATACACAACGAGGAAACAAGACGAAAGGAGCAGGGTTTGAATTTTGAGACACAAACACTTGTGGCAGAGAACAGGGGTAGAAGTAACTTCAGGGGATCTCACAAGGGAAATTTGAATCGCAGTAAAAGCAAAAATTCCAGAAATCATAGGAGCAAGTCAAAGACAAGAGAAGGTGCTACATACAGGTGTTTTCATTGCAACAAGGAGAGTCACTTCAAAAGAAATTGCAATATCTGGTTAGCCAAGCAGAAAACTGGTGAGCAAGGAAAAATTGAGGAGAAGAATACTGCAGCTACAGTAACTGAGGATGTTGTGCTTCTTTCGTTCGGGGAAGAAGAATGCTTACATGTTGTTGATCAGAAGATTGATTGGGTTATTGATACAGGTGCTTCGTATCACGCTACTCCCAAGAGAGAATTCTTCACCACGTACAAAGCCGGAGACTTTGGGTTTGTGAGGATGGGTAACACTGATCAGTCCAAGATTGTTGGAATTGGTGATGTTTGCATACAGACAGATGTAGGCTGCACTATTACTTTGAGGGATGTAAGACATGTTCCAGATTTGCGCCTCAACTTGATTTCGGGTATGGCCTTGGACAAGGAAGGCTATGAGAATCACTTCGGCAGCGAAAAGTGGAAGCTTACCAAGGGTACTATGGTAGTCGATAGAGGTACTGCTTGTTGCTCATTATACAAAACTCATGTGAAGGTGTGTTCTAGCGAGTTTAATGCAATTGAAGATGAATCTTCACCGAATCTGTGGCATAAAAGGCTTGGGCACATGAGTGAGAAAGGGTTGCAGATGTTAGTAAAGAGGTCCCTCATTCCTTTTGCTAAAGGTACTGTACTAAACCCTTGTGATTATTGTTTATTTGGTAAGCAGAATAGAGTTTCTTTTAGCAGCTCCTCTAAAAGAAAATCTGAGTTACTTGAGAGAGTATATTCTGATGTATGTGATCCCATTGAGGTTGAGTCATTAGGTGGCAATAGATATTTTGTTACTTTTATTGATGATGCTTCACGTAAGGTGTGGGTGTTTTTGTTGAAAACAAAAGACCAGGTATTCCAGCATTTTCAGAGTTTCCATGCTATGGTTGAAAGAGAGACTGAAAAATTATTGAAGTGTCTTCGCAGTGACAACGGAGGGGAATACACTACAAAGGAGTTTGCAGCATATTGTGTGAAACACGGTATTCGACATGAGCAGACAGTTCCTGGCACCCCACAGCATAATGGCGTGGCTGAGAGAATGAACCGCACTATTATTGAGCGAGTCCGATGCATTTTGAGAATGGCTAAGCTGCCTAAGTCATTCTGGAGTGAAGCTGTTCGTACCGCTTGCTACCTGATTAATAGATCTCCATCAGCACCGTTGGACTTTCAGATTCCAGAGAAGGTTTGGAGTGGTAAGGATGTGTCCTATTTTTATTTGAGGGTATTTGGGTGCAAGGCTTTTGCACATATTCCCAAGGAACAACGATCGAAGCTTGATGACAAATCTACTCCATGTGTGTTTGTTGGCTATGGAGATGCAGAATTTGGGTACAGGTTATGGGATCCAGTTCAGAGAAAATTGTTCAGAAGCAGAGACGTGGTGTTTCATGAGCACCAGAATTATGAGGATTTTGATAAAGTTACACAACCTAGGGAAAATAAAGTTCCAGACCTCAGCGGAGTTCCTTCGCCATTACAGAATGCCACAGTTGGAGAAGAAAGTCAGAATGAAGATGTGACTGATACAGAGTTGCACGATGGTAATGGATCAGATGCAGAGAGTGTTGAGCAGGGGGAGCATCCCCCTAAACTTGA
The DNA here is from genome assembly GCA_020205555.1 of Panax stipuleanatus. Taxonomy (NCBI): domain Eukaryota; kingdom Viridiplantae; phylum Streptophyta; class Magnoliopsida; order Apiales; family Araliaceae; genus Panax; species Panax stipuleanatus. The sequence goes on from CM035124.1 coordinate 2,067,149, forward strand.
TATTGAAGAACCTCAGCTAAGAAGATCTACGAGAGAACATGTGCCATCAGTCAGGTATCCTTCGTCTGAATATCTTTTAGTCGCTGAGGAGGGAGAACCAGAAACTTTTCAGGAAGTTAAGGCTCATAAGGAGAAGAATAATTGGCTGAGAGCAATGCGGGATGAGATGAATTCGTTGCACAAGAATCACACTTATGAGCTGACTACACTTCCGAAGGGCAGGAAAGCATTGAAGAATAAATGGGTGTTCAAGTTGAAAAAGGATGGAGAAAAACTAGTGAAGTACAAGGCTCGATTGGTGGTCAAGGGTTTTGCTCAAAAGCAAGGTATTGATTTCGATGAGATTTTTTCTCCGGTTGTAAAAATGACCTCTATTCGAGCAGTGTTGGGGTTAGTAGCTAGTATGGATCTTGAGCTTGAGCAACTAGATGTGAAAACTGCATTCCTTCATGGTGATTTGAAGGAGGAAATCTACATGGAGCAACCAGAGGGATTTGAAGTTAAAGGAAAAGAGCACTTGGTTTGCAGGTTGAAGAAAAGTTTGTACGGCCTGAAACAAGCCCCAAGGCAGTGGTACATAAAATTTGATTCATTCATGATGGATCAAGGTTACAGCAGAACAATTGCAGATTATTGTGTGTATGTTAAAAAGTTTTCGGATGATAACTTCGTTATTTTGTTGTTATATGTAGATGATATGTTGATAGTTGGGCAAGATGGTAATATGATTCGCAGGCTCAAAGGTGAGTTATTCAAGTCCTTTGATATGAAGGACTTAGGCCCGGCTAAGCAGATTTTGGGCATGAAGATTGCTCGTGACAGAAAAGCTAAAAGGTTGTGGTTGTCACAAGAGAAGTATGTTGAACGAGTGCTTGCAAGGTTCAACATGGGTGATGCTAAGCCAGTTAGCACACCACTGGCCAATCATATTAAGTTGACAAAGCGCATGTGTCCTTCTACTAAGGAAGGGAGAGATGATATGTCAGCAGTTCCCTACTCCTCTGCTGTAGGGAGTCTTATGTATGCGATGGTTTGTACACGGCCAGATATTGCTTATGCAGTTGGCGTTGTGAGCAGGTATTTGTCAAATCCTGGTAGAGAACATTGGGAAGCAGTTAAGTGGATTCTCAGATACTTGAAAGCTACTTCCGGTTTGTGTTTGGGGTTTGGTGGTTCGAGTCCAGTCTTGGAGGGTTTTACAGATGCAGACATGGCAGGTTCTAAAGAGAAGAAGTCTACTTCAAGGTATTTATTTACTTTTGCAGGGGGAGCTGTATCATGGCAGTCCAAGTTGCAGAAGTGTGTTGCCTTGTCTACAACTGAGTCAGAATACATCGCCGCTACGGAAGCAGGCAAGGAGATGTTATGGTTGAAACGGTTTCTCCAAGAGTTGGGTTTGACACAAGATGAATATGTGATTTATTGTGACAGTCAAAGTGCAATTAACTTGACCAAAAATGCCACGTATCATAATCGTACCAAACACATTGATGTTCGTTATCACTGGCTTCGAGAAGTGATGGAAAAGGAATTGATGAAAATAAAGAAAGTTCATACCGACGAGAACCCTTCAGACATGTTGACAAAGGTTGTAACTCGCGATAAACTGGAGTTTTGCAAGGAGTTGGTCGGGATGGACTCCAAGTGACGGGGTCACGGTGAAAGCCCCCTCTCATGGATTTGGAGGGGGAGATTGTTGGGTTTGTGGGATCCAAACCCATGAGATTATCCTATTTAAAATAGGAATTTTTTTTATTTTGGTATGTATGTTCTGAAATTGGAAAGGAATTGAATTTTCAGAAGTAACATTGGATTTGGGATGGCAGTTTAGTAATTTCGAAGGTGACTTGATTTAGGAATAAAGCAGTTTGGAATACTGTTGAGTACAATCCCAATCCAAATTGAAGTCATCATATTATTAATATATATGACTTATTCATGCCATATTGAATATCACACGAAATAGCAACTGTGAATATTTTTCAGAAGGAGCATTGCATTGACAGTGCTTCGGTAGAGAAAAAGTGAGAGTAAATTGAGAGGGTTTTTTTTGTGAAAGTTTATTCACAAATTGTCATCATTTTTCCAGGTTAATTAATTGCTTGAAGACTTTAATTAATTCTGAGGTTCTAGGTGGTGAGATAATTTGAGTTTTCACTCAAATTGAGGTATTCTTGTATTCTTTCAATTTCTTAATATTTCAAGTTTTTAGTTATAAAACTTGAAAGGGATATTTGTATTCACAGTTGATTATAGTGAAATTGTTCGGAGTTCGACCCGTGATTTTTACCTCTTAATTTTAGAGGGTTTTCCACGTAAAATTTGGTGTCTTGTGTTTGGTTTATTATTGTGATATTATTTTCTAGTTTATTTAATTTTTCAAAGACAGTTATAATTGGAGGAGTTTTTCCAACATATTTTCCATGCTCAAGACATCGAGTGCTGAATTCAAGGGTGCTCAAGCTCAGTCCTTTTTCTAAGCGATCTCAAAACATGGGTTGAAGTCGGCTTGTTTTGCTCGATAAATGATCTTGACTGTCATGCAGTCACGATTGAGCCAACTTCATGTCACTCGTATCATTTAAGAAGATGTAGTCATGTGCATTTGAAGAAGCTGTGACAGATCCAAATTCGCATGAAGGGACAGCATAAAATTGATTATTTTTCTGGTGAAACTCAAAAATTTAAATAAATAAAAAAGTGGGGTGGGTGCGTGGGTGGGGTGGATACATGCACACAAGCACATAAACTTGAGGTTGCGTAGCTCATAACTGTGTTTGAATTTTTGAATATCAGAACATGTACCGTAACTGTGCACACAATTATAAAGTTGAGCAACTACCAATTAGAGAACATTCTCAAAGATGATGGCATACCAATCTTCATCTCTTCTGAATGACAAAAGCTTAGAGTGTTCGAAGACTTCGTCTACATACTGTAAAGTCTGCAAATGTATTCATAATTATGAAGTTGAGCAGTTACAGTAAAAAGACATTCTCAAAATATAATTGCATACCTATCTTTATCTCTTTTCAATGACAAAAGCTTTGGCTGTTCTGTTGGATCTGGTTGTTCATTCCAGAATCTTCAAAGTGAAAAAAAATACCAGAAAAAAAAATCATTCGGGCTCTATAAGGGGGGAAACTACGATAATAATACTTCCATTATAGCATGACATGGCGACAAGTTGGAAAAGTTACAATAAATGTATATGAACTGAAAAGAAATGTATATAGAAACAAAAATTAAATACTACAGCCAAATTTGCGGAAACATAAAATTGGTTGTGGTGGAACGAAGTCGCATAATAAGAAAGAAAATAAAAAATTGGTGTTACATGTACTCACTTCAACTTGCAAATAAATGTTGTCGGCTTCTTCAACCGATTCTCAGTCCTCTCGGCACTCAAAAGTGGAGTTGCCCTCCTGTCACTCATGTGTGACCCACTAATTGATCCATGCCATTTCCCTCAGGAAGATATCATTGGGTTTTTTGCAGCACTTTGCTCTGTGATTCTTTCAATTGCTGCCTGTGCTTGTCTTCTTGTCTTTGCGTCTCTGATTCTCTCTTCTTGCGCAGCCTCCTCCGATCCCTTCCTCAGTCTCAGCCCTCCCAGTAGGCCCATTTGATCTCCTTCCTGGCACTGGAAGAAAAATAGGTTTATGCTGTTTAGAGGGCACCCCTTGATTAAAATTCATCGGTTTCCACCACCCAGAATCCTCTTTGCCCCCTCTGTCAACTGCTAGTTTACCCTCCTTGCTGTGACTAGCTGCCGGGACAGAAGAAGGAGGTGGTGGCGGTGGCCGTGGCGATGGTGGGGGCGGAGGTGGAGGAATAGACGAACCCGGAGGAGAAGAAGGCGGAGGTGGTTGTAATGGCTGCAAAGGCTGGTTATTGAATTGGGAATACTGAGAAGAAGGATAGTACATCGGAGGATGGGAGGGTAAATTTACTGAATTTCGGGATGACGAAAGAAGGAGGTGGTGGAGGGGGATATGAAGATTCAGGCGGTGGGGGTGGTGGATATGGATACTGTTGTTGCTGAGGTGGAACAGCCAAAGGAACCTGAATGAAGATGATCCGTAGTTTGCATGTTGGAAAGTCGCCTGAGTTGGGTAACTTTGGGGAAAGGAATAACCACCCCAATTTAGGGAATACACCAAAAGTGGAGTGAGGAGGCTGTGGGAATGGCCTCCGACTTAAAACTCGTCGTGAAAATAGTAAGAAGAAGATGAATGCCGGAACGAATACAGGAATTTTTTAATCCAATATAGGGCAAGAGAAAAAGTAGCCGGAACCTGAGTCCAGTTTATTTTCTTCCGATTTTCGGAGCTAAATTTTTATTCCCAATTCACAAAATTTCAACTGAACTGGTGTGATTTCTATCAATAAGTTTACTATCACATAAAAAGCGTTCACACATACATTACATACATATTGGTATAACTCACATGAAGAGTAAGTCATATGAGCCGTATTAATATATATATATATATATATATATATATATATATATATATATATATATATGAGTGTATATGAACCGTATATGACCCGTGTAATGTGATAGTAGGATTACTCGATTTCTATTATCTATCTATCTATCTACATTAGCTCATAAATATTTTTAATTTATTAAAAATTATAAGATACTCTTTTGGTCTCAAAATAATTGTTCAATTTTGATTTTTTTTAGTCAAATTGAATATTTTTTAAAATTATTTTTTATATTATTTTTGTCAAAATATAGATAAAGAGGTTATAACAAAAAAAAGTATATACAATTTATTACTAATATCAATTTTTATAATGTTAAAAATATATTTATACACGCTTAATTATTAATTTTAAAAATAATTAATTTGACTAAAAAAAATCAAAACTGAGTAATTATTTTGAAACGGAGGAAGTAATAAGTAGGGGTGCTAAAAAAATTCGATTTTTTGATTTTTTTACCGAACTGGTTGATACCGGTACCGATAATACCGATTTTTTCGATATCAATTTTTTAATTTTTTTATACTTTTTGATACCAATAATGGAAATAAAAATTTAGGATTCAATAAAAACCGAAGAACCGAAAAAAAAACGAAATATACTAACAATTGTTGTAAGAGCACCCCTATATAGCTGAGTACACCTACCTAGGTAGGTAGCATGCAGATTGATGAGATGAGTTGATGTTAAAGCCTGCAGGATGGAGAGAGAGAGAGAGAGGGAGAGTTGCATCTCAGCAGGACGCGTCAAAATCTGAGAGCATCAAAACCAGTTTTCGACGGTGATAGATACAGATGGATGGATTGGATTGCTAAATAGATGCATGCATGAACTCCATCATTTCTTCTGTTGAATTTAGTGATACACCCACTCGGTGGTCGCTGCTCATTAAATAATTGTCCTGCTCCTACTAATATGAGTGGAGCAGCTCATATTTCTCAGCAGACCAACTTTACTCCTCCACGTGTCCACACAAAAAAATGCTCCTCTTTCTCTACTCTCCTTCATGCATCATTGACCATACTACTACAACTACTCAACTAGTAGTACTAATTAATTGCTCACAAAAAACAGAGAGATCGGTACCGGTTCGGTACAACTAGCAGTACTAGTCTCATTTTTTAATTTTTTTTTTAAATTATTAATATATAAAAAAAATTATTTAATTATTACGATATAATCGAAAATCGAATCAAAAAAATAGGTATCGACTTTGTATCGAACCGGTATCGAAATTGATTATTCGGTATCGGTACCAGTTCTTAATTTTCTGAATTTTTCGATTCGGTACCAGTTTGATTTTTTCGGTATCGATTCGATTTTTTACTGATGAGCATCCATAGTAATAAGTATTACAATAAGTAGTAATTTTGATTAATATAAACTTGACAATTGTAAGACCCCGAATTTTATGAAATAAAAGTATTCAATTTTTCTATTTGGTAAATGGTTAAATTGATAAAAGTTTAAAGTTAAGGGTGAAATGTGCAAATATTTTAAAATGAGCAAGTGGTTATAAAATATTCTTGTTGTCGGGGAATATTCGTTTGGTCGTGGAATATTCTTGTTGTCGGGGAATATTCGTACGACGGCGCAGCTATTTATGGGCCCCCACAACGGAATAACTGTCGGATATAGAAAGCGACAGAAATAACTTTTTTTACAAGATAACGGCGTAGTTGTTACCGTTAGTACTGTTGAAATACCCGGTGGTTAAAATACAGTGATACACGGTGTTGCATAGTAACACACGGTATTGCACAGTATTCCGAATTATTGAGTCTTACGTGAGAAGCCATTACTCAATAATTATTACAGTAATTACTGTTCAATATTTTATTTTATTGACTCAATAATTGCTACGTTGATATTTTATATTATTGACTCAATAATTGTTGCATTGATATTTTATTGACTCAATAATTGCTACGTTGCTATTTTTTATGATTGATTCAATAATGGCTACAGTTGATATTTTGTAGTATTGATTCAATAATTGTCGTTGCACAGTATTTCACGTTATCAACTCAATAATTTATATTATTTGAATAATATTATTAGATAGCATTATTGACAATGTCTAAGGAAGCTCTGTCTAGGAGGGGTTATTTAATTGCGCGCCAGTAAGGAGAAGTCCTTATCGGAAGGCCACCTCTGTCCTGGGAACGACCTGGTTGTTAATATCGTAGCTCTATAATATTATTTATGAATAATTAATTATTGATTTATATGATAAAGAAATATTTATTTTGTGGATATTAAAGAAGGAATTGGCGCTGATGAGTTTTTATCAATATTTTGGTATGAGAAATCATCTGTTTATGGATTTCGGATAATTTATGTTTGGAATTTGGAAAAACTTTCTTCTGCAAAGTTGTAGAGAATTAAATTTCCTATGGAAGGACATAGAATTTGTATTTTTCTGACGAAGGGGCTATTTGTTATGAATTATTGAAGTTTCAGAAAATAAATATTTTTTTAAATAAAATGGTGGGCCCCACTTTTGTTGTTGGTTGAAAAATCTAATTTTTTTGGTAGCAGCCGGCGGCTGGAGAATTTTAAAAAATAATAATATTATTTTATTATTTTAGTCTCCTTTGGCATCCTAAGCTTTTCCTATAAATAGGGTGCTTAGGTTAGAATTGAAAATCACACCAGAATCAGAAGTTTTCTCTCTCTATAATATCGAGCGTATTTTTGTGAGTATTTCAATAATTTGAGTATTAGTATTCAGCGCAAGTTTCCTTCGATATTATATCCGATATTCCAGTCAGAGGTACTATTCTTTTGAGGTAAGGGATGGTAAGGGATGTTATTTCTTTCGTAAATGATGTTATTCTTTTCAATATCATTATACAGAAATATTGTCATGGATTTTATGTTGAAATTCTTATTTTTTTTCGTTGAGGTTACTATTCACGTATACGGCACTATTCACGAATACGATACTATTCACGAATACTATTCACGAAGTATGATTTTTCTTATGAAATTTCTATCTTTTTCATGTCGGGGTTACTATTCACGTATACGACACTATTCACGTATACGGCACTATTCACTTATACGGTACTATTCACCGAAAAATTAAATTTTCTTCTATTTGTCCAAGTTGCCTGTTAAGGTTCATATCTTTGATTGGATCTAAGTTTTGAGCTTTATTTTTTGAATTTTGCTCCACAAAGTATTATTATGGAGTATTTTTAAACTTGGAGATCGATGTTTTGATCATATTATTTTTATTATCATATATAACATTTTTATAACCCTGGTGATGACATTTCTCTTTGACTTGAGTGTAAAGATGGATAGATTATTGGTATGATCATGACTATAGATTCTCTTTGGCCAGTAGTGCAAAGATGGATTGTTGACTGGTATGTTCATGACCATTGAATTTACAATTGAATATCTTTAGCTTAAGGGCAAAGGTGAATTGATCAACATGGTTATAATTATTGTTTATATAAATTCTGAAATGGTTAGATATTTTTTGAGATATGAATATCTTTGGCCTGTAGCGCAAAGATGAGCTGTTGATTTGTGAATATCTTTGGCATGTAGTGCAAAGATGACCTGTTGTTGAATATCTTTGGCCTGTAGTGCAAAGATGACCTGTTGTTGAATATCTTTGGCCTGTAGTGCAAAGATGAGCTGTTGATTTGTGAATATCTTTGGCCTGTAGTGCAAAGATGGATGATTAATTGTTGAATATCTTTGGCTTGTAATGCAAAGATGAATTAATTAGCATGATTATGAATAGGAACTGTGATTTAGTATAACCATGATCTTTGGTGTTTCAGGTAAAGACAGGTGATGAGAATTATCTTCGTCCTGAGTGCGAAGAGGAATTCATCAAGATAATTATTGTAACGAACAAGATTTTTGTAATTTAAATTGAATATTTATTGAATTAAATAAATATTTTTCGATGATTTAATTATTGAGTTAAATAATTAATTGATGAAATTGTGGTAGATTAATTTAATTATACGTGTCACATTAGTTAAATTAATGTGGTGAATTTTATATTCAAAGTATGTATTTAATTGAGCTTATTTGATTAATATATTAATTAATAAGCATAATGTTATTCTAATTAATTTAAATAATTAATTGGAGATTTAATGATTTGGCATAATTAATGAATGAGAATTTTAATTATGTGACTATGTGATTTAATGTGAATTTATGCTATTTTATTTAATTGATTTAAATAACATTAATTGATTAATTAAAAGTGTGACATTATTAAACTATATTATAGTAAGTTAATTAAATTAAAGGGAAAGGAGAGTGAATGGGAGAAACCAAACATGGCCTTATGGGGAGTTGATCAGTTAACCCACTATGGGACTAACCGACGACCACTCACCTACTATACACATTATACGTATTACGCTATACATATATCTTATACATCAGTCTTATATTTTATATTACAAACATCAGAGAACTTAGAGAGATTAGGAGAGAAAATTGAGAGAAGAATCGATTAGAGAAGAGATTGAAGAATTAAAGCCCATATCATCATTTTTACAGAATTTACTAGGGGTAATTCCTTTGTTCCAATTTATTTCACGTACTATGTTTCCTTCATGAACATATATTCTGAGTTCTCCGTGTATGGGAAAAATTAGCAATTTTTGATTATATGCTTATATATGTGTTATTATATCATTATAACATGTTTTGTATTTGGTATGAATGAATTAAAATAATCGAATTCATGTAATTAGGCCTTAATTGGGTTTTTCAAAATTTTACAGAGTTTTTCCATTTACGAGTTTTAAAAATTCTCTGTGAATGGAAAAAATTGATATTTATTCATTATATGGCTATATTTGTGTTAATATGTGTTTATAACATATTATATGCCATATATGCATAACTTTCAGTGATCACACCATGGAATTTTGTTGATAATTGGGTTTTCAAAAGTTACAGAGTGTAGAAATTGTACATATGGCCCATATAGCCCTTACGTACAAAATTTACACGCCTTATACGTTTATTTAACTTAAATTGATACTTGCATGTAATTATGTACGTTTAAACGAACAAAATGGAAGTTAAACGAACGGATTCGGTGTTATAACGAATCCGTAACGTTGAATTTCTTGTTTTCCTTTAAAACTTTACAAAATATTGAAAACAGTGAAAATAGATGTCTTGGATTGTGTAAATACGTAATTTAAAATGCTAAGATCATGCTAAAAATGTTATATAATGTTTCTGTGGAGTTTTTACATTATGGGTAGCCTTATAATTCATTACGTTAGTTTAATTTGGATTTATTTGGGCTACTCTGTGTGTTCATCGCGAACCAGGGAGTGCACCAGCAGGGGGACCCGCCCCAGCGGGTGTTCATGGGTATTAGGACCCGCCCCAATGGGTATAAGGGCTGTCCAGGAGCCTTTGTTTTTTTATTTTCGAGACTGTTTTGACCTCCTGTAGTAAAATAAGCATAACTTTTTCATACGAACTCCGATTAAGGAGATTCAAGATGATTCGGAAAGATAACGAGTAGACCTACAACTTTCATTCTTTAAGTTTTTCAATTTGAAATCGTTAAAATGGGTAAAAATGGCCATCTTTGTGACTGATGCGTATTCGGAGGCAATCGGAGGGTTTCGGACATGCACGCACACAAGTGTAGTGTTCTCGATAATAAAAGATGTTTTAAGTTACATAAATGAATATTATATGATTTGAAGTTCATGATTAATAAATTAAGTTATTGACATGTATAAGATAATGTGAAGGTTCAAGTTAACAAACTAAGTGCGAACTTGAATATCGTAATTGTAAAACTTGATTATGATTGTTTAAAGGGCTATACATGTGTGATATGCATGTTGTGAGTTTACATTCATGTTATGTGGTTAGCCATTGAGTAATATTATAAACCAAGTTGTAAGTCGAACTTAAGTGAATAGTTCTACAGTTAAACATGGTAGTTATGAAAACTAATCGATGTCGTATACATAATGTAATGTGTAGGACGTTGAGGAAGTGAATTGTAATTATATTTGTAGCTTGTGCAAGAGGCAAGTATCCTATCCCTAACTTATTGATTTAGCAAGTTCCTTAAATTCTAATTTATTCATTTATTAAGTCTTAGACTTGTGTTTCTATATCGAGTAAGCTCGTGTTCTTAATTGTTCAAGTTCGAAATTCATATTACATATTGTAACTCTTTTAAAAGCATGATTCAGTTATACAATACTTATTCGATTGTATACTCTTGAGATTTATTATTCAAGTTGAATATCGATGTTATTGTTGAACCTTATAGGACTAGTGAACCTTTATTGATTCGACTAGTCCATAGTTGATGAACGTTCTAAATTCCAAAATACTTATTGAGCTTATCCAAACCAAACTTCCTTTGGTGCGGACTCTGATGTCAAAACTGAGATGAACAACCCTGTAAAAGGGGATTATTTACGCTTTAGCGTTGAGATATTGTGCACAGTATGGTACTAAGGGCTGATCCCCCTAAGTACGAGAAGTAGAGTCCATAGTCTTATGACTGTTAAAGGTTTAAAGCTTAAAAACTTTACAACCTAGGACATAGTTCAAGGTCTTATGACCCTCAGACGTTCTTTTGATTCCTGTTATTCATTCTTGAGTCAAAAGTTGAGTTTCTTTATTCAGATGTCTTTGATTCACTCGCATGTTATTATATTGTTGTCATATTATTATACTTGTGGGCAATCGTGCTCACTCTTGCGTAATAATAACATTGCAGTTAAGAACGAAAGGTCTAACGAGCCTTCTACTAGCAAAGGCAAGGGCAAGGTCAACAAGTGATGAAGACTTGTTGTTTATTTTATGTGTTTATGTTTCAGACTTATATTAGAGTTGTGTAAGACTTATTTATTTGTTTATGTTCCGCACAGATGTTTAAGGTTAGTATGACCTGGGATTTATTTTATTTATTACTCAGATGTTGTAACCCCATAAGGGGAGGATATAATTCTATTTATTGCATGGTTTGCATTTACTATGGGTAGATAGATAGATAATATTCGTACAGTGAACACCAAGTCCCGTGGAATTGAAGTACCCGGATTTGGGGGTGTCACAGGTTGGTATCAAAGCTGTAGGTTATGAACCTTAGGTTGGGGGAAAACCTTAGGATAGTAGCCTTTTTAGAGATCGAGAACATAGTAATGATAACTCTTATCGAGTTCTAAGAAAGATAATAACTTACCTTATGTGTTATGTGCATATACTTATATATTCGAGTATCGATTAACATCATGTAATTACTAAAACTTAAAATTTTATTTGTCAGGATGACAGATGCTGGAGAACCTAGTCAGTCTAGGGACCTTATACCCCTAGAGGCTAGAGAAGAGGAGCCCCGAGATATCCACGTAGTCTGGGAGCAGTTAGTCCAACGAGAGCCATCACCCTTGATCACAGTCATTGGTCAGGAGTATGTGCCGGTGTCTGATTCAGATGAGGACTCTGAGGAAGACCCTGAGGAGATTGAGGTTCAGGCTGAGGCAGCCGTAGAGGAGGAGGAAGACCCTGAAGAGTTTCCGCCGAGCTCTATCAGTGCCGAGATGTATGACGAGCTGTATGACCGTAACATAGAGTTACGTGATACTGTTCAGAAGCTGAGGGAGACTGTTCAGGAGCTGAGGGAGCGGTCGGTTACTCAACAGTCTACCATCGAGCTGAGGGATGGAGAGGTTGAGGCTCTTCACACACGTTTGGGAAATATAGAGTGGAATTTGGTTCACGAGAAAGGCCAAACTAAGCAGAAGTCAGAGGAAATAGAGGAATTGAAGAATGAACTGAAAGAGAAATCAGCAAGGCTGGCCATAGCAGAGGAGGCTTGGGTAAGGGAATCACGACGAGCAGATCTCGCAGAAGATAATTATCGGGCGAAGAAGGCCAAGCTTGAGGAGACGTACTCTACGCTTCAATATGCAATTAATGAGGCCCAGGATCGGGTTATGAGGTACCCAATTCAGTTCGAAGGACTACCGTCATACATGCTAGATCGCAGGACGATGTCTCGGATTATGGAAGAAGAGCGTGGCAAAGCTGTTCGTCACCTTAATGGGCAGTGATAGGAACATTTGATTTTGTGAAACCTATCTGGTAGTTAATAATGTAAATTCCAATGTGTTTATAAACAGAGGAATATTTTATGTTTTAAATCATGTAGATTCTTTATCTCAGGATAGTTGATGTAAATAGCAGTGATGCTATCGTATTATGTTAAAACTTTTGATTTAGTAATATATCAGAGTTTATTTGAGATAATGTGTTGACTGATTGTGTCTAAATGTTTAAGTTAAGCCTTAAATATTTAAAAGATTGAATAAAGTTCTAATAAGCATATATCTTAACAGAAATATGCCGCCAAGGAGAAGACCAAACCGTCGACCGGCCCAGGAAGGGTCAACTAACCACAACAACGACGCCAATGCTAACCCCGTTTAGCAGTTGGCGAACTTACTTGCTGGAGCGCTTAACAACCAACCTCAAGCTCCACCGAACACAACGTTCAAGGACTTCAAGGCGGTGGGACCGCCAGAGTTTAAAGGCACCATGAACCCGATAGAAGCTCAAACCTGGGTTATGGAGATGGAAAAAGTTTTCGACGTCGCCAGAGTTAGAGAAGACCAGAAAACCGCCTATGCAACGTTCATGCTAAAATCCGAGGCCAGCTATTGGTGGCAAGCGAATAAGGTCCGGGGAGGTGAAGGTGTGATTACTTGGGAGAGGTTTAAAGAGATGTTCTTCGAGATGTACTTTCCGACCAGTTCACAGAATCAAATGGAGGTCCAGTTCCTGGAGCTGAAACAGGGGAATATGTCCGTACCGGAATATGCGGCGAAATTCAATGAGTTGGCTAGGTTTGCCACGTATCAAGTGCACACCGATCAGAGGAAGGCAAGGAGGTTTGAGCAAGGCCTAAAGCCCTGGTTGTATAGCAAAGTGTCAATGTTCCAATTGAACACTTTTGCTGGGGTGTTGGAGAAGGCCATTCTCGCTGAAGGTGGGAGTGACGCTATTACAAAGTATAACCAAGATCAATAAAAGAATAAGAGTGAAGGTGAAGGAATCAACAAGGCTAGTGGTAGCAACACGGGAGGGAGTAATAATCAGAAGAGGAAGTGGAATGATAACTCATCAACTGGGAATCAGCAAGGAGGTCAGAAGAAGAGGATCGAAGCATGTCCGACCTGCGGAAAAGCTCACCTGGGGGTCTGTATGAAAGGAAAACGAGTATGCTACAATTGTGGTCAGGAAGGCCACATAGCACCTAACTGTCCGAACCCAAAGAAGGGCGCTTGCTTCACTTGCGGCTCAAAGGACCATTTGGCAAGGGACTGTCCCAAGAAGGGATCTGGAGGGGCAGGATCAGGAGGGAACAGGGGAAACAGCAGTGGAAGTGCTCTAACTATCACGGGACCAACCGCAACCAACCGACCGACCGCCAGGACCTTCAACATGACCGTACAGGATGCTGTACAGTCTCGCGATGTGGTGTCAGGTATCATTCCGATCAATAAAGTTAATGCTTATGTACTATTTGATTCGGGTGCTACTTGTTCATTTATATCCGATGACTTTGCTAAGAACTTAGAACTTCCTATGGACGAGTTAGAATACCCCATGAACATAGAGATTGCGAATAGAGAAGTGATCCCTGTTAGGTATGTACACAAGAACTGTAGAGTAGATATTAAGGGTAATATTATGAACGTAGATCTTATCCCGATTAGACTTGGGGAATTCGATGTTATTCTGGGAATGGATTACCTAGTCAATTATGGGGCTGTAATTGATTGCCAGAGGAAGTGTATCAACCTTATGACCCCGTCAAAGGTTGTGTTTTATGACAACAAATCGCCTAGACAAGCAAGTTGTCTGACGATGATGCAGGCCAGGAAGTTGTTAAGACAAGGCTGTGTAGGATATTTAGCCTACATAGTTGATAGTCGTAAAGAAAACCCGAAAGTGGAAGATATACCAGTCGTGAGGGACTTCATAGACGTATTTCCGGATGATTTGCCAGGACTTCCGCCAGACAGAGAGGTTGAGTTTGTGATCGATTTGGCCCCAGGGACGGCCCCAATATCGAAGGCACCATACCGGATGGCTCCGGTAGAGATGAAAGAGTTAATGGTACAACTACAAGAGTTACTAGACAAGAAGTACATCCAACCGAGCGTATCGCCGTGGGGAGCGCCGGTGTTGTTTGTGAAGAAGAATGACGGGACGATGCGACTTTGCATCGACTATAGAGAACTGAATAAGGTCACAATTAAGAATAGATATCCATTACCGAGGATCGACGATCTGTTTGACCAATTGAAGGGTGCAAGGTACTTTTCAAAGATAGACTTGAGGAGTGGCTATCATCAGCTGAAGGTGAGGCCAGAGGATGTTCCAAAGACAGCATTTAGGACTCGATATGGTCACTATGAATTTTTGGTAATGTCATTTGGTCTAACGAATGCTCCTGCAGCATTCATGGGCTTAATGAATGGAGTGTTCAAGCCGTTTTTGGATAAATTCGTGGTGGTCTTTATCGACGATATTTTAGTATACTCAAAGACCAAGGAAGAACATGTAGAACATCTGAAGTTAACATTAGAGGCGTTGAGAAGAGAGAAGTTGTATGCTAAATTTTCGAAATGTGAATTCTGGATTGAAAGAGTGCAATTTCTTGGACATGTGATCGACAAGGACGGAATTTCGGTAGATCCTTCTAAAGTCGAAGCTGTGATGAACTGGGATCAGCCGAAAACACCGTCAAAAGTGAGGAGTTTTCTTGGATTGGCGGGTTATTATAGAAGATTCATTCAGGACTTTTCCAAGATCGCAACTCCGTTGACGAATTTGACTAGAAAATCGGTGAAATTCGTTTGGACAGAGAAGTGTGAGGAAAGTTTCCAAGAGCTTAAGAGGAGGTTGAGTTCAGCACCTGTGTTATCCCTTCCGGACGACACAGGATATTTTGTGGTTTATAGTGATGCGTCGCATAAAGGACTTGGCTGTGTGCTTATGCAAAACGGCAAGGTCATTGCGTATGCGTCACGACAATTGAAAGACTATGAGAAAAGGGTATCCGACCCATGACTTGGAGTTAGCTGCAGTGGTATTTGCTTTGAAAATTTGGAGACACTATCTCTATGGGGAGAAGTGTGAAATATATACAGACCACAAGAGTCTGAAATATATTTTTACACAGAAGGACTTGAATATGCGCCAGAGAAGGTGGCTGGAGTTAATTAAGGACTATGACTGTGAAATCTTATACCATCTGGGTAAGGCTAATGTGGTTGCCGACGCCTTAAGCAGAAAGGGTCGGGAGAAATTGATGATGTTGACTGCTCAGGAGGAGCTAATTTCAGCAATGGAAAAGCTGGAATTGGAAGTGAAGTATCCGATGGAGATTGACGAGAAGTTGTTTCAGATGCAAACTGGTACAATCCTATTGGATAAAGTTAAAGAAGCTCAACTTCAGGACGAAGAATGTGAAAAGGTTAAGAAAAAGATATCTGAAGGAACCGAACTGAGATTCAAGATAGACAGTGAGGGACTACTGAGATTTGAGAACAGAGTTTGGGTACCGTCAGTGCCAGAGATTAAGGATGACATTTTGAGCGAGGCTCATAGCTCACGGTATTCGATTCACCCCGGTAGTACCAAGATGTACCAGGATCTTCGACAGCACTTCTGGTGGCCGAATTTGAAACGAGATGTTGCTGAGTGTGTTGCAAAGTGTCTGACCTGTCAGAAAGTAAAAGCAGAACATCAGAGGCTGAGTGGTTTGCTACAACCCCTGGAAATCCCAGAATGGAAATGGGAACACATTACGATGGATTTCGTGGTTGGCCTTCCGACGACTCAGAAAGGCTACGACGCAGTATGGGTTATCGTTGACCGACTGACGAAATCAGCACACTTCCTTCCGATCAAAATCAGATTCAACTTAGATCAGTTGGCAAGGTTATATGTGAAAGAGATTGTTTCGAGGCACGGAGTTCCGGTGTCAATTATTTTCGACAGAGATCCGCGCTTCACATCAAACTTCTGGAAGCGACTACAGGAATGCATGGGGACACAGTTGAGAATGAGTACAGCTTATCACCCTCAGACAGACGGGCAAAGTGAAAGAACGATCCAGACATTGGAAGATATGTTGAGAGCATGCATCATAGATTTTAAAGGAAATTGGGATGATCACCTACCACTTGTGGAATTCGGTTACAACAACAGTTACCACGCTAGTATTGGCATGCCGCCTTACGAAGCGTTGTACGGAAGAAAATGCAGAACTCCGCTATACTGGGATGAAGTTGGCGAGAGACAATTGCTAGGTCCAGAGTTGGTACAACAGATAGCAGAGATAGTCAAAGTGATCCGGACAAGACTGGTAGTCGCTCAGGATAGACAGAAGAAATACGCCGATCCACACCGTAAGAACGTTGAGTTTGAATCGGGAAGCTATGTGTTCTTGAAAGTCTCTCCCTGGAAGGGGAAGATCAGATTCGGTAAGAAGGGAAAATTGAGCCCAAGGTTCATTGGACCCTTTGAAGTACTACGAAGGATTGGAGAAGTTGCGTATGAGGTAGCCTTACCTCCAGCGCTTGAGAATGTCCACAACGTCTTTCATGTTTCAGTTTTACGCCCCTACAAACCCGATTACAAACATGTGATTGAATATGAACCCCTACATTTTGAAAAAGACTTATCCTATGAAGAAATTCCTGTTCAGATTGTTGACAGGAAAGAACAAGTCCTCAGAAACAAAGTTATACCTTCTGTTAAGGTAATTTGGAGGAACCACAATGCTGAAGAAGCTACGTGGGAACTCGAAGAGCATATGATGAAGAATTACCCAGATTTATTTACTTAAATTTTTTGTATATGTGATTCTGGGGACAGAATCGTTGTAAGGAGGGAGAATGTAACGGGACGAATTTTTAATTGAACCGTGATTCTGGGGACAGAATCCTTTTAAGGGGGGAAAGATGTAACGAACAAGATTTTTGTAATTTAAATTGAATATTTATTGAATTAAATAAATATTTTTCGATGATTTAATTATTGAGTTAAATAATTAATTGATGAAATTGTGGTAGATTAATTTAATTATACGTGTCACATTAGTTAAATTAATGTGGTGAATTTTATATTCAAAGTATGTATTTAATTGAGCTTATTTGATTAATATATTAATTAATAAGCATAATGTTATTCTAATTAATTTAAATAATTAATTGGAGATTTAATGATTTGGCATAATTAATGAATGAGAATTTTAATTATGTGACTATGTGATTTAATGTGGATTTATGCTATTTTATTTAATTGATTTAAATAACATTAATTGATTAATTAAAAGTGTGACATTATTAAACTATATTATAGTAAGTTAATTAAATTAAAGGGAAAGGAGAGTGAATGGGAGAAACCAAACATGGCCTTATGGGGAGTTGATCAGTTAACCCACTATGGGACTAACCGACGACCACTCACCCACTATACACATTATACGTATTACGCTATACATATATCTTATACATCAGTCTTATATTTTATATTACAAACATCAGAGAACTTAGAGAGATTAGGAGAGAAAATTGAGAGAAGAATCGATTAGAGAAGAGATTGAAGAATTAAAGCCCATATCATCATCTTCACAGAGTTTACTAGGGGTAATTCCTTTGTCCCAATTTATTTCACGTACTATGTTTCCTTCATGAACATATATTCTGAGTTCTCCGTGTATGGGAAAAATTAGCAATTTTTGATTATATGCTTATATATGTGTTATTATATCATTATAACATGTTTTGTATTTGGTATGAATGAATTAAAATAATCGAATTCATGTAATTAGGCCTTAATTGGGTTTTCAAAATTTTACAGAGTTTTTCCATTTACGAGTTTTAAAAATTCTCTGTGAATGGAAAAAATTGATATTTATTCATTATATGGCTATATTTGTGTTAATATGTGTTTATAACATATTATATGCCATATATGCATAACTTTCAGTGATCACACCATGGAATTTTGTTGATAATTGGGTTTTCAAAAGTTACAGAGTGTAGAAATTGTACATATGGCCCATATAGCCCTTACGTACAAAATTTACACGCCTTATACGTTTATTTAACTTAAATTGATACTTGCATGTAATTATGTACGTTTAAACGAACAAAATGGAAGTTAAACGAACGGATTCGGTGTTATAACGAATCCGTAACGTTGAATTTCTTGTTTTCCTTTAAAACTTTACAAAATATTGAAAACAGTGAAAATAGATGCCTTGGATTGTGTAAATACGTAATTTAAAATGCTAAGATCATGCTAAAAATGTTATATAATGTTTCTGTGGAGTTTTTACATTATGGGTAGCCTTATAATTCATTACGTTAGTTTAATTTGGATTTATTTGGGCTACTCTGTGTGTTCATCGCGAACCAGGGAGTGCACCAGCAGGGGGACCCGCCCCAGCGGGTGTTCATGGGTATTAGGACCCGCCCCAATGGGTATAAGGGCTGTCCAGGAGCCTTTGTTTTTTTATTTTCGAGACTGTTTTGACCTCCTGTAGTAAAATAAGTATAACTTTTTCATACGAACTCCGATTAAGGCGATTCAAGATGATTCGGAAAGATAACGAGTAGACCTACAACTTTCATTCTTTAAGTTTTTCAATTTGAAATCGTTAAAATGGGTAAAAATGGCCATCTTTGTGACTGATGCGTATTCGGAGGCAATCGGAGGGTTTCGGACATGCACGCACACAAGTGTAGTGTTGTCGATAATAAAAGATGTTTTAAGTTACATAAATGAATATTATATGATTTGAAGTTCATGATTAATAAATTAAGTTATTGACATGTATAAGATAATGTGAAGGTTCAAGTTAACAAACTAAGTGCGAACTTGAATATCGTAATTGTAAAACTTGATTATGATTGTTTAAAGGGCTATACATGTGTGATATGCATGTTGTGAGTTTACATTCATGTTATGTGGTTAGCCATTGAGTAATATTATAAACCAAGTTGTAAGTCGAACTTAAGTGAATAGTTCTACAGTTAAACATGGTAGTTATGAAAACTAATCGATGTCGTATACATAATGTAATGTGTAGGACGTTGAGGAAATGAATTGTAATTATATTTGTAGCTTGTGCAAGAGGCAAGTATCCTATCCCTAACTTATTGATTTAGCAAGTTCCCTAAATTCTAATTTATTCATTTATTAAGTCTTAGACTTGTGTTTCTATATCGAGTAAGCTCGTGTTCTTAATTGTTCAAGTTCGAAATTCATATTACATATTGTAACTCTTTTAAAAGCATGATTCAGTTATACAATACTTATTCGATTGTATACTCTTGAGATTTATTATTCAAGTTGAATATCGATGTTATTGTTGAACCTTATAGGACTAGTGAACCCTTATTGATTCGACTAGTCCATAGTTGATGAACGTTCTAAATTCCAAAATACTTATTGAGCTTATCCAAACCAAACTTCCTTTGGTGCGGACTCTGATGTCAAAACTGAGATGAACAACCCTGTAAAAGGGGATTATTTACGCTTTAGCGTTGAGATATTGTGCACAGTATGGTACTAAGGGCTGATCCCCCTAAGTACGAGAAGTAGAGTCCATAGTCTTATGACTGTTAAAGGTTTAAAGCTTAAAAACTTTACAACCTAGGACATAGTTCAAGGTCTTATGACCCTCAGACGTTCTTTTGATTCCTGTTATTCATTCTTGAGTCAAAAGTTGAGTTTCTTTATTCAGATGTCTTTGATTCACTCGCATGTTATTATATTGTTGTCATATTATTATACTTGTGGGCAATCGTGCTCACTCTTGCGTAATAATAACATTGCAGTTAAGAACGAAAGGTCCAACGAGCCTTCTACTAGCAAAGGCAAGGGCAAGGTCAACAAGTGATGAAGACTTGTTGTTTATTTTATGTGTTTATGTTTCAGACTTATATTAGAGTTGTGTAAGACTTATTTATTTGTTTATGTTCCGCACAGATGTTTAAGGTTAGTATGACCTGGGATTTATTTTATTTATTACTCAGATGTTGTAACCCCATAAGGGGAGGATTTAATTCTATTTATTGCATGGTTTGCATTTACTATGGGTAGATAGATAGATAATATTCGTACAGTGAACACCAAGTCCCGTGGAATTGAAGTACCCGGATTTGGGGGTGTCACAATTATGATCATGAACTTACATGATTATGGACAGGAATTGTTGATTGATGTTACAGGGATAAAATATTATTGATGGACTTTTAACATGGAGAAGATAATAGACATTATAGTCTATTTGGCTCTTCTAATGGATTGCTCGTTCCACCGCAACTATGGTTGAAAAGTTTTATCATCTACCACATGTTATAAATCTCTGATTTATCACTGATGAAGACTATTGATAATTTAATTATCTTTAGTCATGATATTCTTTACTGGGCTATTTGTGCTCACCCTTTTGCTTCACAATTCCTTTCAGGTAATAAGAGTGTAGCTGGGTCGAGCGGGATAACAGGGGAATAGAACGAGGGTCTAGAACTGTTGAAGTTTTCCACCAAACAGTATGAAAATAATTTTATTAAAAATTTTAGATAAGTACGTCGTATTTTATACGTCATTTAACGGTTGATTTTGGTGACCTGACTTAGGTGAGGTGAACCCAACTTTGGAAGGGTGTTTTGTCACTATTATACAAGATGTCTAACCACATACGACTTCATGTTATCATAAGACATGGTTGTGCACATCCACTTGCTGATTATATCCATGAACACTACCTATATAATCTTGGAGTACGGTTAGAATATAATTCTCAGTTTGAGACAACAGAGATAATTATATGGCAAGAGAAGACCCACCATTGGAATGAACAAGATAGTAATCTTCTCGTTTTTCTTTGGGGTCTATTGGGTCAACCAAGGATAATTCTCGAGTCCTACGATATTTATTATAACATGGATGCATGGCCTCCCATGTACGAAGGTTTCCTTGAACATTTTCCAAAGATTTTAATTCCTAAAACAGTTATTGACTGTACCTTTCTGTAACGTATTATTGATTTGGAGTATGGGCACTGTATTTGTATTGAAACTCACAGTTTAATTGTGGTCGTATTTTGTACGACAGTTTAAAAAAGTTAGAACTTGAAGATTTGTATTTGAAATTTTTGTTGAGTGTATTTCGTGGCGACCCAGAATGGGTTGGGTGGATTGGACCTATTTTGGGGGCGTTACAACAATAATCTTATAGTTTAAAATTGATAGGGTATTAAATATTTGAATAATTTTTTAGTGCAATGTTGTTAGGAGTTTTATTTTATTTTGTGTCAAATATGACATTAAATAAGACAAAAGATATTTTATGACATAACTAATTAAAAAAAAATATCCAATCAATATAATAAAGACACATATTTTAAAACTCTTTTTAAAATAAAAACCTTAAGAACACAAATATTATCCATTTTTTAACGACACAATCAATAATAAAAATATATGATGTGAAATATACCAAGTGAATGTAATAACAGCATATCATATACCTAATCGATGGTTTAGCTCAGTTCTATATGTAGGCGGTGTTTGATAAAATTGAATAATTATGATCTGAATAGTTAGTATATTTTAATAAATTAGATCATTTGAGTGAAATAATATCTAAATTTAAAAATTGTATGGTAATTAAAAAATATAAAACATTTGAATGATTTTTAAATTTAAAAATATTAATTTTAAATTTTAAATAAAATAATAATTTTAAAATTTGAAATGAATGGAATACAATATTTATAGAGGTTCCATAAATTTAAATTTTTCATTAAAAGGCCGTTCTTAATAATTTGGATACTAGACAAACAAACACTACCATAGTTTTGTCCTCTTATCGATTCATATGTGGTGTCGTTAAGAAATATTAAGGGCATGTTCGGGAATAACTTATTTTAAATGATTTATAAATTAAAATATAAGTTTGACTTTTAAGTTGGGACTTATAAGTAAAAGCGTTCGACATCAATTTAACTTATAAGTCAAAAATTAAGTTAAAATGAGTTATGATGGTGTTCGACTCATAATAACTTATAAGTTAAAATAAATGTAAAGATTTCTAAAAAACATTAATAAAAATTAGGTGCAAAATAGAAGAGGGACAAAATAGACATTACAATTGGTCAAACTAACTTATTTTAAAATGACTTATAAGTCATTTTACTTATTTTTTTGACTTAAAACTCAATTTATAATTAAGTAGAAAAATAAATCATTCCCGAACAGGTGAATAGTAACAACTGACCAACTTATAAGTCATTCTCGAATAGGCTCTAAGAGGTAAACAAACACTACCATAATTTTATGTATTGCTCTTGCAAAATTAGAAGGTATTTACTCAATCTCACTAAAAGAACTCTACTTAACTTTGATTATAGTTAATTTGTAGTAAATTTTTAAAATTTAAATTATAATACAAATTTATTTTAATTTTTGAAATGACAATTTTATACATAATAATATTTTTTAAGTAATTTGAAATATTAATTATTATAGTAATCACAATAGAAACAAATTCACATTAATTTTAAATTAAGAATTTCGTAAATTGACAAGGAAAAAAAATCAAATAAGAGTGTTACAAATGTAATTTTTTTTTTCTAACACTCATTTATTTATCAATTGAACAATTGGTTTATACTATTTCTTATCAAAAGTAAGTATTGGGAGTTGGCCATTTAATTGTCTTGTTAGATGTTAACCACCAGTTAGTTATTTTCTGTAGAGTGCTGATGCATCTTATTTGCGGTCTGAACTTGGAAACACAATTGTCGTCTCTTAGAATTTGTATCCGTGGCATATTGTTTTGTCATGTTGATAGCATTGGGCTTCGCCCGATCCATGGAAAAGTCATATTACCCATTGTCACGGGTAAAATTTGGTTCTAAAATTTCTCCAAAATTTCGTCCTATGATGGTCTGGTCTGCCACCTACAACCAGTCATTCAACCCGCACAGCACTCCGACGCACTGTTTAGACTAACATTACACACACTCACAATTGTATGTATACTGATTTGGAACAAGTTATATGTAAGCAAACAATGGACAACACACGAATTTACAAGCTAAAACGCCCAACCTTTTATTGCACTTTCAATAAACTAGGAATTTGTCCAAATACTTACAATACACAGAGGATGCACCAAGCATTCAGTATTTCAGTTCTCTAGCCACTCAGATGTCTACACACACTTAATTTCGTGCAACATGCACTTACTATTTATAGCCCAGTGGTCAGTTGACACCCCCAACTACCAAGAGGTCAGCACTAATAAGATGCTGCCAACAAAGGGGTGATAGTTCCCCAAAACTGTCCATGACTAAATAACTGTCAACAAATGCCTCCAAGCATGCAGGCCACATTCACTTATAGGTCCCAACCAGAATCTGCATATCTGGCCACATTTTTCACTCTTGGTTTAACTGCTTTGCCCGCTGTACCCACTTGTTGCTTGCGCTTCCTGACACTGCCCCTTTGTCTTGCGCAATCTGGCATACCAAACTGCACCTTAACTGCTTCTTGACCCAGTCCAAGTCACAACCCAATTCACTGTGCATGCTCAACCCACTTTGATTGCCTTCACATGCATCAGTCTTGCATGTTGCCCAGCCCAGCATGTCAAGCACTATCTTGTGCACAGTCCAACAAACAATGTTGCCACGTAGCCCAGCACATAGTGTGTCTTGCTCCCAACATAGTCCAACACTAACTAGCATCGAACCCATGCAACATTTGGGCACGGTAAGCCCTGCCTATGCCATGCCCTGATCTTTGTCAAGCCTTTGCCCCACAAGCCTTAGTCTTCGTTGTTGTCATTGAATGTTGCATCATCTCGTACATCGATTTCCCAACATTGCCATCAATGCCTTCCAAAGGTGCAAGACATGTGTTCCATTACACACACGCAGCTCGCATGTTGTCCACATTTAATGTTCTTTTCCAATTCATGTCCAGTTCATGAATGAGTCTTTGATCCAATCCAAGCCACCAATCCAAATGTTAGCATTGTTGTTAGGGGAGCCAATAATGCCCAAACATGCCCCATGCATTGGTCATGACATTCTGCTCATGACCCAGGTGGACTTCACAGACCACCCCTCCCCTATAGTAGCACTTATGAAAATTTCTAACATGCCACCAATAAACATCTGGTGTGTTTGAGAAGTCATAATGTAGATTCCATGAATTTTACGTTTTTTTGACAAGTGTCCAATTTACCTGCTAAGTGCGCCCAACGCCCTAAACTGTCGCCTTCTGCCGCACGATGTTGCACACTGTCCCCCAAGATGTTTGTCAAACTACCTTGCCACAAGATGCTTTGCCCACCTAAAGTCAAGTCTTGGCACATTGTCCACCATTCAGTATGATAAATCTCGAGTCAAGCCAACAAGGGTCTAACACCCCATCCACTTTCACATTTTGGTTTCTAGATTTTATTTTTTATTTTTTTATTTCACTAGTATTTATTTCTGAATAAAATGTTCGTCCCATTTTATTATATAAGCTCTACAAATTGAAAACGAGTCTCTGCATTCATTTCTTTTGGAATTTAAATCAACAACTAAATAGGACAAGGCATTAACTAATTATCTAACTAAGAGCAAAGATGTCATTAAAACCAGAGCTATAAAATTATTCAAGAGCTTACATTGGGCCACTTGGCCCATACATAAAATTTCCCACTTGTTGTTTAAGGCTAAGACCGGGAGAAGAAGAGTAGTGGATTCAGCCATTGTACACTACCCTCTTTACTTGGGCCGGCACGCTTTCTCAAGAGGCCCAGCTTGTCTTGACAACTGAACAGACATCAAGGACAAACAACATCAAAGATATATATATATATATATATATATATATATATATATATATATATATATATATATATATATATACACGGTCACCTCCTGCAGCAAAACTTAAATAGGGAACTAAGAACAAATCAGCTATAACGACGATTTTTTTAACTATAGTGACAGTTCGAATCATCGTCATAGCTATGTCGTCGGCTTTGTATACTATAGCGACAGAAAAAACCGTCGCTATAACCGTTTCGTTCTTGGTTCGCTACTTAAGGTTCGTTGGAGAAAGGGACCGTATATATATATATATATATATATATATGAATCTGAAAATAAGCTTCAAGCTTCTTTTTAAGGGTTGCATATTCTTTCTTAAGTTGTTGAAAAGTCCTCCTGCATCTGCATTGTATGTAAATCATGCAAAACCATATAATATTAATTAATTATCTAATGTACGTTAAAGCTGATATATCCAATTGATAATTAAATTAAATTTCAGTTCATAGAGCGAGCGCTGGGAATTAATTTAGAGGGAAAAAAGATAAAGGCGCCGGTGCCAAGCCGGCCGGGGGAAAGAGATTAGATTACCCTTCAACATTTCCTGCCCGGCAGTGTTCCCGGAATAGCGTGCTCTCATTTTTCACCTTTTTAGCACCAATGCTGGACAAAATATATATAGAGAGGAATAATTAAGGCAAGTTTATTAATTGTGTAAATAAAGATAGAATTAAAAGAGAAACCAATATATATATATATATAATTAATAACATTAATTCGTTAATTTGCACTTGAATATATTTTTATTTCTTACTATTATAAAAATATATTACGTACGTACCTTGAGCTACTTCCCTTGAATTGGTGCATAAGGTTGTCCAACCTGGTAAAATCGAAAGGGAGTTTATCCCTGCAAGAACACGTACGTACGTGCGTACAGGGACAAATTAAAGCATTAAGTATCACTAATTAACCAGTCTACTATATATATATAGTAGTTATATTATATAGTCGTTGATTAATTACCAATTAATATCATCTGCATATATAAGAATTATAATGTATAAGAATGCAAATAATTACTCACAATGCTTGTTCTATATTTAGGATTAGTCGAGCTGAGTCCCGATAGTACAACGTCACAACTTCTTCCACGAAATTAGGGTTAGTATCATCCTGTAACTCCTCTAACTGAATAAATTGGTCGTCCAGAAAACCCTACAAAATACATTATATATATATATATATATATATATATATATCCCCCAATGTTATTTTTGTTCCCTGAACTTAATTAATACATATACAAGTGCATGCTTCCATCGATATACCGGTTCAGCAGATATAATTTGAAATTAATTAAGATACATATATAGTAATTAATATCATGGGCCAGCAGGTACGTACATGAAAGCTACATATATCATGAATCACTAGATGCTACTAGTCGAAGAATGCCATGCCCGTGCGTGCACACATATATAGCAATTAATTTCTATTCGTTAGTGTTTCAGATTTTTATAAATTAAATAAGATTCATTGATAAGCTTGCTCAAATAAAATTACGAACTTGCATGCATGCATGCAATAAATTTTATTTTTTATTTTAATTTTCTACATGCATGCATGCATGCAATAATGTATTTATTTATTTATTTTAATTTTCTACTTGAATGCAATATATCTATGGGTTTTTTTCTTCTAGTGCTAGATTTTTATTTTCTCTCTCACACGTACACAACCTCATGTACATGTGAATTTGCGCAAAACTATTTATTCAAAGTATAAAATCATATAGTGATTAAAGAAGTCTGAGCTAGAGTGAATAAGATTTAAAAGGAGGATAAAAAGATAACAGGGAATAATTAGGCGTTGCCTTTAAAGCAATTAATGTAATTAACTACTGGATATATATATATATATATATATATATATATATATATATATATATATATATATATATATATATAGAGAGAGAGAGAGAGAGAGAGAGAGAGAGAGAGAGAGAGAATTGAGATGGTGGATTAATTGGAGTAGTAAGGCGAACCTGATCCAAAAGGGTATTTCTAATGCTTGCAAGCCTTGGATGCAATTGATTTATTTCCATTGAATTATATATATATAAAAGTGTGTATATGTATGCACAAGCTAGCAGAGAATTGATTAATTAAAGGGTACTTGAGTGAACCGATGAGTCTATGTTTGGAAAGGCCAACAAGGGTTTATATAATGTAAAGAGATAGGGGGAGGGGGAGGGGAAGGGGGAGGGCGAGAGGGGGAGGGGGAGGGGTGGGGAGCGGGCGGGTCGGGGGGGGGGGGGGGTGGTGGAAGGAAAGACAAATTAAGACGACAAGACAAAGTGAAGACCAGAAAACATGGGGAATTCCTAACATTAAAATATTAATCTTGCATTAATACACCAAAAATGGAGTATTAATGTAAGATTAAATTTTATATATATATATATATTATATAATATGCTGATTCCGCGAATCAGTCTCTTTTAGAAGCATACACCCTTTTTTGGGTTACACGTTTTACAAAATACTAAGGTAGAATTTATCTTAGGGAGAGCAGATCCTCTGTCTTTAAATTTTTTGTTCTCTTGTGTTTCACCATTTAAATATTGACACATATCTTTTTATTCAACACTAATTAATTCTAAAATTAAAAAAAAAACAAGTATCAATATTTAAATAATAAAATACAAGAAGACAGAAAATTTGAAGACAGAGGATCTGCTATCTATCTTTGGAGAGCCTAAAGTAGTTGGAAATACTAATTTGGCTGGCCCACGAACACCACCACAATTTCATAATATAATCATTTACGGATCTACACTTGGGTAAGGGTGGTCAGTTGACCACCCATAATTATTTTTATTAATTTACTATTAATATGGGATTTAAGAAATATATAAAAGTACAGAGAAAAAAAGTTGTCCACCCAAAATAAAGAATTAAATTTGACATTTTAAACTCAGTTCGAGATATTTTTAAATTTAAATTATAAATCTTGCAACTAGTAGTACTATTTAGATAATTTACAATTTTCATGACTGTGCTGTTTAAAATATAACTATTTTATATTAATTTTGAATTTACAAATATCTTAAGTTTATTTCAAAAAATCAACAGTGACCTTATATCTTGGAACGGAGGGAGTATGACTTGGTACTTACATTGAGAAAGATGTATTTGATACCATTAAAAATGAATCACTTAAGAAACAATTTCAAGAAATGAAATTATGATTTTGTAATGAATTTTATGGTTTTATATTATGTATTTCACTTATATATATATATATATATATATATATATATATATATATATATATATATTTATAATCATATTTATTAAGTTAAAAAATTGATCACCCTTAATTAAATTCTTGCACGCGTCCGTCACTACGGGCAATTGGCATCAAGTTTTGCAAGCTGAACAAGTATAAACCCCTCAAATCATAAATGGCACATATGCAAGAAAGGGACGGTACTCCACTCATAAATACTACACATTTTTTACTCCCACCATTGCAGTTAATTTTACTTACCATTTTAATTCCTTTTCAAAATTAAGCAAGTAAAAAATTTATGTTATATAATTAATTATAAGATAAATAATATTTTTTGAATTCAATTTAAAATATTTTTAAATTCAATACTTATATATAAATTAATTTAATTTTATGCAATACAATTATAAAATTGCAAACAATCTAAATTGTACTAATTTCAAAAAGTTTAAGAATCGCATCATCAATTTAAAATATTTTCAATGAATTTTAAAACAGAGAGTATAATTTATATTCAAGTAATGATGACTAGACTAGAATATTTTGACGATGAATTATATTGTTTAAACTTTAATTTAAGAGAGAATAAAAACGGAAATGTTGAGTGCATGCCAAGTGGTTAAAGCTGTTATTTCATATGATTAATGATGTGTAACTAACATCGCTCCTCTCTTCAATTTCCTTCCAAATCCGTCAATAAATTAGTAATTAAGCTAGCACATGAATGATGTGATTATTATATACTACTATAAATAATTCTAGATAATATGTCTAAAAATTAATAAAATATAAATTCAAAAAAATCAAGCATATATCCAGTCCAGTCTTTCAACAAGATGCCCAAAGAATCTAAACTCGTATAGAGAGTATAGAACAAGAAGAAGAAGAAGTTGAATAGCAAAGTCCGTCGGCGCTTCCTCGGTCACCATTTTTAGTAGACTCCGATATGCAGGCAGGTTACGTTAACAAATTCAATAAGTCTACGGGGACAGGGATTTCCGACCGGGGGTGGCGACCGGTTGGATTTTTTCTTCTTCTTTTGATTTCCAAATAATTAATGTGATTTATTGGAACTGTAATTTTTACAAAATGCAGTGATTTATGTGTCATTTGAATACAGGTAAAAAACAGTGTTGTATAGTCTGTGCAACCCTGTTTTTTACCTGTATTCAAATGATACCTAAATCACTATATTTTGTAAAAATTTCAGTTCCAAAATGATACCTAAATCACTCCCTCCGTTCTTAAAAGATTGTCGTTTTAGAAGAAAAAATTTATTTTAAAATGTTTGTCGTTTACAACTTCCTAGAAGAATAAATTATTTACTTTTCTATATTAACCCTATCTTCTCTCATTGTCCCAATAAATTCTCTCCCTTGTATTAATAGTTTTCAATTTTCCATAAAGGGGTAGTGATGGAATTTCAAATAAATTTTACTAGTATTCAATGACTTTCTTAATCCATGTACCAAAACCTTAAACGACAATCTTTTAGGAACGGAGGGAGTATTATTCTAAGCTCCTTCATTAATTGCAGCATCCACATCTTAATTTGCAAGAATCCCTTTGCTTGGTACCTGCCTACCTACCTAGACATTATTAATTAATTTAAGGAAGCATCGATCCAGCGTTCTACACCACGCATGACTAATGTTTGCTATTCACATCTGCATGATACTGAAAATAAAAATAAAGATATATATAGCAGCGAATCCATTTTAATGTACTTCTTCTTCTTTAGCCAAATCCATCACTATGTACTTGGTTTGGAAGTGAATCTATTTTGTTTAATTTTAGTCTGATAATAAATATCGTAAATTATCTAAAAAGTGTTGAGATTTATTGTTTCATAATTTTACTTTCAAAACTCAATTATAAATAATTTTACAATAATTACAACTATTATTATTATTGGATTATACTTGCAATATACACACAAAAAGTTCAATAATTAATCAATCCACAACTAAAGTTGCTCTCATCTTGGAATTAAGAATACGACTGATGTCCACCATGTACCTACCTCACCAAGTTCGACATAAAATGACAGATTTTGTCTTCCCTTTGTACGAAAGCCCATATCCAAGCTCTCTAATGGTCCATGCCAAATTATCTACTTCTTTGAACTACTCCTACATTTTTATAAATAAAAGAATATAGATTTCCATTTAATAAATTACTATTATACAAACTTACGGCCTAAAGAGAGGCCCAAATGCATGGAAGCGGCTTCAATCTCATTCAAACTGCTTGAACCACACTACTGTTTCCCCCCCAGTGGCTGGAGTGCTCCGATGAAAAGCCGACTGCCTTGACGGTTCTCCTAATAATTTTAGGGAGAGAGGTGAGGCCTCAATAAGGCTCGTGTCGGTTTCCCCTATGCTCAGCTGGGACATGCCTACTAGTTCATCTACATTAACAGATTCTTTGGGAAACACGGGAATCGGCTTTAGGACCTCATGATGAGATGTCTCTGCTCCTTTCTCTTCTTCAAAGATGGCTGCATTCGGT
The DNA here is from genome assembly GCA_020205555.1 of Panax stipuleanatus. Classification (NCBI taxonomy): domain Eukaryota; kingdom Viridiplantae; phylum Streptophyta; class Magnoliopsida; order Apiales; family Araliaceae; genus Panax; species Panax stipuleanatus. The sequence goes on from CM035124.1 coordinate 2,098,353, forward strand.
GGCGGCCACAATGGGAATAGGATAGGTAAATAAGCTGGGAGGAACGAGGGGATTACCGGTGGAATTTCCGCTTGGGATGCAACACTTTCTTTGGAATCTTCAACCATTTCATGTTGCGTGTCTTCCATGAATTCAGAATCCGTCTTGAGACAGAGATTCAATGGAGGCAGAGAATTCATGTTATCCGTTTCTATTGCTTGAGGAGGGAGCATGAATTGTTCATCCAAGACAGGTTCTGCTTCTGTCTCCTGAAACAACATTATGGCTAAAAGATTTGGAACCAAAAAAGAATTTTATTTTATCTAATTAGATCACAACAACTAGTTATGTGGTTGAAAAGAATGCATTCATAGTACTGGAGAAAGTGCAATTCATAAAATTGCGGAATTGAATGCATCCATGTATTTTCACATCAAACACTCAGCAGAGTTGCGGTTTATCATTCCATTCGAGAATAAAAGATATTCATAAATGGTGAAAAGCCTGCTATGCAAACTCAATTGGAAGTGAAAACCATAGTATACACACACATTATATAATACAAAGAAGAAAGACAAACCATATCCGAAACCATGTCAAAAAGACTGGATCTTCTCTTTCTCCGACTACCATTGCTCTGCCGAATAAAGTACTTCTGGGCATGGCTTGCTACCTGGGTCGGAGTCCTTGATATGACAAAATTGCGCGATATGCCACGCCAATCTCCTTTCCCCAACTTCTGGAGACCAAGCAGGAACAGGCGGTGCTCCTCTTCTGTCCATGGAATGCCTGGAAACACAATCTAGCGAGCTTATTTAAAAAAGATATAGGGTACTTTTATAGAAGCAGCAAGCCGAACTGCCGAAGGTAATAGGAAAAGCTATGGAACTTTTCCTTAAGAAAGTACTTGATATTTCTACATTTATGCAATAGTTGCAGAAAAAAATGAGAGAAAGGAAAGGACAGAAGGAAAATATGACATAATAATATAATATGCACATTTCGGCACATATTAAGTAATTTCCAAGATCTATATTTGCATTTTAGAACAGAACTTTTCTAGATTTTGAAAAGCTAAGGAGATGGCACTTTGAGTCTAATCACATCAAGCCTCAAACTGTGCAGTTCCTTAGAGATATTTGCCAGATAACCTCACACACACACACAGAGATTCAACATCATACAAAATAGAAAATTTAATGTGAGATTGCACGTGTCATATTGACATCAGAACTGCCATATCAATCTAGTGTACCATTCTGCACTTATTCTATAACCCAAAATAGCTACATATTAGTAATAATACCCACTTATGAAACCTCAAAGTAGCCAATTAATATAAATTTCACAAGCTAGAAAGAAAATAAGTAATTAAGACACTGTTGCTCAAGTCTTTGTAATAGGTCTTTTGTCTAAATCACAATGGGAAAATAATTTTTTTGATCATGCCAATCCTAAAGATGAATCATGTGATGGCAAGCACAATTTTACTTTTACTAAACACCTTGTATACCTTGTTTTCTTCCTCATTCAATAGGAAATTAAGTGAACAATTGCAGGTACAACAAGTTTACTAGCAATAGCATAAAGGTTGACAAAAAGTATCAGGCATAGTTTTCTTTTAAACTTTAGGTTCTAATATACTCATCCACTTAACTAAGCTCCTGAATTACTTTATCCGTTACTTTTGGCATGTGAGGCATACATCCAAGACTCAAATGATCATAGTGAGCCACTGTGTGATGATATATATTCACGTATATACACTATCCATAACAGAATCCTATATTCTTTCATTATTCTCGTTTGAGAGCTTAGTTTACCAGTTGTGGCGGGTTGGCTCAGAACTTATAAATGAGATGAGAGGGAAGAAAAGAACAATGGTAAGGATTGAGCTAAAGAGGGGGAAGAAGAAGAAACCTATACTCACAAGGAATCGATAGAAACACACAAAAGCACACGGATTTATTTTCAAACAACTCCACTCTATTCATTATGTTGGGACTACAACACTAGTATAGAAAATTCTAAGAATTAGAGACCAAAGTAAAACTCTAAAACTACCAAGATAAATATCCTACTAAGGACATAATTCTAGTAATCTTGTTACCTATACAACTTTAAATATGAAAGTAGAAACATAAAATACTTAAACAACCTAATTAACCTAAACTCCTATGTACTATAATTATATAAAAGAAACCTGATTTAATCTTTAGTCTAATTGCATAATAAGACTCAAAAGATAAAATTCTAAACTATTAGAGTTCTTGTCCATGCAACACACCACAATATTTGCACCAGCACAACCATAAATGACCAGCAAAATGCTTATCACTAGAAGAACTTCAACAACATTACAATCATGGCATATGCTACTGCAGCTCATACCCAACACCGCCACCACTTTAATTGGTCCCAACTCCCAAAGTACCAATAATGCATGCATATTGATTAGAGATCCATTAGGATCAACTTATTAAGAATGAGTGTGTTATGCGTTAGTTAGGGGTAGTTACTAAGAAACAATGTTAAGCTTCACATACTGTCAAAATTCAATATAATGATATAGAAACATGTCTAAGACTACAGAATGTTTTCATCAATTAAACAAAGAATCTAAATATGCCATATTAAAACACGATCGATGACACAAGAAATATGGAAAACGAATGAGTATGGATGACAATAGACCACTGAAGGATTTGCTTTTCACATGGAACGGCTGAATAATAGCATGCTTCCTTCTTCCAAGGAAGCATGTAGTGCAAGCATGTCACTATTGGAACTTGAACTTCAAACTGGTGAAACTACCAATGAATATGACCCGTGTATAGATCAAAAAGTGTGTATGTCACCATTGGAACTGGTGAGATACCAATGAATATGACCCGTGAATAGATCACGAAGTAACATAAAAGTTCCTAAATGAAATGAATCTTTTGGTGCAACTTCAGCTCAAAAATGGTTGACAAATCGCAAAGGACAGAAATAATTGCTTTACGAAAAATCCAAAGCCAACCAAAGCAGATACTACAAAGTACAAACCCTATTTCCTTTGGTTTCCGACAAATAGTAACTAGGAAACTAAATGCCCAATTAAAATCACAACCTCTTTTCTTTAAAAATAATTAAATTTGCAGTTATGAAGTACTTATAGCAGAAGTAGTAGATAGAAAGTTCCAATAACAGAATGTCGTTAACGTTCCCATTAAACATCAACAGATAAACAGATCACGCTGAAAAAGAACTACGATGAATCTACTAAGTTTTTACACGAGAAAGGGCAACTTTATAACACAGCTCTTGATACTTTAGATGGAGCTAATTATAGTGCAAAGAATTGCAAACAAAATTTAACAAACACAACCAAACTAGTGAGGTTTATTGACCCCATAATAGAATCAATTCATAAGATGATAAGAATAGCAACAGTTAATAAAATTATAACATTTTATCATCATGATGCAGTTCAATGTAGGAATACACCTTCCATTTAAATTTTTTTTTATAAAAAGTTATAGAAAAGCATCAAAATAAAAATAAAAGAAAATTTGAAGGGAAATCAAGTCAAACCAAAACGTGAGGTGATAAAATCGTCAACAACCCCAAAAAACCCAGCAACACATTCATCTAATCTCATTTCACTCAAAGTTGTGAGCAGCTGCTGCAGAGGAATCAGCAAAACATATCTTTTGTCATAGACTCAAAACTAAGTACTCCAAATTAACAGAGTCCAAATGATCCCCATCAAGAACAAACCAATCCTTGTGAGGGGTGATGATTAAGACAAGTAATTTAGAGATAGGATTTGACCTTTCCTGCGTTCGGCACGGCGATTAGCGGAGCAGGAAGCGCGAGCGGGATCATCGGATAGATAGCCGTCGGGCACGTGGATCGGAGATTCGGAAGAGGGAGAGCCAGGAATGGGTGAAGCGGCGGCGGATGAAGAGGAATGGTAGTGCAGCGCAGAGAGGTTGCCCATACTGGCGCTCTTCTTAACGATAGAACCGGCATCGGTGAGTCTAACCCCAAAGAGCATCAAACCGGCAGCTGCGCCGGAGCCACCAGCCCTGGAGGAGGAGGAGGAGGAGGGGCAGGTGCGAGAGTTGTGGCCGTTGTTGCTGCAATGAGAGCATCGTCGAGTCATTGGCTCGACCACCACCACCGTGAAATCGGCGTCTCCTCCAGCTCAGTCAATTGATCCTAGTAGTTATATTTAATTTATGAGTGAGATGTGTGGAAGTATTATTAATGGAGAATTGAGTTGGTGGAGGAGAAGATTTAGGACTCGTTTTAAACCTTAAATATATTGTACTGTACTAGTACAACACGCCTCTATAATCTATTGGGTTTTGATTGGATAAGGGGTGTGTTTAATATTGTTTTTTTTTTAAATTCGATTTAAATTTAATATTCTTATTTTTGATAAAAATATATTTTAAAATTTAATTTTTTTATCATTGAATTTGATATTTTTGAATAATAGTGTGTTCTTTTGTGGCTTGTCTCGCCTCCTAATAAAATTTATTTTGATTTCCTTATGGAAACATTGGGGAAAAAATTTCATTTTCGACTACATGTGAATATTTACTTGCTCTACGGGGGAGGTGTATAAAATATATATATATATATATATATAGGCATTTTAACCTTTTTTTAGTGACTCACTTCTATCAATTAAGTTATCCACTTCCCTTTCTCTTAAATAAATTTGGACATTAAAAAAACCTTTTATTACAAAAAATTGTTTTTTTGTTATTATTATAAAATTATTTAATGCCACAACATTTAAACTCTTAATATTATTCATATTTCATCATATATTCTGCACTTGACATCATTATCAGGCACGTTAGTTTATTATATTATATTATATGCGATCTAATCTCCAATTGAAACAAAATCTATCTATCTATTTCACCTTTGTTCCAAAATGGTAAACATCATCAATCTCACCTTATCCAAAATGGCAACGTAAACTACAAACTTACAATGGGATGTTGTGCGTAAAAGGTTATGTAATGCCTAATAAAATAAATGGAACACTTGAGATGTCACAATCATATGTATATGGATAAGAATTTACAGTTTAAAGGTTTGTATTAACGTCTTTTAAGAAATTGGTTCAATGTTTATTCTTTACCCTGTGAGATTTGGGAGTTTGGATGTTAAACACTACATTAGGAAAAACAAAAAAAGGAAATGTGAATATGGGAAATTTCTCCCACAAATTTTAATTTCATATAGAAGAAGCGGGCTGCTGCTAGTCAACCCCCCCCCCCCCCCCCCCCCCAAAAAAAAAAAAAAAAAAAAAAAAAAAACATTTCTTCAACCTAAATTCTAAAGTTTAAATGATTCCGGCTTACTATCCCACTCCACTTCTTCCTAAGCACGCACCCATATAACTTACATGACTACAAATTGAAGCAAGGAAACAAAAACCAAAATAATAATAATAATAATATTTTAAAAACAACATTAAGATATCTAAAAATCAAATGCAGACTCTTCTGTTATTTCACCGATAGCTTCGATAACTGGGACTGTACATACAGCTCTCAGCATATGCTACCGCGTCCGGTGGTCGAGGGAGACGAGTTGCCAAACCTACAAAAAGTCGTACATCAATATTCCAAGGCCAAATATAGCGAGTGTCTCAAGGATACCAACCAATGAACAAGGAATGATCTTACCAAGTTCATACGCTTTGGCTGCCACCTTGGCTGCAATATGGGCAGAAATCTTTCTGATACTAGTGAATGGCGGAAATATGAGTCCCTTGTCAAAGTTCTCTTGTGTAACCTCTGCTGCTAGAGCCTCCGCTGTTCCAGTAAAACAAACACGGTGGATGTGTAATGAGTTGTAGACGTGGTGTGCAACAAAAGAGAAACTCGGATGCTTTTCCCTTTCCAAAAGGGCTATTACTATCTCTAGGGTTTTAGGCCTTCAAATTGAGCAAGACAAAAGATTCGTATATGAAAAAAAAAATGAAATGAAAAAGAGATGTAGTTTCATCAACATACAGGCTGCCAGCAGCATGTCATCATGAACACGGATTGCGCCAGAGATGATCAAACCCAGACCCAACCCAGGAAAAATGTAGGCATTATTTGCCTGAATGAAAAAGAAATGAAGTCAGTCCCCTATATTTTATTATTATAGTATTAGTATTGAACTGAGACTTTCCAAAAAAATTGTGTCAGTATCGAAATGACCTGGCCAGGCACATAAACCTTCCCTCTATATTCAACAGCGTCAAATGGGCTCCCACTGGCATAAATAGCACGGCCCTAAAATAAACAAAAGGAAACAAAGAAATCAAAAGCAAAGCATAATCAAAAACCAAACTATGAACATCAAATGACTTAGATTGAAGAGTACATTTACATAAATGTACAAGAGTAAAAAACAGATTGTACACAACATTACCTTACTCCATGTATAAGCATCTTCCGCTGTACATTCTGATTGTGAAGTTGGGTTGGAAAGAGCAAAAATAACAGGTTTCTGCATGCCATGATCAATTATAGCAATGTCAGCTTTATTGGAGGATACTGCATTCAGTAAATAAATAGGTGGACTTGAGAGGGAAAAAAAACAACATATGCAGTACATCATTGAAGGATGTCATAGCTTCCACCACGTCTTTAGTAAATGTTCTTCCTACTCCGGATGATCCAATCAACACTGTCGGCTTGATTGCCTGACAAAACAAGACAAGGAGATGAAGAGACTGAACTACCTGTCTCACACACGTGACACACAGGAGGGGAGAGAGAGTGGCTTTTCACACCTTGACAGCATCCACAAGTTCTTTAACAGGTTCATGTTCATGGGCCCAGGGCTTCTTGAAATGTTGAAGTGATTCCAAGCGGGATCTAACAATCAACCCCTGCAAATAAGAAAAGAAACATAAGTTCTTTATTCAAGATTAGAAAGATAAGGATAGTACTTTTCAGTACCTTTGAATCCACTAGCCAAATCTTCTTGCGGGTCTCTTCTAATGGGGTTTCCGTCTGCATAAATTTTAGTTATATACACCGCCAATATGTAATATAGTTTGGAGCTATCTTGAAATAAAACATAGACAAATGTAAATAAAATTTCTGACCTGTTTTGACATCTCAAGAGCTATGAGCTCTGCAATACCGGTGCCGGCCTGCAGCAACCAAGAGATGTAAATGAATCCAAAATAGATAAATACATAAAGGAAAAGAACATGAAATCTGAAGTGAGTGAATCACAGGCAGAAGGGAATGAAATGTGTGAGTCAACTTGAAGATACAAACAGTTCCGAAGGAGAGCAAGGACTTGAAGAGGGAAAGGGCTATGCATGGAACAATCATATGCTCACAGCTCACCAATTCACTAAATTTTATATTTTAATTTGAAGTTTTAACGAGCTTGTCATAATATCAAATTTACAAAAATAATGAAAAGATGCATTCTTTCAACAAAGGTAGTAAGATCAGACCTCGCCTGCTCCAAGTAATAGAAATTTTTGGTCAGCTAAGGTTCCACCAACCAACTTTAGTGCTGCCATAATCCCGGCAAGTACCACGGATGCTGTTCCCTGAAACAAAGTAAATAAGAAGATATTACATATAGGTTGCACCAAAAAGGGGAGTAATAAAGCATACTTAAAATAAAAGCAAATTTTTTTTTTTTTTTTGGGGGGGGGGGGGGGGGGGGGGGGGCAGAGAAAGAGAGAGAGAGACCATTGTTACTACCTGTATATCATCATTGAAAACAAGATGGGTAGCGCCATACTTTGCAAGAAGATCAAAGGCATTGTGGTTTGCAAAGTCTTCAAACTGTGTAATGTGAATGAAATAACTAATTATTGTAAGAATTAGTAGTCTAAACATTAAATGGGGAAAAAAACTTAGAAAAGTGACGAACCTGAATGAGGACTTTCTCCCCATAGTTCTGCTTGACGGCAGACATAAACTCATGGAGAAGTTCGGCATATTCCTGTGAGAAGAGAGAAGATTTAATTCAATATTGAAGAAAACCAATTGGTGACGATTAAGCATGTTAGGAAACTAATAACCTGCCCAGTAGCCCTCCTTTGCCTCAGCCCAATGTAGAACTCATCGTTTAACAACTTCTCGTTGTTTGTCCCCACATCGATGGTTATAGGCAAGCACTGCAGATGATCAATAGATATTGTAAAGTTTTCTTTTACCATTCTTGATACATATAGCATAAAAAATGAGAAAAGAAAGAAAACAACATTTTGGATGTTTTCCTTATAAAACAGTTACCAGTTACTTTCTTTTCCATCCTTAGACTATTGATGGCATGCTCTCTTTTAAAGCCTTACTTGCTACTACCATTTGTACACACATAAATATCTTGGGAAGAACTAAGAAGCAGGGGTGTGCCAATCCCCTGCTGCACTATGCACCGGTGCCAATCCCCTGCTGCACTACGCACTGGGTGCGACGGGGGTGTGGTTGTGGTGCGTACAGGGTGTGGCTTTTGCCATGGTTGCGGAGGTGCGCGTGGCAGTGGCAGTTTTTGTAATTATGAGTAAGGAAAAGAAAGGGGGAAAAAGAGGGAAAAAGTAATTGACTTACCATACACCACTGCCGCAAAAGAGGAGAAGAGAAAAGACTTCGACCATGTGAGAAATTATCGGCAGCAAATCCACGGGTAGCAGATTGGCATCGAATCGGAGATATTCTCTTTCTTCTTTCTCTCTTTCTTCGTTCTCTTTTCTGTCTTATCTGTATGCGACTTCTTTCTTCTTCTTTGTTTGTGACTTGTGTGTTCCGACTTTCTTTCTCCCCTATTTTTATTTTTATTTTTTTACATTTTCTCTTCTTTATCTTCTGTTACGCTGCATTGCTGGGTACTTGGATTCTTGGATTACATATGTACTTCTAACCTTATAATGTGCTAAAATTAAATATTTAATATTCTCTTCTTCTTTTTTCTGTTTTTTTTATTTTACTGAATATGTGACAAATGGGATGGCAATTAATAATTATTGAATTAAATGTGGCTGGAATTTATTTATTTATTTTCTGTTTTTAATTTCCTGAATATGTGACAAATGGGATGACAATTATTGAATCAAATATGTGACTGGAAATTTGGCAATAATGCATGTGCTATTTTGAGCTTTCCTCTTTTGCTCTTATTATGTGTTTTGTTTAATTTATATGAAGTATTTAGTTTTGTGAATATTTTTTTATCATATATATAACTATATATATATATATATATATATATATAATGCCATATCCCCCGCACCGGAATCCCCATATTTTTAAATTTGGTGAATCCCCGTATTCTCGCACTGTGCACCTGTATCCCCGCGCCCGAATCCTTGCTTTTTAGGGGAAGAACCTCAGTTTCAGGAAGAAAAGGTCAGGGATTGGTCATGAAATAAGATATCATAATAATGTTGCCACTCTTCCTATTCATCTTATGCCAAGTAGGAATTAGTAGAAGTACTCTTTGAAAAAAATAGTAGTGTTGTACTTACAGCAGAAGGACGAATTCCGCCGAGTGCAGTATACAAAGATAGCTTCCCTACAGGTATCCCCATCCCCTGATAACATACATATATTATTAGTATCAAGTCACATACACCCGTGCAGATATAAAAGGCCAAGATAAAACTCTTATCTAATCCAACCTTTCTGATTTAAAGCCAAGTTGCTTTAGAATGGGGTGAAATAACATTAATTTAATCAAGCCATATAGGAATATCAAACACCTGGCAGCCAAGGTCCCCAAGCCCCAAGATCCGCTCCCCATCAGTGACAACAATGACTTGAATTTTCTTCTCAGGCCAGTTCTTCAGCACCTCAAGAATTTTCCCCCTGCAAAAAGACTACCGCTAATCAATTTTCAACATGATAATGAGAAAGTATTGCAACCACAAATTTGGGGACTAATATGGAAGAAATATATAGAAGTATACTTTTCCTTCAAACTGATATAAAGTCCCTGAGGACGCCTGAAGATGCTCCCATATTTTTCGCATGCCTCGCCAACAGTTGGAGTGTAGACAACTGGGAGTAGCTCCTCAACATTGTCAATAAGAAGCTTATAGAACAGCCTTTCATTTCTTTCCTATAACCAGGACCAATACCAAACGGAAAGTACATTTAATTGCAGCACATGAACAGACTGGATGGAATAAGTGCTTGAAACAAAGTTCAAATTAGCAAATATTGATGATCTTCAAAAATTAAGCCATATACGTCAACATAAGCAGCATGGGGATAAAAGAAGAAGCCTCGGCAACTTAAAAATGGAAAGATTTTTCTCAATAACTTTATTCACAATTAAGCAGCACAAAAGTAACTAACAATTGTCTACACAATTTACCTGAAGATCCATCATGGCCATGTATCTCTGCAAAGGGACTTGATACTGGCGTATGGAGTGCATCAGTTTCTTGACCTGGTTGTAGATATGGGACTATTTATGAATGTTTACCCGACTTCGGAAAAAGGAAAGATAACTGAAAATCACTGAAGGCTCCTATGCCTCGCAATCCATGTCTACTTACCTGGAGCTCTTGATTTACAACAACCGGGGGAAGAAGACCCCGTAAGTAATGGGCATCCCTTTCTTTCTCGGTGAAGGCAAGTCCTTTGTTGAAGTGAGGATCCCGCAACAATGAATACCCGCTTTAGGAAAAAGAAATGGACTCTTATTGGCTCAATATTTACTTTTACTTTAAATATATACTATTATACACACACATTGTCGAGAGTCAACAAAATGTTTAAACTTATCCATAAAACAGTATTTTAAAAGCAGGATCAGAAGATTGTAGCTCGAGATGCTGAAAGAATCAAAACTCTCATTTTGAGTGAACCAAGATCAATAGAACTCAAATACTTCAACCAGAAAACCATATAAACAACAGAACGAAGATGACATGATAGCAAAGTTAAAAAGACTAGATTATTACTACATGTTTTTAGGTATGCAAGTAATTTGAGAAACTACAGATCAATACAGTTTTCCTTTTCATTAGTCACTTATTTAAGTCTTTTAAAAACTCAACCCAGTGAGAAAGTTAATCTAACAGTGAGAATCATCGACTCACTTAAATGAAGACACTTTGGAGAGTGGAAACCAGACATGCAGGAAGAAAGAACAAACTAGATTGTTTTCAAGGCTCTCACTGTCTCACAACAATAAAATCAGTACTGCGCATTAAAACACCAGGGAACATAGAAGCATTGAAGTCTCAGAATTATTTCATTTTAATTTGAAGAACTAACTTTGAACAAATACATTGTAATTCAAACTAAAACACATAAACCCTCCAAAGAGTCCCATTTTGATTTTCTGAATTACATTCTAAAACTCAAATTTGATATTAGTTCATCTAATTTCAGTTAGTATAATCGTACTTATTGTAAACCATCTAAAAAAGTATAAATAATAACAAAATTTGTTATTTTCAGAACTTACATGAATCACATCAATTTTCTAAATGGAGATATTTCACGAATTGATTTAAATAATGAGATTTTTTTTAATTATTATTATTGGAACTGAAGGAGAACCAAAAATATCGAATGGATAATTAATCTATTCAGGAAAATCAAAATCACCGCAAGTGCAAGTTGCACGTGATTGGCAGTATGAGATCATACCAAGACAAGAAATGGATTATTATGGCAAAGACTCAAATACTCGAGAGGACAATAACTGAAGGTTACATAAAAAAGGGTGATGAGATAAAGCATAGAAATCATCGAAACTTTATAAATGATCTCTTACCTTGCAACAGAGACAGACCAAGGAGTGATGAATTGGTCTTCGGTAGCACTATCCTCGCCGTACACGTCCTCAACACCACCACCAACGGTGGATTTGGAGTCGGAATCGATCACGGGAGCACCATCTCTCATCTCTTTTAGAGTACTGTCCATCAAAACGGTGACGTTTCGTTCTCCAGACCGGCCATTTGAGCTCTCCGCCGACACCACCACCACAGGAGCTGAGAGCCTTCTCTGCGACTGTGTTAAGTTCCTGGAGACAACCGCCCCACAAAGCGAATTGTTCTGTTCACAGAAGGAAAAGCAAATTGATTATGTGAATTTGATTCCAACCAACGGGTAAAGCTAATTTATTTGGGACAAATTTGAACATATAGTTGGAAATGTGTTGGGTTTAAGTTTACCAGGAAAGCACTTCCATTCAACGAGATCATGCCGACAATAATTTAGAAATTCAGACGTCGGAGTGTTGATCCACCGAAGGAAAAGAGAGCATAAAGAGAAAATCTTTTTACGGGCACCTCCCTCCCCTTATGTATTGTATTGCGAGGATGGTGCCACGCTCTTTCTGGAACTATACAAACAAATTAGTTGAGCTTAATTACCAAAATATCCCTAAACTTTTTTTGGTTGGCGACATCATTAATCATCATCACATCACATCACATCACGTACGGTTGTGATCTAAATCCAAATTATAAGTAATTTGTTTGGGAAATGGTAAACGTGATCCACGTGGAGGGTCATGGTGCTGGCTTGTTCCAAGTTAACGGAGGACTGGGCAGAAAGTTGAGTTTAGACTTCTGGTGTTGTGTTGGGTTGGGTTGGGTTGGGTGGGAATTTCTTCAAATTTGCATCCGGAAGTTTGTCATTTTGGTACACATTTAGTGAGTTACTGCAACTACAAGGTACTCCCTGGTACTGACTGGGCCACTGCTACTTGAATGTTTGTTTACACATTTAGTGAGTAAACATGTTTCAATTAGTCTAGAGCGACCGGATTGGCGACCGGTCCAAAAATTTATTTATTTAAATTTTTTATTTTTATTTTTGACTCTCAAATAATTATTGTAAATTATTAGAATTGAAATTTTTATAAAATGTAGTGATTTAGGTGTTATTTGGATACATATAAAAAATAGGGTTGTACTGTCTGTACAACTTTATTTTTTATATGTTTCCAAATGACATCTAAATTACTGCATTTTATAAAAATTTCAGTTCTAATAAATCACATTAATTATTTGAGAGTCAAAAGCAAAAAAAAAAAAAAAAAAAAAAATTGGACCGATCGCCAACTCGGTCGCTCACTCTCGGTCCCCATAGAAGGACTCAACATGTTTTATCTATAGAATAATGTTCTATTGATAAATACAAATATAAAATATAAAATGATAAATCAAATGTAATTGGTAACTATTTTATCATATGTAGATGTGCTTAATGACTATAATTAGTATTTATCGTTTACATTTTTTTTCTATTTATTTTTGACCATCATAACATTATTGTGTCCTATGCTATTACTACGATATGAAAAATTAAAATAAAGAATTATTTATAAAAAAAGAACAATAATTTGTTTGGCGATCATTTTGGATTGGGTAATAGTAGTAGTTGATAATACTCGCGTCAAAGACTCAAAATAATGGTTGTCGAAAAATAAGAATTAAACAAGTGGAGCTTCTTTAACACATTATAATTAAAATAAATTATGTTTTTGGCATAAAATTTATTAATTGAGCTTAATAATACATATAGTCTACTGAGATGGTTTTATTGAAATTGATTACTTTATTTATTTTAGATAATTTTAGACTTCTGAATTGTTATAGGGTCATATTTTCAGAATAAAATATTAGAGAGTAAAGTTTAATTTCTGAATTTTCGGAATCTAATATTTTGAAAATGAGAATCGTTCAAATTCGTAGAAATCATGAATGAATTCTAGCAAGCTCATAATGAATGTTTTTGTGCCAATCATTTTTCTACCCTTACTTTTTTTTTAAAAAAAATAAAATGAAATGAAAGAATATAAAAGCAAATATGAGATTTATAATTCTCGTATTTAAATTCAATAATTGAAAAATAAGAATTAGTATATAGTACATTAAATAGTAACTTCTTTTTTTTCTTTGAACAAACCCCAGTTATGGTCATATTAATGTACAATAGTTCAGTTTTTATTTAATTTGTAAAAATATAAGAATTAAAGAACAATTAATTGGAACATTCAGTTGACTCAAATTTTTGGTGGGCTGCTTGATTCAAATTTATTGTACCATACCTATTTTAGGGATTAATTAATACTATCATTAATTCAATTTCGTCCATATCCATCCATATATTTTTCCATGATGTGACTTTGGGGGGTTTAGGAATTGTTCCAAATAGTAATTATTCATAACAAACACGGGACATACACAAATACTATTGAAAAAAAAATAAAAAATGACCCAAGATTAAAAATTAAAAATTGACGTTTTCAATTAATAAATCCACAACTTATAATAGGGAATGCTAATCAGAATAAGAGTTTGACTTGACCAATAAATATTTAGGATTATCAATCAGAACAAAGGTTTAACTTAACCAATAAATGTTTAGAGTTTAGTTAATTAAAATAAGAGTTGGACTTGACCAATAAATATTAGGATTTATTAACTAGGGCTTAATGTTTATTACCTAAGGTGTTTATTAATTAGAATTTAGGAGTTATTAATCGGGGTTTAGAATTTATTAACAAGAGTTTAAGGTTTAAACCTTAGTTAATAAACCCTAAACTCTAGTTAATAAACCTTAAATTCTAGTTAATAAATCATAAACATTTATTGGTCCAAGTCAAATTCTTATTCTGATTAACTAAACACTAAATACTATTTATTTATAAAATCAAACTCTTATTCTGATTAACTTAAATCATTTTTTTTACATTTTAATTTTTAACGTTGCTGCGTCTCTCAAGTTAACGAGTCCAACAAATTGAAAAGACGTGCCAGGCATATAAATGGAAGCAAGACGTGCCAGGCATATATATGGAAGCAAGCCGTGTGGGTATCAACGGTGGTTGGAGGATGTAGTTGATTTTAAATTAAATTTATTTCTTCCGGTTTATAAAAATAATTTTATTTAAATAATTTATAAATAGTAAAGGTATATTTTTATATCATGTTTACTTGTAAACATTAAATTAGTAATTGTGTAAGCCAAATGATATAGTAAATTTTTAGTAGTAGAACATTTTTTTCCTTTTGCACATTAAAAATAGAATAATGCTAGAGGCATAACTTATTCTACAATTATTTTATAATTTGTTGATATGACATACTCTACCTCAACTTTTATGTGGGTCCGAAGACTACATTGAAACAATTTATTGATCAATATACTGGGATGGAGTATGCCACATCAACAAATTATAAAATAATCATAGAATAAGTTATATCTTTAATATTACTCTAAAAGTATTATAGTAAATTTCAAATTCACTTGAAATAAACTGACGCGGTCAGTCTCTACATATTTACGGACCGAGGATCCCCCATACGGACTCGGACTCGGACTCACTCCCATTCTATATAGTATTATCTTGTTTGGAAGTTTAATGTTTTCAAGCAAAACGCATACATGAATGCGAAAAAGAGTGTGAACCCAACCAGAACTGCAGCCACGTGTCCCATGAAATCCGGGTCGTATCCAAAATGCTCTTGCATATACCACTTGATGGTTGGGTCAGACACCATTCCTGGCACTTGGATAGTATCCTCCACATCACCGAACTGTGACACTACTAATCCGTAAACAGTCCATGCTACCGGGCAGATATAGTAATACCAAATCCACCACTTGGGAATTTTCTGATGAGATTTCAAATGGAAATTAAGAGAGGAGATGAATAGATAGAGATATAAATTAAGAAAAAAGAACTACTTACTGGTTTGGGGATGTAGAAACCGGAGAAGAGATTGAAGAGGGAAAAGAAAGCACTTGAAAGTATTGCTGCCAGTTGGTGATTTGGTGTGATGGATACAGTCATCATTCCGTAGTATATGAAGTAGAGAAACGTGACAAAGTTGACGAAGAAGAACCACCAGAATTTAGTGGCTGTGCATTCAAATCCCACCATTGAATACACTATTAGGCTATAACATATGGTTTGAAGCAGCACATATGGTATTTCTACAACTACCTGCAGCATTCATCAAATCAATTTCAGATGACGATCAATAATAAATCTGCAGTTAACAAGCTAGCAGCTAGCCTAGCTAGATAGGCCGAATAATGCTCCTCCGTCTATCTTTCTGGAATTCAATATTTAGTTGGACGGACAGACAGACAGACCTGTGCCATCGCATATGGTAATGCAGAGTACATCCCAGCACTTCTTTCACGATAAAACACTCTTCTTTCTATGCCTACCATTGGCTGCACTGTCGAGCAATTATTAATTCCAACAAACATCACAGAATTATACATCGCCCCAATGATTGTGCTCAGCTCATTTCTTCTCTTCCTAAACCACGCACAGGCCGTATAGAATTAATTAATTAATCAAGGTTCAATTTGGCAATGACCTTTTAGCCATCGGCCACCCATGCACGTTGTATTAATAGAGGATTTGAACATCGAGACAGACGAAACCTTACCTTTTAGCCCCAACTTTCCAGAAAACTGTCCCGACTGTGACTGCACAAATCAAGGTGAACAAGTATCTAACAAGGTTATAGTCTGGAGTTCTCCAATAACTAATCCATTGTTTCCGTAGACAATATTCAAACTGTTCCCATACAGGCTGAGAATATTCTGTAGAGAAATAAAGGTCTTTAACCCCTGGAGAAGGTGTGCTCAACTCCTTCACTAGACCCTTATTTCTTCTGCTCAAATACAGGCACAGACATGAATTAGCTTCAACCATGACTTAATACCCCCTATTTAACCATATAAACTGCTATATAAATTCTTCACTCACTTATACAACCGTGATGATGTGTAGTGCTGGGCAAAATCCACTCCAAGTCGGTGTTCTGCGGCAACTGAGCTTACTTCTAGCATCCATGTTGCTGGATTGTATTTTCCTTTCATTTTGGGAACCCCAGGAATCTCCTGCAATATATGTTAAAAATCTTACTTGCATTTCTTCAAGTAAAAAGGAAAGATTCTAATCAACTTTTCACATGCTTTCTTTTCCCCATTTTTTTTCTTCTTTTCAAGTATAAGTAAGAGTAACACCTCAAAATATTCGATAATTTTATGAGAATTCCGGCCCAGTGGTCCCCAGTAGATCACTTTCCCTCCGCTTTTCAGAAGTAGCAACTGATGCACAACATGATATGATGAGAAAGAGGTGAAGGAGAGAGAAACAGATGAAACGACAGAAAAGTATGGGTATTACGTCATCAAATGCTTCAAAAATGTCAATGCCAGGCTGATGAATTGTGCAAACAACAGTTCTCCCAGTGTCTACTGTGTTTCTAACTGCCCTCATCACAATGGCTGCTGCTCTCGCATCAAGACCAGAAGTTGGTTCATCCATGAATACGATTGAGGGATTAGCAACAAGCTCAACGGCTATTGTTAATCTCTTTCTTTGTTCAGTTGACAAACCAGTGATTCCTGGAAGGCCCACAATAGCATCCTTGAGATTGCCTAGTTCAACCAGATCGATGACTTCATCTACGAATATCTTGTATAAAAACAGATGATATAGTTAGAATTTCTATCTCATTTCATTTTATAGTTGTGACGTGAATCATCCCGTGTGTTCTTACCATCTTTTCTTCCTTGGTTACGTCTTTAGGGAGACGAAGGAATGCAGAGTAAATTAAAGATTCGTGAACAGTGACTTGAGGCGAGTGGATATCATTCTGCTCACAATATCCAGAGATTCGAGCAAAGGTTTCTTGTTTCTTGGGAAATCCGCAAATTCTAATTTCACCTTCAATGTCACCACCAGTTTTCCTTCCGGAAAGAACATCCATTAATGTTGTCTTTCCAGCCCCACTAACTCCCATTAGTGCAGTCAGAACTCCAGGCCTAAATGCACCAGTTACTTCCTTAAGTAATTGGAGCTTATCCTCATTCTTTCCTAGTTCCTTCATATTCTGTCGAAATTAACCAAAAAAATAGGTTATATAGTTTACTGGTTTATTTTAATTTGTGTTTGTGTTTGTGTTTATGTTTACGTGTGCGTGAAAGGGAGAGAGTGTGTGTGCATGTCAAACCTTGGGCATATCCACAAAGTAGTTTACGGAATCAAAGGACATGACAAGTGGAGTGAAGGGAAGAACCATCCCTCTCTTGGGAGTAACACCTGTCGCTGCAGCCTGAAGTCCATTAGAGTTGGATCTGCTACTCATTTGTTGAACTGCCATTTCTCCTGAAACAATGTATACCATGTACGGAAATACAAATACAAATTTACTTGTTTCAGATTAGGCTAAGTTACTTATTCACATCTCACTTGAATTGATTCCATCAGAAGAGGATATGGATTTTGGGAGCGACTCTCTCTTCGAACTAGTGGTTCCAAGTGTTGATGTTTCTGCATTTTCTGTCTCTTTCGATATTGTAGCTTGTTTATTTCCAGGAGCTAGTGTTATCAACAAAATTATAAGAAAGATTAGATAATATTGTAATGAAGGGAGAAATCCGTCTCTTATCTCATACAGAATTAACTTTAGAACTTACTATTAAAATACGTGAGAGCAAATGTGAAAAGAATGTTAAAGAGAAGTACAAAGCCAAAAAGAGCAGCTGCGCATATCCAAACCCAATTTGGGTCAGCCTTGAAGCCCAAGTCCTTTAACACTGCCACTCCCAAACTGGTTACATTGTCAGAAGCCTGCATTGTATGAACCATGCTTAGGAACTTCCACTACTTATTGCACGAAAAAATGGTAAAACTCTTTCCTAGCTAGATATCTTTTTCCATAACATTATGTCTTGTTGATTGGAGTAGATAACAACACATAAAAAAAAATGGGAGGAATAGTATAAATTGCATACCAATTTCTTCATCCATCTTGGAGCAAGCATTTCATTTACGGCTAAGGAACTAAAAGCATAAGGTATAGGTGAAAGCCAGTAAGCCCACTCCAACCAATTTGGAATTTCATCTGTTAGAATGAAAGAAATTCTTGGTAATTTATTGGATTAACTTATTAGGTAAAGCAATATATATGTAGATGTCTTGTATTAGTCTACTTTACACATGGTTCATAATGTACTTCTAATAATAGGTAAAACCTTTACAGTAGATTTTGTCTTCTTTATATTGTTGAAGTATCCAACTCAAAACCAATACGGAATGATAGAGTTACCCTTGGCCCATATGGGAGGATTACGGATGGATTACCTGCTTTAGTACCGAGCATCCAACTCAAAATAGCTTAACAATGAGCAGAGTAGCCAACATGTATGGTTGTAGATTGAGTCTCAATACTTAATTATATTTTACGTGAGATGTTGACATACTCAAGAAATACGAGGATGTAACATGCTATTTTTGTCCCTTTTTATTGTCCTTTTTTGGATTTACGTGTCTAGACTGCATGTTTATTTTATTTATTTTTCTTTTCTTGATGGATACCACAATTGATTGCAGGGATTTGTACTGATTACTAACCTTTTGGAAGGATGAAACCCATAAGAAGTAGAAGGAGAAGAGTGAGACCTCCACCAGTGTTTGCAATGAGGTTTGTTCTGCACACTCCACAAATTAATTTAAAAAGCCCAGCAGCCATTTGCTGAATCAGAAATATCAACAGCAGTTGCTTGAAGAACCTGAAAATTCAGAGGTGGTGGACAAATTCTCATTTGCTTGGAGCAAAATATCAACAGCATTCTTAATTCACATTTTCTCAGACGCCAAAAAGTTGCCGGGATAAAACAAATTGCGAACTTGTGCCATTTAGTTAACATTAATTACCTGCTAGGTTCTGGGGCAAATCCAATAGTGTAATAGGTTACGACCATCCATACGGTAGATTCTAATACAGAGATTGGAATATTAAGCAGAAATGTTGGAAGTGTGAAAGTCCAGGGTGGGTGGAAGAGAAGATCTCTCTGCTTGTAAAATACAGGAAGTCGTTGCATGACGAGAACAAGTTCAGCAAAACCATTGAACATATTGGTGAGCATGCAGAATGAAAGTGCACCAATATAAACTGCCCCATCATCTTCATTCCTCGTGTACAGTGTAGTCCTCATAAAAACAGTTGCCGTGATGATTGCCACAATGATTATTTGAACCATCTTGAACACATATATAAAAGAATTTCTCTTTATCAGTAACCATTCTTTGTTAAATGTGGTCTTCAGTAGCTCCTTTTTAGGGACTAAATATTTCTTAATGACTAGAGCAGCTTTATGGCTTCGGGACTTATCATATGGGATTGAGAGCTCCTTCTCAAGGCCCAGGCCAACATGAAAATGTTTGAATCGACTTGAGAATTCGGTGACAGAAATGTATTCATAGGGTTGAGTTCTGTCCGCCCAGTATTGTTCTTGGTCTTTTCTTGAGGTAAGCTGCCAAAAGTAAAGATGTTAAGCACTGAATTGATCTAATATGAAGGCAAGCATGCATATATGCACAATGTGGATTATCTGCCTACCTCTTGCAAGAAGTCAGCTGTTCCTTTTCGTTCTGGACACTTGAACCCACAGCTCTCAAAGAAGTCAACTACATGGTCTCGCGGGCCCTGGTAAACAACCTGACCCTCCGATAGGAGGATGATATCATCAAAAAGATTGAACGTCTCAGGGTCTGGCTGAAGGAGGGACATCAATATTGTAGCCTGGGTTAAGTGGACAATTTGCTGCATGCACTTGACTATCTGAAATGTTGTGGAGCTGTCCAATCCCGTTGATATCTCGTCCATAAACAGAGTCTTTGTGGGCCCAACAATCATCTCTCCTGCAAGCAAGTAAAAGAATAATAATTCAAAAAATGGAACAATCTATAGAACAATCCATTGCCTCTTGATCATGACGAATTGATGAAATTTTTGATGAATCTTTTGAGAAAGTAGAAAAAGAAAAAAGCTAACCAGTTGTTAGTCTCTTTTTCTGACCACCGGATATTCCTCGTTGCATTTCATCCCCAACAATAGTGTCTCGGCATACGTCGAGTCCCAGTATCTGTAATTGTTGGAAATAACAAAAAGTTACAAATTTAGGGTTTATGAAATCAACCAATCAAAAGAAAACCTTTCTATACAAGTATTTAAATTAGGGTTTCAAAAGTCGTCTCCAACTTACCCTTAGAGTGTAATCGGTAATTAAACTGCTTTCAACTCCTTGTACTGCAGTTTGCTTTATTGACCAAGAAGAAAAAAAAGCACTTCAAAACATTGTACACTTGAGAAATTATTGAATGGTCCATATATTACGTGTTACTATGAAATCTGTTACCTTCATGAAAAGATCAACCTCAGGATTTGGAAATATTCCCGCTTCTTTTTCCTTGGTTACAAGCTCAGTTAGGAGTTCTACAAATTATTCATCAATGATCAATCCCAGTAAAAACATAGGAAAATGAATTGATGAATAAATGTTGATAAACGCCTTATCAAGGTTAGCTGCAGGTCTAGTTAAGTACCATATCTTGCTCCAACACCCTGGCACCTCGCAGAGAAATCTAGGGTTTCTTTTACGGTCATTTGTCCATCATGGACATCATTTTGGTTAATGTATGTTGATGTCTTCTGTGGCACAAATTCATCGAGCCTATGTCCATTATAAGTAATTTCTCCTCTAACCTGCAGTTCCTCATATATATATTTTGTTAATTATGTACATTAAATATAGTGAGTTAACTTGTAATATATATGAAAATTTATACCATATAAATTGGGAGCTATTAACATTGAACTGGTGGAATACAACGTGTAACAAACCTTTAAGCTAGAGTCTAACCTTCCGGCCAAAGCCAATAAAAGTGTTGTTTTCCCAGAGGAAGGTGGGCCTAATAACAGGGCCATCCTGTAACATTAAAGAAATTTAGCATATTTATTAAATAAGAAGCCTGAGAGATATCAATATCCATAATTTAAGCACAAAGATAGATACCTTGATGGTTTAATAATCCCAGTTGCATTTTTTAGAATCATGAGTTTGGTTTTCTCCGCCAATTTAATCCCAAGGCAACTCAAAGCAGTTTCGGCAATGTTCAGGGCAGCATTTAGCAAGGTAGGAAGTGCTCTATCGCCAATGAAGCAATCGGCTTCCACTGTTAAATTCTCAAACCTAACCTCTACTGTCGGAAGGTTTATCCCCACCCTGCAACCATAAGCAAAGTATTTAAACAGAATAAAGTTTGTAAATCATAAGGAGCTGATCAGCATAGTTGTATTCATTATGACTACTTCATTCGACTCTACTCATCTACATACGAGTAAACTATCCAAACTCAATGGAGCCAAAGTACACACGTTACGACCTTGATGATCCATCACAATTCATGATATGGCCTGCCGTAGCACAGTAAGTACGTATCCTCTATAAATTTTTCATATGGAAATGGGCTTAAATGAACTATTGGTAACTGTACGGATACTCAACTGAAAATAAATAAAACTGGTTACTTGGATGTGTTCTTTTTTTTTTTTTCAAATGCAAAACAAATATGGCCCAATAAGCATACCGAAAATAATTCCACCATTAGATATACTGCTATAGTTTAGAAAGGACAAAATTTTCTTTTCACGCCAATGAGCTTTCTGCTGTTACAGCATCATCGGACAAATCAAACTTGGATAGTTCTAAGAGGTTCTTACTCTGATGGCAGCGCCCATCTGATAAAGTCCATAATATTATGCCTTGATTTTTTTACCCTTTAAAGAACCATGACGACAGCCAAGACCACAAGTATCCAAACACCAAACTATGAAGCCTTCATCTCTCTTCAGCATTTTGTCGAACATTTTGGGTGCACTCATTAAGTTTATCGTAACAACCATCAGGCCTTCTTTCTAGCTCCAGACTGAAAAATGGTTATGGAATTTGAACGAACACCTTGCGAGAACGGGCAACGAAAGTTGAGTTTTTTTTTCTTTCCCCTGACTCGTTTCTCACAAGCCAATCCATAATCAGAACTCACGTTTTATCTCGGATTTATTGTTGGGTAATAGTAGGCTGATTTGGTGACTTTATTCACGAATTTACGGCCTCGGTGGTTCTCTTAGCCATGATGTTTTGAAAATACGAATCAGTAAAAAATACTGAAGTATATGGAACCACAATTCTTGGGACTCTTTCATAGTAAAGTCCCTTTAATAGACGCACGCCGGGTTCTTGGGTCTTGCGATGTTCGTTCAAACAAAGTGTTTGAATACTTCCACGATAAGCCACTAAACAATCAAACATCTCTTGGTTTAATCTCATAAACCCAAATAATATTAGTGGATACTGTTGGACCCGATCCAATATCCTACCTCCGTCCCCTATACATTTATAAATATACGTACATACATACATACATACATATGAAAAACAGTGTAAAAGTTGAATACTAGCTGGTACAGTTAGCAAAAGTTAATTTAACCGAATCAAAAAATGTTTAAATGATCATAGTATGAAAATAATCTGACTAAATACACAATCAAATTTAGCCTTTCAAATTACCATTGTACGTGCATGGTGCTCCAAAGGCTTCGCATTTATATATATATATATATATGTGTGTGTGTGTGTGTGTGTGTCTTTGTGTGTGCGCGCTAGCATAAAGATAGAGACCATGCATGCATATAAATAAAATATGTATATATAGTATCATCATATTCATATATATACTTGATGACTTGTTGTGTACGTAGTAGTAGTAGTAGTACTGTAGTATGAGTATTAATTTAAAGAAATTAAAAACTTACTTATCAATGCGGTGTCTAAGCTTTTTCAGGAACTTGCCGTTATCTTTCTCGGGATCCTTAAAGAGCTTATCGATGAATTGTTGTCGATCATTCATGTCAAGATATCGGACATCGATCTGCTTGTGCAACATCGTATGATCATCATTCATACCTTTGTCGTCTGCATTACAAGTAGAAGATTTAATGATACCTCTTCTTAACCTATCATAAGTAGGCAATTTCTCAATATTAGCAGCCAACGTCCTTAGATCATAGTCTTCATCTTTGTCGGTGCTACTACTCCATGATCTAGCACTCCAAAATTCATCATCTTCCATACTAGAACCGGCCGAGCTGCGCTGCACCCGATCACCCTCTGCCGGAAAATATTCGGATCTCTCTTCCTCATCCATCACTCACTACCTCCCTCTATAAATATATATTGGTTTTTCTATCACTATTTAATATTGTCGTCAATTAAGAGAGTTGATGAGAAATGAAAGAAGTGTTTGATCAATTTAAGTTAATAACTTCTCATGAATTTTGTGACTATTTATATAATTGTGTGAGAGAGAGAGAGAGACAGAGGGAGATGATTGCAAGTACTATATTAACATGAAATTAATTAATTAACAATTAGAGTATAAGATTTCAAGGAAACTATATATATCTAGTCAATTCGAAAGAGGAGAGATTAAAAGGCTTACAACAGATGGAATATATGCCTACATAATTAATATAGCTAGCTATAGCCACTTTCACAAACATTCTTTCTAGCTCAAGGGGTGATCTCATGACCTTGAAAACTCCATCCTATTAATTCTATTAATTAACTGGTCCCTTCCAAGTCTACCATGCATCGTGCCTTATCCAAAAACATGCAAGTATATATATATATATATATATATATATATATATTGAAACCGGGCTTAATTGGTCCATGTCATGATTCCTTTATTTAAAGTTTCTTGCTATATGTATCAGTATATACATATTCTGCCCCGCCCCTTGAGATTGGGCAAATCTCTTGTGCCGACGTTGACTAAACAAAAATATGCTACTGCTAATTATTAAGCTCTGGTACTAGGGGATTAGTTATGTCACAGGCCGGGTGCAGGACAAAGGTTGATTGATGAATTGGCATTTAATTTTTTTACACGAATCGAGTGAAACAAACAAATGTACGTATAGTTAAATGCGTGCTTACAAGCTTTCTCGATAAATCTGAGGATTAAGGATATAATAATAATAAAAATAATAGAATAAAAAATACTACTACTACTTTGAGTAGTAGCTAGGATTTGGGCAGCTAGCTAAGAGGCGTTTGCGCCTATCTTCTCGATCATATAAATTCCTAGCTACCTACCTAGTTCTTTTGTTTTGATAGAATATATCATAGATTATTAATTAAGCAGTAAACCTCGAACGCCAGTATGATGATGTCTGTAGGGACCAGGCATTGCTTTGTTCACTGCACCATTTTGTTTTCAATTGGAATAAAGAAAGTGTTTTTCTCTCTATTAAGTTGTAACGAGCGAGCGAGGGAGTGTGTATATATATATATATATATATGTGTGTGTGTGTGTTTTTATTTTTTGGAAAGGTTGGAAGCCGGCCAAATGTATACGTATTACGTACATATATCAATCCACTAATTCTAGCTAGCTGTTAGTTAAACAATTAATGAATGTTGTTCAAAACTCGATCGACTTCTATTCTATGAATATGAATACAAGTTGATATATTTTGTATTTTTATTATGCTCTCTTTTGAATTATTAAGAAAATAATTTTGTTTAATATCCCTCCGTCAATTTCGCAAAACCACCTTTGTAAACTTTAAGGATATATTTTGTTTTCATTTGTATTCCTAAATTTAATGAGTGATAGTAAAATTGTCTTATTACACTTGATGACATTTTATTTCATACTATGGTCATTAAAAAGATGGCTCTTTTTATGAAACAAATTATTATTATTCAAAATGACTCTTTGGGTACAACTATTGGACCCAATAATACTATGACTAAAGAATTAATGATTATTAAGAATTTTTTATAATTTTTGTAAGTGTAACAATACTCATTACATTTTGACACACCATTTGTATAGGGTCCTCTTAACATGTGTCCTTAGAGCACATGTTAAGCACACAGTTCAAGAGAATATTCTCTTGAACTGTGTGCATATTCCCTTAATTTTTGCATTTGCACCAAGTTCAAGGAAATATGCACACAATACAAGAGAATATTCACTTGAATTGTGTGCTTAGCATGTGGGCACATGTTAAGAAATTCCTTTTGTATAACGGTCGGTTCAGTGCATATGTTCATGTACACCATAGAGTACAGAATGCGAAGGAATTAGCAGCAAATCAAGCACCTTTTTATTTATTAGCAAATAAGGACCCGTCCCACGCCAATAAGTTTGGAACACAACCAAAATTGATTGCATGGATAGATGAAGAAGTTGGAGAACAGTAATGTAAAAACACTAATAAGCAAATTTGTATTTTTCCATCAGCCAATTAATAATGTTAAAGTTCTATATTTCATATATATAGACCATATATATATATATAAAACCTTTAACTGCATATTCTTGCTATTTTACCTACTAGTATTTTAATGGGTCAAAATACAAATAGGTGAAATTATAAAACACTCCTATCCAATTTTCATGTCCAATTAAAGTTTCCAACCATATATATAGATTAGATCATTTTTTATTTGAGCATATCAATGCAACTTAATTTGAAGATCTTTGAGTGATTTTCCAACCCATGTATAGATTAGATCATTTTTTATTTGAAAGGAATGAATTATAAAGTTTTGAAAACCCATAGTGGGAAGGAGAAAAGAGAAAAAAGAAAAAAGAGAACCCTCCATGGAAAAATATATCGGACAAGGAAAAGGAACACACCTAATCCCGTTGAACAATTTGGGTGGGTAACTAACTCACATGTATTTTGTTGAATGGTTAAAGTCAAAAACCGTAAAAATTCTATAGTACATAAAACAAAGTCATATTTATCATCCAAAAAAGGAATCATATACATATACATATATATATATATATATAAATATAAAAAAATTCAGCTAAAGCAGTTAAAAAGAAAATTTCACAACTACCAATTAACTAATCAAATGGAAAATGGCCGTACGGGAACCCATAGGATTGATAGTTGATACTGAATCCACCCCAACAGCCGCCATTCAAGTAGTTATATTTCCTGTCCAGAGACCTTACAATTGACAGCTATAAATTTACAAGACAATAATAAGCAACACTAGGCCCTCACAGTAAACATCTAATGCACAACACTAGTCCCTAGGCCATCTAATAATAATGCTGTACTATTTACTGTTTTGAGTCCAGTACGATTTCCCCTCACTCAGATCCAAGGTTTGTAGCTTCCCAATGGGATTACCTCAACAGGAGAGAGAACACAAGTATTTGAGGGTTTCACGGGAAAACTTTGGCAAGTTATGAAACTGTACGCCCATAACAAACAGATGCAATGTAGAGGTTTTTCTCCCACTTTTCCTACAAACACCAAACCAAAAACAAATATTTAGACTCCATGCTCTGATATATATATATATATATATATATATATATAACCAACCTCATATTTATGAAGGAAAACTGATAACACTCGAATGTATAGATATTCAACCTTCACTTGTGTACCAGGAAAAGCAGATGTACGAAGAGTCTCCTGTGTTTCATCTGCAGGCACTCTTCTAGGCACGCTTAAAACTAAAGCAGACTGCTCACAAGTTGCTGCAGTAGCAGTGATACGGTACCCAGAATCCCACCGCCTATGAATACCTTCGCTAGGGTAAACAAAATCTAGCTCAACAGCCTGAAATTATAACCCACAGTCAGCCTTGGACCTGGACCAGTGTATTGGTATTAAACACAGTAATAATCCAAGAATACCTGATCTGAGAATTCTGCACCCCGAGACATAACAATACCCCATCTACTCCCTGAGGCGGCCATGGAAGTAACATAAAATCCCTCCCTCCATTTTTTGTTTATCCACTTGAAAGGAAATGAATCGCAAACTTTGTAAGACTGCTGCGAATACTGTGTACCTGAATTCAAGTAATTAAAATGTCAAATCAACACAAGTAATCTGAAACATCATCGTTTGAAAATCGAAAAACTTACCTTTAGACATGATTATGAACGAACTCCCATTGGTCGCCCCTGCTATAGCGCTAATATAGTAATTCTCTTCCCACTGCTCCATTATCCATTCCTTCAGAAGACCAAAACATATGAATAGCAATTTCTTCATTACTCAATTGTATTTATATTGAACTAACTAAGCTTCATTATATGATTCAGGATGAATAATTCCGTAAGTAAGCACACCTTGTTAAGGAAAAAAGGAGATATTTCATAAACTTGAGCAGTAAAGCCAGTGCCTGAATCCATGATTAAAGCCCACAAGTTTTGACAAGATGCTACACTACTGATAAATAATCCATCTTTATTTCCTTTCTCAATGTGCTGGGGGAGCCTCGCATCTGCCACATTGTAGTGATACCTACAGCAAACCAGTACCAATCTTTAAAAACTTAAAAGAGTTTCGTCCTTACCACATCTTAATTTGACAAGCTTCATTCTCTTTTCAATAGAGTTGGATTAAAAATAAATATTTGATGAGTAAAATAGATTTAATAATGGAGTGAATACCTAGACTTCACTTTTATGTCTTTCTAGAAACAACCCAAAGAGATATTAAGGTAAAACCTAGGGTTCATTTTTGTCATATTTTTTCCCTCTCAAACCAGTCACACACTTCATAACAAGCCCACACACTGAAGCCTGAAGGAGAGAGGAAACGTATGAAATAGAAAGTAAGCACGAAAGGACAAAAAGCGACAAGCAAGTAAAGCAAAAAGGGGACTTGAAGCATTTTCGAAAAAGAAAACAGGATAAATAAAAGGAGTTCTATAACTCCATTTTTTCCCATTGCTTACAACTCTAGTACACAGCCTCATACAAGACTTGAGGATAATACCTTTGCTTCATAGGTCGACGAGCATTATACACACTAATCCACTGCATTGCAGGCATCCCCCTTCGAACCTTCTTTTTAGGTTGTTTGTCTTCCTGATCATTTAATGTCAAGCGGCTTCTCTTATGACCAACCTGATAGATAAGATTCAGTATGACATAATATAAAAATAGAGAATAATATTAAACAGATGAATTGAATAGCTAATAACTTTTGTGAACATGAACCATTAAAATAAAATGAAAAACATGTTGAGTACCTTCTGCGCTCCATCTGTGTTAAGAGGCCTGATGCCTGGATTTGGACCAACAATCACATCAAAGAGGGAAACATATTTTGCATAATTAGGTTCCTCGTCAAATTTCAAGTTCATCACATATTCCGCGAACAACTTAAAAGGCTGTGGGCGGAGGTTACATAGAGCCTCAGGTGAAGTTGCCATCTTCTTCTTGCATACAAGAAACCCTTTGTTCTCACCCTAGAAGAGAATCAAGATTCCAGAGACTTATGTTTCATACAGCAGACAAAGTTTTATCTGTAATTAGAAAATACCAACCTGATATCCTTGCCAAGGCAGACGACCATGAAGGAGAAAAATAAGTGTGTAAGCAAGAGATTCTAAATCATCTCTCCTGCTAGCAGTTCTGCCTAAATGAGCATGCACACTAGCATAGCGAACAGTTCCCCTGACAGAGAAGAATATTAATGAACCAAGGAGCTATAATTTTTACCAATAGAATAAATAAACACCCAGGATAGCGAAAATCTAGTCGAACAATTTCCAGACAAACCCTAATACAATCAAACATTTACCTGAAAGCATCCGGCCTTTGGTCATAGTCAACATGCAATCCAGTTGAATTATCTCGCCATCTAGTAGCTAATAAATCAATCAGATTACAAAATAGTTAGCATGCAAGAGTAAGAACTACAGGCTTACAGTTATAAGATCTGAGTAAGTACCTAATCCAAGATCCACTAAATAAAGCTTTTTCTCCTCGGGAGTCCCTGGAGGACCAAGTAAAAAATTCTCGGGCTTTACATCCCCATGCACATACCTGCCATATTTTTTGCAATGTTGGTCAATAATCATAATTTCAGATATCATGGTCTCAAAAGTGCACCAAAAGAAACTAGGCACTTTTGTTTAAAATTATAGTAGACACAATATGGACACTGAATCTTCTAGTTGAACCACAAATCAGTTGGGAGATTGGATGAACGTTCTTCATGTTCCACCTTAGCACATCAAGGATTCAGTGTTTTGAAATGTAACATTAATGCTTTGCAAAAGAAAATATAAAAATGGAACGATATGCGCTACAGAGCAGATAGCAACAGTTGATCTCTGGCCATACTTGCCTCAACATTTTGAATCACACGCACTTAAATACAGGCTGAATTCTTGTGTTTTATGATTTTTATCTATTACATAACTGATCTGAGTTTTAACAAAAATAAATACCACACAGTAAGACGGTCAATTTATGAGAATTATCTGGAAAATAGCAACAGCAAAAAAAAAATCACCCTTTTGAGTGCATCTTCTCTAAAATGGATATAGCTTCAATAGCAATGCACGCTACCATTTCAGTGGATATCCTGAAATTTGAGGAAGGAATAAATTCAATCAAGCAGTGGACAAACATCAAACAATCGGGTAATATAGTAGCCAAAGATTAGAATAAAAAAGTTGTAGATTAAAATAATAATAATAAGTCAAAGTTTCCTTATACGTACTTGTGTGAGCTAGTATTCCAAACATCCCACAAGCTTGGTCCAAGCATATCCATAACCTGTAGATCATAAGGTCCTATGTAATATAAGCAGCCTATAAGAAGTCAATAGCAGACTAAGGCCCAGTTTACTGCAACTGGAGATTGCGATAATTTGGTTATAGCAATAAAATTCTTGACAACAATATTATTTTGAAAATTACGGGTTTTAATGAATTTGCTTGAGCATGCTTTTGGAATTATTTTTTTAAAAAAATCTTCATAAGATGCCTTATCTATAATCTGGTAATCATGCCCAACGTGTGGATTGTATCTATCATAAGCTAAAATGGTAATATATAGTTGCAACAAATTTTAAGAAACAGGACCTAACACTGCACAAGGCTAACTAAACCAGCACACAAAAGCAATGATGCCATACCATTATATAATAATGGCCTTGTTGGCCCTTGTAGTGCACCCGCGGTACACCGTGATTGCCACCTAGAGTGCTGTGAGAATGACAGAGTCAGTAACAAATTCATGCATATTAGAATTACCCCAAGTTACAGCAGAATGAGTAATATAATCATACTTGTAAACTTGCCACTCATTGGGTGGTCCATAAGGACATCCTTTACTACTTTGACGTTCAAATTTTAATGCCACCTGTTATTTACAGGTAAAAATAACGAGTCAATTTAAATCACAAAAGAACTCGATTATCAAAAAACTAAAAGACAAATGCTACATACTTCTGTGGGGACTCTTTCATTGATATAAATAGAAGAAACGTGGCGGCCTGCATAAACTTGTCCGAAACCTCCCTTGCCAAGCTTTCTTTCTACTTTATACCCAGGGGAACCACCAACATAAATCTGCAAATAGTAAAGAAAATCGAAGGAATTAGGTTCACTTCAATAACCATCTTTCAAAATTTTCTCTTAGGCTGTAAAGAGCTTAGATTAGCAATTAAAAGGTAACTCAATAAATGCACAATCACCTTTTTCAGTTAAACAATCAATGCCAGATTTTGTCACTCAGTCAAATCAGTCTATAGTAGGGCTTGCACAACAAACCGATTGAACCAAGAAACCAACTGGACAGGACCGAACTAGCACAAACTTAGTTAAATAGAAAGTTAATTTAATAGTTGGTTCTGTTAAGGAAATAACCAAACAGTTTCGGTTGGTGGCAGTTTAACAAAATATTTCTCGACTTTTTAACCGAGCTGACTAACTATTGTACATACATGATACTGCTCTACTAATTTTACCTAGGTTTCACTCATTTACCTCTCTTTGTCTCCCATAAAATTATTCTCGCTCTTTCACTCCCTCTCCCATTCGCTCTTGCTCTCAGCTAATTCACAAGAAGGGGATTTAATACGTTTTTGTTTGAGTGTCTCACTTTTTGCTATTCAGGTACGTTAGTATTTGATTATTCCATCAATTTTGTTAATGAGGTAAAAGAGGTTTAGTAAGTAGATAGAGACCCAATTTCTATTTCTTTTTGAACTTCTATGATATGAAAATTCTAACAATTTGCAGTGTAATTCCTATTGTTTAGGCTTTCTGGTTTTGGGTCAATTTGATTTGGTTTTGTGGGTTTCGAATGTAGTTAGTTGCCCAAATGTTCTTAAACAAAGCAGATTGATTGTCCCTTTCCACTACCCATTTAACAATTAAAATTGACGACCAACCAAAAACCAACCGAATAAGACACGAGCTGCTTAAGACCGATAGATATGGTCCGCTTCAGTGTTACAATTCTGGAAACTGAGATAGCCGGTTTCGGCTTCCCTTTTTCTTTTCTTTTTAAATAATCGGCCAACCGATTCTACACCCCTACTCTATAGTACTTCCAAGTTCAAACAGCCAATTTCCCAAAAATTATTAGGCCATTCATTTAGTATTTCAACAAAGAAGATGCATTTGATCATCCATTATGTGCCACTATGAGAATACTATTTAGCTGATTAGCTCACTGCTCATATATGAGTTGATAAAAATAAAAATAAATAATTAAACAATATAACCTGATTATCTGTATATAAAGGATAGTATAGAACCTTCCGGATTACCTTTTGCTCTAAACTAGTCCGCTCCTTATCTTGTTAGGTTGATTCACAACTAACTCGTAACAAATCCCACATCTTTACCCCAAGTTCACAGCCTTTTTTTATTACATTCAAAAAGGTGGGAAGGGAAGAAAATTCTCAAATACCTCTAAAGTTCAATATCACAATTTTTAGTTATGAAAACAGCACTAAAACTCCCTTTGCTATAAAATGGTCATAGCTGAATGGTCTACTTAAAATGTTTACAAGGTTAGTCACTCTACCTCATTCTTTGAGTGGTTCATAATGTTTAAAAACATCAAATTCAGAAGTCTGGTTAGGACCACCAACATGGTTGATCTAATTAATCTATATACATATGACTTCATATGATACACATTGTAGTGGATCATATATTCATAAGCACCTAATTAACAATTGACATTAAAGTGTATCACTCTTGACTCAAAATTAGTGAATCGATACTGTAATTTGCACTCAATCTCCCAAATTAAATATATGATTTCACACTGGATAAAAATTTCAGTTTGAAGTGCCA
This sequence comes from Panax stipuleanatus, assembly GCA_020205555.1. Lineage (NCBI taxonomy): Eukaryota > Viridiplantae > Streptophyta > Magnoliopsida > Apiales > Araliaceae > Panax > Panax stipuleanatus. Next base: position 2,131,307 of record CM035124.1, read on the forward strand.
ATTTGGTCGATAAATGTAGGAAAGGCAATTTCAGAATTAGAAACATTAAGTAAATCATCAATAAGCAAACATACGACAGATAAAAATAATTGTCACAACCTAAACATCTATCCACCCAATAGAGCGTTGAAGGGTGCACTAAAATGTAAATATAAAGTTCAGGAAGTCTACAAAAATGTAGATCAAATAAATAGTAATATAGAACAAGAAAGATTCTAAAGTTGAGTTTACTAATTTAAAAAAAAAGATTCAAAAGTTGATTTCCTCATGTAATATCGAATTATAATAATTGAGGAAAATAATTTAACATAATATCTATTTTATTAAGGGAGAGGGAAAAAATAACCGCTCACTTGAGGCTGTGTCACAAATCTCCTTCCCGCTTCTACAAGTTTGATTTTATTACAATTTGATCCTTATTTTTATTTTATCTCCAAAATTTGACAAAACTCCTATTATATCCTTATGGTAAACACACACAACACGTGTGTTGCTAGGTCTAGTATAAACTATAAAGTACTCTCTTCGTTCCAAAATAAACGTCCTAATTAGTTTTGACACGCTGATTAATAAAATTTTCTTTTACCTAAATTACCCTTTTTTATTACTTGCTAATTGAAGTATTTTTTTCACTTTTCTATGACCCCAATAATTATTTTTTCACTTTTCTTTGACCTTAATAATTACTCTTTTTATGTCATTTAATTCTCTAGATACATTTTTTTTAACTCTCACATTTCCAATAAGTATATTAAATAGATTATAAGGGTATAAGAGGAAGAATAGGATAAATATAGTTACTAATATAGAATTAGGACATTTATTTTGGAACATCCAAAAAAAAAATTAAGACATTTAATATGGAACGGAGGGAGTAGTTATTTTAATTCAAGATGCAATAAAAGTACAACCAACATTCGGGTATAAAAATTAGCAACTACAAGTATTACAATAAGTGCCTTATATTCCTCCTCTCTACTACTACGTATTAGTTATTTCCCAAAAAAATGGAGAATTTCTGGACTGACCTTGGTTTCTATATTTAGTCCAATGCTTTTTACTAATTTTACAATTTTAATATTTGAAGAAACAACTATATGCCTATTAAACTGCGCTTTTTCCCGACAAGAGACCAATATCAGTCGTTTCAGTACTTCTTCACCATTTTCCATAGTCTAACAACTTGGTATCCACCAGAGACATGTTACTGTGATTTGTCACTCATGTTCTTCAAATTACTAGGGTGCAAAAACAATTAAGCTATCCCGATGAACCATAGAGTGTAGATGACTTTCAAAGTGTCAAACGGATTTGGTTTACAATTTCAGAAAATAACAAGTGACAAGGGTCTATATATGTTCAATTGTTCACTGAATAGAGAATATAAATGTAATTTACCTAAAATGAGAAAGTCATTCAAGTAGAAGAATTTTAGGAAATATATGATACAGATACATTGTAGCTAAGGAGGTAAATAATTTTCTCTCCTTTCTACATAATGAAATCCAGTCACCAAGGCTCACCCGGTATTAGTACAGTTACAAGTATCACTGTGGATAGTCAAAACCATGCCTTGCAACCACAAAAACCCAACTGACACAACCTAAAGGATGTGCAGATGAATAACTTTATTTTTGTAAACGGAGATAATTCTATTGGGATCTAAAGTAAATAAAATCTAAAACAAAATTAACATAATTACAGTACATATTCCTAGGAAATATTCAGTGTTCGAAAAATCGGTCTAGTTGGCAGACTAGTAGACGACTAGGTCTAGGTCGGGGTCGGAGACTCACCGAGTCGACTAGGGCCTAGTCCTTTAAGTTAGTCGCTGGCCGACTTAGTCGGGCTCTAGTCGACGAATAGTAAGTCAAGTCGGGCTCTAATCGGCAACTAGTCGGTCAAGTCGGAAGATGATGACAACGAAGAGAAAGATGAGAATTATGAGTCCGATGGAGAGCAAGTCTTGGAGGGATATAGAGAAGAAGAGGAGGAGTGATTGACTATTGATTTTGTACTACTTAATTTCATTTGGTTAATTGATTTTGAACTTAGAGCGTCGAACTATTTGATTTTATTTAGTTTTCATGTTTTTATTTGATGATTTATGTTACTAATGTTATTCTACTTACTCAAAACTTATGAAGGAGGAAGGAGAATATATATTTTAAAAAAAATTAAAATCCGATTAGCCGATTAATCCCCTAGTCGCTAGTCGGTAGCCAATCGACCTTGGACCGACTAGCGACTTTTAGAACACTGAAAATATTTTCTTAGACTAAGAAGTAAATTTATCAAGACAGAGAGAGAGACGTCCTCCAAAATAGAAAGGCAAGATATTCCAGTGGCAAATAATAGTTTTATGCAGTAGCAGAAAAAGGTTGAAGCATAATGTGTACTAATCAACATAGCAAAATAATAATAATGTGTACTTATTGAAATGAAAAAGTTGAAGCATAATTGCGAGAGGGAGGGAAGAAGTTGAAGTTGGGGATGGAGCTAGGAGACTTTGACAAAGAAAATGATGGGATTTAAAAAAACATTTTTATATTTTACCCTTCTCCTTTTTAAAAAAAATGACATTATAGTAAAGAGAAAAAAAAGCAAGTGGGAAAATCAGTGAATTAATAGTATACTACCCTCCTTTCCATGGAAGGGGAATATCTATTTTAACACAATAGATTTTGTGTATTACTTTTTGTAAGTTAATTTCTGCAATACAGATAACAACACTTGAAATGTCCAAATAACATATACAATAGGTTCCTTTATTTGAATTTTCAGCACATTTTTACGAAAAAAATCTTTATTATTGTATTAACATAAGCATTGAACACTTTTCTAATTTGATAGCATGTGCACCCATCAAAAGAAATGTAATTTTTCTGCCATCAGCGCTTACTAGCTTTAGAGGAAATGAAGTGGTAGCGTACAAAGAGAATCATGCCAAATATAGTAAGGTGGGTTATGAACTTATGATAAGAAACCAAAGGTTAATTAGACTGGAAGATTTCATACAGACAACAGCGATATAGAGTGTAAGGAATGATTCATAAACCAGAATTGAGAGTTTTCTAGGGTTGCTCAACTTACCCATCATCACTAAACTAATGGTTCATAGATTATTTATGTGATTTTTTCCATTTTCCATTTTCCATATCAAGAGATTTAGGCTGCTCAAATTTATTGTAAGTTTCTATTAGTCTAACCACAATCAAGTAAATATTCAGGAAAGAATAATGAAAATCAAGTATCCCAGCTTAAACCTATTCCCTTATGTTTCTAGTGGAACTTAACATAAGCATTGAACACTTTTCTAATTTGATAGCATGTGCACCAATCAAAAGAAATGTAATTTTTCTGCCATCAGCGCTTACTAGCTTTAGAGGAAATGAAGTGGTAGCGTACAAAGAGAATCATGCCAAATATAGTAAGGTGGGTTATGAACTTATGATAAGAAACCAAAGGTTAATTAGACTGGAAGATTTCATACAGACAACAGCGATATAGAGTGTAAGGAATGATTCATAAACCAGAATTGAGAGTTTTCTAGGGTTGCTCAACTTACCCATCATCACTAAACTATTGTTTCATAGATTATTTATGTGATTTTTTCAATTTTCCATTTTCCATATCAAGAGATTTAGGCTGCTCAAATTTATTGTAAGTTTCTATTAGTCTAACCACAATCAAGTAAATATTCAGGAAAGAATAATGAAAATCAAGTATCCCACCTCAAACCTATTCCCTTATGTTTCTAGTGGAACTTAATTTTTTGAAGTTTGTGAAAAGAAAATATAGGAAAAGATTTGATATCACACTAAAAGGTGTCTTCCAAAAATCACATGATCACATCCTGAAGAAAAGGACAAGTTGTAAATGCCCTTACACGGCGATATCAGACCATAACAGCCATTAAGCTCAATACCATTTAAAACAGTTAGGTAAGATGGTTGCAGCCATTTTCCAAAACCACTTCAATGCCCTTACATAGCGATATCAGGCCATAACAGCCATTAAGCTCAATGCCATTTAACACGGTTAGGTAAGATGATTGCAGCCATTATCCAAAACCACTTAAACGGAGATAATGACCACAAAATCAATATTAAAAAGAAACGGGGACAGGAGTACATAACTTGGTCAAGACTCAAGAGGGATCATGAGAGGAAATATCAGAAGAGAAAGTAAAGGGGAGAAAAATATAAATACAAGGAATATCAAATCCAATCTTTGCACGTCATATTTGCATGAATTAATTCAAAAAAAAAAGGTCATGATACCTCCCAAGAATGTGCACACACGTATAATAATAAAATTCCCTCGTGAAACATTACGGGTCGTCTGGCCCACATACACACATATATGGATTGTTTCAGTGATAGGCAGAGAAAACTTGCATGAACATTAAAAAATATAACAATAACTTTCTTTTTTGCTGCTAGACTGCCATAAGAAAACACTGACATCTAAGAAACACCAAAGTAAAATTTCTCGACAGTCCAGAGCCATATTTAAATTTCTATCAAGAAAATTTTCTTCAAAATAGTGTACTCACTCAAATATGTAGCAGTACAACATCCATATATATTCCAAATTTTATAGTATCCAAAACACACAGTTGCTAAACTACATCCGTGAAAAGAAAAAGGTTCAAATTTTTTGATACATACGCGTGCAACACAAATGTATATTTACAGGGAAAAAAATGAAACCTATGAGTAAAATGCTCTCACCATATCAGGAATTGGCAAATTATTTCCTTCATCATAACCGCCATTAGCCTTGTAGGCGGTCCGGCCACCACTTTCGAACTCATCCATGAGCTTCTCCGCTACTTCCTCTATATTAGCACGAACAACAGGTTGAAGTTCTTCTTCTGCCTCTGGTGCCGCCTTCACTGCAACAGCTACGTTGTCATCAACTGCCGGGGCCGCCGCTGCCGCCGCTGCCGCCGCCCGCCTCCTTCGAGTTCTAGTCGCAATCGCTACTTGAATCGGATGGGAATGAGTAGGATTAGGCGGCGGCTTTTGCTGCCTTTGTGGGCGGCCCCTGCTACGGAGTTCCGGCATCGTTTAGCATTCCTGTTAAAACCCTAAACAAAATTTAGCACTTGTTTTCTCCCTATTCAAGCCTTTTCACTTCCTCTGCAAATTAAGGTAATCAGTCGCCGACAATCAATCAAATTACGCAGCAAAAGGGAAAGTACGAAACAAAATATAAATTCTACTAAAAAGTCAATTTAAAAAGAAATTGGGGGAAAGAAGTTGCGACCCGAGAACGTACCACGTACGTAAAAGCAAACAATGAGCTAGCCGTTACAGGAATAATACTCTCTAACTATCATAAAACAGAAATAATGTTATTGTCACATAATTTTGGGTTCATACACACGTATATATATAGTAGGCTCTACGTAATATATAGAATCCGTAAATATATATATGTATGTGAATTTTATGTAATCTAAATTATATAGAAACAATTACATATAATAGTATATTTTAATAAAATATTATAAAAAAAGTGCATAAATAAAATATTTACAAAATTAGTGCATATGCAATACTTAATTATAAAAAGAGTGCAATCTTATCCCTTTAATTATGGTCACAATTATCTCTCTTATCTCTCCCACTCCATTTCCGCCTCCCTTCTCCTCCTCCCCTCCCCTTCCCCCTCCCTCCCTCCCTCCCTCCCTCCCTCCCCCACCCCCTCCGCCTTCCCTTCCTTTCTCCTCCCCCTCCTCCCGCCCCCCTTTCTCCTCCACCCCACCCCCCCTCCCTCTCCTCCCGCCCCCTTTCTCCACCCTCCGCCTCCCCCCGCCCTCCCCCTCCTCTCGCCCCCCTTTATCCTCCTCCCGCCCCGCCCCGCCCCGCCACCTCCCCTCCCCTCCCCTCCCTTCCCTTCCCTCCGCCTCCCCGTCCTCCCGCCCCCCTTTCTCCTCCCCCTCCTCCCGCCCCCTTTCTCCACGCCCACCCCCTCCTGCCCCCCTTTCCCCCCCCCCACGCCAACCCCCTCCCCCTCCCCCTCCCTCCGCCTCCCATCGCCACCGGTTCATTTTCTACCTCCACCGGTAACCAAACCTTCATACGTTGATAACCAAACAGTCATACCAAGATAACCAAGCATTCATACCAAGGTAACCAAACATTCATACCAAGGTAACCGAACCTTAATATGAAGGTTTCCTTAATATGAAGGTTCGGTTACCTTGTTATGAAGGTTTGGTTACCTTGGTATGAAAATAACCAATTCATTTTTATTAGGTTACTAATTTATTTTGAATGTGATGCAGTTGGTAACTAAAATTCATGCAGTTGGTTACCAAATCTTGCGATAAGGTAACCAATTCAGTTTTATTAGGTTACTAATTTATTTTGGAGGTGATGCAGTTGGTAACCAAACTTCATGTAGTTGGTTACCAAACCTTTTGATAATGTAAGCAATTCAGTTTTATTTGATTACCAATTTTATTTTGAATGTGATGTAGTTGGTAGCCAAACTTCGTATAAAGGTAACCATTTTAATTTTTGTGGGTAACCAAATCGTCAAAAAAAATTCAGAATAGCAACTCCAGCGATATAGCGGTTGTGGCGGCGGGGGGAGGTGGTGGAGGAGGATGATGAACATTAACTCTTTCATAATTTTTTGTTTTTAATTTTTTCATTTTGATTTTAATTTTGAATTATGGATTTGAAATTGTTGTTAGATTCAAAAGATTTGAATTTGAATTATTAGTTATCCTTATTTAATTTGAAATTGAATTGTTTGAATTTTTTGCACTTTTTTTGTAATTATTTCGTGGATGCACTTTTTTGTAATTACTTTCTAAATGTTGTATAGTTCTGTAAATGACTCTTTATTTAAACGCCTATCTAGCTAGCTAGTAGCTTAATTGCTAGATTTCCTTTCATAAACAAATCAGGGTTTGAAAGTTTCACTTGGTTTCGTGTTACTTCCAATTACTAATATACTACTACCTCCGTCCCATAATAAGTGCTTTTTTTAGCTTAAATCACATAAACCAATACACAAGCTAAAATGACAAAAATACCCTTAATATACTTTCTTTGTTTTGTTTGAGACTTTTTTTATTGCTTTTTGGTCTCTGTTTCTCTTTCTTCAACCTTTCAAATTCCTAATAAATATGCAATAAAAATCATTGGTTGCATAAGGGCACATATGGGAAAATATTGTAAAAATTGTATTGGAATTCTAACACATCACTTATTTTGGGAAACAATATTAAGCCTAAAAAAACACTTATTGTGGGACGGAGGTAGTAGTATATAGTTGGATGGCAATTAAATAAAGATTATTATAGCTTTTAGAAATTTGTAGCAAGATTAAACTCAAAAACACCTCAATTATTGGCCACTCGTGGCTTGGAACAAGATATTGTTTCCCCTCCCATATATAAAAGGTATATATACATAGGGAATTGATATTTTCATAAGAAAAATTAATATTTTCACAAGGCTCTTTTTACATGAATAGTAAACAGAATTTATAATTATATGAGTTAGGTCTTATGAAAATATCAGTTCTCTATGCATAAAACAATAGTGGTGGCAGTAGTAGACTAGTTGTAGTATTGAATTGAGGAAAGCCGAGAAAAAAAGTTGTATGTTTAAAAGTTGACAAGTGGAAATTAATTTCCCAGGTTTTCATACTTTAATGTAACACCATTTTAAAACTTTTTTTGGTCATATTAATCGGAAAGTAAATTCCTGAACCAATATTTTTAAAATACCTTTTGTATATATTCAATCCGGCCGGCCAGATCAATGAGCAGAAACTTAAAATTTTCTTAGTGATGACGGTTGATATATCTCGTGATCGAGCATGTAAGTTTAGATGGCCGCCTAACCAACCATGCATGCATGTTGTGTGTAGACTCTAGTTAAATTATGATGATGAAGGATGATCGATGATCTAGCCAGCCATATATATATATATATAGGAGGAGTATACAGTTTGCTCACGTACAAAAAAATTGCTGGCATGTACTCCCTACGTTCCTAAAAGATTTGTCGTTTTAGAAGAAAAAAAATTGTTCCAAAATGTTTGTCGTTTACAACTTCCTAGAAGAATAAATTATTTATTTTTTTATATTACCCTTATTTTCTCTCATTGTCCAAATAAATTTTCTCTCTTGTATTAATAATTTTCAATTTCCCATAAAGGGATAGTGATGAAATTTTAAATAAATTTTATTAGTATTAAATGACTTTCTTAATCTATGTGTCAAAATACTTTTTTAATTTATGTGTCAAAATTTTAAACGATAATCTTTTAAGAACGAAAGTTTTAGGTGACTTAATTTAAGTAGCACTAATTAATTACTAACCTTTTAGATGCGGTAATGAATGTATTGTAGGCTTTCCACCAACCCAAATTAAAGGAGATCGAGGATAGTGCGTTCGTTGTAAACCATTTCTTAAAGAAAAAAAGAAGAAGAAGAAGAAAAACGGGTGGCCATATTCACACACACACACATATATATATATATAAATAAAGGGATTCACTTTAACATGGTGGAATCATGTCAGATCATATATACAGTAGTACTACTACTTTTCAATTAATTGTTTAATTAATTAGTGACAGCATGACTGCTTTACTACGGTTGATTACAAGAAGTTGTAGTGTTTATTACCATTAATTATGATCATTAACATGATCAAGGAAATAAGGCGCATGCAATTAATTTGTTGTCTTAGATAATAGGAATTTTTTAACATATGCCCTTAGGGCACATGCTAAGCACATAATTTAAGAAAATATTCTCTTAAATTGTATGTATATTCCTTTGAACTTAGTACAAATGCAGAAATTAATAGAATATGAGATAATATTGAAACAATTCTTTGGTGGTCCAAAAATTAAATATGCATTTATATTTAATTAACTTCAATTCCAGCGATAGCTGTGTCAACTTTTTGATCTAATTAACACGCATATGAACATACTCCCCTAATTAAGAAACAAGAAGTTTTTATTGATAATTTTAATTAGTTGAACAAAAAATAGAAAGCGTACAAGTACAAGCACATGCATATTGTAACTAGCTATTTACCAGCTTGCATATATAGTAGTAGTAGTACTAAATAATTTCCCCATTTCACTTCACATAAAAGAATATTTGGCGCCCATGGCATGCAACCTTTAATTTCTTTTTCTTTTTATTTCCATGCTCAACAACAATTAATTACTACTGCTCCACGTATATATGTAATTCGATCTCTTCTTCTTCACTTCAAGAAGTACCTTAGTTTATAATTTTGATCAACTCAAAGGCAGGCATTATATTAATTAATTTTGATTCTTTAATTCTTTATAGAACTTCATTATGAATTCCTCAGCCGCCTCGTCCACGCGGCTATCCAGCTCCACGTCCACGTCACGTAGCGGAAACGGAGAGTCCGTTATCCTCAGCTGCCTCACCATCGGGCTCCTCCCAAACCCCGGCAGCGCCGGCGACACCGCTCCGCTGTGCAGCATCTCCAAAGCCTTCATAACCGCATGTACCGTCACATCGTCGTCATCGGTAGCCGGGGCGTGAGCGCAGGAGAAGAAATGCGAGCTGCTGTTGTACTTGTTGCCGCCATTGTGTTTGCGGTTTTTGTTAAGGTGAAATGGGAAGAGAGATATCGGGCTGTTACTGCAGCTGAACTCGTAGTCTCCGGGTCGGGCATCGAACGACAGGTGGTGGTGGTGGTGGTGGTGGAACATGAGGTTGTGTAGAGCTTTTCCGGCGATTTTGCCACGTTTGGTGATCATGTTGAGATCGAGGATGAATTTTGATTTTTTGGATATGCCTTTCCGCAACATGAAGAACAATACTCGAACAATGCTCCATACCTTTTTTGCTGTCACTTCTGGATTTGGTTCCATGTCTATATATTTAATTTGATGTAAATTAAACGATTGATGATCTTCTGTTTGTTTGAAGAGAATAAAGAAGTTAAGGTTTTTGAGTTGGTGATGATGATGATGAGTTAGGCCAGGTACGTGGGAGCTAGAAGAGATCGATCTAGGTGGTATTTAAAGGCAGGAGTACTAAAAGTTTGTATTACGTACTAGAGCTAATGTATACATGGTGCACCCATATTTTGACTAACTAATTTAATACTCCTACTACAATTAAATTGCATGCTTTTGCAATACCACATGTTTTTTGCATGAATACACTACGTACGTACGTAGTTCACAATAGCTTGGTGCCTAGGTTACTAGGTATGATTGGTAGACACATAGCTTTGGTGTACCTGTCGTTTTCTTAATAAAGTAGCTAGCTAGTGCCTAGTATCATGTAACGTGTGTACCTCTAATATTTGGTGGAAAGGAAGTTACGTTTGTCCTGAGGAAGTTCCTTAGCCAGTGAGGTTTCCTGAGCCACGTGGCCGTCAAATATAATAATAATAATAATAATAAATAAATAAATAAAAATTAAAACAGCATTACCCAAACGGGTGAATTTTGAATTCTAATCAAATGCTAAATTCATCAAAAAAGAATTTTAGAGACGACTTTGCAAGTGGAAGGTAATTTAGAAGGACAGTAGTATCATTCAATCCAACAAAAAGGTTGGCGTACATTCCATCTACGGAGTAAATAAATCGAGTTAAGTTGAGTATTTACTTGCTTAGATTTAATTCATAAAATTTATTCAGTATAAATAAGGTTTGATTGAGATTCATTTTGCTAACGAGTAGAGCATGATCTAGAATCTAGCTCAAACAGTTTAAATTTTTCGAACGAATTTGATTTGATTATCAATAGAAAAATATTACAATTTGAAGAGATTTGAATAATTTATCGAATTTTAAAATTTATTCATATTTAAATCATTTATATTTTAATCGTAGAGTGAGTACGAATCGAACTCGAGCTTAATCTCATCCCCTACTTTCCATGACTTGGAGTACCTAGTTGAGATACCGGTTATTTTTTATTTTTCTAAGATAAACCTAATCAAAGAATTTAATGCCATATCTTTTAAGGACATTTGTTACATGTCATCTCAAATACTCGGCAATGTAGTTGGTCATATTTATAGATCATATTTATTACACTAGTAATTTTATATTCTCGGTATCAGATACCCTACAAATTAAGTGTCAAAATTTCCGGTAATTAGATGACCAAAAAACATATAGTAATCCCAAATTACCACATACTATTAGTCATCTTGAAATTTTTATTTTGACAAAAATATTCTTTATATTTAATAATTAGGACATAAATATCCTTATATTCACATAATTTACATTTATTTTATAATTTTTTGGTTTTTTTTGTCTAGACATGTTTAGTTTAACTAAAATAATTATTCACTGTCCATACAAAATATGTGGTGTTATTTGTTATTTATTATTATAAGTTTAATGTATTCTTAACGACATACTTGAAATTTTTGTGCTTAATAATTGAATAAATCATGAATTATTATTTTATAAACATATAAAAAATTAAATACGATTTACTAGGTAATACTAAATTAATTAGTTTGATAATAATTTGATGATTGTTGATAATTACATTTGACAATAATTATATTAATTGATGAATCATTCAAATAAAATTAGTATAATGATATTTTAGTAAAAGATCAATATTAAAAAAATATACTCAGTAATCTTGAATTTATATCAAGCACTCACAATAACAATTATCAATAATCACATATCTTATACCAAACAAAAATGACCGGTAATCAAACACTCCCTTAAACAAACACTTCCTTAAACATCTTATGGACTAGTGTTCTTAATCAAATGATAAAGTGATTATTGTTTTAAGATTGTTCAACTTTTTTACATGAAAAACATGTTTACCAACCAGTCTAACTAAAGCACTAAGCCATCTTTGACATTCCTATATATGTAAAATTTGAATCCGCAAAACCAAGATTACCAAGGTTAATTTTTTTTTTCTTTTATAAAGAAATTTCACCATTAGAAATGTTAATAATCAATCATTGTATTTCAAGTTCTCCAAACACAATCTTCTTTAATATAAAGTAATAGCTAGAGTTTTCTAACCGAGGTCCACTGACTAACTGATTTTAAATATTAAAAAAAAAGGAAAATGAAAATAATTCCACAAATTACCACCTAGTAATATTTTTTTTTCTTTAACCCACCTTGCACATCTGTTCCTCAGTGAACTAAATAACCAAAAAAAGGCCATCGAACAAGGGGAAAACAAAAAATGCAAAGGAAACTACTGTACGTACCACTCATGAGCCTATAACCGAATCTAAAATCAAACTAGACAATAGTTGTTGGGTCCTATTTCCTAATTGAAGTTTTATATATAAATACCCCATGCATCAAAGGAGGTAGTAAAAATTCCATGCAACAAAATAGGCTTTTTACTCTTCCGTTCCTTGTCCTCAACCAGAAGGTCAGACAAACGACCAATTCATGAACATGCAACCAGCGTTTTCTTCTCCATTCAGAACTTTCCAAGCTACTGCTCGTTCGTAAGAAACTGGCCTGCATTATCTGTGGGAACTCGGAAGAGAGACTCTTCCTTCTGTGATCATCAAAGGTCTTCTCCAAAATTATGTCCTGAAGTGCAACTAAGGTTGTCTCAAGCATGTCAAGACCAGACTGGTTTGCAAAGCTGAAAACTGGTAACGCCTGCATAGATTGCAAGTTTGATTGAGATGATTCAGGAATATTACAATAACCATATCAAGAACTGTTATGCATGTACTCCAAAGTATGCTATATAACCATATGGACATAAGATCATCTCATTCATCAACCTGTTAAACAGGGGAAGGCAAATACAGTAATTAATACTCTCCTCAAGACTCCTGCATGAGACCTTTAAGGAGCAGCACATGATTGCATCTGAGTGATGCCATAGAGTTTTAAGGATGGAATCACTTCCTTCACCAGATTTAAGTAGCTCCACACCCAAGTAACACCTAAGAAGACAGAAACAACAAATCATTTTCACCATCTGGCTACATAACTTTGACAAAGCTTAAAATTAAGCTCCATGCACTCTTGCACAGCACCTATAATAAATTACAGAAGGTAGACCAGTCCTGCAAGTAACAAGAAATTCTGATGCTCTTATAAAATAAAATAAAAATGCACTCCTGATTTGAAAATCTTAATACTAACACCCCCCCCTCCAAAAAGAACTTTTATGGTTTTCAAACTGGAAATTTCTTGCACAGAATTTGACAAAATTGAGGAATGAAAATGGTCATTTTGAAAGGTCACAAGTTTTCTCTTGGTTCTTCTTACTCATTCCAACTCTATTCCACATGGTAATGCCTCAATAAGAACTCGAAATCGTAATCTTTATAGAGATAGAAAGTGACACCATTTGAAATACAATGCTACTGGTTAAAGAAAAATCAAAAACAAAAATATATATAGAGAGAGAGATTACACTAGATTTTTTGCGTGGTAACGAGCATTATATTGATTACCAAATCAGACATCTAATGTGGGACATTAGGCCCACAGTCTCCAGAAGCATATGAAGTAATTCACAAACCTTATCAAGCTAATATTATAAAATGTACTAATATATGGACAGGCAGATATAACAAACCTGTAACTGTGGCAGATCCATCGAGCAAGTGTATGTGCTTCAGGAGTCCCTAGTGGTGGCCGAAGACCAACATTTGCATTTAGGTGGGATGGCGATAATGCTAATGCAACCCTCTGAATTGATGATATAACACTGCGAACATATTGCCGAGCCATTGATGCCACACTTTCTTGCATGTGGTACTCATATGCAAATTCAAAAGCTATTGTCATCACAGATCTTGTAGAGCCACCAGCAACAGTATAATCATTACAAGCTTTATTTTCTGCAGAGCCAATCGGAGGGGTGGAGGAGGTGGCTACAGAAAACGAGAAAAGAAGGAAGAGAGAAGAAGAAAAATACAGAGTACTCTAATCTAACTAACCTTTCCGGTATCAAGAGGAATGATACGAAAGCCAGAAGGTAAAAGAGGGGAATCATCTGCGAAAGACAGATCAATCGGAGCAAATATGAGTTCAGCACAGATTCCAACTGCATTTTCATCCATCCCACTGCATTGCTATCAAAAGAAATTTATAACTATAAACAGGTTTTCATCAGGATATATAACTATAGGACAACTATTAGTCGTTCATAGTAAAGAAGTTATTAAAGTAAACAAAATAATCTTAAAGAATTAAAGAGGACATTTATCTTTCTCAGCACAGGTGCCAACAGCTTTGTATATCTAAGGTATATATCCATCTACATGACTTACTCTGATAGTTATTAATGTCGTGATAATTCATTTACTAAAAGGTTTTTATAAAGAAATTCAAACCGCAATCACTAAGAATAGTCACTAATCAGTTAAAATTCATAACAACATACTATACATAATGATCCTAGGATTATTCCAGTCAACTAATAATTGCACATTCAATCTAAGAAAATACTTTTGCTATACTTTGTCTCAAAAAATTTCGGAGACACACCAGCAGGACCAACACGAACCTAGAAACACCAATTGACTGTTGACTTGGGTACCATGACGTACTAACCTAGAAACACCAATTGACACAACTTTGTTCCAAAAACCTAGCGATCTTATTTCCCCCACTCCCACCTTGACAGCAAAACAAAATAATACAAAATCGGAAATTCACATAACGTCAATTGTCAGGTGTCATACAATACAACTATTCTATGACATGTAATCATCATTATTCACATAATAACACCCAAAATAATTTATTTTTTTAAAAAAAAAGAAAAAGAAAAAAGGACGCCAGAAACCAACCATACCTGTAAGAGAAAAATGTCTCGAGGCATTATTGTATCTTCAGTACAACGGCCAACGCCATCCAACTTGATAACCTCCAGCAACTACAAAGAACAAAGATAAATAATCTCGCTAATCTTTTTGATGATGAAGGTCATAGTTGTATAAAAAAGAAGAAGTCAGAATATATCCCAGAAAATAAGGCATAAGCTAATTCCCTCTTCATGCTCAATAGTGTGAGCTAAGGGAAGAATAACTTGACCACCAAAGCTTCCCACTAGAGACCCTAATAAGCTACACGAACCAATTTTAACAGCAGCCGCTCAGTAAGCATCAATATTATTTTCTGCCCATTCTGACCTGTGCTCCCGCAGGAACCTCAGAAGTATTGCAGGAGACACATTCTGGAATATAGAAAATTTTCAAATCAGGAAGGGCACATTTAGAAGTCACCATATAGATTAAGAAATACAACTAATGCTTTGTCTAATTGATCAAAATAAGTTTTACTAGTCACTATTACCCTTGCATTGAAAAGAGAGAATGTTATCTTACTAGACAAAATTCTTTAGAAAGATGTGAGAGAAATAAATATATTTAATACTCAGGGTAATACTAGAAACGAAATATTTAATGCTACTTTGAAATTTACAAATGACATATACTCCCTCTGTTCCTAAAAGATTGTCGTTTAAGATTTTTGCACATGGATTAAGGAAGTCATTGAATACTACTCCCTCTGTCCCTTAATATAAGACGTTTTAGAGAAGTTTTTTTATCCCTTAATATATGACGTTTTAGAATTCCAAGTAAGCATCAATTGCTTAGTTTTCAATATTACCCCAAGTATTAAATATAACTTTGGTTCTCTCACTATTTTTTGCTCAATAAATAACAATCTCTTTTTTCAATACAAAGACAATATAGACATTTGATATTATATTTAATGCTATAAAATCATTTCCTTAATGCTTGTGCACAACTCTAAAAAGTCTTATATTAAGGGACGGAAGGGGTACTCCCTCCGTTCCTAAAAGATTGTCGTTTTAGAAGAAAAAATTTGTTCCAAAATATTTGTCGTTTACAACTTCCTAGAAGAATAAATTATTTACTTTCCTATATTACCCCTATCTTCTCTCATTGTCCCAAAAAATTCTCTCCCTTGTATTAATAGTTTTTAATTTCCCATAAAGGGGTAATGATGGAATTTCAAACAAATTTTACTAGTATTAAATGACTTTCTTAATCTATGTGCCAAAACCTTAAACGACAATCTTTTAGGAACGGAGGTAGTATCATTTAATAATTAAAATTTGTGTGAAATTTCATCACTACCCCTTTATGGGAAGTTGAAAAGTAGTAATACAAGAGAGAGAATTTCTTGGAACAATGAGAGAAGGTAAGGGTAATATAGGAAAGTAAATAATTTATTCTCCTAGAAAGTTGTAAACGACAATCTTTTAGGAACAAATTTTTTCTTCTAAAACGACAATCTTTTAAGAACGGAGGGAGTAAAAAGGAACAAAAAATTCTTTCAAAAAGGACAATTAAAAAGGAACGGAAAGGAGTATTAATTCACTTGCTGAATTTAGAAATACTGTCAAAGGAAAACATAATTCCACGTGCAACTATCTATGGCCCTTTGCCCAAAAAAAAAATTCCTCCCAAAAAATAGTGAATTGTAAACAACGTCAAGTTGGTTACCGAAAATTAGATAGATGTTGAACCAAGCTACAACTTAACCTAAAATTTAATTAGCTTTAAGCTTAATGACTAATCTAACAAAGCTAGTTCATTAGCTCAATCTAACATCTATTTATTCTACAGAGTACAATGACCTACATCTACTTGTGCCTTAATGATCCCCACGCAGGTAACTAAGGTTTGACAGAAGTACCCTAAGGTTTATGGCGTGAAAGTGCAATACCTACATCAGCTGATTTATAACAAAGTACCAAAATCAAAAAGCTTCCATAATAAATAATTTTAGTAATAAGATTGTTTCATCAATGAATAGGGAAATTGGAGCTGGGTTCAAGCTTCTAATATATTTCAAAAAAAAATAATGCTCCTCTAGAACATTGATACAGCATACCACTTTTCGGAATCTATTTAGTTAATTTAATAACCAAAATACCAAATTCATGGGGAATGTAATACTTTTTGAAAGGAAATGTCCTGTAGTTTTCCTGCAAGTGTTCCATTGAATAATTCAATCAAATGAAGCATGGTGAGTAGCTAACCTGCAAAAGCATCGATGCTTGTGCACACAACACTGCATTGTTGACAGATGGAAATCCGTTTGTGAAGGACATAGTCAAACCCATAAGTTTGTCAGGAGAAGAATTCACAAGGATAGTAACATCATCCATGCCATCAATACCCATCAATGTGATAGAGATAAATCAAATCAATCTCTTGACCAATTATCTCCTAATCCTATGCTTACCATTTGTAGATAATATTAGTTGTAAATGTTCCTTGATTTACTCCTCCTTGATTCTCTTTAATTCAAATTGTAATTATATCTAGGATAGTTGTTATCATCTGTATTCAAACTACATGTTGTATATATATACCTGACTAATGTCAATAATATAATCAAGCTTCATTTTATTATTTCCTTTTATATGATATCAAAGCTTTGATCCAAATTTTTTCCTTTGTTTTACACGATTTTTCACCCTCCTCCTCCCTCAATGGCATCCAATGATCAATCTCTTATACCTAACAATGCTGAACCTACCAAGCCTTTCATCATCATCTCCCTTTCCCACATCCTCAAACTCACTCCTACAAACTATATATCATGGAAAACTCAACTTGAAGCTACCCTCCTTGACCATGATCTACATAAATTCATAGATGGTTCTCATCCTGCTCCTTCTAAAACCATTATCCACTACCACTACTAATCCTGCCTACACCACATGGTTCCGTCAAGACAAGCTCATTGTTGGATCTCTTGCTGGCACGCTTTCCAACCCACTCGTCCCTCTCATTTCGCAATGTTCCACTACCCGTGACGCTTGGCAAACTCTTGCCAAGACCTATGCCAATCCCTCCAAAGGCCATCTCAAACAAATAAAAGATCATCCTCGCAATATTACCAAGGGCACCTTTTTGATTTCTGACTATATGCAAGAAATCAAGTGTTGTACCGACCAACTAACCTCTCTTGGCCGTCCCCTTGATCCTGAGGACATCGTTAACAAAGTCCTTGACCAACTCAACGATCCCGACTATGATAGTGTCATCAATGTCGTCCAAAGCCGTGAGACTCCTATTACGTTTGATGAGTTACATGAAAAACTCATCAACCGCGAACTCTCCATCAAACACAAAACCAAATCATCCAATACTTTCCCTGCCACGGTTAACTATGCGGCCAAACACCAAAACCGCAACTATCAAAACCATCCTCCCTCCTCCAATGCCGACCTACTCCCCACTCCAAATCAATCCAACTTCCCTCCTCCTACTCGCTCTTTTCAACCCTTCAAAGGACGGTGTCAATGGTGCCGCAACCAAGGTTTATGTCTCTCAATGTCCCATTTTCCGCTACCAATATCCAAATGCCATACCACCTTCTCAACAACCCAAACCACCCGTGGTCCCTCCCCATACTCAACCTCGCCTTGTCGCCAAAGGCTACCAATCCCAGTTTCCTTGTGCCTATGCTACCACCGCTACCGACTCATCCTCCAATGGTTGGCTCCTCGACAATGGTGCTACTCATCATGTCACCCATGACCTTGACAACCTTGCTCTTCACTCCCCCTATGATGGTACTGAGGAACTCATTATTGGAGATGGCTCGGGCCTAGCCATCTCAAACACTGGTTCAACTTCTCTACTTACCCCTACTACTAAATTTAATCTTAATCATATTCTTCATGTGCCTTCCGTTTCTCGCAATATTATTTCTATTTCTAAATTCTGTCATGATAATAATACTTCTATCACTTTCTTACCTAATTCTTATCTTGTGAAGGATCTTCGCACGGGGGTACTTCTTCTTCAAGGCCCAACTAAATCTGGAATCTATGAATGGCATCCCACTAGTCCTGCCGTTCACTTCGTCAAATTCACATCTACTACCGATTGGCATTATAGATTAGGCCATCCATCTTATTCTATTCTACGTCATCTTAGCAATATTTTTAATTTAAATATTCCAAAGTCAGTTTCTTTTCATTGTAATTCCTGTGATTGTAATAAGAGCCACAAAGTGCAATTCTATCAAAATACCATTCAATCTCATGGTCTTCTTGATGTTCTTTATAGTGATGTTTGGACTTCCCCCACCCTTTCTTATGATGGCTACAAATATTATCTTATCTTCGTTGATCATTATTCGAAATATGTGTGGTTTTATCCTCTCAAACACAAGAATGATGCTACTACCATTTTTAATAAATCCAAACTCTTGGTTGAAAAATTCTTTACACGCCCCATAATTACAATCTTTAGTGATAATGGTGGTGAATATATTGGTTTAGATCCAACACTTGAGTCTCATGGAATAACTCACCTCACTTCCCCTCCTCATACGCCCGAACACAATGGCTATTCGGAGCGTCGTCATCGTCATTGTTGAAACAGGTTTTTCCCTCCTCACTCATTCCTCTATGCCACGAAAATATTGGCCTCTTGCCTTTGCTACTGCTTGCTATTTAATTAATCGTATGCCTACTCCTACGCTTCACCTTCAATCCCCTTACTCTAAACTCCATGGCCACACGCCTAATTATCTCAAACTTCATAGCTTTGGATGTATTTGTTATCCATGGCTACGTCCCTATACCTCAAATAAACTCGATCCCCGCTCCTTTCCTTGTGTTTTTGTTGGCTATTCCGCTACCCAAAGCTCCTATTATTGCTTTGCTCCTAACTCAAACAAAATCTATGTTTCTCGCCATGCCAAATTTATTGAGCATGAATTCCCTTTTTCCTCATCTTCCATGTCGGCACCATCGCACACGTCCACCGAAATGGACGAATGGTGTGCATTTCATCTCTCCATTATTTCCACTGCCTCACCCACACCAGCTACCCTCTCCCAAAACCCGCTAGCTCCTCCCTCTCCTCCCTCTCGTCCCTCGGCTACTTCAGCCGAATCCCCAACCCCCTCCCAGCTCTCGGTTTCCTCAACTCCCTCTCCTCCTCCCCCTCCACCTCCACCACGCCCTCTCACTCGACTACAAAATAATATTCGTAAACCCATTGATAAAATGAACCTCCATGTTCTCTCCAACCCTCTTCTATCGAGCCTAGCACTGTCACTCAAGCTCTCAAAAGCCCAGTTTGGCGTGATGCCATGCAAACTGAATACAATGCCTTGCTCAAAAATAAAACATGGGACCTTGTTCGCTCCTCTCCATCACAAAATCTCATTGGTTGTAAGTGGGTATTTAGGACTAAGTATAACTCAGATGGCTCCATAGCCCGTTACAAGGCTCGCCTAGTAGCTAAAGGGTTCCACCAACGTCCCGGCCTAGACTACACTAAAACTTTCAGTCCCATAGTTAAACCCGCTACTGTCCGTACCGTTCTCTTTCTAGCCATAACCTATGGGTGGTCTCTCCGTCAAATTGACATTAAAAATGCTTTTCTCCAAGGTTCTCTCATGGAGGACGTGTTTATGGTTCAACCCCCTGGTTTTGTTAGTCAATCTCATCCTACTCATGTTTGCAAACTTCGCCAAGCTCTTTATGGTCTTAAACAAGCTCCCCGAGCTTGGTATAATGAACTCAAATCCTATCTTCTTACTCTAGGTTTCACAAATTCCGTCTTAGACACATCTTTATTTACTCTACGTTATAATAATGATCTAATCTACCTTCTTGTCTATGTTGATGATATCATTATCACTGGCTCAAATTCCACTCTCTTAAACACATTCATCTCTCAATTCTCCTCTCATTTCTTTCTTAAAGATCTTGGTAACCTATCCTATTTTCTTGGAGTTGAAGTGTTCCCTCATCCTCAAGGCATCTTTCTTAGCCAACACAAATATATCCAAGACCTTTTAATCCGTGCTCATATGTCTAATGCCAAACCCGTACCCACCCCTATGGCCACGCATCCTTCCCTATCCACACAAACTGGAACTCCTCTAGCCAACCCAACCGAATACCGAGCACATGTGGGAAGCCTACAATATCTCTCTTTAACTAGACTTGACATCTCCTTTGCTGTAAACAGGTTATCTCAATACATGCACAAACCTACTGAAGATCATTGGGCCGCTCTCAAACGCCTATTACGCTATCTTGCAGGAACTATTACACAAGGTTTACTACTTCGCTGAGACTCGCCCACTACTCTTCATGCTTTTACAGACGCTGACTAGGCAGGTGATAAAGATGACTATATTTCTACAACTGGTTACATTGTCTACTTGGGTCGAAATCCTATATCTTGGAGTTCCCGCAAACAACGAACTCTTGCTCGCTCTTCCACTGAAGCCGAGTACCGAGCTGTTGCTGCGACTACTGCCGAGGTCCTATGGGTCCAAAACTTAGTTCGTGAGCTAGGATATCTGCCCACAAATAAACCGGTCATCTACTGTGATAATATGTGAGCTACATATGTTGCCGCAAATCCAAAGTTCCACTCAAAAATGAAACATTTAGGACTTGACTACCACTTTGTTCGTGAGAATGTTCAAAGTCAAAACCTACGTGTGTCATACATTTCCAGCAACGATCAACTAGCCGATGCTCTTACTAAGCAGCTTGCTCGCACCCGTTTCCATGAACTCATGTCCAAGATTGGTCTCATTAATCGATCGTCCATCTTGCGGGGGCACGATAGAGATAAATCAAATCAATCTCTTCACCAATTATCTCTTAATCCTATGCTTACCATTTGTAGATAATATTAGTTGTAAATGTTCCTTGATTTATTCTCTTTAATTCAAATTGTAATTATATCTAGGATAGCTGTTATCATTTGTATTCAAACTACATGTTGTATATATATACCTGACTAATGTCAATAATATAATCAAGCTTCATTTTATTATTTCCTCTTATACAATGACCACCCCTCGTCGGAAATTGAGTGCCTCGTTGAAACCCGTCATAAAATATCTATCATACTCAACAGAGCATCACAACCACAATACATGAATGTTGCTAGAGAAGTAAGATAAACAAACCTGCTCAACCTCTGGCTAAGTGCTTGTAAAGCTGCAGGTCGTCGGCCCCAATTGGTAGAACTAGACTGAGAAACCTCCTGAGCTATCTGCCTTAGTTGCCGTAAAGCCTGCAAGAAAAAAAAAAGGCAATCAAATAATGAACTTGTAAAATCCAAGAAAAAAAAAAGGCAATCAAAAAATGAACTTGTAAAATCCAAGTGGTATACAACGCATTAAGAATTAGATTAAATCTTACCGCCATTGTAGTCTTCTGAGCAAGCACTTTCGAGGATTCATACAGTGGCCGCAGTACTTCAGGCATACTCCATGCCTAGTACATGACATAATCATGTCAACATTAGCCGGATTGATAATATTCATTATGATTCTAATAAGTTGTGAAACTGCTTTACCTCCAAATTCATATGATCAACAATGTGAATAATTGAACCGCCTCCTTCACTAGGTCTAATAAGGTATCCACTAGTCAACATTTCAGCTCGCACAAAATTCAGGACAGCTGGCATGCTTGGGCCGTTTTGAGTATTGCCAAGTGATCTTTCACATACCTAACAATCGCATCAGCAGGTTAGCAAAAAAATACATCCAAATGGGCTTACAACATTATATTTACAACAGTACCAGAAGTTATACATACCACTAGACTGCAATCCTCCATAACGGAAGTATAGCATAACAACCAAAAGTCAAGAGCCGGTACCAAAGTTGTTGGCGCATACAGCTAAACAATAACAAATTCAAACGTACATTATTAAGCAGATACACAAGAAATGATTCACCCAACTAGACAATTACACATTCACTAGCAGTTACCTGCATGTACAAAAGTTCTATGGTTCCACCATTAGCAGTGGGTAGCACATTCAGGACATCCACAACTCGGCAATCACGAAACCATGATGGACGATCCTTGAGAATCTCTGCAACCTAGAAGGAACATACAAAATCAGTCCTACTCATAAGCTCAAAAACTAGTATCATAAAATTAGGAATGACCACCAAGAAACCATGTGACTTACCCTAGTAGGCTCTAAACCCACCAGGCCACAGGCTCGTGCTGCCACACCAGTGCAACCATGAGAAATAGCAACGATTCCTATGGAATCCGGACCAGGCTATGAATATTGCAACGGAAGCTCATTTCAGTAACAGACTAACAGTATTAATTATTATTTTTCATATTTTAGCCAACTGAACTAATTTTTTAATCAAAAATTTGAAAGATCCCTTTTCAAATAGATAAATGAATAAAATGAAATATTGAAAGTTTTATTTTCAGTAACAGTTGTTTTTTCTTATCTAAGTTTACAGAATTGATTTTCCAATCAAAGAATTTAAAAGGCTCCTTCTTCTCAACAAATAAAAAGCAGCAAGACCAATAAAAAAATGTGCAACCCATTAATTAAGCATGTTAAGTAAGTACCTTCATTCCAGGGATCCACTCTACAGCAGTTCCAGTGGCCTTTGAAAGAAACTCTGTTAAAGTCTCTTCTGCAATAGACAAAAGCCTGGAAAAATACAAATGTATGAAAAGCCATATATCAGGCACAAACACACACAACAAGGTGGTCACACAGCACGATAGCATCATCAAAAGTACTCAGCCATCATAACCCACTAACCCTGCAGGACTAGCATCTCTGCGGGAATGTTGAGGCGTCAAGTGGTGTTGACCACTTGTCACCACTGATTCACAACCGGTGTCTTTCGAGGGAAGGGCACTCTGCAATGAAAACAGCCCTTATTACTCGTACAAATTTAATTCAAAGCATGATTGAGAGGATTAGTGAATGACTAGCATAACAGAAAGGTTAATGGCACAAATTCTCACATTCTGAGTATGTTGACGAAAGTAGCCATTCTCATACACCAAGTGTGACACCTGCTTCTGCAATCTATCATTCTCTTCCATCAAAAGCTTGCTCATAGGCCATAGCTGTCAGCTTCCTATTCACAGCTTGAAGCCGTGAAGCCTCTTTTCTCTGTTTCTCTCTACATCTGAATATCAACAACACCCAATTCATAAACAAGATTAACAATTGCAACAACTCAATCAGACAATAAAACTTTTGGCAACATAGAATCCTCATGAAATCAAACAAACCAATTTTCATTCAAAATTTTACCACCTGTTTTCTTGCCAACTAATCAACTGTAATGTACACAAAACTAAACCAGAAACTAAAAAGGGCAATCATACCTTCGGTTTTGAAACCAAACTTTAATTTGCTTGGGCTCAATGTTGGAGAGAATTGTGCATTCCCTAATGAGCTGTTTGCGACGGATAGAAGTGGGTTTAGGACATTCATGATAGAGGCGCTCAAGGGCTTCAACCTGCTCAGTTGTGTAGCGGACATACTTGCCATTGTACATCACTCCCTTACCATCCTTGCAGGACATTGCCGTCATCTCTAACAAAAAGATAAACCCTAGTATGTATGAACACCCCACCCAAAAAATAAATATAATATTAATCCTAAACGGTTCTCTCCCTCCAGCACCCCAATCAAACACTTGGCAGACAGGCAGACAGGCTAACGTAAAAGCAGACAAAGGAGCTCTAAATAAAATGATAGTGCAAAGAGAATGTCTCTGTATCTTCGGTTGATTTCAATTATTCATTATTTTACATTGATCCACATGTACAATAACTGCATAGAAACTACAAATCTTCCCACGCAACTTGAAACAGCTCCAAACACGACGAAATAAAAAAACATTTTTTTAGTGTTGATCCCTCGGAGATATTTGAAGCAGCGAAACTCACAACATTAAAGACAGAAATATGAAAAGCAGATTCATAAACGTCTCATTCGACGAACAAACCAACCATCTTCAAGTAGGAATTTTGAAAGCTAAAATTATGGAAAGATTGAAACGAATGAATATCTTCATTATTTATATTTGCTGGGTTGCTGCTCCAATCCTATTAGTATTATTTTGGAAAAGAATGTATTTGTAGTAAAGTATCCTCTTATCAGAATTGAGAGTAATCTATATAAATAGTGTTATATTTAGTTGTTGAAGACCTATTATCTATCATCTTAAAATTTTGTGTTTGTGTGAGAAAAATATTTTTTGCATAAAGAGTTGGTGCTATTATGAAACCTCAAATTTTAAGACATTACATGGTTATTGTAAGTATATTATTTTGATACGGTGGATATTCGGAATTTGACATATGATTTTTTTTAAGGCTTTTCAAATAAAATATTGTGTTGTTTTATTTTTTTTTATTTTATTGTATATTTGCATTAACTTAATTCCTAACAAGTGATATCAAAGCTAGATTGATCGGATCCAATGTAAAAGGGAAATTAGTCGCATTGGTGTGAAAAATACAAATAGTGAAGATTGAAGGAATTGGTGTTCATCGTTATGTTGATAAATATAAGAGATTTTGTGCTTACGGAGGATCACCGGTGCAATTGATATATGAAGATCATGAAGATGTTGATGAAGATAAAGACAACGATGATGATGAAAACGATGCACATAATGTAGATTATAGAGATGGTGTGGATGATGCCAATGATCCGAATAGTGTGTATGTTTCGGATGACGCAGATAATGTGAGTGACATGAATAATAGTGACGACTACAGCAACGATGATAATGATAAAGTTGAAGTATTCGAGGAATTAAGTGAGAAATTGTTGGATTAAAGAAATAACTCTTATTTTTAATAAAAACATTATTTTGAAAAGTAATTTTTAATCATGTAACCTCTTAAAAGTTGAAAGGAGGTGTAAGGGAGAGTTTTTGGGGGTTTTATATTATGTGCAAAAAGTTATATTATGATAACTTTTAGTCCAAATCATGTGGCGATATTATGAAATCTCAAGTTGAGAGATTTTTTTAAGCCTATTATTTGTGTTGACTTAATTAGTAACAAGATTGACGACTCTTGAATATTAGTCTTGTAATTGTACCGAACAATAATTTTAGGGGGATATTTTTTTAGTGACATTCTAGTGATATTATTTTTATTTTATTTTATTTTTTGGTTTTTTTTAGAGTACCTCCAAAAAAATGTATAATATTTATTCAAATTGAAATTTTTATAAAAAATAGTGTTTTAGGTGTAATTTAGATATATACAAGAAACAGAGCATGTACAGTCGGTAAAATACTGTTTTTTATATGTATCTAAATTATACCTAAAACACTATTTTCTATAAAAATTCCAATTAGAATAAATACTATACATTTTTTGGAAGGTACTCTAAAAAAAAACCAAAAAAACCAAAAAAAAAAATAATGTCATTAGAATGTCACTACAAAAATGTCCCCCTAGAAGGACTCTTGTACCGAATCGTCCCCAATCTTTTAAACATCTTAATCTGACGATGAGATCTCAAGAGAAAGAGAGGAACTTTAAGTAAAGCTGGGGGAACAATGACAGAAGCCGAATTCTGATACAGAGAGAGAGAGAGAGAGAGAGAGAGAGGGGAAAGTGGGGATTTTGGTTGATTACTTGAGATTTGGTGATATTGTTATTTGGATTTGGATACTGCTGCAGCAGTTGCGGCTACTGTGTATGTTATTCATTGCTTCATCTTTACAATACTCTACACTAAAATGTTTTCAAATAGTGTTCCCCTATATTTTTATAGTATATGCAGGGAATGTATTTTGTTTATAATACTGGTTGTGTCTCTCGGCTCCGACACTATATCAATCGTAAAATTTATTGCAAATTTTGGACGACTCAAATAATTTATTGAGTAAACGAAAAATTCAAAATCATTTGTATTTTATTAAATAAATTTGGGACGAAAAAAGGCTTGGGTTCCTCCTCAGGGAACATAACAGCCTGTAATCTTTATGATCAACATTTGGGTCCTACGAATCAAAAGAAATGGACTATCAAAATAAAATGAAAATGGTTATGACCAACTTGTATTAAGCACGGAATAAGTATATTTGATTTATTTTAAATTATTGTTTTGAAAATGTTTCTACAATTTTAAAATTGATAGATGGAATAGAATTGGCCAAATGCATTGCAAAATTTCAAAATGGGAGACTGGTAAATGCATAAATAAAATTACAAAACCAATATTGGGATCTCAACATAATTTTTTTGTAATCCATAGTGTTGGGCCTCCGCCCTCCGGTCCTCCATTCGTCTACTACTAGTATTTATACTACTACTTCGGTCTCGAAATAAACCTTGTAATTAGTTTGGATAAGCTAATTAATACTTTCTCCGTTTCAAAATAATTGCTTAATTTTGACTTTTTAAAGTCAAATTGACAATTTTTTAAAATTATTTTTTGTACCATTTTTGTCAGAATATAGGTGTGAGGTTATAACAAAAAAAGGTATATACAATTTACTACTAATACTAATTTTTATAATGTTAAAAATATATTTATACATGCTTAATTATTAATTTTAAAAATAGTCAATTTGACTAAAAAAATTCAAAATTGAGCAATTATTTTGAGACGGAGGGAGTAATATATATTTTTATTAAATTTTTTTTTTAATTATTTATTAATTGAAGTATTTTTTCATTTTTCTATAAAATATTATTCCTTCCCATATTAATTGATTATCTAGATCATTATTTTTGTTATTCAAACATTCCCAAGTGCTAAAAATCAGAATGAATAAAGAAAAAGAGTCTAAAGAATGATTAAATAGATTACGTGTTACAAGTAAGGCTAATTAAATAATAATAATTGGATATCAAAGCCCATACCAGTATTGGCTCAACCAATTTAAATTATTATTATTATAAGACAGTGCTTGGGCCATATGTGGGGCGGACGCCCCCAAGCATTAAATTAAATCATTTTAAAATTTGTGAAAATCCTCTTTAAGTTTTAACGAAATTGGATAGTCTCTCGAGTCTTAAGCGATTCTGCACAAAACCCTTCTTCTCGCCAGGTACGAATTTCTTGCTGAATCTCTTTCAAATCTCTGTCTCACTTCACTCTGTATATGAATCCACTCATCCTTATCGGGTAGAGTTACTATAGTGAATTGAAATTTCTCTTTTGATGTTTTTATTGTGTACCGATAATCACCAAGTCTATCGGGCTTTAATTCCCCCCTCCCTTTCTTATTATATATATATATATATATATATATATATATATATATATATTTTGTGTATGCAAATCAATATGTTTTTTTTAACCCCAGGAAGAGATTCTGAGTATGATCCATGCTTTCCAGTTTGGTAGAGTGCCGAGTGACAATGTGTGAGATATTGATTTTGGTTGACTTGATTACCCTCCTTGATAACACTTTTCCATACTTGGTGGTAATATGAATAATGTTGGTATGGAACATATGCTTTTCATTAAGGAAATGATTTGCGCTTTTCGAGGATGACAACCAAAACCTCCTTTCTTAATTATTAGTCCTTTATTCTACAAAATAAGTTTGGGCAACTTCTTCTTCTTTTTTTTAATGGCAATAATACCTGGGTTGCTACGGAACTTAGAGCACTTTTTAATGGCGTAAGAGTATAGTATGCATTCCCCACAAAACATTCTTTTGTATAGACATACTTCTCTAAAGGTTGAAAGTGTTTTCTGCGTTTTGTTTTTTTCTTGTGCATATTCAGTTTAATTTTTTCAACTTGCTGTCAATTAAAAAATGTGATGGCAATGATGCCGCGTGAGAGCCGTCTCCTTCAAAGTAAAAGTTGACTATATTAAGCAGCATTTGGATAAGAATTTTTTTTATAGAGAGAATAGTAATGAAAATAGAAAGATCCTTACCTTCCAGACCATGCTATATGTGGGAGTATTGTGCATAGGTACGACCTTTACACTAAATAAAAAATTCTTCATGTAGAAATAAACTTCTTGGTTTATTGCTCCTCGTTTCTTTGTTTTCCCTATGTATGTAACTTCATTATTATGTGCGTTGGTCTGATTTTATTCATGTTTGATGTTCTATACGTGTTGTAGAATTTTATCTGTCGAAGTATATATTTGTTAGATCTACATATTTCTGAGTCTTGTCATGAATTATCGGATCCATTCCAAAGTGATTGTCTTTTGTTATTATTGTTTCTGCTTGTTTAATGCAATGATGCAATCTTAAAAGGCCGGACAGTACACATAAATTATGCTTTCTACGCTATATCCTTTTGTAACAAGATTACAAGACCTTTTCAATTATTAGTTGCTATACTTTTCATCAGTAAACATATATTTAGTTCGTGAAAAGATTTCTAAATCTCAAGTTTGCTTAATTATAGTTGTTCTGGTTGAACTAATTTAGGAAGGATCAAGTTTGAACTATAGGTAACGTACTTTGAAAAAGAAATGCCTTCACAAAAGATTGAATCCGGGCACCAAGACACAGTTCATGATGTGGCCATGGATTTCTATGGTAAGCGGCTCGCTACTGCCTCTTCAGACAACACCATTAAGATAATTGGGGTGCACAATTCAGGCTCTCAGCATCTTGCAACTTTGAATGGTCACCAAGGACCAGTGTGGCAAGTAGCCTGGGCTCATCCAAAGTATGGATCACTCCTTGCTTCGTGTTCTTATGATGGGAGGATCATAATTTGGAAGGAAGCTAGCCAGAATGAGTGGAGCCAAGAACATGTTTTTCATGACCACAAATCTTCTGTCAATTCCGTTGCTTGGGCTCCTCATGAACTGGGACTTTGTTTGGCTTGTGGATCCTCAGATGGGGATATCTCAGTACATGCTGCCAGATCCGATGCTGGTTGGGACACATCACGTATCGACCAAGCTCATCCAGTTGGTGTAACCTCTGTTTCGTGGGCTCCAGCAACAGCTTCTGGTGCTCTTGTTTGTTCTGCCCTGCTGGACCCTGTTCAAAAGCTTGCATCTGGAGGATGTGATAATACGGTGAAAGTGTGGAAGTTTTATAATGGAGTTTGGAAGATGGATTGCTTCCCTGCTCTCCAAATGCACACTGATTGGGTCAGAGATGTTGCTTGGGCACCCAACTTGGGTCTTCCTAAAACTACAATTGCAAGCGCTTCTCAAGACGGAAAAGTAATTATATGGACTGTGGCCAAGGAAGGGGATCAATGGGATGGTATAGTTTTAAATGACTTTGGGACGGCTGTTTGGAGGGTCTCATGGTCACTTACGGGGAATATACTGGCTGTGGCTGATGGGAATAACAATGTGACATTGTGGAAAGAAGCAGTTGATGGGGAATGGCAGCAGGTCACAACAGTGGAGTAAAGATAAAAATCTGTTGGAATTTTGTACTCTTGTAGTACCAAATCTTGTGCTGTGTCTGTTTCTTTTCTTTTTTCCTCAACATACATTAGATTCAGAATCATACCCTTTTTTTCCCTTCATACTCGGTTAAGCTTTTCTTTTTCTGGTAAGTAACTCATCCTAGTTGTGTAGTTATGCTGAGCCATGTTATTGACCTATTTGAACTTTATCTTTCTGTCTATGCTTTAGATTAGATGGCCATACGTTAAGATTTCTATTTGCTGTTTCCATAGAAGTATATATATTAACATTTGTCTGCTGTAGGCATACAAGTATATATGACAGGAACAACCCCTGTATGCTTTGTTCTTTTGGGTTAGTTATATACGTATTTGTAAATTTCTACGAGAATTTCTGAAGGCCCTGGTGTTGTGGATGCAGGCGAGAGGAATATTATAGGGAGTTATACTCTCTTCTGTCCAAAACAAGGAGTTGTACTTTCTTTATTGACAGTTACTCCGAATATTAAGGTTTTTACAGGACGCACACTTATAATAGCCTATTGGACTCACTTTGAACCAATCTTGGTATTGATTATTATAGAGAGCCAGACCCCTATAGTTTGGATAAAGGGACCCTATCCATCAATGTAGGACTGCAGTCCTCGTGAGAATGGAATAGAGAAAGGGTTGGAATTAAAAATAGTATATTTGATGATCATTTTGGAGGATATGAAAATTCATTCCATCTCCTTGATTTTTATGCCATTCTATTCCTTCTTGAATCCAAACATAGCATTAGAGTTTATTAGACAGGTAAAGGAATGCCTTTGTTCATGACTGCTCGCCTCCTTTAGTTGGGCCCAAATTTAGTGTGTAAATATTAGATATGTTTGGGCCTCGTTGAGGAGGTAGCAGTAACAATAAATAGATTTAAAAATGAATCTAGATACTGAGCTCCACCAGTTGTTTGTGCTTTTAACCAGTTGGATTAGCTAGCCTCACAAAACTTTGGTTGGGGCCTCCAGTTTTAGTTAGGTTGATTGGCATTTCTGTCCCTCCAAGTTGCCACCCACTTTCAAAGTCGTCCCTAAAGTATTATTTTCGTCAGTTAGGTCTTTAAAGTGGCATTTTATTGGCGTTTTTTATTCCTTCAACTCATTTTAACCTAAACCCGACCCAGTTTGACCTAATCCAAAATTTTAATATTTTAAAATATAATAATATTTTTAAAATAAGTTTAAAATAATAATTATATTTAACATTTTAAAAAAATAATATTTAATTATTTAAAATAAATTATTATTAATAAAATAATAATTATTTTAATATTTTAAAATAAAATAATTATTTTTAAAATAGTTATTTTTAATATTTTAAAATAAAATATTAGTTTTTTAAAAAAATAAAAATAAAAATTATATTTAATATTCTAAACTAAATATTTTTTAAATAATTTTTATTTTTAATATTTTAAAAGTAAAAAATAATTTTGTAAATATTATTTTTAAAAATAATATTTACATTTAAAATATTAAAAAGAATATATATTTTAGAATATTAAAAATAATAATTATTTTAGAATATTAAAAATAATAATTTTTAAATAATTTTTGAATAATTATTATATTTATATTTATATTTATTTTTTAATATTTACTTTTAATATTATAAAATAATAATTATTTTTAATATTCTAAAATAAATATTTTTAATAATTATTGTTTTTGAAGGAAAAATAATATTTAATATTCTGAAATACTTATTAAAAAAAATATTATTTAATAATAATAATTATTAAGATTATTTTAATTTTTAAAATAATAATTATTAAGCTTATTTTAGTTTTTAAAATAAATTTTTTTAAGATTATTTTATTTTTTTTAATAATTATTAAAGAGTATTTTTTTTTAATAATTATTTCAGAATATTAAATATTATTTTTCCTTCAAAAACAATAATTATTAAAAATATTTATTTTAGAATATTAAAAGTAAATATTAAAAAATAAATATAAATATAAATATAAATATAATAATTATTCAAATTTTTTTTATAAAAAAACTAAAATAATTATTATTTTAATATTCTAAAATAAATTTTATATTTAATATTCTAAAATAAATATTATTTTTAATATTCTAAAATAAATATTATTTTTAATATGTTAAAAGTAAAAATTATTTTTTAAAATAATATTTACAAAATTATTTTTTACTTTTAAAATATTAAAAATAAAAATTATTTATTTTAGAATATTAAATATAATTATTAATTTTTTTAAAAAAAAACTAATATTTTTTTAAAATATTAAAAATAACTATTTTTAAAGTAATTATTTTATTTTAATAATAATAATTTATTTTAAATAATTAAATATTATTTTTTTAATATTAAATATAATTATTATTTTAAAAATACTATTATATTTTAAAATATTAAAATTTTGGGTTAGGTCAAACTGGGTCGGGTTGGGTTAAACTTGGTCAAAATGAGTTGGGTTTAGGTTAAAATGGGTTGAAAGAATAGAAACGCCAATAAAATGCCACTTTAAGGACTTAACTGACGAAAATGGTACTTTAGGGACGACTTTGAAAGTGGATGACAACTTGAAGAGACAGAAGTGCCAATCAGCTTTTTAGTTAGGACGCATTTTATTGTTTAGTTTCTACAATAATAATAATCAAATAGTAATAATAATTAGGATTTTTTTAATCTACGGCAGACAATGGCATCCATCAAGTTAAAGCTTGTAATAAAACTACTCATAAGATTTGATTTTGGGTGCATGAAGTCTTGACAAGAATGGGAAAAAAATAGAAAATAATTAGGATTTTTTTAATCTACGGCAGACAATGGCATCCATCAAGTTAAAGCTCGTAATAAAACTACTCATAAGATTTGATTTTGGGTGCATGAAGTCTTGACAAGAATGAGGAAAAAATAGAAGGGGAGTTCTCTTAATATGTGCCCTTAGGACACATGCTAAACACACATTTTAAGAGAATATTTTCTTGAACTGTGTGCATATTTCTTTGATTTTTTGTATTTGCATCAAATTCAAGGGAATGTGCACACAGTTCAAGAAAATATTTCATTGAACAGTGTGCTTAGCATGTGCTCTTAGGGCACATGTTAAGAAATTCCTTACTACTCATAAGATTTGATTTTGGGTGCATGAAGTCTTGACAAGAATGGGAAAAAAATAGAAGGGGAGTCCTCTTAACATGTGCCCTTAGGGCACATGCTAAGTAAACATTTCAAGAGAATATTCTTTTGAACTGTGTGCATATTCTCTTAATTTCTGTATTTGTATCAAATTCAAGGGAATGTGCACACAGTTCAAGAGAATATTCTCTTGAACCGTGTGCTTAACATGTGTCTTTAAGGCACATGTTAAGAAATTCCTTACTACTCATAAGATTTGATTTTGGGTGCATGAAGTCTTGACAAGAATGGGAAAAAAAATAGAAGGGAATCTCATATACATTTCATTTCATCAATAGAGCAGCATCCTAGGCCTAGCTAATAGAGAAAGGGTCCTCTTAACATGTGTTTTTAAGGAATATGTTAAGCACATAATTTAAGAGAATATTTTTTTGAACTGTGTGCATATTTTTTTAATTTTTACATTTATATCAAGTTCAAAAAAATATACACACAATTCAAAAGAATATTTTCTTGTGCTCCATTTTATTCTCAATTCCATTATATTACTACAACTACTACTCACTCTCTCTCGCATGATGCCTGACACTGACCCTGACACCATCCCATGTCACGTGCCCATTATTACTCCTACCTATATTTATTTCTTTCTTTCGCTCAAATGAAATCCCCATGTTTTTTTTATCTTACCAAATGGAGTCACTAATAAAACAAGTTTAATTTGTGAAAAATGCTTCATACAAAAGCTCCGTTTTCCATTGATATTCCTACAAAATAAAATAATATTGTCAAGTTTATTATGATAACTTTTTTTTATTATGCTACTATTATTCAAGTAATAAATTTATTTTTTTAATATTCACAAATTATAAATAACATTCTTTTGTAGCTTGAATGTATTCTTTTTAGTTGAATTTGCTCTCAATTTCATTTCTATTTTTTTTAAAAAAATTTAAGGTAAGTAGTAAAAGCCCCCCCCCCCCCCCCCCCCCCTTACAAAAATCTATATCTGTAAACAATATCTATATTTTACGCGAATTTTCATGGGGATTTGTAACAAATGATGGTACAACACACAATCTCACAAATAAAAACAAGTTTAGAACTTAATCCTACATTTTCTATTTATTAAGGTTCACAACGCATGAAATAAAATAAAATAAAATTCCATAATTCACTCAAACGAACGAACCAACTAAATAGCAGTTGGAGTCCATCAACTAGCTGGCACATTGATATTGGTTTAAAATAATTGCACTCCTTGCTTGCACATTGGTTTTTTTCGCTGTATTCAAATCATTGTACGTCCCGGATAATACTTCCTCCATAGGAACACTTACTTTTGAAAACTGATATTTTTTGATGTGTTTTTGATATTTTTATATAATTATTTTTCACATAAGAAGAAAGCGGATCTCACTTTCATGCGAGAGGGGAACATGTGAAAATAGTGCTCCCCTTACTTTTTTCCTTAGTTGATTTTTCTTAAATAAATATTACCTCTGCTCTAAAATTAATTTAATGTTATTGTTAATAATAATTATTATTGAGAAAAATATAACATATTTATATTAAAAATGTGTTAGAAAAATGTCCTAAATTTAATTTTTAAAAATTTAAATTGATCTCATATTTTAAAATGGGGAATTTTCACAAGATATGTTTTTGTTTATACTCACTCCTTCCGTTCCAAAATAAGAGAACTGTATATTTTAAAACAATGACTTTTAACAAAGATATATTTTCCTCACATTTATTTGAATTGTAGAATGGGTGGAGTGATAATACTCGAGATGATTAGAAGCTGAAATTTCATAAGGGGACATGGTTGAAAGTATATATTCGGCAAATGGGCATGGTTGAAATTATATAATCGGCAAACGGACATGGTTAAAATGAAGATAAGGTCCACGAGCAGCCTACATTCACCCACTTATTACGTACTTGAACGTATACAGGGACTGTTTATACTTTTTATTTCATACTTATCAGCCCAAAATCATTTAATATAGACGAATACGATTAGATTAACTCTTATTTTACCGGGCCTAGTTGAACATAATCACCGTTGATCTGATTGTATTGAGCTGTAAACATCGTGCTTAAACATGGTTAGGAAATTTCAGAAGAAACAAGTGTGATGAGTGAGCAAGCCAAGTACTACTACTAGTAATAATTAATTAATGTGATTAGAAAAATTAGACAGACTTTCTTTTTTACAGGAACAAAAATATATTAAGAAGAAGAGCACAGCTATTAGCTAGCACAATTCCCAAGACGAAAAATAATGTGTGTGAGAGAGAGAGAGTAGAGGAATCCGGCTGCAAACGGAGGAGGAGTCACGGCGATCAAATTTGCAAGATCGATTCTCAAGGAAAGGGGTTGAATTTGGAAGTTGGAACCGCTCCGTTATCTTTATTCATTTTAAGCTTTTTTTAATTCGTTTTTTCAATGAAGTGATATTCCTTTACCACCCCAATTTAATCCCAAATCTTCACGTAATCCCTACTATTACCATTTCTCTTACACATGAGTAGTCTCTCTCTCTCTCTCACCGTTTACCATGCATGAGATTCTAATTTTTCAAATTGTCATTTTATTTTTTTTAAATTTAGTATTATTTTCTAAAATAATTTAAAATATTAATTGGATAAATTGGTTTCAAATGACATACCATTGACCATTTTAATGATGTTTTAGACATTTTTTTAAAATAAAAAATTGATATCCCCGACGTTACCTTGTTAATTAATAGTACGTACATTAGTTAAAATTCAAAACACTCATACATGTACACAATCAACTATTTACATTATTATCACATTATTTTATGAATTACTTTTATAAGATTATTATGTTACCAAAACAATACTCATTTCATTTTCATAGCAATATAGAATTTCAAGTGAATTACTTTCCTTCCAAATGTTGACAAATGATTATAATTTATTTGAATAGTTAGTCAATATAATTATACATAATTTAATTGTAATCTCTAGGTTCTAAATTGCAAGATTATTATTGATCTTTGAAAGTCAATTTAAAATATTTTTGAACTCAAAATTTTACAAATTCATTGAAAATATAAAACAATAAATCTTGTTATAAGTATTACTTTGTAGATAATTTGTAATACTTATTATTGTATTAACTAAAATTAAGTGAATATGTGTTAGTTTCAAATTTAAAAATTATTTTATATTAATTTTAAACAGTTAATAATAATCTTATACTTTTTAAAATAAGTGAGTATAGCATTGGAATATTAATTCAGTCGATTGAGCTTCTCTGTCTTTTAGGGGAAACAAATTAATTTTGTTTATGTCTTGTTCTAAAAAAAAGTCATCTTTACGTTAATAAAAGGAGGGGCATATTAGTAAATTAAGAGATCATGGGTTATTAAATACTACTCCCTCCGTTCCTAAAAGTTTGTCGTTTTAGAAGAAAAAATTTAGTTCCAAAATATTTGTCTTTTACAACTTCTTAGAAGAATAAATTATTTATTTCCTATATTATCTCTATCTTCTCTCATTGTCCCAATAAATTCTATCCCTTGTATTAATAGTTTTTAATTTTCCATAAAGGGATAAAAATTTTACTAGTATTAAATGATTTTTTTAATTCATATGCCAAAATTTTAAACGACAATCTTTTAAGAACGAGGTGGTAGTAAATACAATACAAAATAATTTGACACGAAAAAACAAGAGGGGTTTTTATGTAAATGTGAAGTTGAAACAACGTTGCAGAAGTAGCAGGTGAGTTGCTCTAATTAATTAATGAATGAATTTGTTCTTAGAAGGTAAAGATGGTAATTGAACTATATTTACAGAGCGGCCCCCCTCCTCCTCACTCATCAAAACCCACACCGTCCTCCTGTCATCTTCAAACGCAATCCATCTCCTCACACACTTTTTCTCTCTCTAAAACCCAACATAAACCGTCCCTCCTCTATCAAGTATCAACCAAGGGAATTTCACACCCACAAAGAGCGCAGTGCATTATTAAAACATTAATGGAAGCATCAGACTTTTTTGTCGGTGACTATTTCGGTGCCGGAGACAGCCAATTCTTGACCGACAACCTGTTACTACGACCAGAAACCGGCACCTAACAACAACCAGCTATCCGTTGATGACCTACTCGATTTCCCCAAGGAAGACGAAGTCATGACCGATGCCTTTTTCAACAGTATTGCGGGAAATTCAGCTGACTCTTCCAATGTCACCGCCGTTGACAGCTGTAATTCCTCAGTTTCCGGTGGCAATCCTCAGTACTCTGGCAACATTAGCTGCCGCAACTTCGCTGATGCTCAATTCTCCGGCTCCGAACTCTGCGTTCCGGTAAACCTCTCATTGATTCACCACGCCTTTAAATTAATCGCTTATAAAATGATATGCTTTCCGTAATTTGGTTTTTTTTTTTTTTTACATTGAACATTTGTTTTCTTTTTTATTTTTGACTAATTATTTATAATATACTCTCAATTTCACATGTTCTTATTCCAGAAAATTATTTAAAGTCGATTTTATAAGCGAATAATCAAAATTTAATAAAAGTTTATGTAACAAACAGTACGACGACTTGGCTGAGCTAGAATGGCTCTCGAATTTCGTGGAGGAATCATTCTCAAACGACAACATGCAAAATCTCCATTACATCCCCACCGCCACCTGTCATAAATCTCCCACCGACACTTGCTCCTACGAAGAAACCGTCACCAACAAAAACTCCCCCCTATTCAGTTCTGACGTTGCAGTCCCTGGAAAAGCCCGAAGCAAGCGCTCACGAGCCGCCCCTTGCGACTGGTCCTCCCGCCTCCTCCTCCTCCTCTCCCCAGCCGAGAATAATACCGGCAGGAGGTGTCTCCATTGTGCCTCCGAGAAGACACCGCAGTGGCGGACTGGACCTTTGGGGCCCAAAACGCTTTGCAATGCTTGTGGGGTCCGGTACAAGTCGGGTCGGTTGGTAGCAGAGTACAGGCCCGCAGCGAGCCCAACTTTTGTGTCGGCGAGGCATTCAAATTCGCACCGAAAGGTAATAGAGCTCCGGAGGCAGAAGGAGGTCCGTGTGGTACAGCAGCAACAGTTGGTTGTTAGTCAAAGCTCAGTTTTTGGCGTATCTAACGGTGATGATTACTTGATTCATCGTCAGGGAGAGGGTGGTCATGATTTTAGGCATATGGTGTAATCTAGTGCGTAGCGGAATGGTAGAATCGGAATGAAGCAACGTTTCAACAACAACAAAGTTTTTTAATTATGGATGTTTTTAGATATTATTTATTGAATTCCAAGGATAAAGAAAAGAAAGTAGAATTAGGAAAACAAAAGGGAGGGAGAAGATTTTCAATTGTAACGCTCTCTAATGCTTTTCTTATGAATTCCATTCGTTGTTCTTAACTTCATAATTTTCTCTTCACTTTTCCACAAAAATTAATGAGAAATTTTGGATAAAAAATAATATAAAGATGAGAAATATTATTATTATTATCGTCCATATACAGTAAAGCACACTGCAGTAATGCGAGTGATGCATCACTTTCTAACCAACACTAGATTACAGCTCACGCCAACTAATGAAATATACCATTACCTTTTTCATTCATTATTTTGGGCCAAAATTTAATTAATTAACATTTTATATCGTCATCTTATACTTCCTCCCTCCGTCCCTTTTTAAATATCGTTTTAGAAATGTGTTTTTCTT
Organism: Panax stipuleanatus; assembly: GCA_020205555.1. Classification (NCBI taxonomy): domain Eukaryota; kingdom Viridiplantae; phylum Streptophyta; class Magnoliopsida; order Apiales; family Araliaceae; genus Panax; species Panax stipuleanatus. The sequence goes on from CM035124.1 coordinate 2,170,307, forward strand.
TTTAATATTTGTCGGTTGAGAATTTTAATTAAATATTAATTATTTAATTTTTTATATTACTCCAATTATTGGATAATATAGACAATTAACATTATATTCAATGTTATACAATCATTCTTTAATACTAGTGTACAATTCTAAAATGACATATATTAAGTGACGGAGGAAGTACTTAATTCGAAACGGAGGGAATATAATTTTCTTGTTAAAAGGAACCATATTTAATCATTAATTAAAAAAATGCTTTAGGGGAAAGATGTTTCGGAAATTGACTCGAGTAAATGTTACTCTACCGTCTTTAGTAATAATAAAATTTAATGTATCTTCAGTCTTGTGCCTCTTTGATGGAACTTATGTGTCAAATTAGTACGTACTTATAACATAAAATAAGTTTGTACACGAAAGTACTTTAAAACATGAATAATATTTCACAAGTTACTTAAATTCTGAACCAAGTTTAAATAGACAAAAAAAGAAAAAGAAAAAAAAGTAGTCCCTAATTTTGTCAAGAAAGTCGACAAAAAACAGAGTTCCCCCCCCCCCCCCTCCCCCCTCTCCCCTCCCCCCCGTGAAATCTTGTTTAATCTTAAGAGATTCATGAATCTTACTCGAAATAATTCTCACCGTAATTTGACAAGTGAGTGGTAATTAAAATAAAAAAAATTGGAGATCAGTGTTGGCTTCTGTGCTTGCGTGGACGTACGTTTTCAGGCGAGATATTTGAGAGAGAGAGAGAGAACATCGTATTGTGTACGAATTGCAGTGTGAATCAATCTGGGAAAAGAACGAAAAAGATATTTTTGAGTAAATATTGGAGTCATAATACTCATCGGTGATGTGTGTTTGGAAAATGTATATTTAGAATTAAATTATTTATCATAATTTCATATAATTTTGGACTATTTAAATGTCATTTAAATTGTCTCATAGATTATTTTTTTTGTCATTTCTAAAATTATTTATGAGAAATTATATAATCTTATGATCGATGAATGTAAGATTAATAGTCCCTCCATTTCATTTTAAGCTATCAAATAAACTTATGAGACTAATAGTCTTCTCTCATTAAAGAATTAAATAGTATTAAATTAAAAAATAATTCAATCTCACATATATTTTTTACAAACAAAAATGACCCATGTTTTTGTCAAATAAAAATAATAAAATAAACAAATAAAAATATCATGAATAGCTAGCTCGTGATTCTGTGGTGTCTCCCATTAATCTCTATAGTCCAAACATTTAATTTTAGATTATCTGACATCTATACTATTTCTCAACTTGTTAATAATAATTCTAATCGTTAAAATTTAATATTCTTTCTGTTATAAAATTATATATATATATATATATATATATTTAGTTCATTCTAAATGAGAGATACATTCATGTTCCTAATTTATTATTATTTTTTATTATCATTTTTAATATTAAACCATCACAACTGAATTTTTAATTAATACTAAGGTTATATTTGAGAAACATAAAATTATCATTAAATATCGTCGTTTTACAAATTTATTAAATATAATAAATTGTAGTACATAACACCATTACATGACATTTGTCATTCTCAAATTGCAACACTTGTCCTATCTAATTAATGTGCTCATCCATAACTCTGATTTTCACCTGTCCTACATAATTACACCGATTTTTAAATTTTATAATATTATACATTTTAAAATATTATATCATACATATATATAAGTTACAATATTACTAACATTGATAACTCAATAAATTCGTTTTTTGGAATTTTACAGTATTATATACCATTTATAATCTTATACCATACATTATATCATACATATATATATAATCCCACACTAATATGTTTATTTTATAATCCCCAAAATTAACTACTTTTCTGAACTGTTACCAATTTAATTATGTTAAAACATAATTATTATATCCTAAAATCATTCCTTTTCTAATATTATACCATTCATAATTATACCATACATTATATCATACATGAATGATATAATATTATAATACACGTATATAACAAAATCACTACCTATCTAAACTGTGCGGATATTATCATTACTAATTTAAATATATTACAACATAATATTATACCTTTTATAATTATATTACAACATAATATTATACAGTTTAAAAAATTTAAAACAAAATTAAAATAACAAATAATAACAATCATAACTTACTACGTTGATTTTATACACCCCTAAATCACTACTTTTTCAATCTAAATGATTTTTATATTATCGTTACTTAATTATTATCTCCTAAAATCACTACTTTTTAATCCCACATTAATATTTTAATTTTATATTCCCCTAAATCGCTACAAATCTAAACTGTTATAATAATATTAACTGTTCTAATATTATCATTATTAATTTAATTATTATCTCCTAAAATCACTACTTTATGATATTATCATTACTAAGCTATTATCATTACTCTTCGTTATTTAACCTAATTTTCTCCATATAAATACATACCAACTATTACGCAATAACTCATGCTACAAACAATTATCTCCTTCTTATTATTTTCTGCTAAATATTTATCTTATACTTACATATTCCATTATTTAGATGACGACTAGATACGATTTTGTTTATGACATCAACCCTATCAAAGAGACGTGGAAGATTAAAGTCAGGATAACTCGATTCTGGAATATGCCAAGTTTCAACAAAGCAGACTACATAAACAGTATCGAGATGGTATTGTTAGATGAAAAGGTATATATATATAGATCTGTGTTTTGATTTGTGCAATGACACGATGTAACACCCCAATCCCACATCGAAAGATAGGGAAAATATTTGTCCATACTTAAGAAAATAAGTTACTACCAATAGTACTTTCAGTCATGACTTTTGGGTGAGCCTGTGGTGGGCTAAAATGACCCAAGAAGATACTATTGGGCCAGTAGCTTAAGCTCTTATTTTGATGGATTTAATTCGATTCGGACTTGGAATTTGACCCAAGATTTGTTCCGGATTTGGGATTTGACCCGGGTTGTTTCATGTGGTATTAGAGCCGACTCTCGAAAGCTCGAGTCGGGTCATTCGATTGGGTTGCCGGAGGTGGGGACACGAAGGCTGGTGGTATTATTCCACAATGGAGAGTTCCGGAGGTGGGGACACGAAATCAGCCGGTATTATCCCACTATGGCTAGAGAGGCAAAGATCTTTGGACCGTGTGTGTGATCGGTTCTGACGGGAACGTCAAAAATTTAAGTAGAGAAGTTTGTAACACCCCAATCTCACATCGAAAGATAGAGAAAATATTTGTCCGTACTTAAGGAAATAAGTTACTATTGTGACGCCCCAGAATAGGTCCAATCAACCCAACCCATTCTGAATCGCCAAACATATGGTACAGAATCTAAATACAAACTTTTATATCACAAGGTCGTGAGCAGGACGACCACACAAGTTGTGAGTGTCAATACAAATATGTAAAAAATATTAACATTCAAACTAAGTCCTCATTACAATTATTATCATACTACTTTATAAAAATAGTGAGGACTACTACTGCTCTAACTCGGACCATCACTCTGTCCCCCGACTAATTTCTACGACATTCTCATTTCCTGAAGAGGACAATAGAATAAAAAGGTGAGCTCAACTAGCTCAGTAAAGAATATTATGACTAAGATAATGAAAATGAATTATCGTTAGTCTTCAACAAATCAGATAAAATATTATTGACAACAAGTTTAGATCAACAACTGCAGCGAAAATAACAATGCATCAGAAGAGTTAAATAGGAGATAATGTTTACTATCTTCTATTATTTAGAAGTCCATGATCAATATTTTATCTCTGTAACATCAATCAATATATCTCAAATTAAATATTCATTTTTGCATTACGGGCCAAAGATATTCATTTAAATCACCAGTGGTCATGTTCATCTCAACACCTGTTCATCTTTGCACTACGGACCAAAGATGTTCATCAGGTAATCATTCATATTTGCTCTACAGACCAAAGATATTCAGTTATATCACCATTTAGGAGTGAAGATGATGAAAAATAATATAAATAACGAATCCAGTGAGATAAAAGACAAGAATTAGGGATTCGTAATTTAGTTTATCCAACTTCAAATATACTCCGTAATGAGCAATTGTGGAGCAAAATTCAAGAATGAAGTTCAAAACTTGGATCCAATCAAAGATAGGAACCTAAACAGGCAACTTTGACAATTAGAAGAAAATTTAATTTTTCTGTGAATAGTGTCGTATACGTGAATAGTGCCGTATACATGAATAGTAACCCCGACGAAAAAAGTAAGAATTTCATAATAAAATCTATGTCAATATTTTGGTATAATGATATTGAAAAGAATAACATCATTTACGAAAAAAAATAACATCCGTTACCTCAAAAGAATAGTACTTTTGGCTGAAATATCGGATATAATACTGAAGAAAACTTGCACTGAATAGCAACACTCAAAGTATCTAAATACTCATAAAAATAAGCTCGATATTATAGAGAGAGAAAATTTATGATTCTGGTGTGATTTTCAATTCTAACCTAAGCAACCCTATTTATAGAAAAATGCCAGAACACCAAAGCTGACTTACTTGCTACCGGTGGCTTCAACCCTTAGAAAATTCCAACGCACACCATACATGAATTCAGAATTTTTCCACAAAAAAAATAAAAGTGGGGCCCACCCATGTTTTTAATAAAAAAATATTTATTTTTAAAACTTCAATAATTCATAATAAATAGTCCTTTTATCATAAAAATATGAATTCTATGTCCTTTTCATAGAAAATTTAATTCTCTACAATTTTGTAGAAGAAAGTTTTTCCAAATTTCGAATAAAAAATGATCGAAATTCACATACAGATGATTTTTCACACTAAAATTACTGATAAAAACATCAACACTAATTCCTCCACATAAAATAAATATTTTCTTATCATATAAATTAATAATTAATTATTCACAAATAATATTACAGAACTACAACATTGACAACTAGGTCGTTTCCAAGAAATAGGGGGCCTTCCGATAAGGATTTCTCCTTACTGACGCGCAATTAAATAACCCTTCCTAGACAGAACTTTTTTAGATATTGCCAATAATGCTATCTAATAATATTATTCAAATAATGTGAATTATTGATTTGTTAATTTGAAATACTGTGCAATGACAATTATTGAATCAATAATATGAAATATCAACGTAACAATTATTGAACCAATAAAATATTATGCAATTATTGAATCAATAATATAAAATATTGAACAGTAATTACTGTAACAATAATTGAGGAATTGTCTTCTTACGTAAGAATCAATAATTCAAAATACTGTGCAATACCGTGTGCTACTGTGCAACAACACGTATTATTGTATTTTTATCACCGGGTATTCCAACAGTTTAACCGTAACAGTGTTACCGTTATTTATAAAAATGTTATTTCTGTCGCTTTCTATATCCGACAGTTATTCCGTTCTAAGGCTCACAAATGGCTGCGCCGTCGTACTGAATATTCCCCGATAACAAGAATATTCTACGACCAAACGAATATTCTCCGACACAATGAATATTTTATAACCACTTGCTCATTTTAAAATATTTGCGCATTTTACCCATAACTTACTACATTAATTAAATTAACCCCTTACTATTTCAAAATTATATATAGAGAAAATTAAATTTTTATTTATAAAATTCGGGGTCTTACAACTATCAATAGTACCTTCAGTCATGATTTTTGGGTGAGCCTATGGTGGGCTAAGATGACTCAAATAGATATTATTGGGCCAGTAGCTTAAGCTCTTATTTTGATGGATTTGATTCGATTCGGACTTGAAATTTGACCCGGGTTGTTTCATACGAGATTAATAGTAACTCAATTAGGAAAACATGTGATAGAAGCAAAAGTAATTTCAGTCTGCAATTTTGGACACAGAGTTTTCATACCTCGCTTAGTCTTAACACCGTCAGACATTAGATTACCTTTTAAATTTTAACGAAGACAATGTCCTTTGAGTGTTTGTTTTTTCATGACAATTAATAAGAGCTATGGGCAATCTCTTTCACATGTTGGACTGTGTCTGTCACGTTCAGTTTTTTGCCATGACCAATTGTTGTATGTAGCAGTATCAAGAGTTACAAACAAGAGTGGAATGAAAATACTACTTTATGACAAGGATGGACAAACATACAATACTACAAAAAATATAGTTTTCAAGGAAGTTTTTCACAATTTAATGTAAAAAGGTTTAACTGTTTAAACATACAATACCATCTTCTTATTATATTTTAATTTATTAATTGCATGTATAAATTTATTATTAACAAAATGAATAATTTCGTTACAACGCACGAATTTATATCTAGTGTATATCTAATTTTGGAACAGAATAAATATTTAATTTCCTTTTAATCTACTGTGTAGTGCAAATTTTAATAATGTAAGAAAATCATCAACAACAAAAAAAGACTATATTTTCAAATTTATATTAGAAAATTATATAGTATATACCATAAAGGAGTATATATATATATATATATATATATATATATATATATATATATATATATATATATATCATCTCTTCTGAATACCCCCAAAAAACCAAAAACCAGAAAAAATGCAATATATTTTTTACTAGTACCAAAAAAAGAGGTGCAGTCTGTGATTGAGCAAGTAGCTATGAAGCAACAAAATAAAATATATATTCATGCACTTTTGCCTTTTTCTCTTTTAACGTCCAAATTGTAAATTAATGCCCTTTCCCCAATCTCATCATTACATTACATTTGTGTAGTAGGTCTTGAAATTGAGTGTTAATTATGTTAAAGTACTGATCAATATATTAAAAGAAATTAATTAATGCTCAAAATAAATTGAAAATAATGTTCTTGAAAGTACAATGTATGTACACGTAGAAATTTGAATACGGGGAAAATCATGTAGACAAATTATGTGCATGTGGAGGGGCACATGCAAGCAAGTGACTTTCATGACTGTCTGTGTAGCTGGTTTGGGATAATATTTTCCAAAAAGACCCGGCCTTGGCGTGGCTTGGGTGTCCATTGTTTGGGGATCTTTCCATGTTAGTTAATATATATATATATATAACGGATAAGCCCGTCGGAAATCCTCTCCGTGTGTATATATATATATATATATATAGGCAGTGGCGGAATCAGGACAATATTTGAGGGTGGCAAAATGCATAAGTAAAAAAAAATTATTTATTGACACTTGAACGGCTGCTTTCGGATACGCTTGCCCAATTATAGTATTTCACAATATTTTCATCAATTTAAACATTTTATAATAATTTCATCAACTAACCTAATTCAATTAGTTCACAAACAATATACAATAAATATACAATATCAATTCAAGGATAATAACACAAAATCTCTAATTCATGGCATAACAAACTCTAAATTTCTAATTTAATGACAACATTAAACACAAAATTCCTTATTTGTATCAATTTTAAATAATAACAACAATAACCCACAAAGTCCTAATTTTTTAAAATCCTAAATCAAATATTCAATTAAATTGACAACTATTAAAACTTACCATTACCGGAGCCTAGTCAGCTGGGTAGAGGTGGAAGGAGGAGCTGTTGGTGGCCGGTGGGGCGCTGCTACTGAAAAAGAAAAAAAAGGAGTTGCTGGAATGCTGCGCAGAGGTGGAAGGAGGAGGCGAGGAGCTGCTGAAAAAGAAAAAGGATATGGGAGGTGTTGGCTCTGCCTGCTGCTAAAGCAGTAAAACTTAAAGCCTTAGGGTAAGTTTTTTTTTTAAACTTACTAAATGAAACGACGTCGTTTCATTCAGCAAGTTTTTAAAAAAACCTTATAACTCACCCATGACCATTGACCCAACACACTGCTGCTTGCCTGCTTTGGAATTAGAATTGCATATATGATATTATGATATACGGTATACTTCCCCCCCCCCTCCCCCTCTCCCCAGTCTTGGGGGGAATATGCCCCCTCCCGCCCGCCCCCCTCCTTCCGCCACTGTATATAGGCCGGTAAAGGAACGGACTAGTCCGTTGAAGATTGACTCTGTATGTATATATATACCAAAGTTGCAATTATTATTGTCTCTCCCTCCCTCTCAACCTTCCCAATCCTTTACTGATTGATATATATCGACTACTTTTCTCTCTTTCAAATTATTCCTTTCTTTTTTATTATTCTCTCTCCTTTTGACCCTTAAAAATACAAAAACAAAAACAAAAAAAAATGAAAAAAAAAAAAATGAAAAGGCGAGAGGATACAATTAATTAGTTATATATAGAAGTATGCATCAAAAATTGAACTAATGATAGAGAACTAAAATGGTATATTTATATTTGGAACTGAATTAATTAAGAAGGCAATTACTGGCTGGTAGGAGGTTGGGTCATTATCTTTAAAGGTAGGAACCAATTGGCTTAGCTTAATGGAAAAGTTGGATGTAATTTTTCTTTCATATCATGCAGCTGCAGCCTGCAGGTAGGTTGCTACTCATCATATATATATATATAAAGCTCCAACCTGCATTATCAAAATCTTCTTGCCTAATTATGCTATCCATTTCTGATTAATATATTTGTAGCAAATATATATGCGCCTATGCCTAGTAGACTAATTAGAGGGGGGGGGGGGGGGGGTGAAATAGTAGTAGTAGTAGTTGTTAAGAAGAGGCACATGGCAGTACAATGAGCCAGTTGGGCTTAAATATCTTGATACATATAGGGTTTTTTTCATGGGTTATTTATGGTAATATACAACATTTATAAAATATTTACACTATTAGTGCATTTATAAAATAATTTCAAAAACAGGACAACAAAATCAAATCATTCAATTTCATATTAATAAGGAAACCTAAAATGAAGGAGAAATAACCGCAATATACGGCAGTTACCAAATATTTAGGATTCAACAACCAAAACAAATCCATAATTCAAATTCAAATCAAAAGGAGGGAAAAACAAAAAATTATATTTTCTATCCTAATCTTCTTCTTCGTCACCGCCACCTGCCTCCTCTTTCATCCCTTCATCATCATCCTCCGCTGCGAATTTTCGGAAGTACTTGGTTGCTCCGCCGCTACATCGCCCTCTCCTCCGCTACCCCGCTACTCCGTCGCGAATCTCCGTTGTCCAAAACGTCAATGAAAAGAAGGAGAAGATTCGCCATACAAAAATAAGTTTGAAAACAAATATATGTAACTCTTACTGTTCTGAATTATTTTTATGACTATTTGGTTACCTACAAAAACTACAATGGTTACCTTTGTATAAAGGTTTGGCTACTGATGGGAATATGAATCATTTTTAAGGCCCAAATTGAGGGAAGGTTTGTTGGGCTTGATTGGATAGTCTTCTATTATATTACACTTATATAATAGAGGACTGGGGGGCAATGTTGGGCTGCTGATCTTTGGGGCCGGACAAAGCAGGGAGTCCGGGCCCACAGTATGTGGCTTGCCCGGAGTGGGCTCATATTATAAGGAAAGAATGTTTTAAGGAATCATTAGTAATGATTGCTTTTTCTATTTATGAAAGGGGGAGTTAGGATTCAATCCAACTACCTAATTTTGGGGAGATTTGATATGATCCCGTTAAAGAGTAAAACCAAACGAGGAGTCCTACTCTATGTAGGAAAGGGTACGGGGGAGGCGGTGGGACTCATATAAGTATAAGGTTACGTTTTATTCAGAGGTACACTCACAATCAAACTATTAAATTCCAGCATTATAGTTTTACACCTCCATTGTTAACCTTAAAACAACCATGTACTTATTCTCACACCGGAGCTATCCCCCGACGACCCAAGTCGTCAAGCTCTCTGTGTTTACTTGTTTTGTGCAGGATCATACTCGCTTTGGTGATTGGAGCGCGTAGGGCAGATCTTGGCGTTAACATTGGCGCTAGAAGAAGGGCTCAATCACAAGCAAATATTATTCACGAATAAAACAACATAATGAATAGCCGTGCTGCATCCGGACATGGACAACCAACGGTGGAGGGGTAGGTACAACCGAAAGGATCGGTTAAGGATCGACTGGGACTGTCCAAAAGCATCCACGAAAGATTAGGGCCCCATAGTCATTCGAGAGTGCACACAGAATTGGACAGGGATGATGTCCGGCGAAAGTTGTTTTCGACTGCCAGTAAAGATGCAGGACCAGGGGGATGTGTCGAGGACGCATCGTCCAGAACACCCCCCCAAGAAGATGGCCGAGGTGAAAAAAAGCAGACCCTATCAAAAAGAATCAGGGGGACGGATGAAATCTTGAGGGCCTCACTGGAGCAAAAAAAGGAAATAGACCAACAGGTGGTGCAACTGATCGAAAGAGAGGAAGGCGAGGCCTCGAGTCATAGCCATAGAACAGGATCGTTCGCCTGAGGTCCAATCCAGGACGCGTCGTCCGGACAGAACTCGACGAACGGAGGGCAGGTTTTGAAGTCGTTCACCGGAAGGGGCCAGACGCAGGAGTCGATCGAGGGGTCGGTCAACCGGTGGCCAGTCCAGGACTCCTCGTCCTGGAAACAATCAACAGTTGGAAATCAGGCCTCAGAGCCGCTTTCAAGATAGAGGGTGAGATACAAGCCAATCAAGGGAGACTTCGCCTGAGGGTTATTCCAAGATACGTCGTTCGGATGACTCTCGGGTAGGGACGACCCAGTGTCGAGGCCCCACTCGCATCCACGGTCGAGACAGGAATAAACGATTAACACACAGAAGGCTGGAATCACCCCTCCCCCCCGAAGAAAAGATTGGATGGCAGATTACAACCATCCGTGAAAATTGAAAATGAGGAGTTGACCAAAAGGGTAGCCGAGTTGGAGAAACAGCTGGCGCGGGGACGCAAATCTCAGGTCACCCAGGCCAAATATTCCTCTCCTTTTTCCCCAGACATCGCAAGGGAAAAGGCCGACCTGAGCAAGAAACCACCCCAAATGGAAAGCTACGATGGTTCAGGAGATCCCTACGAACATAGTCAGGCTTACGAGCGATTGATGGACTACTACGATTATTCAGAAGCCGCCAAATGTCAGATGTTCATGACAACTCTGAAGAAGGACGCTCGGCAGTGGATGATGACACTAGCCCCAAACTCAATCCAATCCTGGAAGAGCCTGTGTGACAAGTTCTATTCACTGTTTGGCAGCAATAAGAGAAGAGGAAAATTGACCAGATCGCTCTCTCAAATCAGACAATACTCCGACGAAACTCTGGGCCAATACGTCTAGCGGTTCCGTGAGGCGGTCGGGCAGGTGGCCGACCAAAATGACCTGCAAGCTGTAGGCTTGTTCCAAAATGGCCTGGATCTGATAAAATCCAAAAAGTTAGTAAATGAGCTGATGTTCAATCACCCTAGGAGCTTAGCCGAGGCCTTTGACAAAGCCGAAAGTATCATAGTGATAGAGGAGGCTATGGATAGTCTCAGGCAAGGCTCGACGGATAGACCAGATGATAAAGATAAGGATACCTATAAAAGAAACAAAAGTGACAGACCAGACAGCTATCAGAAGAAACAAAACAGCAATGGCAGCGGGGCAGGAGGCGATCGACCACCTTACTTGAATAACCGGGTAAATGAAGTCTATACCCAGCTTAACACGGATCGAACCACCATTCTGGAGCACATCCGAGACAAGCCATATTTCGAGCAGCCTAGGAGCATGCCGAGGTCATACCGAGGGGACCAGAACCAGTATTGTGATTACCATGAATCGGCGGGACATTCCACAGAGGCTTGTTGGGGATTGAAGGACTTAATTGAAAAGAATGTCCAGAGCGGTGCCTTGGTCCAGTATGTAGCAGAACGAGGCCCTACCAAAACACGACGAATAGAAACTGCCCCAGTTCAAAATCCTCCAGACTAGAACCCGCCTCAAGATCAGACCTAGGCAGCCCGTCGGGTCGTTGATGTAATCACAGGCGGGTCTCTAGGAAAAATATTCGGGAGAAAAAGACGAGGGTTCCTGGATGCCGTATGCTCCATAACAGATCAGCCTGCCAGACGTGAGAGGCCGTATCAGGGCTCAGTTATCAAGTTCAGTGACGAGGATTTTCCCTCGGAACCGATTGAGCCTCACGAAGGGGCATTGGTAATAACTGCACAAGTCAGGTCGATAGATATGAAACGCATGATGATCGATAACGGCTCTTCGGTAGATATACTGTACGTTCACGTATATCAGACGTTGAAACTAGATGGAAGGAAAATGGAGATCGAGCAAGAATCCCCTTGTACGGGTTCAGCAATGAACCTGTTAGAGTTTTAGGAACAATCGAATTATATTGCCCGTAGTCTTTGGAACTAGCCCCTAAGCAAGTAGAGATAACTTGCAAGTTCTTTGTAGTGCACGTCGACTCGACCTACAATGCGATCTTGGAAAGACCTTCACTAACTGCCCTGCAGGCAGTCACATCTATCCCCCACTTTAAAATTAAATTCCCCACGCCAGGTGGGATCGGAGAGGTGAATGGGGACCTAGACTGAGCAAAGAGATGTTACAGAAATATGTTGATATCTTCCTGGGTCGGAGTCAGCAAACAGAAATAAACCATGGCAATCGAGATCGAATCGTTCATCGAGGGCAGCACGGAGCCTCTTGTCATGCCAGCGGAAGAAATAGAAGAGGTGGAATTATTCTCGGGAAAGAGGGATAAAACGATTCGAATAGGGTCGGAACTCCCAGAGCCGTTTCGGACGAATTTAGTAAAGTTGCTACAAGGATATGCTGATATATTTTCTTGGGCCCCTAGCGACATGCCAGGGGTAAGCACAAAAATTACGGAGCACAGATTGCACGTAGGCACTGCAAAGAAACTGGTCAGGCAGAAGAGGAGGGTCTTCACCTCCGAGAGACAAAAAGCAATAAACAAAGATCGCGAAGCTTTTAGCGGTTGATTTCATATTCGAGATCGACTATCAGGAGTGGATAGCTAACATAGTGTTAGTCCAGAAGCAGAACGAAAAATGGAGAATTTGCATAGACTACACAGATCTAAATAGGATTTGTCCAAAATATTTCTACCCACTCCCGCACATCGACTAACGGATTGACGCCACCTCGGGATACGCATTATTAAGCTTCATGGACGCCTTCTCAGGATACCACCAGATCTCGATGCACAAAGACAACATTCCAAAAATAGCGTTCATCACTCACCGCTCAGTTTATGCTTACAAAAAATGACCTTCGGACTACTTAATGCGGGGCCACGTACCAGAGGATGATGAACCACGTTTTCTCAAAACAATTGGGTCGGAGTATAGAGGTCTATGTGGACGATATGATAGTAAAAAGTATGTCGGTTCGAGGCCATTTAGATGACCTGGAAGATTGCTTCAAAACAGTTCGGCAGTACAAGCTTAGGTTAAACCCGACCAAATGTACCTTTGGGCTCGGGGTGGGCAAATTCTTGGGTTACTTAATCAGCGAGAGAGGGATAAAAGCAAACCCAGAAAAGATAAAAGCCATCCTAGACATGAGATCCCCTCAGTTGTATAAAGATGTATAACGCCTAACAGGACTGAATCGCTGCCCTAAGGAGGTTCATGTCCCAAATCGGCAGAGAGGTGCCTGCCATTCTTCGACACACTGAAAGGCCCGAAAAATGAAAAGACTTTCCAATGGACCTCAGAGTGCGAGGACGCCTTCCAGGGAATTAAGCAATACTTATCCTCGGCCCTTCTATTGGTAAAACAAGTACCCTCGGAACCGTTATATTTATACTTGGCAGCTAGCTCGTTGGCGGTAAGGGCGGTCTTGGTTCGGGAAACAGTCGGCATTCAACATCCGGTGTATTAGGTAAGACCCCAAATTTTATGAATAAAGATTTAAATTTTTTTATATATTATTTTGAAATAGTTAGGTGTTGATTTAATAAATGTGATAAGTTATGGGTGAAATGTGCAAATATTTCAAAATAAGCAAGTAGTTATAAAATATTCATTGTTGTCGGGGAATATTCGTTTGGTCGTGGAATATTTTGTTGTCGAAAAATATTCGTACGACGGCGCAACCATTTGTGGGCCCCACAACGGAATAACTGTTGGATATAGAAAGCGACAAAAATAACCTTTTTATTAAATAACGACGTAGTTGTTATCGTTAATACTGTTGAAATACTCGGTGGTTAAAATATAGTAATACGCGGTGTTGCACAGTAGTACACGGTATTGTATAGTATTTCGAATTATTGATTCTTACGTAGGAAGGCACTTACTCAATTATTGTTACAGTTATTACTGTTCAATATTTTATATTATTGATTCAATAATTGCATAATATTTTATTGGTTCAATATTTGCTACGTTGATATTTTATATCAATAATTGCTACTTTGCTATTTTATATTAGTGACTCAATAATTGTCATTGCACATTATTTTAAATTATCAAATTAATAATTCATATTATTTGAATAATATTATTAGATAGCATTATTGACAATGTCTAAAGAAGTTCTGTCTAGGAAAGAGGTTGATTAATTGCGCGCCAGTAAGGAGAAATACTTATCGGAAAGCCCCCTCTTTCTTGAGAACGACCTGGTTGTCATTATTGTGGTTCTGTAATATTATTTGTGAATAATAATTATTGATAAATATGATAAGTAAATATTTATTCAATGTGGATTTAAACGGAGAAAGTTTTAAGCAAAAGTGACAGTTATTGAGAATGGATATTTTATCTATTCTGATAAAATAATTCATTCAAATATATTATTATAATATTACATTATAAGTGTGTAATGTGATAATATTATAATATAATAGTGATGATATTTTTACAATAAATTCACGATATATGAATAAAATGAGGTGGAAGAGAGAAAATGAAATTTGATTTTTTTTTAATAATTATAAATGTTTTAATATATATATATATATATATATATATATATATGAATAAACATGTGGTGGAATTCATTATTTCAAAAATGAAGGCTTTGAAATTTTGAGTATGTTGAAGATTTTCAAGAGTAATGAGTATGGAAAAATCATCCGTATGTAAGTTGGGTCATTTTTTCGTTTCGGAATTTTGAAAAATTTCTTCTACAAAGTTGTAGTGAATTAAATTTCATATGAAATTGACATAAGGTTCGTATTTTTCTGATAAAGGGACTATTTATTATGAATTATTGAAGTTTCGAAAAAAAAATGTTTTAATATATATATATATATTATATAAACATGTGGGACAAATTGGTAGGGGCTTTGTTGAAATCATTCTTGGTGTGCTAAGCTTTGTCAAAAGTTGGGGGCTTGAAAATCACCCGTGGAAATTTTTTTCCAACCTTGGTGTGCCACACAATTCCTATAAATAGGGTGCTTAGTTAGAAATGAAAATCACACCAGAATAAGAAATTTTTCTCTCTATAATATCGAGCGTATTTCTTGTGAGTATTTAGATACTTTGACTGTTGATAACAGTGCAAGTTTTTGTCAGCATAATATCCGATATTTCAGTCAAAACTACTCTCCTGTTAAGGTAAAGGATGTGATTTTTCTAGTAAATGATGTTATTTTCTTTCAATATTCATAATGAATATTATTTTCTTTTATATTCCATATTATGGAAGTAATAATATTTCATTTTATATTCCTAAATCTGAACTTACTACGGAAAGTATTGCTTCTATAATTCCTGAAATGATCAGAAATTTTTTGAGTTTTGCGCTTCATCTAGTATCATTTCACTGGATAATTTTCTGAGCTTTTTATGAAATTTTCAACTTTTCATGATGAGTTACTATTCACAGTAAAAAAAATATTTTTTTTTAATTTTTGATTGTATCCAAGTTTTGAACTTCATTCTTGAATTTTGCTCCACAATTGATTATTACGGAGTATTATTGCACTTAGATAAACTAAATTACGAATCCCTAATCTTTATCCTTTATCTCACTGGATTCGTTCCTTATATTATTTTTCATCATCCTCAGTCCTAAATTGTGATATAACGGAATATCTTTGGACTGTAGTGCAAAGATGAATGATTACCTGATGAATATCTATTGCCCGTAGTGCAAAGATGGACAGGTGTTGAGATGAACATGACCAATTGGTGATACAAATAAATATCTTTGGCCCGTAGTGCAAATGTGACGCCCCCAGAATAGGTCCAGTTAACCCAACCCATTCTGAGTCGCCAAATACATGGTACAGAATTCAAATACAAACTTTTATATCACACGGTCGTGCAAAATACGACCACACAACTGTGAGTGTCAATACAAATATGCAGATAATATTAATATTCAAACTAAGTCCTCATTACAATTATTATCACACTATTTATTAAAAATAGTGAGGACTACTACTGCTCTAACTCGGACCATCACTCTGTCCCCCGATTAGTTCCCGCAACATTCTCATTTCCTGAAGAGGACAACAGATGAAAAGGGTGAGCTCAACTAGCCCAGTAAAGAATATTACGACTAAGATAATGAAAAATAAATTATCGTTAGCCTTCAATAAATCAGATAAAATATAATGGACAACCAATTTTAGATCAATACTTGCAGCGAAAATAACAATTCATTAGAAGAGTTAAGTAGAGAATGAAGTCTACTATCTTCTATGATTTAAAAGTCTATCATCAATATTTTATCCCTGTAATATCAATCAATATATATCTCGAATCAAATATTCATCTTTGCTACTACGGACCAAAGATATTCATTTGTATCATCAGTGGTCATATTCATCTCAACACCTGTCATCTTTGCATTATGGCCAAAGATATTCATCAGGTAATCATTCATCTTTGCTCTACAGGCCAAAGATGTTCAGTTGTATCACCTCTTAGGACTGAGGATGATGAAAAATCATATAAATAACGAATTCGGTGAAATAAAGGATAATATTAAGGATTCGTATTTTAGTTTATTCAAGTTCAATAATATTTCATAATAATACTTTGTGGAGTAAAATTCAAGAATAAAGCTCAAAACTTAGATCCAATCAAAGATAGTAACCATAACAGACAATTTGGACAAATAGAAGAAAATTTAGTTTTTTCGTGAATAGTGCCGTATACGTGAATTGTGCTGTATACGTGAATAGTAATCTCGACGGAAAAAAGTAAGAATTTCATAATAAAATCCATGACAATATTTTGGTATAATGATATTGAAAAGAATAACATCATTTACGAAAGAAAATAACATCCCTTACCTCAAAAGAATAATATTTCTGACTGAAATATCGGATATAATACCGAAGAAAACTTGCACTGAATAGTAATACTCAAAGTATCTAAATACTCACAAAAATACGCTTGATATTATAAAGAGAGAAAACTTCTGATTCTGGTGTGATTTTCAATTATAACCTAAGCACCCTATTTATAGGAAAAGCTTAGGATGCCAAAGAAGACTAAAGTAATAAAATAATATTTTTTGTTAAAATTTCGCCGCCTGGCTGCTAAAAAAACCAGATTTTTTTTAACAACCAACAAAAGTGGGGCCCACCCATAAAAAAATATATTTATTTTTCAAAACTTCAATAATTCATAATAAATAGCCCTTTTGTCAGAAAAATACAAATTTTATGTCTTTCTATAGGAAATTTAATTCTCTACAACTTTGTAGAAGGAAGTTTTTCCAAATTCCAAACATAAATTATCCGAAATCCATAAACGGATGATTTTCCACACCAAAATACTGATAAAAACACATCAGCGCTAATTCCTTCTTTTATATCCACAAAATAAATATTTTCTTATCATATAAATCAATAATTAATTATTCATAAATAATATTACAGAACTACTATATTGACAACCAGGTAATTCCCAGAAAAGAGGGGGCCTTCCGATAAGGACTTCATTTTACTGGCGCGCAATTAAATAACTCCTCCTAGACAGAACTTCCTTAGACATTGTCAATAATGCTATCTAATAATATTATTCAAATAATATGAATTATTGAGTTGATAATGTAAAATACTGTGCAGTGACAATTATTGAATCAATAATACAAAATATTAACTGTAGCAATTATTGAATCAATCATATAAAATAACAACGTAGCAATTATTGATATAAAATATCAACGTAGCAATTATCGAATCAATAAAATATCATGCAATTATTGAGTCAATAATATAAACTATTGAACAGTAATTACTGTAACAATAATTGAGTAAGTGCCTTCTTCCGTAAGAATCAATAATTCGAAATATTGTACAATATCGTGTGCTACTGTGCAACACCGCGTATTACTGTATTTTAACCACCGGGTATTTCAACAGTACTAACGGTAACAATTACGCCGTTATTTTATAAAAAAGTTATTTCTGTCGCTTTCTATATCCGACAGTTATTCCGTTGTGGGGTGCACAAATAGCTGCGCCGTCGTACGAATATTCCCCGACAACAAGAATATTCCACGTCCAAACGAATATTCTCCGACAACAAGAATATTTTATAACCACTTGCTCATTTTAAAATATTTGCACATTTCACCCATAACTTTTCATATTTATCAAAACAACACCTTACTGTTTCGAAATAATATATAAAGAAAATTAAATCTTTATTCATAAAAGTTGAGGTCTTACAGCAAAGATGAATATTTAATTCGAGATGTATATTGGTTGATGTTACAGGGATAAAATATTGATGATGGGCTTTTAAATCAAAGAAGATAGTAGACATCATTCTCTACTTAACTCTTCTACTGAATTGTTATTTCCGCTGCAGTTGTTGATCTAAAGCTAGTTTTTCATAATATTTTATCTGATTTATTGAAGGCTAACGATAATTTATTTTTCATTATCTTAGTCATAATATTCTTTACTAGGCTAGTTGAGCTCACCCTTTTCTTCCATTGTTCTCTTCAGGAAATGAGAATATCGCGAGTACTAGTCGGGGAACAGTGTGATGATCAGAGTTAGATCTGTAGAAGTTCTCACTATTCTATAAAATAGTGGGACAATAATTGTAATG
Organism: Panax stipuleanatus; assembly: GCA_020205555.1. Lineage (NCBI taxonomy): Eukaryota > Viridiplantae > Streptophyta > Magnoliopsida > Apiales > Araliaceae > Panax > Panax stipuleanatus. Next base: position 2,189,255 of record CM035124.1, read on the forward strand.
AATAAGGAATGAATTTGAGTGTTTATATTTCGTATCATATACGATTTGTAATGAAACTCACAGTTTGTGTGGTCGTATTTTGCACGACCGTACATTATAAAAGATTGTATTTGGATTCTGTACCATGTATTTGGCGACTCAGAATGGGTTGAGTATTGAATCTATTTCGGGGGCGTCACATATTATGTAAATCATGTCTTTCGGGATGCAGAGACGAGGTACCCCAATGTGGAGAAATTTGCTTACGCTTTGGTCATCGCGAGTCGGAAGCTCATGCAATATTTTCAGGGTCGAATCATCATTGTATATACGGATCAACCTCTAAAAAAGGTGCTGGGCAGACCAAAAGTATCGGGTCGTCTAGCAGCATGGGCAGTAGAACTAACCCAATTTTTTCTGGAATACCACCCTCACACTTCGATAAAAGGTCAGGTGCTGGCCGACTTTTTAGTCGAGTGCTCGTTTTCAGAGTCAGATCTTATCGAAGGAGAAGAAGAAAATACAGTTAAAACTATTTCATGTATACAGTCGAATCAGATCTCATGGAGATTTTATGCAGACGGGTCTTCCACCTCGGACGTAAGCGGAGCAGGGATTATACTAACTAGCTCAGATGGATTTAAAGTGCAACAAGCAATCCGTTTCGGGTTTAAGGCAACTAACAACAAGACAGAGTATGAAGCGATACTAGCAAGCCTTCGGCTGGCCAAGAGCCTCGAGGTCCAAAGGTTAGTTATTTTTAGCGACTCCCAATTAGTAGTCAAGTAAGTTTTAGGGGAATACGAAGCTCGAGGAACAAGAATGGTGAGATACTTAGCCTAAGTGAAAGATCGACTACAATACTTTGGCTTCGTGGAATTTCAGGGGGTCGACCGAACTAATAACACTATATTCGATGCTCTCGCGAGGTTGGCTACCACAGACGCCAGCTCGTTCAGTGGGTCGATTTACTCAAAAATCCTTAATCAGCCAAGCGTGCAGCACGCAGAAGTCATGAGTATAGAGAAATTAACCTGCTGGATGACCCCTTATATAGAATACTTAGCTGACGGGACCCTTCCCTCAGATCGGTTGCTGGCTAAGAAAGTAAAGCACAAGAGTTCTAACTTTGTGTTGATCGATGGGGACCTATACCGAAGGGCACACTCACCACCCCTATTGAAATGCCTATTCCCGTCCGAAGCGGATTATGCCCTTCGGGAAATCCACGAAGGGATATGTGGTGATCACATGGCAGCCAAGGCATTGGCGTACAAGATCCTTCGGCAAGGGTGAAACTGGCCTACCATCTTTAAAGAAGCAACTGACTACGTGAAGAAATGCCCGAAGTGCCAAATAAACAGTCCGATTATCCATCAGGCCCCCGAGGAACTTTACTCCGTGTTATCACTTGTCCCTTTTGCAGTATGGGGCATCGATATACTAGGACCCCTGTTGAAGGCTAAAGAGCATGTTACTTTCGTGATAGTGGCCATAGATTACATGACCAAATGGGTAGAGGCTAAACCTCTGCGAAAAATTATCGAGCAAGAGTGCCTGAAGTTTCTGAAAGAATTTGTAGTATTTCGTTTTGGCATCCCCATGGTGGTAATTTCGGGCAATGACAGGCAGTTCGTAGGTTCGAAGTTTGATTCTTTCCTTGCAGAGTTAGGTATTCAACATCAAAAAACCTCGGTAGCGCATTCTCAGTCAAATGGACAGGTTGAGGTCACCAATCAAACTCTACTCAATGGGATAAAAAGAAGGTTGGACGAAGCCAATGGTAGTTGGCTAGATGAATTGCTAAGCTTGTTATGGGCGTACAGGACCACTCTGAGGACAACCACAGATGATTCTCCATTTTGGTTGGCCTACGTAACGGATGCCCTCATTCCCATAGAAGTCGGATCCGCCTCCCTTTGGGTCAGTCAGTTTAAGGAATTGTACAACGATGAAGGGTTATGCGTCAATTTGGACCTGTTAGGTGAGGTTAGAGAATCAGCTCTAGTGAGACTCACGGCATACCAGAAGAGAGTAGTCAGACACTACAATAAATGGGTAAAACTCAGAAGGTTCGATGTTGGGGATCTCGTCCTCCGGGAGGTTGAAGCCTCAATGCCTCAAAACATAGGAAAATTGATGCCGAATTGGGAGGGTCCCTATGAGGTAGTAGAAATACCGAAGCCAGGTACCTATTGGCTTCAGGCTATGGATGGATCCGAGATCAAAAATACTTGGCACGCAGGAAGGCTTCGAAAGTATTATCAGTAGGACGAGTCTATATTCCTTTATTATGTAATTTCATAAATTAAATCTTCAATAAAATGAGTATTCGTTTCATGATGTGTAGTCACCTGGCTTTTAAATTTTTACATAATGTTCAGTTCTTCGAAGCGAACCCGGATTCAGCCCTGCGAAGCGAATTCTATATTTCAAAAAGTGTTCAGCTCTTCGAAGCGAACCCGAATTCAGTTCTGCGAAGCGAATTTAACATTCCAAAAAGTGTTTAGCTCCTCGAAGCGAACCCGAATTCAGCTCTGCGAAGCGAATTCGACACCTCAAAAAGTGTTCAGCTCCTCAAAGCGAACACGGGTTCAGCTCTGCGAAGCGAATTCGACACTTAGAAAAGTGTTCAGCTCTTCAAAGCGAACCCGAGTTCTGCTCTGCGAAGCGAATTCGACATTTCAAAAAAAGCGAACCCGGATTCAGCTTTGCAAAGCGAACCCATCATCTCCTGGGTGCCATTCCTCGGAGCGGATTCAGATTCAAATTCTTCACAACAGATTACGTTCGACATTTTGCAAGTAATAGACCTCTTATTTTGAACCCAGGTGCGATTCTTAAGCTGACGAATTAAATGTTTGTTCAGATATTGGGATTTTTAGCCAAAACTCGATAGGTGTTATAAAACCAACCCCCCGATCTGAAACTTAAATTTATGAGGTCATTATCACAAGTTGTCTTCATAAAGAGGTTCACGGAATGGTCGGAGAATACAGCCATTACATTAATACCAAATCAATTACATGAAGGCAGATAAGTACAGAGAATATGCATATAATCAAGGAAGATCATTAGGAGGATCGACTTCATCATCCGAGTCCAGTATAGAAGTGTCAAGTCCGGCGGTGTGCATCTTTTCCCATGTCTTATCTTTATGGCTCTGATGGCCTTCAGCAAATTGGGCTATGATGTGGTCGGTCAGCTCGGAGGACTCTTGGTATTGTTCGATGATCTTCGATTTATCTTGCTCAGAGACCGTGTTCTTCTCGACTTTTAGGCGCTCGACCTCCTGCTCCAACATGGTCACGGTTGCGATCATCGTCTAGGACTGAGAACACACATTTTCATATTCATGGGCAAACGTGCTATACATTTTATCCAGGTGATACCTCTCCTCTTTCAGCTCCGTTCGGCTTTGGATGAGATGTTCCTTTTGCTCCAGAAGCTCAGAGTATTTCCATTTTAGCTCTTTGGTCTCCAAAGACAACCTTTTTAGCTCAAGAGCTAGGGAGTCGGCGTGACGAAGAGCAGTATGGACCCTTTGTCGGTCGGCCTCTCTCTCCACAGCCCCGCTTCGGAGTTTTGTTTGGAGGCGCTGAACAGTATTTTCCAGCTCCTTCTTCCGTTAGGAGATGTCTTCCACCCGGAGCAGCAGCCGACCAAAAGCTGATAGAGCCTGATATTTCGAAAACCAAAGTAAGAAAAGATTCAAAAGAGATTACGATCTATAGATTAACAAAGAATTTGCTCTTACCCGACCCATGTGGACAGAAGTCGCTATCACCAGATCCTCGGGAAGAAGGTCTTCGAATTTATCGTCGTCACCCGGAAGAACAAAGGCGTTGAAATTTTCATGAGGAAAGTTGTCGAGGAGGTCTCGGGAAAACACAGTAATCATGAATTGTTTCGGGGGCTCCTCGTTCTGCTTTGCTTTAGGCGATTGTGGCGGTGGAGGGGGAAGAATGATCGATGGGGCGGCTGAAGGAGTTTGTTCTATCATGGCCTTCATTGGAAGATGCTTATTTTTGAGGCCCTAGTCCGGTCGATCCGAGTCGGATGGCTGGAGAGGATCGAGAAGAGTTGTTGTGGAGTCAGTTGCTTCGGGAGGGTCGGTGGTCGTCGTTTTAGGAGCTGACGACTTGATATGTTTCCTCAGCTGCTTCTTCATCAAAACTAATTTCCTCAGCTGCTTCGCCAAAGATTTCTTGGTAGAAAGTCGAGGTGTAACGCCAGAGAAAATCGAGCGTTTATGAAAATGAATTTTTATTTCGATTTAGTGAATAAAGTTTGGATTATTTGTTTATTAAACTGAGTAAGCTAATTGTAGGTCATTTTATGACCTAGAGAATGCAGAAATGAGTAAGATTCTGGCTACGTCCTTGGAATAAATGATATTAATTTATAGACGAAAATAAAAGGTTTTCGAGAATAAAAATATTTTGAGAAAAGACGAAATAGACACTATTCAACGCTAAGGGTTAAGGTTTGACTCTAAGGGTTAGGGGTTGAGACCCTATGCCATTTCGAGAGTTCGGAATGTCAGAATGATGTTCTGTCGAAAGATTTGACGTTATTATACCGTATAATTTTAAGTTAGCCGAGGAAAGTTTTTTCGAGAGGAAAAGTGCAGGAAGCACTATTCATTCGTTTCTGCTCAGAAATTTATTTTGAAATTCCGAGAAACACGTAATGATAGGATTTCAAGGCGAGGTGGATTATGTAATAATAATTCGTTTATGGCTCACAAAGTTTTCGCGTAGAGACTTAAAGCCTAAGCGTTAGGGAAAGTGAAATTAATGATTAATTATTTACGTATAATAATATATGATTATTATACGGAACAAATAAGCGTATAATACGAAGTATTGTACGAGAATTATGCGGAGAAGATACGAGAATTAATACGACGTATAATATGAATTTTATAAGGAGTAAATAAGTTAAAATAAAGTGAATTAAAATTAATTGAAATTAAAAGTTAATAAGTTTAACCCGTGGGTCGAACCATCGGGTAAACGGGTGATTTTAACCCATGGTTCAACCCACAACCCATGTTGGACATGGGGGAACAAGGCCACATTGGAGCATGTGGGAGCACATGGGGGGACATGGGAGAGCACAAGGGGAGACTTGGTTGACCATGTGCTAGCACATGGGCCTTAACTTGCTGGGAAATAAAGGAGAGGAGGCTGGGCCTAAATTACCTTTGTACCCTAAACCTTGCCAACTCTATAAATAGAGAGCCTTGCCCGTCATATTTTGTTGTTTAACAATTCCACCAACAAAGAGAGAGAGAGAGAGAGAAGAAGCTTGTGCCTTGCCTAGCTAATTCATCTACCAAGAAGCTGACTTTGAGTCTCCATACTCATTCAAGCAAGAATCCTTAAGGTATAACAATGGAAATTGTATAAACATCATCTCTTCTTTCTATAATAATTTTGATAGAGGAGTGATTAAAGGAGTTATGCCTTTTGAGAAGTTATAAGGAGAGTAATGGTGAATTAGGAACCCTAATAAGCCATGCATGTGAAGACACTAAGAACTCATAAAGAACAAATCAATTAACTTAGTGAAATCTTATGAAATAGACTAATGAACTTATTAAACCATTAAAATTCAATGTTTTGAATGATAAGAATTAGTAATAATCAACTATGGGATTGATTCCCATTGATTTGAGCTAATAATAACGAAGAACGAAGATTTGGCAAAAGTTACGCGATTAGACGTTAATCGTCGAAAACGTAAATTACTCGGATTAGGAGTCAAAAGTCGCCGTGTACGTTGAAAATGATGGTTTTCGATTGCAACACATGTATTTAGGTAAATAAGACTTGCGGGAGCAAGAACGGATTGATTCCGACTTAAAACGAAAATTTGAGCGTCAAACGTTCACGAACGTTTAACGAAAATGTAAAAATGGACTAATCGACGAATTTCTCGTCGACGGATTTAAAAAAAAATTCCGACTTGATAGGATGATAGAGCATGTCATTTATGAACTTTTGGCTTTCGAACGAACCAATTCCGAGTTATAACGATCAAGTTACGGACTCTGGAATTTCAGAATTTTCAAATACCTAGAAATTTTTCTGAGTTGCAGAGCTAGCGCCGCAGCGCCAGCCAATAGGCTTAATCCGGCGCCGTAGCGCCACTCCTGGGAGAAATCTCTGGACGGGTAGCGCTGCAGCGCCACTCCAATAGGAAAACCTAGCGCTGCAGCGCCACTCCAAAAGGAAAACCTAGCGCTGCAGTGCCAGCAAGTCAGAAAATTTGGACATTTTAGTAATTACTTAACCTTTTGCATATCATTAAGGGGCTAGTAAGTGATGAATATACACTCTTTAAACAACATGTTTAACCAAGGGTGATGAGGATTAAACGTTAACTAAACGTAATTAAACTTAAGTTTTGGACGTTAACCAAAACTAAGTTAAGGAACAAGTTAAGTACTCGTTTATCATCATGCCTAGTGATGATTAAGAAGAGTTGGTTTATAACATAGGATGTTAATAAGCCGTAATGAACATTAAATAACTTAAATGAATGTTATTAATTTATCGTTTCGATTAAGGTATACAAGAAGGGGAAGTTAGGCTATACTTGGTATATCGATGATGAATTATCATAGGAATGCTTTGTGTTATGCTCTGTAGACGTTGTAAAGACTGAATAGACTACGTGTAAAGGTTTAGAAGACGCAAAGGCAAGTTTCCTAACTTCGTTCATACTTTATTATGAATGCAAGTTTTGCTAAACCCTTGTCTATACGTTATGGTTGGGCAAGTGGTCATTGTGCATAATTGCTTATGCATAAACTGTTCTTGAATAGGCAATGCCATTTGACTCGGCTAGACTGAGACTTATCATATTTTGGTGGATTTTTCCACAAATCTCTCCAGAATATATACAATGTTGTGATCCTATGCCAATTGCTTGGTATGGATTCTCAGGTAAACCTGAGTATGAATAAACCAAAGGTTTTAAACGTCGTTAATTCGACAGGCACGTGAGGTTGCCACCAATTAAACGTAAACACGTTTAATGTATGAGTGTTGATCAATATAGAGTACTACAGGCTGATCACCTGGATGTGCTCGTAAGCTATATCGAACTTACGGCCTTCGTGTCGGGTTGTTCCTTTCATGAATGAGAACTAAAATATGGTTCGTGGTCGTTGACCAAGATGGATTCCGAAGAGGCTATAAAGTCCTTGGGAATGGTTTTAAACGAATTAAAATGATATTTTAATTATTCTTAAGTACTTCATAACTATTGTACAGTTATTGAAGACCAAAAGATATGATTCTTGATTTTTGTGGTTTCAAAATATACTGTTTAACTTGCTGAGCTGTTTATGCTCATTCTTGCTTAAAACTAAATGATTTCAGCTAAGAACGAACGGACTGAAGGATTCGGTAAAGGCAAAGGCAAGTTCAAGTTGGACAAGTAGTGACCTTTGTAATAGCATTAGTATTAGTATTGTATTTACTGATATTATGACACAGAACGATGTATTGGTTACGAATACTTGGGAAATGATTAATAGTATGTAATAATTAGTAAACTTATGCATTGATATTGATGTCCTCAATTGAATGTATGAGTAGATTGTAGTATCGCGTAGCACCATATCTTGGGTTTGAAGGTACCCGGATTTGGGGGCGTCACACGAGGGCTATTTATTATGAATTATTGAAGTTCCGAAATAATTATTTTTTTGGGTTATAAATATCTTTTTTTCACAAAAAACGTTTTTAATATGGGCGAGACTCACTTGTGTGTACTGATGAGAGTGATGTGGTGTGCGTAGGAATTTTTTTTTAAAATATTATTATTTTATTCAATTTTTTGCTTTGGCGTTCTAAGCATTTTTTTATAAATCGGGTGCTGAATTAGAATTTGAAAATCACACCAGAATCAAAAGTTTCTCTCTCTATAATATCGAGCGTATTTTTGTGAGTATGTAAATACTTTGAGTGTTGCTATACAATACAAGTTTTCTTCAGTATTATATCCGATATTTCAGTCAGAAGTACTATTCTTTTGAGGTAAGGAATGTTATTTTTTTTCGTAAATGATGTTATTGCTTTCAATATCATTTCATCGAAATATTAGTATGAATTTTATTATAAAATTTTACCTTTTTCGTCGGGGTTACTATTCACGTATACGACACTATTCACGTTTACGACACTATTCACGAATACGGTACTATTCACAAAGTATGATTTTTCTTATGAAAATTTCAACCTTTTCCTGTCGGGATTACTATTCACGTATACGACACTATTCATTAGGACTGAGCAAAGAACCAATTTGGAACCGAAATCGCACCAAAAACCGCACAAACCGCACCAATTAAAACTGCACCAACGGTTCCGGCGTATGTGGTGGTTTTAGGTGGGTTGAAAAACCAAATTTACGGTTTCGGTTTGGTTACTAGCCAAAATTGCACGCATAAAACGAAACTAAACCGAACAATAAAAATTAATTAATTATACAATACTATTACATGAGAGATGTTTCATTTAACCTTTTGTAATGAACCTTCCATGAAAATTAAGCTACTAATTTTGAATTTGGATGGTATCGATCTACATGATCACCATCACCATACAAATCTCTTACAATTATCCCTTAATTGTAAAAAATTACTGGACTACACAGTGCTTGAGCATATATATGTATATATACTTCATAAATTTTATATATATATATATATAATTATATTTGGATTCAATATCTTTTCTGGTTAAAAGAATTGAAGTTATTAAAATTAGGCTATCACGAGTAGAACGAGAGATAAAAACTCTGATGCCTTTGTATCTCTTTTACAATTTTAATATTGTGTGATGCTAAATTGTTAATTTAATTGCATATAATTTTGTTGTTTCAATTGGTTTTGAAACCGAAACCGCTTCAAATGAAACCGCACCGCACGATTCAAAACCGCACCGCACCAATCACAAGCGATTTCATGTGCGGTTTTAAATTTGTCAAGCCGCACCTAAGCGGTTTCGTGTGCGATTTGGGCTTCAAACCGCACCATGCTCACCCCTACTATTCATGAATACGGTACTATTCACCGAAAAATTTAATTTTCTTTTCTTTGTCCAAGTTGGCTATTATGGTTCCTATCTTTGATTGGATCTAAGTTTTGATCTTCATTCTTGAATTTTGCTCCACGATTCGTTATTATGGAGTATTCTTGAACTTGGATAAACTAAATTACGAATCCCTAATTTTTGTCCATTATCTAACTGGATTCGTTCTTTGAAATATTTTTCATCATCTTCAGTCTTAAACGGTGATATAAAAGAATATCTTTGGCCTGTAGTGCAAAGATGGATGATTATTTGATGAATATCTTTGGCCTGTAGTGCAAAGATGAATGATTACCTGATGAATATCTTTGACCCGTAGTGCAAAAATGGACAGGTGTTGAGATAAACATGGCCAACTGGTGATACAAATGAATATCTTTGGCTCGTAGTGTAAAGATGAATATTTGATTCAAGATATGTATTGATTGATGTTACAGGGATAAAATATTGATGATAGACTTTTAAATCATAGAAGATAATAGACATTATTTTCTACTTAACTCTTCTGATGCATTGTTAATTTCGCTGCAGTTGTTGATCTAAAACTCGTTGTCCATAATATTTTATCTGATTTATTGAAGATTAACGATAAATTATTCTGCATTATCTTAGTCATAATATTCTTTATTGGGCTAGTTGAGCTTACCCTTTTCATCTATTGTCATCTTCAAGAAATGAGAATGTTGCAGGGACTAGTCAGGAAACAGAGTGATGGGCAGAGTTAGAGCAGTAGTAGTCCTCACTATTTTTGTATAATAGTGTGAAAATAATTGTAACTATTGAGGATTGAATTTGAGTGTTTATATTTCATATTATATACGATTTGTATTGACACTCACAGCTTGTATGGTCGTCCTGTTCAAGACCTTTTGATATAAAAGTTTGTATTTGGATTCTATACCATGTGTTTGGGAACTCATAATGGGTTGGGTTGATTGGACCTATTCTGGGGGCATCACACGGAGGCCGAGCTGACGTAGTCCGGATTCCCCACTTTTGGCTAGGGCATACAACACAAAGAAAAAGTCTAGACCTGGGGCAGTTTGGCTTGCTGTTGCAGAAGGCGAGGAAGAAGTTAAGGTAAATATAGGAATTGGGCATCAATTGGGATAGTCCGGTCCCTATCAGCCCTATGAAAGAGGAAATAAACTCTGGAAGGGGGAATCGGAGGACCGTACTTAAGAGCATAGAGGTGGACGGTGATCCATTCTACTTGTGGGTGCCAGTACATCTTTTCGTGCAAGCCGAGTGCCTTAATGGTCTACTCAAGAGGAATTTGGTATTGTTGCCGGATGGAAGGTATCTGGGCGGCAGTAATATTGGATTGGGTATTGGCATATGGGTAGGCTTTTACTGATTCGTATTCGGTTCTTGATCGAGCTTTCAGCAGGCTCGGGGGATGATGATATTCCGGAGGACGGGGTGGAGGTTGTGGAAGCGGCTTGGATGGTAGGAGCTTCAGCAATGGTGGCGATGGGAACTTCAACGGGATTGAGGTCGTCGGTACTTACTGCTGGATTCGGGGCGATGGTGGGAGGTCCGCCAGAGGTGTTGGCCGTGTTGACTGTGGGGTTGCTGGAAGAAGCCATAGAGTTAAGGGTTGTTGGTTATGTGTTGCAAAAAGGAAGTTGAAGTTCTGCTATGTTTGTTCTGTGTTAAGCTCTGTGGAGGAAGGGAGTTGCAGAAGAAGCGTTTGGGAGAGAAAGTGGGAATAATGGGCGGTTGGGCCGAATTAACAGGCATTTCAAAAATGTTGCTTCTTTTATCTCGATTAAAGGACTACGGCGTAATTAATGTACGCAATGATGGGAAGATGAATCATTTTTAGGCCCAGATTGAGGGAAGGTTTGTTGGGCTTGATTGGATAGTCTTTTATTATATTACGCTTATATAATAGAGGACTGGGGGAAATGTTGGGCTGTGGATCTTTGGGGGCAGACAAAGCAGGGAGTCTAGGCCCACAGTATGTGGCCTGCCCGGAGTAGGCTCATATTATAAGGAAAGAATGTTTTATGGAATCATTAGTAATCCCCCGTTTTGGGGAGATATGATATGATCCCGTTAAGGAGCAAAACCTAACGAGGAGTCCTACTCTATGTAGGAAAGGGTAAGTGGGAGGTGGTGGGACTCATATAAGTATAAGGTTACGTTTTATTCAGAGGTATACTCACAATCAAACTACTAAATTCCAGCATTATAGTTTTACACCTCCATTGTTAACCTTAAAACAACCTGTACTTATTCTCACACCGGAGCTATCCCTCGACGGTCCAAGCCGTCAAGCTCTCGGTATTTACTTGTTCTATGCAGGATCATATACGCTTTGGTGATTGGAGCGCGTAGGGCAGATCTTAGCGTTAACAGCTACCAACTGCATCATATTCAAAATAAATTTATTTTTAAAAGGTTATTTATAAGTAACCAATTCAGTTTTATTAGGTTACCAACTACATGAAGGTTTGGCTACAAACTGTATCACATTCAAAATAAATTAGGTAACCTAATAAAACTGAATTGGTTACATTGGTATGAAGGTTTGGCTACCAACTGCATCACATTCAAAATAAATTGGTAACCTAATAAAACTGAATTGGTTACCTTGGTATGAAGGTTTTACAACTAACTGCATGAAGGTTTGGCTACCAACTGCATCACATTCAAAATAAATTGGTAACCTAATAAAACTGAATTGGTTACCTAGGTATGAAGGTTTGGCTACCAACTGCACTATAGAAAAAAAAATTGGTCTTTTTCTAATCTAAGTATATCAAGTGCTAATCTATCCCATTAACATGTAACTGACATTCTAAACCCAACAAAATTTGACAGGGAGACTAAAAATTCAAAGTAACCCCACTCCTAAATCCATCATTGAAATTACACGCACATTCCAAATGACAAAAAAGATTTAATACCCAAAAAGAGAAGAGAAGAGCTTTAATATCCTTGAACCCATCTGAAGAAAACCCATCACCTATTAGGAGTAGTATTTTTTCCCTCCTCACAACACCTAAATATTCAAAAGTTTTGATATTTAGGAGAAGCGGATGGGCAATAGCATGCATGTTCGCGATCCAAAAAAACTCTAGCAGGTGCTTTGGAAAATAGCATGTTCTTCTTTGTTTAATCTAATTTCGCGGTCCTTAATTACATGGGCAACAGCTAAAATGAAAAAGAAGTGGGGATAGGGAACTGGGGCTACCGCCCCGTGGAGGTGGATGACAGTGGTGGGTTTTGATACAGAAAAACAAAAAGGTGATCAAATAAAAAAGACTTGTAGATTTGGAGATTTGTATCCGAGCGAAAAAAACGGGAACAATTGTATAATTGCAAAACTGATTTGTCACATCAGCAATCCATTAAAAATTCACCTAAATTAAAGGGATACTAAATACATTAATTTTGTAAATAAATTATTAAAAATATATTAATTGTGTAAATATTTTCAGGATACACTTTAGTTGTAATTTTTTCTAAAAATGTACTAAGAATTGTAATTAATCCTTTTTTCATGGCTGATGATGATTCATTAGCTCCTCTTATGTTGTTGAGGACTGAGATGATAGGGTTAGGGCCCCATAACTAGCATTTTTAGCCCACTTACTAGATCCCTTTCTTGATTTATTGGACCAAATAATGATGTAGAGTACAAGGCCATCTAATCTCATCGAAGAATCAATATAATTAAGGATTACTTACAATTCTTAGCACATTTTAAAAAAAATTACAATTAAAGTGTGTAGAAAATAATTACATAATTAATACAGTTTTAATAGTTTATTTATAAAATTAATGTATTTAGTAATCCTTTAATTTAGGTGATTATTTAAGCATAATTAATTAGAGTTTACAGGATATATATGAATTCAAGGCCAAAGTGCACCAGCATCCTTGAGAAGAGGAACAAGAGTGCCGTTAATATGGCAGGCCATAAGAGTTTCGACTCCACCCAAGAACTTTCCGTCGATAAACATCGCCGGAACCGGCTGTCGCTGGCCGTCGCCGGCGATCTGGTAGAGGAAGGAGTGGATGTTGGGGACGTCAAAGTCGCGGTCGAGCTCGATAATGGTGGGGCCGACACCGAGGCTGAAGAAGAGCTGCTGAGTTGACAACGTGGCACATGCAGCAGCCGGTGATGGTGAAAACCACCACTGCATTGTCGGAGGCCAAAAAGCGGACCCTCTAGTAAATGGACTCCATTTTCATGGACGGCGCTTGATCAGTGGTGGGCCTAGTGCTGCTGGTGATGTCCATTCGAATTTATAAGGTGATGTCCCACAAAATTCATATATGGACATATGAATTTTTGTTCACAAATTCATAATTGCATGAAGGTAGCTAAACCTTCATGCTTCATGCAGTTGGTAGCCAAACCTTCATACCAAGGTAACCAATTTAATTTTATTAGGTTACCAATTTATTTTGAATGTGATGTAGTTGGTAGCTAGAACTTCATGCAATTGGTAGCCAAATCTTCATACCAAGGCAACCAATTCAGTTTTATTAGGTTACCAATTTATTTTGAATATGATGCAGTTGGTAGCCAAACCTTCATGCTAGGGGTGCTCAAAAAATTCGGTTTTTTCGGTTTTTTATCGAACCGGTACCGGTGGTACCGATTTTTTTTGGTACCGATTTTTTCGGTACCGATTTTTTGATTTTTTTATACTTTTCGGTACCGGTAGCGGTAATGAAAATTTTACATTTGGTAAAAATTGAAGAACCGATAAAAACCGAATTGACGAAAAAAGAGTATGTGAGGCTTGTGGATATATATTACTGTAGTCATGTTCGGCTTGTGGATATATGTAATCTGAAACAACTGTAACTAGAGGTGCTTAGTGCTTACTGAGTGGGTGAACCTTGCAAAACTGAATTGATGAAAACCGAGAATGTGGGCCATTTTGCCACATATATTACTATAGTCATGTTTGGTAAACTTATTTTGTAATTTCTGTTTGAATTTTGAATATATTACTGCTTATTTTCCAACTAACATGAAGAAAAAAGTAAGCAATTCATGCATAAAGCCAAAATATTCATGAATTTCTTAGTTTTAAAAAATTTTTTAATGATTAAAAAAATTATTTAATTATTGCGGTATAACCGAAAACCAAACCGAAAAAACCGGTACCGACTTTGTACTGAACCGGTACTAAAAACGGTTATTCGGTACTGGTACCGGTTCTTGGTTTTTCAAAATTTTCGGTTCGGTACCGGTTCAATTTTTTTGATACCGGCTCGATTTTTTACCGATGAGCACCCCTACTTCATGCAGTTGGTTGACAAACCTTCAGACCAAGGTAACCAATTCAGTTTTATTAGGTTACCAATTTATTTTGAATGTGATGCAGTTGGTAGCCAAACCTTCAGACCAAGGTAACCAATTCAATTTTATTAGGTTACCAATTTATTTTAAATGTGATGCAGTTGGTAGCCAAACCTTCATACAAAGGTAACCAATTTAGTTTTTGTGGGCAACCAAATCATTAAAAAAAATTCAGAACAGTAACTCAGGTACTTTCGTAGATTTGCCGCAGAAGAGGATGATGAAGGGGAGGAGAGGGCGATGTAGCGTCGGCGCAACCAAGGACTTCCGGATATTCGTGGCGGAGTATGATGATGAAAGGGAGGCGGATGAAGAGAATGATGAAGGAGAGGCGGCGGAGGAGGATGATGAAGGGGAGGCAGAGATTCGCTGGCGGAGGCGGTGATGAAGAGAATGAGGAGGCGGCGAAGAAAGATGATGAGGGAGATGAAGATTAGGATAGATAAGATAATATTTTGTTTTTCCCTCTTTTTGATTTGAATTTTGAATTATTGATTTATTTTTGTAGTTAGATCCCAAAGATTTGATTTGAATTATTAATTATGGCGGTTATTTCTCCTTGATTTTAGGTTTCCTTATTAATGTGAAATTGAATGGTTTGAATTTGTTGCCTTCTTTTTGTAATTATTTTGTGGATGTACTAATAGTGTAATTATTTTTTAATTGTTGTATATTATTGTAAAGAACCCTATAATTAATGAATTGAAGATGGATTGGATTGGATTGGATTGAAGGTAATAAATAATTGCTACTACTTCGTTCTTGCAGATATTTGCATATGCACTTGTGAGTGCTACATCAGGACTGAACTGCATGCATGCACAGGGATCCGTCATTTAGCTCTGCCAAATTTCTGTAAATTGAGTTCTATTTTGAGAGATAAAAATGTATTTAATCATGAATTAATAATAATAATAATAATAATAATAATTGGATTAGCTAGCTAGCTAGTGTGGTCCTGGAAAGGTTTTAATATAACTTTTTGATGTAAACAGTAGACAAATATAACTATATAAGCTCACTTTTAAAAACAGTTAAGGCTAGAAGACAAAGGATGATATTATTCTGCATAGCTTTTATTCATTAACCAAACATCCTTTATATAGGCTAATACATAACTGATAACATGAAAATAGGCACTACCCAACGTTCACAAAATAAACTCCTATTGACTCGGTAAACATAAACAAACTGATTGACAATCCTTAAGACTAGGACAACCCAAAAACATGCAAATTACTTATTTTCTCAACAATCCCCCCCTTAAACTAATGTTCCAGACATAACATTCAGTTTAATAAGAGTCAAACTTTGAACCGCCATCTCTCAAACTGGATCATTTGAAATGCAAACACCAAGTAACTTCCTGAGCTTCTGAAATGTAGGCAATTTGAGGGGCTTAGTAAATATATCAGCAACCTGATCTTCACTGCAGTAAATAAGATCAATGACTCCATCATTAGTGAGATCTCTCAAGAAATGATACTTCACATCTATATGTTTGCTTCGACCATGTAGAACAGGATTTTTTGAAAGGTTTATTGCTGAACTGTTGTCACAATAAATCTGAGTAGGCCCATCCTTTTTGCAATGCAACTCTTTAAGAATTCTTCTCAACCAAATAGCTTGAGTAGCACATGAAGTTGCAGCAACAAACTCAGCTTCTGTTGTTGATAAAGTGACAATAGGTTATTTCTTTGAAGACCAAGAGATAGCTCCTGAACCCAGCATAAAAGCGTAACCCGAAGTGCTTTTTATGTCATCTTTTTCTCCAGCATAATCACTAGTCTGTGAAGCCAATTAAGCCTGACATTTCTACCTTCTTGTAGAACAACCCATAATCAAATATACCTTGCAAATAACGAAAAATCCTTTTTCCAGCTAGAAGATGCATCTCCCTTGGGTTTTCCATGAACCTGCTAATAAGACTTATAGCATGCATTATATCGGGCCTTGTGGCTGTTAAATACATCAAGCTTCCAACTATTTGTTTGAACCTGGTGCTGTCAACCCTCCTTCCTCCAGGATCTTTGATAAGTTTCAAACCAACTTCAGTTGGTGTACAAACAGAATTGCAATTCTTCAGTTGAAATCTGTCTAAAAGTTCTCTCACATATTTCTTTTGAGAAATAAAAATACCAGTAGGGGACTGCACCATTTCAATCCTAAGAAAGTAATGCATCATACCAAGATCAGACATTTCAAATTCAGTCATCATAGATTTCTTAAAACTTTCAAACATTGTTGTGTTATTACCAGTGTAGATTAGATCATCTACATATAAACAGATAATGAGCATTTTTCCTTCATCTTCCATATTTATGAAAAGTGTATGTTCATAATGACATTTTTGAAATCCTTCCTTTAAAAAGTAAGTTTCTATACGATTATACCAAACACGTGGAGCTTGTTTGAATCCGTATAGAGCCTTTTTTAATTTATACACTTTATGCTCATTGCCAAGTTTCACATAACCAGGAGGTTGATCGATAAATACCTCTTCTTTCAAATCTCCATGAAGGAAAGCTGATTTCACGTCCAATTGGAAGATAGGCCATCAATGCAATCACCAATCTGATTGTGTCATGCCTTGCAACCGGAGCGAAGACTGCTTTATAATCAACACCAAACTCCTACTTGTAGCCCTTAGCCACCAAACGTGCCTTGTGCTTATCAACTTCACCATTCTCCTTCAGCTTTGTCTTGTAAACTCATTTTACACCAATTATTTGCTGCCCTTTGGGAAGATCACAAAGCTCCCAAGTATCATTTCTTTTTATGGCTGTAATTTCAACATCCATAGCCTTTCTCCATTTTGATTCTTTGGCAGCCACTTCGAAAGTGACAGGATCACAATCTGAAAATAAAGCAAAATGTGTAAGCATATCTTCTTAGACTTGTCAGAATCATCTACCTCATAATCTGTCTTCCAAGCAGGCCTTTTTCTATGTCGTTGAGGTCTTTGTTCTGCAACTTCATTAACAAGTGGACTTTGAGGTTGATCTTGAATGATTGGGTCTGGTTGTTGTACTGTCTCTATAGGTTGCTGCCTTGTCTCGTCATCATCTAAATCTGCTGGAATGCTTTGCTTAACACCATTTTCACTCCACAACCATGTGCCTCTTTCATCAAAAACCACATCACGACTGATAATTATTTTCATGGTGCTAGGATTGTACAGTTTATAGGCCTTTGATTGATCACTGACACCAAGAAAAACACATTTTTCTCCTTTGTTGTCCAGCTTCTTTCTCTTCTCATCTGGAATATGGGCATAAGCAATACACCCAAAAATTCTAAAATGATCCACTGCTAGTTTTCGTCCGCTCTAGGCTTCTTCCGGCGTCATATTTTGAACAACAAGTGTAGGGCTTCTGTTCAAAATGTGAATGCTCCAATTAATTACTTATGGCCAGAAAGTTTTCGGAATACCGCTGCTTGTCAAAAGACTTCGCACCATATTCATAATAGTGCGATTTTTCCTTTCGCACACACCGTTCTGTTGGGGAGTGTAAGCTGTTGTAAGTTGCCTCTTGATACCATGAGCCTCACAAAAATTTGCAAATTTATGTGAGTTGTATTCTCCACCACGATCAGTACGAAGAACTTTGATGGGGCTGCCAACTTCCTCTCAACAAGCACTTTATATTTTTTAAAGGCTACAAAAGCTTCACATTTGTCTTACAAAAAATAAATCCAAAATTTTCGACTATAATCATCAATGAAGGTAATTATGTATCTTTTACCTCCATTAGAAGATGAACTTATTGGCCCACACAGATCAGAGTGAATCAGTTCCAATGGCCTTTTTGCTCTCAATGATTTTCCTTGCATGAATTGATTACGATGTTGTTTGCTAACAACGCATTCTTCACAAACTTAAGCGGGAGCTTTAATTTGAGGAAGACCAATCACCATGTTTTTCTGTTGTAGAGCCTTTAAACCACCAAATTTTAGGTGACCATAACGAAAATGCCATAGCCATGTTTGATCCTTCAATTTTGCTGAAAAACACGTATGATTGGTGTTGTGAAGAAACAACGGGAACATGCGATTTTCTGTCATGTTAACTTGAGTAATTAAGCCCAACTTTGCATCTTGAATCCGACATACTCCATTTTTGATAATAATCTCGTACCTCTTTTCTTGTAGCTGACCCACACTGAGCAAGTTGGTCTTTAAGTCTGGGACAAAAAGAACATTAGAGATATGGGTAGAATTTCCTTTAGTTTGAACAGTTACCTTTCCTTTTCCTATGACAGAAACTATGGAGTTGTCACCAAACTTGACAGTATTACGGAACGATTCGTCCAACTCAGAAAATGCCTTTTTGTCTCCACACATGTGGTTGCTGTAGCCGGTGTCTAAATACCACATATTTTGTTGAGCTTCTTCCTTCACATGACACACCATCAAAAGAGACACTTCTTCTTCCTTTTCTGCAAAGTTAGTTTTTTCTCCACTTTGTCTATTCAAATTCGTTTTACACTCTGACTTATAATGGTCATACCTGTGACATCTGTAACACTCAACATTGGACTTGTCTGTTGACTTTGGTCTATAATTTGTTGAGTGGTAGCCACCACGTCCT
Source organism: Panax stipuleanatus (assembly GCA_020205555.1). Lineage (NCBI taxonomy): Eukaryota > Viridiplantae > Streptophyta > Magnoliopsida > Apiales > Araliaceae > Panax > Panax stipuleanatus. The sequence continues at coordinate 2,208,264 of CM035124.1, forward strand.
CTGCTTTTTTCTTGAAATTGTTTCTCATGATGTTGATGGTTTTGTTGGTGGAACCCAAGATCATTGTTAAATCTGCTTCCTTGACCATTGCCTCTACCCCGTCCACTATCAGCTCTATTAGGTGTAGAGTTATTTTCTGATAAGGCCTTCAATGCTTGTTCTTCTTTCTCCTGTTGGTTAATTTTTTTTTTCATGAACCAACAGAGAACTTTGTAATTCATCAATTAAATTTTGGTGTCAAGGATCGAAGAATCTTCTCAACAATGGTAACATCATCTGTCTTGTCGCCATGGATTCTCATCTAATTAACGATTGCCATCGTTCTTGAAAAATAGTCTGAAACTGACTCTCCTGATTTCATTCGAAGCATTTCGAACTCCGAACGAAGTGCTTGAAGCTGCTGCCTTTTAGCCCGTGCTGTACCTTGATACTTCTTCTTCATGGAATCCCAAATATCCTTGGAAGTGTCTTTGCTAAGAATTGTTTCCAAAATGGGACGATCAATGGCCTGAAAAAGGTAGTTTTTTGCCTTTAAATCTTTTAGCTTTCTCCCTTCCAACTCTGTTTTTTGAGTATCTGTCAACACTGCATTTTTTTCTGGTTGTCCAATTCCAGATTCAACAATCTGCCAATATTTTTTTGACCGCGGGAAATTCTCCATTAGCATGCTCCAATGGTCATAGTGACCATCAAAACGTGGGATCGCCGCATGCACAAAATTGGAATCTAAAGCCATTGTTTTACTGCTTCTGCAAAAGAAAAACAGATGAGTAAATAAAGTTACTGCTATTTTGGACAATGGACTGTTTGGGGACTTTCACAGTCTTTTGGGACTCTCTCGCTTTTCTCTCCTATTTCTGGCTCTGATACACTGATGTAAACAATAGACAAATATAACTATATAAGCTCACTTTTAGAAACAGTTAAGGCTAGAAGACAGAGGATGATATTATTCTGCATAGCTTTTATTCATTAACCAAACAGTCCTTTATATAGGCTAATACATAACTGATAACATGAAAATAGGCACTACTCAACGTTCACAAAATAAACTCCTACTAACTCGGTAAACATAAACAAACTGATTGACAATTCTTAAGACTAGGACAACCCAAAAATATGCAAATTACTTATTTTCTCAACACTTTTACCTTAATAATGTTTAAACTAAATTACTCTTTCAATCACTATAAAACATATCTATGGAATAACTTTTATCAAAAACCATATGATAATTTGGGTCTAATTTTATATCTACTGCTCTATGTGGCACCTGTGCGATTAAGTGGTAAACAATCAGTGGCGAAGGCAGGATATTTTGTCAGTGGGGTCGAAATTAGTACTGAGCTATAAATAATTTGATGGGGGTTCGGGGAGCCAATTTTTTTTAATACTTTATACTTTCGGGTCACATATATATATACACTATATAACAATAAAAATATAATAAGTAATAATATACGGTATATATACATTATATTGATTCATAATAGACTTTTTTAATCACAACTGTTTATAAATAAATAATTTATTATTTATTTTTAAAAATAATTTAAATTAGATTATTATTTAGTTTAAAATATTATAGAGAGATATTTGAGAGGATATGAGTCATATGTGATTAAAATTTGATTGATAAAATTATAAATTTTTAATTTGAACCCATATAATAAAAAATTTATAAAATTTTAATAAAATCAATTTACATATAATACTTAAAATTTTTAAAATTTACGAAATATTATAAAGTAATTTTTTTTTTCAATGGGGTCGATTGACCCCACAAGTTGCATGTGGCTTCGCCACCGTAAACAATAGATATTAAATAAAAGTATAAAACTCCCCCACTTTCCCCCCGACCCCGACCCCGACCCCGGGCCCCCTCCCCCCACCCTCCCCCCCCCGGCCCCCCGCCCCGCCCGCCCCGCCCCGCCCCGCCCCGCCACCTCTCTCCTCGCCTCGCCTCCCCCTCTCTATCTTTATCTTTATAATAAGAGAACAGATGATTTTATACGTTAATCTGGGTCTAACATTTTTAGAAATAAACCACATAGTTTTCAAAAAATAAAAGAAAAGAAAAGAAATTAACCACATACATTACACAATTGCTGTTATGGGCTTAATGATTATATAGAAGATATATACCAAATTTCTTTTTATATTATTCTCTCTCCCGTTTTATAGCTTGACAGGCTGATATCAGAATGGAAGCCCTAATTTGAAATTTCGGATTCAAGAAACTTCATCGAATCTGCGAGTTTTTCTGCAGTTGACATGGTGATTCCATGAAGTTCGTGCTGGTGCTTTCGTCTCCATCAACTCAATACTGTAATCACTCTTAAAACTTCACTTCAATTTCTGTACGCAAATTTCCATGGCCTGTATTTGCATTCTTAATTCTTCATTCTTGCCCTCTCTTCCATTCCACAATCACCCCCAAATTCGATTAATTAGGCAATCCCTCCACGTTAGGCCCGCAATTACTTGTAACCTGGGTAGCTCTAAAACTGATGAAGGAAGAATTTAGGTCCAAATACGATAGATTAAATTTACTTAAATTGTCTGTAACCGTTACTCTAGTCTCAGCTGCACTGCCTCAGCCCTCAATAGCGGCAAAAGTTTCAAAGCGTTCCAAAAAAACTAAAAGTATTGAGGCCTTAACACCACAAGAATTGAAAACATGGTCGCAAGGGCTTCCTGTAGTAGCCAATCGGATTCCGTATACCGAAATACTGAATTTAAAACAACAAGGGAAACTTAAACACATAATTAAATCCCCCAATGTAGGTTTGAAGCAACGGCCGGAGGTAGTTCTAGCGGTTTTAGATAATTCTAGGGTCTTGAGGATTGTTTTGCCTTCCATTGAGACTGATCTGAAATTTTGGGCTTCATGGGATGAGTTAAATATTGATTCTCTTTGTGTCAATGCATTTTCACCACCTTTGAAGAAACCGGAGATTCCTTCTCCTTATTTAGGGTTTTTGTCAAAGGTACCACAGTGGATGTTCTCGTTTGTGAAGCCGAAGCTGCAGTCAAAGAAGGTATTGGAGTTGAAGAGGGTGAGGGAGGAGCTTAAGAGGCAAAGAGATGAGGAAATAAAAAGGATGGATGAAGAGAAGGAGATGATGGAGAAGGCAATTAAAATGCAGAAGAAGATGGAAGATAGGAATAGGAAGAGGGAGCAACAAATGATTAAGTATGAGGAGTCATTGCGTCAAGCACGCAAGGATTCTAAGCATATGGCCGGTGTATGGGAAAATTTAGCTAGAGACTCGAACGTTTCAACAGTGCTTGGGCTTATTTTCTTCTACATATTTTATCGAACGGTTGTTCTTAGTTATAGGAGGCAGAAAAAAGATTACGAGGACAGGCTGAAGATTGAGAAAGCGGAGGCAGAGGAAAAGAAGAAAATGAGGGAACTTGAGAAGGAAATGGCAGGATTTGAGGCTGACGATGTTGATGCTGAGGAAGGAGGACAAGGCGAGGACTATCCTTACACGAAGATGGCAATGCAATTCATGAAGTCTGGTGCTCGTGTTCGTAGGGCACGTAATAAGAGACTTCCTCAGTATTTGGAAAGAGGAATGGATGTGAAGTTCTCAGATGTTGCTGGGCTTGGAAAAATTAGACTTGAGCTTGAGGAAATTGTGAAGTTCTTCACCCATGGAGAAATGTATCGCAGGAGAGGAGTCAAAATACCAGGTCGGAAATCTCTCTCATTGTGTACATTAAATCAAAATATATATTTTAATTTGTTATCTTATAGCTATCAAAGCTTCATGTCTAGTTTCTTTATATCTGTAAGCTGTTCGGTCTCAATGGTCAATTGCTAGATTTTTACATTTTGACACATTCGATCTACTTGTCCTAAAAGTGTTAAAAAGTCTTGTAGTATTTTTTCTCTCTTTAGGAAAATGATATATATTGCAACTTTACATGTTGACTTTTTTATTGCGAGTTACGTGGATAACTTTAGTTGGTACTATTTTTACGATGTGTTTGATATAATGGGCCAATTTTATAATTCTACCCAATCCCATGTATTGATATACGTCACAATCGTAATTCGGCAATATATAGCATGACTTATACACAAAATAATAAAACCTCTCATATGCCCTGTAGCAAAGTAACTAGACCTTCCATTCCAAAAGTGTTCAAGAATGAAAATTTCTTTTTTAAGTTAATTGTATGACTAATTTGGTATGTTCTGATTGTTGATGTTTATCATATCAAATTGGAGAGAGCCCTTTTGACTTTTGCGAGAAAAAAATCTGGTTATGAATCTTGTGCCCTTATTAGACAAGTTTTAGCTGAAACCTACCTTAGTCTGTTGGGATTTGTACAGAGAGTTTAATTCATGACACAAACCTTACACACCTCTTCTTCTGCTTCACTGTAAAACTGGGAAAAAGAAACAGGAACTTTTGGAGATCCAATATATTTTAGCCATAGTCTTCTACAAGTTAGAAGGGGTCTTTTGTTTTTCTTTTAGCTTTTGATATTCATTCAGTTTGACGTCAGTACATTGTCTGATTGTGAATGAAGAGATATTAAATTACGCCTACTTACATTGCCTCAGATTAAATATAATCTAAGAACTACATTTCTCATTTCTCATATTGATCATTCATCTGGTCTGCTAACTTTAAATAAATCAACTTCATGTTTTCATGAAGTATTATTCTGTCTTTGTTGTCTATTATTATTTTATTTATTATTATTATTATTTATTTATTTTTATCATTTTGCTTGTTTAACCTTTAGCGCTCAAACTAACTGTCCTCTTCACATGATTTAACTTGGGTTGAAATGTCTAACCTGTGGGATGCTTCTGTTAGGTGGGATACTTCTTTGTGGCCCCCCTGGTGTGGGGAAGACTTTATTAGCAAAAGCTGTTGCCGGTGAGGCAGGTGTGAACTTCTTTTCCATTTCTGCCTCTCAGTTCGTGGAAATATATGTCGGGGTTGGTGCTTCTCGTGTCCGAGCACTCTACCAAGAAGCAAGGGAAAATGTGAGCAGCTCAGCTTATTCCAAGAACTCATGCTTACTTATCATGTTTTTCATCCGCTTTTGTGATATTCTAGCAATGTTTAAATGTTTATGTAATGGTCCGCTGAATGTTACTATGTTAGTACTAACACTGCATCATCCCATTAACCCCCGTAATCTGCTCGTAGCAGTTTTGTGCAGAACCTTTTGTATTTTTCCTAGTTCAGTTTATATTAGATAAGGGCTAATTCTTAACCTGAAATTTTTCTACTGATGCACAGGCTCCTTCTGTTGTCTTCATTGATGAGTTGGATGCTGTTGGAAGGGAACGTGGTCTAATTAAAGGTTCTGGTGGACAAGAACGTGATGCTACTCTTAATCAGGTTCTCTTTGGCATCTTTTGATATCTAATTTGTACTTGTTTAACTAATTGCTTTGAGCCTGTGTTAATGTTCACTGCTGTCAATACATTCCAGCTCCTTGTATCTTTGGATGGGTTTGAAGGAAGAGGGAACGTAATCACTATTGCTTCGACAAATAGACCGGATATTCTGGATCCAGCACTTGTGAGACCAGGACGGTTTGACAGAAAAATATATATACCAAAACCAGGCCTAATAGGTCGCATTGAAATTCTGAAGGTATGATTTAGCGGGTGTATCGCCTCTGTATGCACATTCTCTACTGGTTCTACTGCATAGAAATAATCCAACTGTGTATTTTCTCTTCTAGATTTCGAGTCTTCAGTATTGTTTCCTGCATGTATATATAAGCCTGTATTACTGTGGCTAGGTCCATGCTCGTAAGAAGCCGATGACCGAGGATGTGGACTATATGGCTGTTGCCAGTATGACTGATGGAATGGTTGGTGCAGAGCTTGCCAACATTATTGAGGTCGCTGCTATCAATATGATGCGTGATGGACGAACTGAGGTAATACTTACTGAGTATTGAACTTCTTATAAGTGCGCGTGATTGCCATAATGGAAACTTGGGTATTTCTGAGATTCTATTGCACTTAATGCAGATCACTACTGATGACTTGTTACAAGCTGCGCAAATTGAAGATAGAGGAATGCTTGATAGGAAAGAGCGAAGCCCCGAGATGTGGAAGCAAGTAGCTATCAATGAAGCAGCAATGGCTGTAGTAGCTGTGAACTTCCCTGATCTTAGGAATATTGAGTTTGTATGATCCTCAAACTCAACTATAAGCTTTCTTATAAATGCTGTCATGTGTGATTTATACTAGTTTAGTGACTTCGATATAAATCCTTTCACTCTTGTTGCTGTACTAAAATTCTTTACAAGGTTAATAAGCTGCCACCACAGAACTTTAAGGTTGAGTTTATTATCATTATCTGATATTAGTCTATCAAGGGCAATTATTATCCCTTCTGTTGTTTTAGATGCATTTTGGCATTTTTTTTAAATTTTTTAAAACTAGGTGCATCTTGGCAGTTCTTTGTAAATTCCTGCATATGCATCAAGTTAAAGTTTTATAGGTGTCCTCAGCCTGTTTTTGTGGTTAGTTTAGGACTTCTGGTTACTGCTATACAAACTCTTAGTTTCATGTTGAATTGAGGTCTTTTGAACCAGAATTCTTTTATTCAAGTTTAATTTTCATGTGTTATATGGTGTTTTCAGTTTTGTTTACAACTAATCTGATGTTTTCTTTGCTAGCAAAAAGGGTATTGAATGCTTAATAGAATTTGTGTAGTTTGTGGATCCATATATTTTCCTTGCTGTACTTCTAATGCTTGGCTCAGTTCTTTAATTTTACTAACATTATGGAGTATATTGCTTTACAAGTATATGCCGTGCATTAAAAATGGGATATATTTGGAAGTCCTTGGAGTGTACTAGTAGTTACATAAAAGACTTGAGAAACAATAATGTTAGTAGTTTCTATGCGAAAGTATTACATAGCATTTTCAGTAAATTTGTATCTGGAAGAGTTTTTTTTAGCAAATTCTGGGAAAACTAAGTTTGTTCATCCTGATGAATGTCTAGGGGTGCATTCTGAAGTATGTTATGCAAAGAACGGTTGCACAAAGTACAATGATTGCTTTACAGCGGTCTGTGGAGCACATTCTATATGTGTATCCTGTAATATCAGCATCATATCATTAATGTTTAAGTGAGCAATGAAATATTGCTCCCAAAACATTGTGAAATACAGTTATTTTAGTTGGTTAAGGCAGAAATAATGTCAGTTTACTGGCACGATTGTAGATTAGACTAATGCTCCACAGAAATAAAGAAATATTGGCAAGTGCTGATAAAATGGAATAAAATGTTACCTGTAACATCTTTTTCTTTTTTTTCTTTTTTTTTCTTTTTTTTTTTTTTTGGGGGGGGGGGGGTTGGGGGTGGGGGGAAGAGTTGGGCATCAAGGTGAAAATTATTGACTTTGTTTATTGCACAAATTCTTCGTTTACAGAAATTGGTTGCCTGTGGAATTTTAATGTTGGCCAGTTAATGCATAAAGTTGAGTTATAGTTAACCACTTAGGAAGTTATTCCATTTATTCAATTTTTTTTAATCCAAAAGGAATATATATTCAATTTCTTGTAGCTTTGCTTATTTATTGGGTCCCAAGGACCGAAGCCAATTAAAAATTTTCTAATCCAATTCATTATCACTTCTCCCTGCTAACCTTTGCCACTGTATTTTTTTAATATTAATAATTACTTGTTTCTAATTAATCAAACAATCATTATGGTTATTCAATTGCCAATGCTTCTTGCTTTGAGCAGGTCACAATTGCTCCAAGAGCTGGTAGGGAGTTGGGTTATGTCCGGATGAAAATGGATCACATCAAATTTAAAGAAGGAATGCTCAGGTATGCTATGTTTTTCCTTTGTAATTCTGAAAATTATAAAATTATCTTGAAAAGTTCTTATATGCATTTCCCTGGGATGAATTGCTCAGAAATAATTACTCTTGTACTTGTTAAATAGTCATTTGTTGATTTTGATTAATATGTTGTGTCTTTCTATAAGATTCTGAACAAACAATCATCTCTGTCATCCTTTGTGTATGTATGTATAATATAGGTTTCCTTTCTTCCTATAACATTTTGCAGTCGGCAATCCCTTTTGGATCATATCACAGTTCAACTAGCGCCACGAGCAGCTGATGAGCTTTGGTTTGGCGAGGGTCAGGTAATAATAACATGCTGTGTTACATTCACATGTAATTGCAAGAACTTTTATTATTATGAATGGACCGAGATTCTGGCACAGAAAGAGGTTGAAGAAAATTTTCATCTCTTTAGTTTCTACCACTTTCTATCTAAAAGTACCTAAAACAGCAAACAAGAACATGGATTTTGTGAGAAAGTTGGAAACATAATAGCAGTCTTCTCAACTGCACTTTAACAAAAATTTGGATAACCATGTGACCTTTCATGAGCAAGCAGCAGCTTTCAAGAAGATTAATACAATGAGTGCTAATATACATCACTCTTTAAAAATAACCAGTTACTAATGCGTTGAAGTGTTACAGTTGAGTACAATATGGGCGGAAACGGTGGACAATGCTAGGTCAGCTGCACGAACTCTTGTTCTTGGTGGCCTTTCTGAGAAACATTATGGTTTATCGAACTTCTGGGCTGCAGATCGTATCAACGTATGGATCTCCACTTTCTATTCTTTTCCTTAGTTTTTGGTAACTTTTTTTTTTGTTAGGTAAGGTTGATGGCCCCATACTTGGGATAGTTTGTTTTGGTAATTTGAAGCATCTTCAATGTTTATATTGGGTGTATCCTCTATCCACTGTTTTATGGCAATCCTTCTCCACTACGTGAAAGTCATTGCAAGGGACAAGCAAAAGTGAAAAAAATTTGCACCTCCATGAAATTCTAACTTCTTTCCTGAACTTGAACTTCTGAAATTGCTTAATATCAATAGAATGTCTCAACATAGAAACCAAGTTTTTAAGTTTCTAAGTTCATCACTATTTACTACCATCTTTACTTCCTCTAACATGGATATGCCATTCCTCCTGTTGCTGATGCATAGGACATTGACATAGAAGCTCTGCGGATCCTAAATATGTGTTATGAACATGCAAAAGAGGTATCTCATGTAATATTGAAGTAGCTGTAAGTATGGATCATATTATGGTTTTTAATGTTGTAATTGATGTTTTCCATATCAGATCCTGCAGCAAAACCGAATACTCATGGATGCTGTGGTTGATGAACTAGTTCAGAAGAAAAGTATGACGAAACTAGAGTTCTTTAACCTGGTCGAGTTGCATGGATCCCTTAGACCAATTCCACCCAGCATACTTGATATAAGGGTTGCAAAACGTTTAAAATTCCAAGATATGATGATGAACCAGAAGGAAACAGCTATTCGGGGCAGTGTATGATCAATGCTTCTGTGATATGATCTATCAGGTTTTTTATTTTTATTTTTGATCTTTGTATCTTTTTATAATTGACTTGGATATGCTAAGCGTTTACTTTAATAAATTTACTTGAATTATAGTTTTCTTGTTTACTTGTCAAGAAAGCTGGACAACAACAGCTTTGTCTAAAAGATGACTATAACCGCAAATGTTAAAGTGCTTTCAATTTTGACTGTCAGCCATTCATTTGCATGAAACATATTACTATCTTTTTCTTGTTGATTGTACTTGGCAAAAACTGAATTTCATCAGAGTGAAATTGATCTAATAAGCCACTGTAGTTAGTAACAGCGAATTCCCAGTGCATACATGAAAATAAAATAAAATTGAGCTTATCCTGCGCTCCTGAAACAAGCTCTTAACTAGTTTTGCTTTAAGTTATAAGATTAGAACTAGCTAACCCAGGAATGATCGAGTAAAACTTTAGAATTTACAGAAATAGCAATCTCTACTCGGTGCTTTGGTTGTTGATAGAATATTTTTGCTCCATTTCAGGTTAAATGAGCAGTGTTGTGTTATTTGTAAGGAGATTACTTATTGTAAAAAGTGCAGCATGAGCAGCCTGGCAGATTCTTGCCATAAATTTGGTGAAGACATTGCAGAAGTCGCTGCGAATGAATTATGAAATTTGGGACCCTACATGTAGAAAATTGATATGGGCAGGGACCTCTCAGAATGGTTTTCTTTAACATGATCATTAATTTTGGGGAAGCATTATTGTATCCTCCTAGATTTTCCCCTAAAAGTCATTTTCCTGTTGGGGAAGCATTATTGTATCCTCCTAGATTTTTAGTTTCAGGATACGAGGAAGAGTTGATGTGGTTTGATTAGGTCCCCAATTTTTTGTTTGTATATCTTGATTAGAATGTAATGTGTACTTGGTAATTGAGGTTGCACAGCTTCTCTAGAGATGTGGTATTCTGATATGATTTTATTCATTAATTAAATCTAATTGACCCTCCTTGTGTTGTTGTTGTTGTTGCGGGTTTTGTGTTTTGAGGCTATTTTATTTTTTTTATGGATAAATAATTTTAAATTGATATAATTCATTTGAAATTAATAATAATTATTTTAACACTTGGTTCTTAATTTCTCAAAGTTGGATTCTCACTGGTATATATAGAGCGTAAGCTATTTTCTTTCTCAAGCGAGTTTGTTATTTCATCCCATCCTTTGAGTGAGACTAGTGATTATTGAAGTTATCTGTTAAATTTTACTAATCTTATAATTAAGAATGTAATATTTGATGTTGATAATAACTTCTTGTATAAAAATTAGTTGAGAGAGAGAGAGATCAGGTGGGGATTGTGGTTATTACTGAAACTTACTGTAGTTAGTTTTTTGTTTATTTATTTACTTTTTTTTTTTTTTTTAATGTTTATATTTGAAAAGTATCACACAGTATGGCAGTGGTGAAGTAACTGGTGAGCACGACTCCATAACCACCAAAAAACTAGCCACGTCCATCACGGTTAGTTAACAGCCCCAGTCCCAGTCCCAGTCCCAGTCCCAGTCCCAAACTCAGTCCCGTCTCTGTACTAGTACTATATATATATATATTGTCTGCCCCATTCTCTCATCAAAACACCATCTCATTACACTCACTCTACCACAATCACCTGCTACGTACTACTTTATTCCAGTCTCTCTTTCTCTCAAGAATCAATTCATTCATATAAAATTTATTTAATATTACAGTAGTTAATATATGGCTCCTCCTCCTCCTCCTCCTCCTCGGGTCGTTGGTTTATCTATTCTTGCTGTGATTATTATAGCAGTTGTCGCAAACACTTGCCCGGTTAGAGCAGTGGAGGAATTCAAAGTGGGTGATGTTGAGGGTTGGCGACAGCCCGACATCAATCACACTGAAACCTACACTCTCTGGGCTGCAAAAACCCGATTTCATGTTGGGGATTCACTTCGTAAGTTAGTTTCTTTATTAATTAATTTTTCACGTGCGTGCATGCATGCATGATTTGATGGATGGACGTGTTTATATTAGGTATTAATGGTACTATTAATTATTATGTACAGGTTTTGAGTACAAGAATGATTCGGTGGTTGTGGTGGAAAAATGGGGTTACTATCACTGCAACACAAGCAACCCATCATCCTCAGTGTTCACCGATGGCAATACTATTATAAATCTTGATAATCCGGGCCCACTCTACTTCATTAGCGGATTCCCTCAACACTGCAAGAATGGCCAGCGCTTAGCCGTTGATGTCATTTCCAAATCTCCTCATCCTGATTTCGCACACTCTCCGGCCCCATCACCACTTTCAACTTCACCAGCGCCAGCGGCTGTTTCTGTTTCTGTTTCTGCGACTCTACTTCTGGCTTCAGCTTTAGTACTGTGGCTTTTCGCCTAGGCTTTCTTCTTTATTGTTTTATCTTTTTATTGATTTCTCTTGTTATGTATTTGTGTCGGGTTCTACGTAACTCTATTTGAACCGTTGGTGTTTGTGATTTTATGAATTCTTCTTGATTTTTCTTTTAGACTGGATTCACTATGCATGTAAGTTGGGACTCGGGAGTTTGTAGTTTGTTTGTCATTGACTTTTATTGTTATTCAAATATACTCTTCTTTTCATATAACATACATTTTTCAATGTGCACAAATTAAAGGACTACGTACTGCTTCCGTTGGCATCTGCCAAACCCAAATATATAAACACTAGAAGCAGAATTAGGATCCTTTTTATTTCAAATGAAATAGAATTCTCCATTTTAGAGTCTAGATTTAAAATGTATTGAAGATATAATGATAGAGAATATTCAAAAAATACAGACTCGAAATGAAAAGAATTCTAGTCCGTCTTATTGGGCTTGGGCCGGGGAAGCAATAATCTATCTACTACCTACAATGCTTATGCCTACCACTAGTTAAAAAGAAACATTCGAAAAATAAAGAAACTTGCGATATCAAAGTTAGAGAAGTTGGGACCGACTAAAATTAGAGCAATGTTATTATTACATAATTTAGATTACATATAAAAAAACTCACATACACATGTATATTTGCAGGATATATATATGTGTATGTAAGCATTATGTGATCTAAAATGTGATAGTAGCATTATTTTTAAAATTAAGAGAACTAGTAATAATATTGGACCGTGGTAGGGCTTTGTTTAATTCGGAAAGCAGACACAGAGAGAAGCACTTTTGGAAACTTTCTCACTCGTCGGAGCTTTCAAAGCCTTGGGCCCTCCTCCTCCTCCTCCTCCTCCTCCTCCTCCTCTACCTTCTGTAATTTTCAGGTACTCAATTCAACTCGTTCGTTGCTCGAATAAAATTCTCCCTCGTGTTCGGTCGACGTACTTTGAATTAATAGTGTTGTATGCTTATTTGAAAGTAAACTTCTCACAGTTTTGCATTGTAATTGGAGTGGCCGCTGTATATCTGGTATGTTATTCTAAGGTCTGCTACCCTAGTTTGAGACAAGGCTGTGTCAGAATTTCTGAATTAGTTTATGTTTAATGTAGTGATCTGGCGTATAAATAAATATATATAATTTGATTGGAGAGATATGACTGGAGCTTTTCTTATGCAGTTAAGCTGTTGATTTTTCAGCCTTGTTTTCAATTCCCTTTGCTTGTTAGACTTGATTTTACAATCCTATACCCACTGTACTCAAATTACAACACTTAGGTACTTACTACTCATTCATAAGCAGTGTTCACGGTTTACTCCATCTTGTGATTGCACGGTGAAAACTTAATGCGAGCTAGCAATTCCATGCATATGATTGAGAACACCTAATGTAGGCATAAGCAGACTCTGTGTGGAAGTATTGATCATTGCTGGATTAATTAGGTTTTAGGGGTAATGTATTAGTGTTATTATCTTAAGGACCTCTCTACTAAAAAGTCGGTACATACAGTTAGCGTGGGACACCCATATTCACACTTTCCTGTTACTGCTTAAAAAAACTGTCACTCCTTTGGGCACTTCTAAACTTATGTAGCTTTGCTTTTTCTAAGCTTGTGCTGTTGTGCAGAAGACCTCATCTGATTTTAGATGTGTTTGATCTGATTTAACTATTTAAGAAATGGGTTTTATAATCATTATCCTTTCTATTTGCACATCCTACAAGCTGTGGCATAAGGCTTATGCAACTTGATTACTTTTAGATTGAAAAAGGATTCAAGTATCCCATCGAAAGAGCTCAAAATTAAAATTTCTAGCATTTGAGTGTGTTTGTTTTTGTTCGCCTTTGTTCTCTAACTTTTGTAGAATCTGAGAAGTTTACAAGTTGTAACTTGTATAGCATTTGACTGAAAGAAATCTAGTTATCTAGATTAATAATAAATGAGGTAGGGTCACGCCCAAGAAAAGGTTTTAGTAGACTATTCTTCACGTGTGCTTTGTATGTGGTTCTCGGCACTCCTAATCTCAAAAGCTTTCTTCTGGCTAGGACAGAACAAGCTGCTACATGGTATATATTTGTACAGACATGGAAACTATTATTTGTCAAAGCAGCTCGCAGTGTAATGCCATTTATTTTAGTGTTTCATTTTCTTTTAAAGGATTTATGATGGCATTATTGTGTTTGATTACCAGATTCTTAGTAAAATGGCATCGCCTCCATATCTTCTGTTGGTTCTTTGGTGTCTCCCTGCAGCCGTACAATGGATAATAAAGATACAAGTTCTTTGAAGACTTTGTCTTCATTTGCTTCCATATCTTCAAGTTCTCTTCATACCAGAAGATGTAATGTTATCCTGCAGAGAAGATGTTCTCCCAAGGTTAGGGCAATGACAAAGGAGCTACATTTCAACAAGGATGGTTCTGCTCACCAAGGATACAACAATTGTCGGCGATGGCAGCACCCAAGAATTAGTAAAACGAGTTGAGCGGATAAGAAATCTTGCTGAGGTGCATTTCCTTATATCTTTTGCTCTCATTTCCATCTTTAATTGGCTCTTCCCTAACTTATTAATGTTGGATGGTCAAGCAGGCAGCAGAGCAGGACTGAGAAAGAAAAGCTTAATGAAAGAATTGCAGAACTTTCAGGAGGTGTTGCTGTCTTTCAGGTGATTTCTAACGGCTTGCTGCATCAGGATATGGATCTGATTTACCAAAAACTATTTAAGAACGTCGCTCATTTTCTATCTTGAATTTATTATTTGTACTCGGGTAGGGGCCCAAACAGAAACAGAACTTAAAGAAAAGAAATTGAGAGTAGAGGATGCCCTAAATGCAGCCAAGGTATTTTCTGAAAGGATTTTGTTTATTATGGAATGATGGTGATTTCTTAACATGCTAAAACTGATCCATTTAACTTCTCGCAAGCAGCTGTTGAAGGAGGCATTGTAAGTCGGTGGTGGATGCACCTTATTGCGTTTTGGCAAAAGTTGATGCCATCAAAGATACTCTTGATAATGTCGAACAGAAGGTAGTACATTATGTCATTGGCTTTCACCAACAGAGGAATAGGTATGAAAGTTCTTTGTGACTGCTATTTGATCTTTAATTTGAATGATTGGCAGGTGGGAGCTGATATTGTTTGGAGGGCATTGAGCTACCCAATGAAGTTAATTGCCAAGAATGCAGTGTCAATGAAGTTAATTGCACGGAATTTGACTCTTTTAATATTTTTTATACTAGTTTAATGTTTTAAAGCATTTTTTAGAATCCTTGTGTTAGTCTTAGGATGACAACCTCAGGGACCTTTATTTTTGTATGTTTTGAAGGCCATTTATGATGGACTATGTAATGAAAGGATGGAGGAAGGTGGGATTAAATAGGAGCCAATTTAAGGTTTCAAATGGTGTCGGGAGTAAAAGAATAGTGAAAAAATAGTGTTGGCTTCTCTTACTTATGTTCCAGCAGTTACATCAACCAAAACCCCTGCCTCTTTCTACGGTAGGTAGGTAGGAAGGACTACATAAAGAAAGAGTCTTGAACATAGTGCAAAGTAAATATTACTACTAGTGTTACAAAATCCTCGTGATGACTTGTAGTAGTAGTAGTAAATTTTTTAAGGGGTGGCACTAGGGAATATCACTCTATTATTATAATGATCGATCATTACAACTTTCCAAATTCTGGATTTGGCCAAATTAGCATTATTGGAATAGGCGCATTAATTCATGTAAAAGGATATTAGCATTATTATAATGTAGTAGTAGTATATTATTATTAATATAACAAAATGATTGCACGGCAACTTGGACAAAACACATATGGCACACACCTCGGAATGATAAAAAGTGAAACAAGATGTTCTGTTTCTGGAAACCTTGACAGCCTACCGACCAATAAAATTGGAGATGGATAACATGAAGTTTATTTTTTGATAAGTTGTTCAATAGAGTGTTAACACGCAGGTGGGGAGATGTTCTCTCTTCATGCGTGTCAGCACTCTATTAATCAATTGACCAACTTATCAAAAATTAAATTTCATACTGACGGGATCCAATAAAATTAGTTCAATTTCATGGTTAACAAGACAAGAATGAAATGCTATGATCTATATCATTAACTTGAACAAATAATGAAGGGGGGTAAAGACGACCAATGCCCGACGCTTTCATTAAAGATTACTAACTGTATGATATACAGCTAGTAGTAGTATATCTTGGATGGAATTCAGTGCGTGTAGCTAGTTTTGTTGGCCTTAAGCTTGAACATCTTAATTAATCATGAAACTACGGGTATAAAATTAGCATCTTCATCTCTGGTTGTTGGCTTGGAGGATAATCAAAGTGATCCACATCAATCAGCAACAATTTCTTCATTTGAAAAGCCAGTAGTGACACCAGCCAGCTTGCAGCCAGCCAGTCAGTCTTGTAGCAGATGAGTTGTTTGCCATGATTAAGACTTGGAATGTTTAGTGTAACTAATTACGATCGATGCTAATGGCTGTAGTACTAGTACTTATATTTTCCTACACGTACGATCGAGTTGTTTGCCATGATTAATGTTTAGTAACGAATTACGATGCATTATAATGGCAATACTTATTGAACTTTGTGTTCACATAAATTTAACGATACGGACAAAGAATTGAAATTAATGGTACACCTAGCTACATGATTTTAGCCACTTGTTTAATTTGCAAGTAAAATCAAAACACAGCTAACAAAACACTTAAATGAATAGACCTACCAACAGTACACCTAGCTAGTTTCGTTTTTGCAATATTCCACATAAGAAAAGGACTCCTCTACCCTATTCTTACTTTGTAGGGTATTTCAGAAAGTAAATATTACTAATATATCATGCATGTTCTTCATATGGAAGATGTATAATACATTAATTAATTAAGAAACTTAATTCGTTCTTAATTCGACATGTTATATATATTTAGGTAACGTACGTACGTACGTGTGAATGTAGGGGAGGGAGGGAAGGAGGGAAGGAGTAGGATGGATGAAATCTGTGCAACTAAAAAATGAATCTGCCCGACCATGCAACTAGAAAGAATTAAGAGTTGGTTGTATACAACATTAATTGTTTTGATTATATATATAAGTACAAAAAGGTAGTCATAAACTACGGAAACGGAAATGAAAATAGAAATAGAAATAAAAATAGAAATAGAAATGGAAATGGAAATTGGTCAAGTACCATGCATTATTTATCGATTGATTACTTTGGATAATTAATGAGTGTCATTTCTTGCACACATGCACTTTAAGTATTGCCTTGGTAGTAAACTTTACTGAAAACCCACCCACCCACGGACCCACGGACCCACCCAGTGTTGAAAAAGATACAGTAAATTGCCTAGTCTAAAGTTAAGAAGCCTGTGAAGGAAATGTCGCTTTTACACCTCAACGAACTCTTTATTTTTTATTTATTTATTTGTCCTTAAAGAAAATCCAATCCGATCCGATCCGATCCAATCCAAATTTAGTGGGTTGCGCACTCAGACAAATGAGCTTATATTCAACTGTAACCTCATCGATCAACGGCTATATGTGTCACTCTTAAACATTAATTTTCAACTGTCTGGTAACGTTGGGTTTGAAAGTGAGAGGAGGAGGCAATATATCCATCCTATTTTATTTATTTACTTCAATTGAAGTGATCATTTGGTTTTTCCTTTTTCTTGTAATCTTGTAATATCCTTCTAGCTAGCAACATTGGTTCATCCATTAATTAATTATGTAAAGATGTTGACAGTACAAAAATGATACAGAATGGTTGCCCGCTCAAGGGTTTGTATATTAACGTACTACACTCTTTCTCTTTCTCTTTCTCTTTCTCAATAACATATCTATTCTTTGTACATGCTTCCATAACGGCTCACTGCAACGTTCATATATTTGGCAACTCTAACTCGGTTTTAAAACCAAACAAAAAATACTAGTAGTAATAATTAAACAGTTCATCTATAAGTATGATATAATTTTAAAAAAATTATGATAAAAATATTGTATCATTTTATATTATTATGAAAAAATGAATTCAAATTTTTTCTTTAGGTAACAGAATATATTCTTTTAACAACAAAACAGTCTTGCTTGCATGGTACATAATAGTAGTATACTCTTTTAGCAAATACACTCTCGGAAGCTAGCATTGTATTTGTATGTACGTTAATTAACATCTGGAGTAAAAAAAAAAGTTTGGGGCATCTACGAGCAACGATAGGAGAGTCATATTTGCAATTTAGTCGTAAAATTCAAAGTTCAACCCGGAAAATGACAATATATTGGAGAACATCTGTAGTAGTATATAATTTGATCTGAAACCTATATGATGCTGCTAGCTGCTAATTATGCATGCCATGTTCTTATATGAACAGTTATTGTATAGTGAACACTAAATCACACAGCATATATATATTATATATGGTAGGGATTATATAAATTATAAAAAGCATATACAGACCAATTAACTAATGATACCCCCTCCTTCTCCTTCTCCTTCTCCTTCTCCTTCTCCTGCCTGTTCCGAGAAATAGCCGTTAAAATCAGCATGTGGAACCCACCAAGGCGAATACAGGCAGCCCTCAGCCGAGTCAACTAGTAATAAGTCGGTGAATGAGTCGTCGAACCACCTTCCAGCTAAACTCGGTAATTCAATGATCTCCTCCAGTTCATCGGAAGAAGAGTCTAAGTCGGGCATTGCGGCTGCTTTGGCAGCCGCAGCTTGAACGTCGCGTGGGGAAAGCGAGTCGGGACGAGGAAAGGAGTGAGCGAGTTGAGGGAAATTAAGAATGGCGGAGTTACCTTTAATGGTCAAGGCGGCGACGTCATGAGCCCTAGCAGCCATTTCAGGAGTGGGATAAGTGCCGAGCCAAATGCGTGATTTCTTTCGAGGCTGACGAATTTCGGACACCCATTTGCCCCAACTACGCTTTCGGACCCCTATGTAAACCGGGTGTTTGCTACTATTACGCCTTTCTTTTGCTCTCCCTTTCTTTTGGACCGGGGGGTTTGAAATGGTAGTAGGACTTGAGCCAGAGGAAGGATCAGAAGAAGAGGAGAAGTTTGAACAACTACTTGATGGTTGTCCGGCGGCCATGAATGATTTTTACCTGTGTCTACTAGACTCTAGCTAGAGGGTTATAATAAAACTTGTAATGATTTTTGATAAAGCAATCAAGTTTTGGGATAATTCACGAGACTGGAGAGAGAGAGAGAGACGTATAGGCAGCTCGGGGCTCCTATATATAAACAGAGTATCACAATTGAATTCAGAGGAAGTAGGACCCACTTATCCCCTCACATTAAATTATCGTTTCAAATTTCAATTACACCCTAACCCTATGAATGTTTACGTACATGGATATGGTGTAATCTTTTAAGAATCCTATAAATAAATAAATAAATAAATACAAATCATTTCATTGAATCTACTAGTACTACATAGTCCAACTCCAACCTTTGCAATCAGTGTTTTGGGCCTTTCAAAAACGCTACTCCATAGTCCATCCCAACATCGCGGGAGTGAAAAGGGCAGAAGCGTCAAAGTCTAAAATAACACCACCATCCAATCATCTGGAAACGACGACCACGACGCTTCCTTCATTTGCATCTAAAATAGTCTCTCTTCGTCTTGTTATATCATACAAATGAGTGCAGGTATGTTTCGTTAGGGTTCAAGTTCAATTCTCTTCATTGATTATTACACCGTTGGTTTTAGTTGAGTTGATCGAAGATTAGTGACAAATAGGCTTTCGGTATCATGTTAAATTTGTATTACTCCTCCCATTTACTATTTATATACTCTGTCTATGATTCAAGCCGTATCCACAGATTAGCAGTAGTTGCTATCTGGAGACGGATTCGTCAGATAGATTAACCACAAGTCAACAATTCAGCTCTGAAATTGTAATAAGAATAAGATTCAATGGAATTTCTTAAGTTTGTCCTTTGTTCATCAAATATATAAATCTAATTCTTGTGGGAAATTATCCTTACCAGATAAGCCATTGCAAACCTAAACTATCTGTCATGCCTTCAAGTGGTAACCTTGAAATCTGTGTTTACAAGTGTTTGGCTCTTTGCACAATCCATTGTAAACTTTTCTATATTTTTGTTATTATTTTATTTTCATGTGTTGAAATTCTTTGAAACTAACAAAAACAAACTTGTGTGCATCCCTTTGTTGCAACATGAACCTAATTTGAGTGCTTGTTTGATATACAGGTTTCATGGATTTTTTTCTGCCTAGGGCATCTAATGTCAATGGTTGTAATCTTGCTATTGCGATTTGATCAGTATGCCTCATCTCTTCATTTAGACCCCTCAAAACCTGCAGTCTATGAAGTACTGCTCAGTTAATTTCTTGTTAATAGACATCAACAATGGTCGTAATTCCATAAATCTATTATCTATCTTAATATGTACTCCACTAAAATAGTAGTGGATCTGATTCTCATATAGGCATTCCCAATTCTGATATCGATGTTGTCAATAACTTTTTCCATAAAATCTTGACCACAATCCTCCATGTAACGTGTAACAACAGAGAAGACTGTAACCTTTGCTGAAACTGTGGCAAGGTAACAAGTCTGACAAAGTATGGGAAATGAAGTAAATTACATAAGAGATGAAGAATTGAGAGGAGGGAGAAGATTGAGGAAATAATTTTTGTATTATTCAACTTATACACGTTGCATGACCCAATAGTGGTATTTATGTTTTACTTACACTATTACTTATCAAACATATAAAAATGGTTCACTCGCAATATCCTTTTCCCAAACAAGTTGTGACTAACTAACTAACTACAGACCTGTTCACTTAGAATGAAGATCACTCGTGCTTAACTACTTACTTTTACTTAACTAACTAATTAACTAACGATCATTGACCAATATTAGTTGCAAGTCAACGTTAATCGATATGACTTTGCACCCTTGTAATCTTTACCACGTTGAAGTGAGTCAAGTGATACTGTTCAAGATCTTCTTTCTTGACTGTTTAACTCATTGCTGCTGTGTTAACACACTCTTTTTTAAGCTTCTATATGTGCTTATGTGTATATTTATTTATGCATGTATGTATGTGTGAATCAAATGAGATATAACATTTTGCAGGTGGAGCGTTTGGGGGAAACAGAGGAGCGAGGCCAGTACCACCAGAAAAAGGAGTGTTCCCTTTGGACCACATGCATTTATGTGACCTGGTAGTATTTGAAAAGTGTTGATGTTTTCTTACGAGTAGATAATGTACTCCTTCGAAGTTTACAAGGTACATTTGCATTATTATTGAAGATCTTTACTCATTTTTTGTGTTTCTGGTCCCTCTTTTGGCATTTTTCAGGAGAAAAAAGAATACATCAGTTGTCTCAAATCTTCTGGCCATAAATCTGATATATGCAGACATCTGTCCAAAAAGTACCTGCAATGTCGTATGCAAAAGTTAGTGAGTTTGTTCCCCTACAAAATATTGTTTGCATTATCATGTGTTCATGAGTAAAATTTCATATAAATTCTATTCAAAGTTGACTATTCCGATGGTCATGCTGTTCATTTCTCATGAGGTTGGATATATTTTGAACCCTAAAATGTTGTTAGACCTGATGACAGCATAGTGTATTAATTGGCAAAGTGATCAAATGTGTTCTTAATTACACAGTTGAACTATTTCAAGTTTGAAATTCTTTAAACTCCCTTGATATTTCATTTTGCTATCTGTATAATCATTCTTTTTCCTAGATTGTAGTTATAAACTGATCTTTCCGGCCTAAGCATGTGGTCTAAGCAGTCGTTTATGATCGCTTTTATGCTGTCTCCTGAGTGATATTGCCAAGTGAGCTTCATTAAATTGTGGTGAACAGCTTAAAATAGGTCCTATACGTAAATTGAGAAATGGATGCCAACTCACACGTTTGTAGCAGAACCCGTACACAAATAACTACAAAAAACTAACATCATAAAAGCATATGTTGATGTTCAAGGTGTAAATGTGGAAAGATATTTGAAAGAATAATGTGTAATCTGTTCATAACCATTATATTGATGAATATGGTGTTATGCTGGGTAGCTGACCCATAAAAGGTATTGCATAGTCTAAAGCTACATATCATTTTAGGTATATAGATAAGGAGATATTGATAGTTGGCTTGAGTTGGGGACTCTAATCACCTCCTGGTTGCTATCCTGGCAATGTTCAGTACTAAATTTTCAGTATTAAGTACTTGGGTGGTCTATAAGAGCCTTGTGTGCATGCCACAGACTTTTTATATTATTAGTGAAATTTTCAACTAGATGTTAAAGCTTGCTGCCCAGCATTAGACTCTGTACTGTAATTCCTAACCTTTTTGAAATACTGAATCGTTGTTCAGTGACATAGCAGCATAAGAAGACTTAAGGAAGGTGGACAGTTAGACACTTGTAATGTTTCTTTACAAATCTGGTATTTTAATATTTGTATTGTGTATTAGCTTAAATGCAGTTTGTAAAACCCATCAAGTCATATATGTAGCAATTCTTTGGTCAATTTCTACGATACAGAAGCCTGTTTCTTCTTTTTTTGGTAACTTTCATCATGTAGCAGTAATATTTCTTCCATCCGGGTCTTTTCAGGAATTTGATGGCAAAGCAAGACATGTCAGAACTTGGATTTGGAAAGGAGCCTGATGTGGAAGTGTCTGTTGAAGAAATTAGAAATGGGAGGATAAAAGAATGAAGAACTCCATGAGTTTTTGTTAGGAAATAGCTAGGTGAAGTTAGAAGAACAACACTTACAGTAATTTTATGAGATTTCTATTTTTAATTAAATTATAGGAGCAAAGAGGTTTTAGAGGGGAGGCCTCTTTGACTTGTATTTAACTCCCAAGTCGGCATTACGCCATTGTTGAAATTTTGTAATGTTGTTAACCTGTTTGTTTTTCTTTTCTCTCTCATGCTGTTCGAGTTTGACTAGATGAACAAATCCTACAATCGTTTCCTTGAAATCTGAATAGCTTCCTTTGGTAAAATATGGAATGCCAGTTAGAAAATATGAAAAATACTCAAATGGTACTCTTCTGGGGAGGGAATCAGTGAGGGATCACAATATGAAAATATGGAATGCCAGTTAGAGGCTTGCGTGTGGGTGTGATCATACGCATCCTACAATTGTATATAGAAATGAAAAAATAAATAGGAGGACAACGTAAATAGAGAGGAGTAAACAAAGCCACCAACTTAGAGAAATCCAAAAGAAATGGAATTTGCCTGGGTTGGCGGGAGCCGAATCCAAAGACTTATTAGAAATGTCCGTTTTTATTTTCAATCTTTTATTATCAATATTCTCTCTCTCCTCCTCCTCGTCGATGGCTTCGCATGGAGACCACCACCACCCCTACCTTGTATATATATCTCCATTTTTTCCATATTTCCTCTCTCTTTTTTTTCTCTCTCTCTCTCCCCTGCCATGGCCTCCCAATGGTCTCTGCACAGCACCCAATTCTCTCCCTACCACGTGTAAGCAAATTCTCTCCCTCTCTCTCTCTCTCTCTCTCTCTATCTATATATATATATATATATATATATATGTATATACACACGCACATACAAGTATATGATAAAAATTATACGGTTCAATGGAGCATCGTCACTTGCGTAAAATTGATTAAGTTTGTGTACACTTCTGTTTTGATTGGGCTTATATAGTTACATATATTGTTTTGAACAACTAGTTCTTTCATTTATTTCCTAGAGAGAGAGAGATTAAGATTATGCGTTAAATTTTGTATAGGTTCTTGGTTCTCAGGATGATGGTCAACCTCACTTTTAATTTGTTCTTTTCCTGTGAATTATTTTATTCGGGGTCCTTAAATATACCTGTTTATGGAATATATATAGTAAACCAAACTGTTTGAAGCTTTTACAAATGAGTTTATGTACACTTGAGCCTAATTTATTGCTGATGATTTCTTGATATTAGAAAGACTATTGGTTGAAATTATTTCTAATGTTTAATTTCATTAACTGCTTTAATCTTCTTGATTACCGGGAAAATGTTGAAAAAGAATAGAACTAGTTGTTCTTAATTTTTGAACTACTTGGGATCTGTGAAAGCTACAATTATGATCTACCTTAGTTTATTTCAAAGTTGTTGTCATGATTCATGGAAATTTTCATTTGAAGAACCAAACTTATAATGTACATAAAGTTCAAGATTTGGTATTGTTCTCGATGACTCTAGTCTCTAGTGTTTTAGACTAACAGATAGTACCTATTAACTTAAAAATATCCCTTAAAAGCATCAAGTCTCTTAATGAGTGAGCATGAGGGAAGCTCATAATCACCGTCTCTGTGTTATAGAGAATCTTTTGAACCGGAAGACAGCATAAGGTTTAAGGCTAATGCATCATACACCTCAAAGTCAAAAGTGATAGCGCTCAAGAATTATGGTCTTTTGAGGAACAACCTTTTGCGTGGATTTGTTTTCACACGTTGCTCGCTCTTGTCTCAATACACTTCATCAACATGGTATCCACCAAAAGCATTTTCAGCCATGTCTTCTGCGGACACTGACCATACGAATGCTGAGGATGACCAACCTGTGGCTATGCCTCATACTCATGAAATTGAATTTAATCGGATCAATTGTCTTGTATGGGTACTACATGAATCTGCCAGTAGCTTTTCCCTTGCAATTCACACGCTTGAATTGGCCAGACGTGATCCAGAGCTTGCAATGGCGTGGGTCGGAGTGGATGTACATTCATGGCATAAAAAAATTGCTTATCAGGTATGCAATTACACACATCGGCTCTCTTACATTTCTCAGCAGACCGACCATGAAATTGAAGTTTTCTAATGCCTGTCAGGTTTAACTAATGTTTTCACTATAATTTGTTTATGGCATAGTTTTTCATTTAGTTCTTTAGTAATATTGATTATATGCATATTTGCACAACTTTCTCATGCTCCGTTTTTTTTTTTTGTTTATTAATTATCAAGAGATAAATAAGATAATTAGTGACTGTTCAGGTAGCAGTTTATGCTTTATTTAAAGCAGCAATTGAAGTGGAGCTATTTCTTTCTCAGAAACGTTGCAACAACGGTTCTTCTGTTTCTGAGATGTAAGTAGAAAGATTTTTATGCTTTTAGTCCTTGGATGTGCTTTGACTTTGGATACAGTACTAGTTTCTCGTGAAATTTGCACTGCTTCTTCTCAGATGCATATTTCTTATTGGTCTTGTGTACTTCTTTTTCTATTAAATGTATTAACATTTCATTGCATCTCCAGGACCTGAAAGTTATAAACATGAAACTCAATTTTGTTGAAGATTTGTCTAGCACTTGTTATTTTATTAATGACAGAACTTCTGATGGGTTTGACATTTTCTTCATTCAACTGCTTCAGCTTGTACCCAAAGACAATTTATCTTAGGGAGTGCATAGAAAGTCAGCTGAACACGAGGCACCCAAAACTGGTACAATGGTTTAAAATGGTGGAACGACCACGCATAGCAGGATTATTCATTCCTTTATTCAAAAAGTGGTCCATGGAATATGCAGGAAGGTCTGATTATTGAATTCTTTGCCAATATATGCTAATATATACTTGAACTCTAATGGCAGTTCCAAAAAATAATTCTGAAACATGGGAGCTCGTTCTGTGAATCATACTCAAGATAACCAACAATTGAGAAAATTCTAAATACAAAATTTCCCAGTGGTGTTGCAGGGATCATTCTGGCCATAAGTTGCTGCACTGCAGTGAGAAAGTTGGGTTCAGGGCGTATTTCCTGTCCTTCATTCTCTTTATCAATTGAAGATGTGTTAGTAGAGCTCATGAACTTGTCCTATAGTCTAGTTTCAGTGGGTAAGTTGCATCACTTGGCAACTGAGGCTGGATTCGAAGAGGAGTTCTTGTTGCATTTTGGTGCAAAGGTTCTGCCTAGTAAGAACATTGAGGATATAGAATTCTGGATTGGGCTTGTTCAGGAAAAACTTTCTGTAGCATTTCATAGAGAAAGTGTTATTTCAGGCAAGAAGCAAGCCTTATGCGACAAGGTTAGTTCTGTAGTCATCTACTTGTTAGGCCTCTCTGGTAAAATGCTTGGGAAGTGACATAATAATAGTTTTCTTTCTTTCTTTCTTTCTTTTTTGCATCTTCTTGAGGTTTGAAGCTCTTATCGCACTCAAGCCCATATCAACAATATTGCCTTACAATATACTCTTTCTTTCCTACTTACATGAGCCCATATCAATCATGGTCTCAGGATTTGCATCTTTCATCACCCACAACTAAACAGTGTTTTTGTTCTGACTACAACCACATCAGTGTAGGAATTCTGTTACCTGAACATACTAGGAAGTGTTGCTCATCAAAATATATAAATTTATACAGCTCATTTTCTTGTTCTTAAATCTCACAAGTTCCCTCAAAGTTGTTTTTTAACAGTTCTTTTATTTGTTTTGATGCTTTCTTTTATAATTTAAACATCTCAAGAGTGGTTCTAAGTTGTAACTTGGCAGGTTCAAGAGAATAATAGTTTGGCTACTCTTGGTCTCTTTGCATTTCTGGGAAGAGAGACGAGATTGTTCTTATCAAGAATGGATATCAAAGATCTGGATGAGCAAGTAAAGGATTTCATCAGGTAGGTTTCTTTCAATACAAGGCATATATATGAAGGCAAACTAACCTTTGATCTTAATATATATATATTCCTTGCAGTTACTTGGAGTGTGGTAGCCTTTTCATTTTTCCTAAATTTTCTTCCCTACCTGAGTATCAGCTCTTGATGGAGGTGAGTATGATCATACTTGAATCTTAAACAAGTGATGTAAATAATAATTTTGATGTTGTTGTGACCAGGTAGTTAGTGATGAAATTGGATGGCTTGATTTCTACGGTGAAAATAATTGCAAGTTGTATCAAGACAGGAGAAGGTCCAAACAACACACTATACAAGCAGAGAAAGAGATTATTCTGTACACAGTTTTTACTGTTTGTTACGATGTTTTCTCTGGGTTTGCTCACTTTAGCAGTTCAACTCAACAACCATTAGATTCAAATTTGCTTGCATTCTTGCTCCGAAGGTATCAAAAAGATGATTATCATTTGAAATAATATTTTTACATTCTTTTATGCTTATTATTATTTACTTTGAATTTCTAGTCAGAGCCTGCTTTCTATATGTCTGGAGGACTACTGGGCTGCATATGATAATAGATCAGGGTAAAGTTGGTTGATTGAGTTTTGATTCTTATGGCAATGAATGACCACATCAACTACCCAAGAATCAATTGATCAATTTCCTCTCTCTTGCAGTGAAGCACTAAAAAATGTAGAGGGAGTTGCCTCTAACCCAACGTCGTCATTCTGGGGAGGAATGACAAATTCATCTGGAATATTATTAGAAGAAGCACAACAAAAGCCAACTGACTTGCTTAAAAGGGGAAGTTATCATCGTGGATCAAGAGTTATCAAGGCATGGTTTGACACTTTATTTATTTATTTGGTTGTTGGATATTAATGGAATGGAATAAAATATCATCTCTATAAGAGCAACTGTTTCTGAATAACAGGCTGCTAGCACCAGTGGGATGGACCGAGTTGAGCGGCATTCTGTTTCTGAATCAAAGCCTCTTCATGGGAGTCTACTGAGGAAATCGACCACCAAGCTCATATCTGCAAGTGCTGTAAGGCCAAAGATTCACCCTTTTTGGATTGCAGGAATGGAATGGAATGGAATGATTTAAGGTATTGATAATGAATAATACACTATATTCCATTCCATTTCTTCCTCCATTCCATTCCCTCGATCCACACGTATTGTCCAGTTATCTAGGAGACTCTATCTATCTAGGTGCTTATTTCATGTGTTGCAGGATATATGGATGGGTACACAATTGCTGTGTATAGATGTATTGGTTGCTCTGAAACTTTTAATGAAGCAATTGCGTGGCCAAAAGGTTACAAAAAGAGAGAGGAAGAAGATAGAAAGAGCTGTAGCTGATATTGCAACGCTTGTTCCGGTTACAATCTTAATGCTACTTCCTGTAAGAGGAATCTAATTCAATTGTGTTTTATGACATACATATATTGTCCGTGGCCGTGGGGTATTATTTTGTCCATTAAATCATCTCTGTGACCAGGTGTCTGCTGTAGGACATGCAGCCATGTTAGCTGCAATCAACAAGTACATTCCGTCGTTGGTAATTTTAATTCATTGAATCTTTTTTTCAAGTTTCAGTGCGTTATTATTATATTATTATACAGCTTTTTTTAAATTTAACCACTTGAATATTTAGGCTCATCTCGCGTGTCTTCCAGATTCCATCTCCATATTCTTCGGAAAGGCTGAACATAGTGAAACAACTAAAGAGAACAAAGAAGATGGAAGTTCAATCGTGGAGCAACATTGAACATGCTGCTGCTGCTGCTGCTGCTCTATTTAGCGAAACAAGCAAAGAGATGAAAGAAGATACGGATTCACTGTGTAAAACAGAACGGCTGTGAATGAGAATGAAAAGACGGAAGTTCAATCGTGAATCCCTACCCTACCCTACCCACTATTCTTCATCCATAGTTGCTCATCAAGTAATCTCCTCTTATTTGCAGTATTAATTAGCCTATATTTATGAATCACATAGTTACTGCCATGTATTTAAGCTGCTACGATGTCGATGCTTCAATATTGGAGATCTTAAAATCTTTCAACCCTTCTATTCAATCTCAATTTTTAAAATTAATTTTGATTTTAAAAATGTCTTGAATCGTCTTTCAAAAGTCGGTGAAAATGAATCTTATTATATTTTGGACCTTGATCAGAGATTTCTCTATGGAAGAAAAAAAAAACAAATCGGATAGAGGGTGTGTTTTTCAATTCAATCAAAGGGGTCCGACTATAGATAGTATCTTGAAATTGTACCATCAAATTTTACTTGGACCGCCAATTTCATTGAGAAATCTAATAATTATTATACAGCCTCTGTTCCAACATTCTGATCATCATCATCAACCACCGTCTCATTTCTGAAAAGGAGTTTAAGGTAGGGGATAACTTTGGGAAGCAGAGGTAAATCTGCCAAGTTAACGCTCATCAAATCAAAAGCAATGCATGTTTTATGCATGTGACTTTCATCAAAAACTGGAATTTTGGGATATCTTTGGCTGAAGTGGGTAAGTATGATACGATAAACTCCAGCAGACTCCCCAACCTCAATGGCTTCTTCAGTGGTGCTGTGGTTTCTTGCTATAGCCTCCTCTACCATTCCATCCTCAAATGTCGCCTGTAATAATAATAATAGCCAGAGTATGTATCCATGTTAAACACACATTTCTATGTCCTCCTACTCTCTATATCAATGTCACTACTCTTTATTTTCCAGATATCTGCAAATCTTTGTGATGTAGTATGTAAACATCCATCAACTCTAAATCTCGTTTTTTGGGCAGAATAATATCATCATCTGAAAATACACACACTAATAAATAACACAAATAGAACCATGATATTTGATAACTTGCCTCGTGTATAAGGACTGTTGCTCCACGTGATGCTTTGGCAAGTTCTGGGCAGGGCCTAGTGTCACCAGAGTACACGATCTTCCACCCTGCTATACTTTTCCCAATACTATCGACTCCATCTGCCGCTTTCAATGCAACACCAAATGCCTGTGGACAATGCACGACGGGAAAACTTGTCAAAGCCTCTAAACCTGCTTCTCCAAGCGCTTTCTTCAATTTTTTTATTAGTGGGAAAACCACAGTATTGTCAACTGGACTCCCTGGTCTCGTCCAATAACTCTGCATATGACTTCCCTTAGCAAACAATGTAGAACCAACAGGCTGATCCGATAGCTCTATACCATCATTCCCTTGAATACTCCCAGAAGTAGATGGTTTTTTTCCTGAACTGAACTGATCTTGGTTAAGTTCTAAAGCATTCAATGAAGCTTCTGTTGTGTGCCTGCAATCAAGGAACTGCATATCTAGATCCTCAAGTCTTTCATATGCATCAAGAAATCTCTTAAGCTGCCTGGGGCCTATAACCATCAAAGGTTCGTGTGGAATTCCCTTCAACAAATCACGTCGCAGAGCAAGCACTCTTGCTAGACCCGTATGGTGATCGGCATGAATATGAGATATCCAAATACACCTTAAACCTCTCACAGCATCATCAGCACCCACGATACCAAATCTGCAGTCAAAAATAAGATAAACATTCACGAATTAAAAGAAAATCGATATGTAAAAGTTACCTTCTTTTAAGCTGTCCCAATGTTCCTTCCCCACAATCTAGAAGTAAACTTCCTTTCGAAAAAAGATTGATGAATATAGAACTGACATTTCGGTACTTTGAAGGCTGGGATGAACCAGTCCCTAGCAGAACAATCTCCATCTCTTCCCTTGTTACATCTTCCAAACAACTAGGCATTGCATCCCCAATTAGCCATGGTTCTTCAATCATATGTTTGTTGTCTTGAAAGGATATCATCTTCTCCGTTGTTTCTTTTCCCCCATGCCAAAATTGGGCAACTTGTTGAGCAGCCTCTACAGTCTCTGGAATCTCTGAAAGTAACTCGTCAATAATTTCAGAGGGAGCCACTGTAGCTGGAATACAAGATCTATCCAATCCAAGCTGTGCAAAAGGACGCAAATTGAACTGTTCACACATAACAAGCAATATGTTACTCAGATGAACTTATCAAAAGGTTCTAGGAAAATTGCAAATGATAAAAATTGATTGATGCCGGCACCTTTCCCCTTTGCAATCACAAAAATACAATAAGGTTAAGTGTAAGGACAGGAGCCAAAAAAATACCATAACTTTCATACTGACAAAGCATGATCAAATTGCAAGTACAGTAGCCACACAAGTCTGCCAAATAGGTTCAGTTGAGAGAGGGAGGAGGATGGAGGGAAGTCACAAACCAACTTTATAAAAAAAATAGTAAACAATTATAATTACAATACTGATGGGGAATGGTCTAATTAGAAAAAGGACAGTATAAATGTCTACCAAAAAGGTTCAGTTGAGGACGAGCATTTGATACTACATGATCTAAAAAGAAACAAGAACAAAAATGTGGACGAATTGACAGGTCAGCAAGGCAGGAGTTGAATAAATTTTGCAACATGAAGTCAAAGTAATTGCCTTCTTAAATTTGACAATATCAGTGTTCTAAAAGTCGCTAGTCGGTCCCAGGTCAGTTGGCTACCGACTAACGACTAGGGGATTAGTCGGGGATTAATCGGCTAAGGGCTTAAATGAAAGAAAATGAAAGTATAGGAGCTGAAATGAAATAAAATGAAACTACAGGGGCTGATATATAACATTTTAGGAGCTATTTTAAAATTTAAGAAAACTTTTAGGACTAAACTAAAAATTTATAAAGACTATAGGGTACTAACTGTAATTATCCATAAAATATTAAATTCTCACAGGGTCGCGAGTCTTTGTATAATAACTATTTCCGTCTGCTTGCGAGTCGCGACGAACAGCAGCAGCAGCAGAAGAAGAAGAAGAAGCAGCAGCAGAAGAGAAGCTTACCTTCGCGCGAGTATTCGTTTCTCCCTCTGCTTTGCTCCTTTAGTTTCCTTTTGAAGTGCTGAAGTGGTGGACTGAAATCGATCGAATTAGGGCTTTTTTTTTAAACCCAGATCTGCCGACTAGGCCGACTCTCCCCGACTAGCTCCGACTAAGTCGGACAGCGACTAACTGCAGCGCCTAGGGCATAGTTGACTCGCGAGCCTTCCGACCCCGACCTAGTCGCCGACTAGTCGGCAGACTCGGCCGACTTTTAGATATTTTAAATAAGAAATCCAAATATGATAATGAATCACTGAACAACACAATATGAACAGTTACGGTCTGTTTGAAATGCTTATCATGAATGCATCCTTGTAATTTGTAGCATACCTCATCATCTTTATTTTAACTTGTTGAAGCAATGCAGTTTAGATCAGTTATTTATTTTTCATAAACCAAGGACTACTTACTTCTAAGTTGGAGAAAGGCTAATGTCTCAGGTTAAGTGTCGGTAATGGATGTGATCCAGCCTCTTCATCTCTTTTGTACTCTAGTGTGCTTTCATTAGTCATTTCTCTATCTTTTTGTGTCCTCCTTTCTCTTTCTATATATTTCATGTTTATGCACATGCACTTACAATACGGGAAAAGGAATCCATTTCCAAATGAAGCATTTGTTTGCTAATAAACTCATGTGCACCAGGGGGGATCAAAAGGTTTCATAAAAGTGAAAATTTCAAAGATAGTTTAGGCAAAAGAAGGGGAGGGAAGCATTTTTAGCTGCCAAATATAATTTTTTCTTTTTAGATAGAATAGCTGCCAAATCAAATTTAGTCAATTGATATCCATACCTTCAGGAGATTTTCAGCAGAAATGCTATCGCAAAGCTTC
This sequence comes from Panax stipuleanatus, assembly GCA_020205555.1. Classification (NCBI taxonomy): domain Eukaryota; kingdom Viridiplantae; phylum Streptophyta; class Magnoliopsida; order Apiales; family Araliaceae; genus Panax; species Panax stipuleanatus. Next base: position 2,240,450 of record CM035124.1, read on the forward strand.
GAGACCACCCCCTGCAAGCAAAGAAAACAAGACAGCTGGTCAGTCCTCCCAATCACCATCAGTGTATATAAATCAATCACTGCCAAGTAAGATGCCACAACAAACCTCGTTTTTAGCATTGGAGTCCGAGGCAGAGCACCTTAAGTTCTGGACAGACCAAAAACCTGGAGCTGGAAAGAACTGAGGACATAGGTAGTTAAGTCGTGCTGCGATTCTGGCACTAGATTTTAATATTGGAATTTCAATATTCTTCCTGCAAACATTATGAGAATCATTTTGTAACATTCGAGTAGGAATGAGCATTCAGATAACTCTAATGCATTTGAGAAAAGGAAAATGGCAAAGAAACTTACATTTCATGTCCTGCCATGATATGTTGGGCCTCGCCAAATCTTGACATCCACATTTGATAATCACTATTGTCCAAAACAGATGCAGGACTCAAGTGAATTACACAATTCACAGTTCTGAAAGTCTCTGTTGGGTTGTAACACATATCCTTATAATAATTATTAAGTGATTGCATAGACAACAACTGTCGCATGTGGGATAATGTTGGGCAGTCAACAAGGAGCACAATAGGACCAGGAATAGAAGGACCCAGCACATCGCTGGGATGAACCTAAGCAATGCACAAGAAGCTACACATAAGTACAAAGAACATGAGCGACATTATATAAGAGAAAAAAACACATGTTAAATATTTTTCTACCATAATATCTTGATGATCTGACTTCACTGAATTGCCAAGTTGCAGTTCACGATATTTTGGTCCAGGTCTCAATCCAAGAGCTGCAGCTTTCTTAGGGTCAAACTTCCCCTTAATTTCAGGTAACTCACAAACATATATCACCGAAATATCTCCAGGTTTTAATGCCAACTCAGCTTTATGGTTGTTACTTTTTTGTAAAAGTTCCGGAAACTGATCCCTTCTGTTCTTGAGACAAAATTCTGAAGCATTTGGCATGGTAGCTTCTTCCTTCATAAGCTCATGCCCGTCTGAACAAGTTGGTCGCAAGAGAATAGCCGATATTTTGACAACTTCATCATCAATCAGAACTATACGATCATCTAACTTCCTCAGAGCATGAATAGCAACCCCATCAGAACTGGGTACTGGCCCAAAGCTACGTGTATGAACCATGGCAGCATTTGGAATGAAAGATTTCATAGCATCTACCAAGTACTGGAAATCTGAGGGACCCCATACATTAACCTTCAAAATGTAGGAAATCAATACTAAATCATGCAGTGTAATTGTTTAATAATCTGATCAAGTGTCAACATTAAATAAAAGATAGATGACTCGAGCCAGTGTAGTACTCACAGACATTCCTTCATCTCCCATGCCAGCCAAGGTCAGTAGAAGACCTGCAAATTATAATATAAAATTCAAGAATCTAGCTGACCTTTAAAATCAACCCTTTGGATCACCATTTAAATGTTGTAGTATAATACTGACAATGCTTTTCTTTAAAATAAAATGTCCCGTGCTATTGGAGGTATTTGTATAAGGTTAAAGGCTACTTTAAGATAAAAACATCAAGTTTAAATTAGGAGAACAAACCTGGAAGTCCGCCAGCAGTTTCTGAGCAAACCCGTGAGAGAAATATGTGATCAATCTGAATAAAGTAGGCATTTTATTAATATTTTCCTAGAAAAAATATGGATCTACACACAGAAAAATAACAAGGAATACAAATTTTGTGTGCATATTTTACCTTGGACAACTTAATCTTATGTTCAGTACAAAACCGCTGCAATCCCTGGAACAAAAATTAGACACTGAAAGATAGGAAATTGAAAGGTTTATAGAACTTTTCAAACATTCGTACTTTACACCAAAGTAACTGTAGAATTACATGTGCAGTTCAACAAGTTAAATAAGTTGTCCAGAGGTTTCCAGAAAAAGAATACATGAGTTTAACTTGCTCATATACGATCATCACCCATGATCATTCGACAATAGCAAAAGAGTAAAGAATACTTGCTACAAGCTGGAAGCAATACAAAGTAAGCCAGTTCTACAATTTCGCTCTGTATTCCAACCCAAGCTTGATTACCATATAAGGTTAAAGAGAAGACTGTTCCTTTTCATTTTCATAATTACAAGAGCTAGAAATTATGGGGTATATTAGTTTTTTAAGTGCATCCCATTACTGATCAAAGAAACAATTTTCTTCTTGATTTCTTTTCCTATGCTTTCTCTCCATTTAAAAAAACAGAACAAGGGAAAATACTGATACTAATGTTGGTGACTGGAGGAGAGGATCAATACATATATATACACATGATACATATCAAATCTTTTAACTAGAGGATTTGGCACATATCTCTCTCCCTCTCTCTCTCTCTCTACTAAACCAGATACATATCAAGTCTTTGTTGCGCAAACTTATCTCAACACGCAACAACTAAAGAAGTCTTACCTCTCCAGCATTAAAAATAAACCTTTGCTTGTCAAAGAAAAGCAAGACTGAAGGAGAGGTATCTTGAGTATCCATGCCAGTCCCCAGAACCTGAAACATAACAGCCAGTAATCCAGTGAAACGCATATCAGAACACCACATCATATTTATTTTCTAATTATTTAAATAAACGTGTTTAATCGTGTTAAACATGTTGATAACCAGTGTTTGACCCACTTAAATTTCGTATTAAATTCGTCAACATGTTTATGACACAAAAATCATTTATATTCAACACTACTTTTTTATTATATGTCGTATTCGTGTTTTAGAGATTAAAGAGGTATGATCACGTTAAGTATGGAAGAGGAGCAAGTAATAATTTTTGGTCTTAATTATTCCAAAGATTGGCTTTTCAATGGATGAGTACATGCGTGAAATTCAATGCTTGTTTGGTTGTTTCATACTTGTCCACATCTTTTAATTGACGATAAAGCTCTCTAATCATACAACACTAGATGCAATGGTCATGTTTGCTTGCAAGAATTATAATTCCGGAATTATATTCCCAAGACTACTAATCTTAAAATTAAATAATCCTAATCACATGTTTATTTTGAACGGGATTATTCATGAGATAACTTAAAATAATCTTATGTTGTGTTTGCTTTGTCTATGGTTATTTAAATGATAAGATAAAAATTTATCGTTTGAACTATTATACCCTTACCCCTAACAACAAAGATATCATGTTCTCAATAGTTTGAGTATAGAAGGATAGGATAGGATACATCGATCATTCTAAACAAAGATAAAAATTAATTTTGTCCACAAATTTTTAATCTCAAATGGTAGGAATTATAATACTTAGTTGGACATAATATTAATAGTCCTCCTATCATTTTATTAACCGAGATTAATAGTTCAAAATCTAATTTTTAAAACAAACAGGAAAATAGATTAATAGTTCAATTTCAAGTATCATCCTTGCAAATAAACATGGCCAATGAGTTATAAATGAAATGATTTGGACTTTCAATTTTATATATAATAATTTTATTTTCTCAAATTATGCAACTTAAATTATGTATAGGTAGATATAATTACTCTTTATTTTAGTGTGAACAGGATTGTAGTAATCTAAATTTTGTATGGAATATATACCAAACATATTGTGCTGAATATCACCTTTTAATAACTCTTATGATAAAGTGATGAGCATCAATCCAAACTAGTCAATTATACATTCTCTCTTAATTCTCCTAATTCTCTCTCTTGACACAGCAGTTGGGTGGAAAAAGCAGGTTCTGGATGATTTCTATTGTCGTCGACTTGTCGTCGTGTCAACATAACTACTTTATGTACGTATTTTGTGTCATATCCTTCCTTGCAGATTCCCGGTGGATTCTGAAAGAGTAACGTGATGCACTTTTTTATTAAAAATAGAGTAAAAAGCAAGTTGTTCCAGATGAAATGGAAATGCCTTGATTTTCTCCAGAAGCTACATCAATAGTTAAAACTTGTTTTTGGGCCAAGACGTTGATCTCTAAGTAGAAAAGCAAATGGTTGCTTCCTAATTATCTCTCTAAAAATATTTGTTTGTTTAGGTTAATACCCATTCGGATCAATGCTTATCACTTTATCATAAGAGTTATCAAAAGATGATATTAATCACAATATGTTTAGTATATATTCCATACAAAATTCGAATTACCATAATCATGTTTACACTAAAATAAAGAGTAATTATATCTACCTAAACAGAATTTAATAAGGGTGTAAATGAACTGAGTCGAGTCAAATATTGAGTTGCTCAGATTTGGTTCACAAAATTTATCGAGTATAACATAAGATTTGATTGAGACTCGTTTAGCTACCAAGTCGAACTCGAATCAAACCCGGGCAGTTTGAACATTTCGAAAATATGATACTCGATCCGAGTATCAATAGAAAATTGCAATTTGAGTAAATTCGAGTAATTAATCAAATTTTAAATTTTGCTCATATTTGAATCATTTATATTTCGAGTCAAGCAAAAATTGAACTTTTAGTCGAAAGCGTACGAATCAAACCCGAAATGTTTGCTCATTTTACAACTTTAGAATTGAAGTTACATAATTTGAGAAAATAAAAATATTATATATAAAAGTGAAAGTCTAAATTCATTTCATTTGTAACTCATTGCATCTAGTGTTGTATGATTAAAAAGTTTTATCGTCAATTAAAAGGGATGGACGAGTATGAAACAGCCAAACAAGCATTGAATTTCATTCAATCTTTGGACTAATTAAGAACAAAAATTATTATTTGCTCAGCTTCTATACTTCACACCTAATTTGAATGGGTTTATATTTTATTGCGATCGTATATCATTAATTAATCTATAAAACACGAACAATCTTTAAAACACAAATACGGCATATAATAAAAAAGTTAATATAACGACTATTGTGTTGACACATTTAATACGACATTTAAATGGGTCAGACACGGGTTATCAATATGTTGACACATTCAACCCGAGTAAATACGTCTATTTAAAATAATTAAAAAATAAATATGATATGGTGTTATAATTTATTAATTTAATTTAAATATGACACATCCAATTCTTTAAAAAATTATCAACATAAAGTCTTAAACTAAGATCAATCATAACCAAAAGATTGAAGGTTTTTTACATAATCACAGACAACACGGTACCAGCGTTGATCAAATCTAGTCAAACAAACTAAAGGGGTGTTTGTTTACCACTTTTTACCTCTGAAAGCTTTCCATCTTTTTCGTTCAGAGCCAATTACTTGTTTGATAAAGAATCTATCACCTCTGTAAGCCTCTATTTCGATAAGAAATGGAATTATGTTTGGATCGGAGAGAGGAACATCTGAACTCTTTATTACAGAAGTACCCTCACAAATATAATGAAAGCTCTGGCCAGACAACGTCTTTCTTCTTCTCTCCTCCGTTCTGATGAAAGCTCTGGCCAGATCTCCTTCTTTCCGATGAAACCTTGTTGCCTACGAACCACATAAGCCTGTTGGAAGAAAATCAAATCTCTCTCTTCGTTGTCCCATTTCAGTTACAACTCATTCTCACCCATAGGTTCTTTCTTCATCTTTTCCTTCCCCTCTTTTTCTCTGTAAATATTTATTCATACATATTCCCAATTTCCCATCACAAATTTCAGATAATACTCTATTCTATATTGTCAGTTTTTAATCTGTATATAATTTCAGTCTTGTAATATTTGTTCTTTTTTTCTTCGTTATGGGTAATTGGGTGTAAAATTTGAGGTCTTCAATCTGAATCTGCATCATTTGTTGATTGTTGCTATGGATTGTAGTTTGATGGGTATTGCATAACGTTGGGATCTTTATTGTGGGAAGGTTGTTTGTATTTCCCTTTTGGGCTTATAGAGGATAAATTGGTTGTCATACGTTTTCCCACAAAAGATAGTTCTTTTAATATATATATATATATATATATATATATATATATACTCTAAATAATGTTGTATGGTCATTTTGATGCTTAAATTGTGTCCTGTGTTAAGAAAGCTTGAAGTGGGTTTCTGGATTTTCTTGTTGTTAGTGTTGAGTTAGGCTTTAAATTTTTAGATTTTGTGTTTCGGTTTTCAGTAGTTGCTTTTTGGTGTTCTCCTAAAGTATTCAAAGCAATTTACAAGGTTAAAATCGTAAAATACTATTATTAAGATGTTTTGAAAAGTCCAGTTATCAAACAAATTTTTTCATTTTGTCTCTGGTTCAAACATACACTATTTTATACAGACCTCTAAATTGTTCAGATCTTAGTTATAAAATTTTATCAAACACCACCTAACAATACACTAATATCAACTTCCAAAATTTAATGACTAGTCCAATGCAAGAAATTAAGCTCATGCCACATATTTACTTCAACAAAACAAAATCGAAGAAAAATTACCTGAACATAGCATATGGTATTCACAGGATTGAGCTTGCGGACTTTCAACTGGAGGGTCTTCCTATTATCCTTATCTCTACCCTCCGCCCTTTTTCTGTTAAACCCAACGGACTCATTCTCCCCCATTGCTAACCCTTCTATCTTCTTCTCACTCTCTCTCAAAGAAGTATTGTTCCTACGGAGGGGACTGGAAGGTTTTGAACGGTATCGTTGTTTCTTGTACGAAGAGGAGGCGAAGATTGAGAAGGGTTTATGAGGCCGCGGGGTTTTGTTGGGTTTGAATATGAGGGAGAGAGGGGAAGGAATTCGGAGAGGAGAGAGAAAGAAAGGAGAGGTGTGGTGATTGGCAGCGGAGGAGGAGAAAAGGAGGCGAAGGTTTGGGATTTGGGGCATTTTATTGTTTCTTTAAAGCCCTGAATAAGGATTTAACCCACAACCAAAAACAAAAGCCCTAAACATTCTCTCTAAAATTATCTTCCAGGAGAAAGAATTCAGAATTGCAACTGCCAATGGATCGGGACCATCGGGTTTTATTACAGTAGTACAAAATAAGCCGGTGTCGTTTTTGGAAAATTAAAATTTGACCTAATTAGTAAGGTTCAAGTATTGGAGAGGAATTAATTTGGTCAAGCGCCCAACTCCATTCAACTCAATTATTTACTTCTCTTTTTTGTATGTATTAAAACGGAGAGTTTTTGTATAAAAATAAATTAAAAGATGATTCCATGTATTTAATTTGTTGTTTTTAGAAGTCGATTACTAGGACACTCCATAATTCACTTTATAATAAAATAAAATTTACTTTATTTTTAACATTTTAACCTTATAACTTGGGTGCAAAGTAAATTACAATTGATTTTGCAATATTTTAAATCTGAAAGAGCATGACGAGTAGTAGCCAAATTTATTTTACAAAAAAGAAAATTAGAATTAATCATTTTCTTTAATTTTTGATTTCCAAGTGCTGGAGCAGAGGAGTTGGTGCAACCCAGCATCTATTGAGACTTGTATTTAAAAAAAAATTCTCTACGCAACTGAAAGGTTCTTTAATTTTAAAACGATTGAAATAGTATGTTGTAGTGATAAGGTAAGAGTGTAACAGTTACGAGCCCCTTTTGAGGCCCACGGTCCTTGGACTCGTAAGCGTTACATGGATCTAACCAACATTATTTGGTTTTCCGGTTAATGGACCCACATTATTGACCAATAACAAAAAGGAATTAACTTTTGGAGGACAAGTGATCGACTTTTGAAAGATGGATTTACGGGCTGCAAACCAAAAATTTTAGAAGGAATGCAAAACAAAACAAAAGAAAAGAATTACCGAATTACAATCTGATCAGTACTGGGTGGACAGAGGAGCATGTTCTTGGTGGTGGTGTATAAACACATTGGAGTAAATGAGGAGGCCGGCTAAGCCACCACCAATGAGGGGTCCAACCCAGTAGATCCAGTTACCTCCAAAGTCCCCGCTAACCACTGCTGGCCCAAAGGATCGGGCTGGGTTCATGGATCCGCCGGAGAATGGGCCGGACCTACGATTAGGGGTGCTCATCGGTAAAAAATCGAACCGGTACTGAAAAAACCGAACCGGTACCGAACCCAAAATACCGAAAAACCAAGAACCGGTACTGGTACCGAAAAACCGGTTTCGGTATCGGTTCGATACAAAGTCGGTTTCGATTTTTTCGGTTCGGTTTTCGGTTATACCGCAAAAATTAAATAATTAAATAATTTTTTTTATATTAATAAATTTTTTTAAAACCAAGAATTTTTTTATATATATTAATAGAATTTCATTTTATAATCTACCATTTCATTTTATAATTTACATTTCTTTTTGTAATCTACCATTTCTTTTTGTAATTATTATTATTATTATTATTATTATTATTGGTGTTAGTATTATTTATTGTATTTATTTAAAAATCTATACGGTTACAATTTCATGCATGTTAGAAATTTTAGATAGTATACATTTTTAATAGTTGGGATTAACTGTATCAATTAAAATTGAATGATTTGTATCAATTTTCAATTTCGGTTTTTTTTTTCGGTTTTTCGGTTTTACCGAATTCAAAAATTTAAGAACTGGTACCGGTACCGAAAAGTATAAAAAAATCAAAAAAACCGGTAACGAAAAAAACCGGTACCGGTACCGCCCGGTTCGGTAAAAAACCGAAAAAACTGAAAATTTTGAGCACCACTACCTACGATCAAACCAATTCATGGCAATGGGAGCAATTGAACCCTTGTTTAATTGGGTCCGCTGCTGCTGTGGCATAAACGGTGTAAACCAAACCAACCCAACCCAACCCAAAAGTGATGATCGTCTCAAATACAACTACTCCTTCAATAGCTCCAACACCCGACGCAACTAACTAACTCCGTGGATTGGAATGGCCTGCAGAAGCAAATTAATCTAAACAAGTGAAGAATTTTAAGTTGGAAGAAAAAGAAAACCAATTATTTTCTCTAAAGTCCATAATGCCTCCAGTGACGACATCTTTGAGAAGGTAGCATGCAACAATGGAGCCTAGAAATTGAGCATTAAGTAATCCAGTAGAAAATGCCGGTAAGAAGCGTGATTTGACCCCCAAGAGCCAATTAGCCAAACCAAATGTGACTGCCGGCCGGGTTAACATGCATGGCCACCGAAGATGTTGCCTCCAACGGAAACTAACTGCTACAAACAGAGCAAATCCCTGGCAAATGGCAACCGCTGCCAGGAGGCCGGATGTCACCTTGGCTGCGTGTCAAGGGAATTAATTAAGTAAGTGATTTTATTTTAAAACAGATAATTATATCTATAATTAATGTACAACATATATCTATATATATAGTCTAATATTCATGATCATTATATGCGTGCGTGCATGGGAAATTCTATAAATACTTGTCTGTTTCAAAATTAAGGATATATTATTATATATACTCTTTTATTATTATATATATATATATACTGGTCTGTTTCAAAATTAAGGATGGATATATTTGGACTTAATTTTACAACTAATTTACCGGATCTTAAAATTTAAAAACAATACCTAGTAATTTAATTTCAAGGCAAACAATTGTAAAACAACTACAAAAAAATCGTTATTAATTATTTTCATGTGAACCGACCGATCGACATTTCCTATCTTTTGTGAAATAAATATTAATTAATTATAATGGAATAATCTATCTATCTGCTCTGCATATTTAAAATGATTGAAAATTGAAACGTATTATATATATAAAAAAAATGCAATTTATCTAAAACATTTTTTATTGAACTCACAAAAATAATATTTTTAGTTTAAAAACAACAAACAGTAGAACTAAAAAATCAAACAAACTCTTTTTATAATTCAAGTGGATTTGGTGGGCTTTAGTATTAATTGATGAAAGAAGTTAGGATTAGATCAATTGGTAATCATAACATAAATAAAACCAACTTGTAATAATCCATATAAATAGCAGCACTATTACATCATCCAAATAGTTTTTTCTTCCCTTCTACATTTCTAATAGCCAAGTTATAAGTAGAAACACCAACGAAGGTTGAACTCCAGTGGTTTAGTACTGAACTAGATTTACAAATGGAACTCTTTCTATACAGAACACAGTGAGTAATTAAAACTCAAAATAGTTTTTTTTTTCCCCCAAAAGAAACACAGAATGGTTATTTCGATAGATGAGGTAGTTGTAGATAGTAGATATAAAGAACACCCATTTCCCATCATAAAATTGCAGGGGGTAGGACTTAGGACCAGTTCCTTTTAATAATAACATTACTCCCAACAAATGTGCCACCAATCCACTGGCAAGCAAGAGGGAACGGGAGTTCTGGTGGTCCACCTCCCCACCACATCCACTCCTTCCTGCGCATATTACATGTATGTTGCCAACAACATAAAGCTTTTGCACATTTCAAATTTACTTGGTACCCTAATCCGTATAGGAAACCTGCTACTTTTAACATATTTTTCTCTAAAATAGACCCTCCACTTCACTCAACAGTCCAAAAGAAAGAAAGAAAGAAAGAAACACACCAGTATCAGTCACCAACTCTAGCTATAATTCCATACATCTTCCACATGTCCAATTACTAACTCTACCTCAACTTATAACAATTAGGTGCTGCAACAAACCATTAGATGCCGCATTCAGTAGTTCAACTACAATTCTGCAATCCAGCACCAGACCTGTAATAACTGCCATCACTCACCAACCCTACTGCACACACATTCAGTAAACCAAAAACCATGTAGAGTGATAACAGTTGTTTTGGTTCATCAATACATCACACTAGCTAGTGATGATGCGCCTACCAATATTGACAAGATAGTCCCAGATATAGTTACATTCCTACAATATGATCCCATCTCTATGGGATACGTAACTGGGATATGTTTGTTGAAAATAACACAAGAGCACTAAAAATTAAGATTAATGTCATGCCCGGTAATCAATTCTGGGGTTGATACATCACTGCCGACTACCAATGCACCCTTTAATTGCCTTAAAAGCTCAACCCGGTCTTTATCAAGCAAATATGAGTCCAAAAAACTTAAAACACCACCTATATGGTATCAATATCCATCAGTCTTCCATCTTAGCACCCCCTCCCCCCCGCCCAACTCATTTTCCATGGGTTTCAATGGGCAAAAAAACCTTTGGAGCTTTACGGATGAAGAAAAGAAGAGTATAACTTTGCCAAAGAGACTCTCTTTTGGTATCCATGAGCACGATTCTCACCTCAATTCTGCAAGAACATCTTGTGCATCTGCAAGAACATCCTTTGCATCTGCAACTTCATTTCCTGCGTGGCCTATGAGCCCTGAAACACCATGGACACGATCCCCCACAAACGTATCTCCAGCCCCGTCTCTTCTTTATCATTGCTTGGCCTCACTCCACCGTCATGAAGGTAACATCTTCTCTATAGCAATCTCAAAAGACTTCATCTTCACTGGCTCTGAAAGTCGTCGAATCCATGCCTGGAAGTTACCAGATTGCAGCGAAATGGGATATATTAAGGCTCGAACTGGTCAAATTCGAGCCATCTTGGCTTACGGGAGATTGCTTTTCACTACACATAGCGACTACAAAATACGTGTGTGGGATGCGTCACTAACTGAAAACTTTCGACCAAAGAAGATGACCACCTTACCTCAAAGGAGGTCCTTCTTCTTGTATCCAAGGAAGAAAATCCATCAACATAAGGATTACATCTCATGCATAGCTTACAACCATTCAGAAGAACTTCTATATACAGGTTCATGGGATAAAACAGTTAAAGCTTGGAAAGTTTCAGAAAGACTGTGTGTTGATTCGTTTGTGGCTCATGAAGGTCATGTGAATGCAATTGTGATCAACCAACAAGATGGCTGTCTCTTCACTGGCTCCTCTGACGGCACAGTAAAAATATGGAGGAGAGTTTTTCGAGAAAGCTCGCATAATCTCACAATGACACTAAAATTCCAACCATCACCAGTAAATGCCTTGGCCTTGAGCTCGTCTTCTATTGGTTGCTTTCTCTACTCTGGCTCATCAGATGGGCTGATAAACTTCTGGGAGAAAGAAAAGATGTCTGGTAGATTCAACCACCGAGGATTTTTACAAGGTCATCATTTTGCAGTTCTTTGCTTAGTATCAATTAATGACTTGGTCATTAGTGGTTCAGAGGATGCAACTATGAGGATATGGAGAAGAGAGGAAGGAAACTCCTTTCATTCATGTCTCGCGGTCATGGATGGCCATCATGGGCCAGTGAGGTGCTTAGCTGCTGCTTTAGAAACAGAAGATATTATAACCGGTTTATTAATATATAGTGCGAGCCTGGATCAAACTTTTAAAGTATGGCGAGTTAAAGTATATCCCACAGAGAAGACAAATTTGGGGAACTCAATGACAAGTGATCAGCAATCAGAAACTGCAGTGTGTGAAATGAATCCAGTGTTATCGCCTTCATGGGTTGAAAAGAAAATGCAGGGCATACACTTCTAGTAGTAGAGAGGAAAAATAAATTAGCATGACAGGAATCAAAACCATCAGAGCTTTGGGTTTAAAGTACCTATGTGGTATTTCTTTTTAACTCTAAATATTATTATGTTCTTTTCTTATTTATTTTGTTTCATCTTTTCATCTTACTTCTTGTCTTTCTACTATTACGTTTATGGGATTCAATTTCTGCCTACCCCAACTAGTTTGGGATAGAAGGCCTTGAGTTGAGTTGAGATTGTTATTACTGCTGATACAAGATGGTATCCCCCCAGCATTTTTTTACAACTCTTCAATATACCCCAAAACACATCTACTTTTACTGAAATAACTCTAACAACTACTGCAAGATTTTCTATCCAACTAGGTCCACCAATCCTAGCTAGAACTTTACCTTACAGAGTCCCCTCTTCATTAACTAGTACGAGGACTGGTACATGATTCAGTAGTCTTCGGGAAAAAAATCCAAGAAAATGTTTAAATGTTAAATTAATACATCACCTACTCGTGGTCATGCTAGTGTAGAATTGGTGAAATACTGAAAGACTAGCTAATTGATGCAACCAATAATTGTTGAAGTAGAAAATCTTCTGCTTGCTTTTGTTTATGTTTTCTTTTTTGAAATAAGCAGCTTATTTTTTTACAGCTGCAGAGACGAAACTTTTAACTATATCAATCAAAATACTTGATATCAACAATTTGTCATATCTTAAACACTTGGCCAAATATAAAAAATTTAAATATCTCTATATCCTTGCCATTTGAAAGAATAACTTGGACAGTAAAACTACGATCTTTAATTGATACAACATAGAAAAATTCTAAATTACAATTGGAAAAACTGGGAATCTGATACCAGCCATACAGCATCAGAGAGTCCAAACCATACTACTAGCAATTTATGATGCCAAAGGGTCTAAAAGGATGCGAGGTACTGAAATGACGGAATTAATCTATTTGCATGTTTACAGGAAAAGGAATAGAAGCACAACAATGGTAATAACCATTTTCATCAAACACAAACCTTTGTGAAAGATGAGCCTCATGGATAAGATACTCTCCCCATTCCTCAGATCCAAATTTCTTGAAAATACCTCGTGCATCAAATGAATCAACCTTTCTTGTTCTTTTCCACCTGATAATTCCACATCCACATTTAGCCATGCCAAATAGAAAAGGGAAACTAACACAATTAGTATAAAAGCGTGAACACTAAAAAAGATCATACAATCAAAGAGTTACAGTGAAACATGACTAGAACATATGATAATAAAGAATAAAGTATAAAACCTTTTTCTGTGCCTTGCATTCATCAGAGTGGCATGTAGCTGCAATCAAGGAGAAGTAGCACATTAGCATTAACACTCGCAGACAAAGAGAAGATCAAAAAAGGGAACAAGATGTAGCAATGAGCACAAACACAGAAAGACTTCCATTAGTAGGCAGAAAATCTGCACAATACATTATTAGAAATCTAGAATCAAAACTATGATAATTTTTTTTATCATAATACAGGCTAGTAATCATGCATTTAAAACCGATAAGCATGATGTTCACACAAATTTTCAACTGCAAGCTGTCATACATGACTTAAATCCCGGAAAAAATTGAAAATTAAATACTCCCGCACTTTGCTTGTAAATAGATGTTCTTGGAAGTAATTCTGGTGCTAACCAATCCCTATTTGAAATTGCAATTACAAATCACTGTAGGATTATCTCAAAACCTACTATATCACAGATATTTTATTCCTTATGAATTCTACACAACAAGATTACACCAAGGATCACCTATATGTTACAGAACAAGAACACATGAATTGGACATAATGTGGAAGAGCTAAATGATTTAAGTAAGCTGGAATGCTGGATAATTGTTATAATAAAGTTTAGAGTAGCAGATGTACATTATAATAGCACATTGACATGCAGACGAGGGTTCATGTGTGCAGAGGCAAAACAAGAAACTTTCTTCATGGGGATAAAAGAAGGCACAAAAAGCAATTCCCCTTGATTTGTAAGAAAGCACCAGTTAAAAAGGTAAAGTAGAATATACGCAACAATGGTTAATAAGCAACAACTCCAGAAGAACCATGCATCTATGAAAACCAAAAGGCAAGCTGTGATGCTGTATTATACAAACAACGAAAATTTTCATAAATCAAACAGAGCTAAGTGTAGGGTCATGTCATACCTTAAGTTTTTGTTGTGCATCTTTCTCAAGAACCAAACCAGCTTCAACAAATGAATCAATAATGACTTCTAAAAAAGCTAAAGAATAACAACAGGATAGACAAAATGACATTCATTAATTAAACATAACATTAGTTACACCATTTAACTCTTTTTCTTAACACATATATGGAGAGAGAGAGAGAGAGAGAGAACATCAAAGAAATAAGTCAAATAACTAGGGATGCTCGTCGTGCGTTTTAATGATTAAACCGCAACCAAACCAAACATCTTAAGCTTTTTAATTTAGAAACCAAATTGTCGTGGCTGCTTGATTTGATTTGATAGGATTAGAGACCACTAATGACTAAACCACCTATCTTATAAAATTACTACGATACTAATTTAGAAAGGACTGTTCAGTGATTAGCCGGGTAGCAGTATCAATCATCCATTGTTTGCCCAACAAGGGCATATTTTATTGTTAATTAGCTAAAGCCTTTACTAGATTCACATATTTATTTTCATATGCAGTTATATGCATGATGCATGCAATTAGGCACACACCTACAAGTATACACTTGCACTGACAAGGTTCCCATTCGCTTTATAATGAGACTGCCGGTGTTCAGCAATTTTTTCTAAACCAACCTAGCCAATTAACCTCAACCTGGTTCAAATGGCTCGGTTTGAGTCGGTTGGGTGGTTTTACAACCCAAAAAAATGACCAGCGGTAGAAAGAACACAGATAAATGGGGAATGAGGATACGACATGCACGCAAAAGTCGGTCTTCACCACCAATTTCTTCTACAGGAACATAGAGAACACGAGCTTTTGCTAAAGAACCTTTCATGCACTCCTGCAAAGAAAAGTCTCTAGTATAAGCATCTTAAATACGCCTTAAACCTCTCATGAACACGAGTTTTTCCCTATATGCATCTTATTTCCCACTTATATAAAGAATAGTAGGTATAAGTCCTAAACACGTCTAAGTTAATATTATTCTGTATAGACTGACATATCAAAAGAAATTATAATTCAGATTCAAATTTATTTAAATAAATATTAAAAAAAAATAGTAATATTGTAGATTACTCTTTAACATTCATTTTCATTGCTCCCTATGAATCGGTCGAAGTGCTATGTCAGTAATATGTTTTGAAAAGGAAAAAAAATCTAATATTGGGGAGAACGAAAAAGGTATCCACCTCTGACTAATTTTTCTTTAATTAGTAAACCACCAACATTTATTTGAATTAACTTCCAATCAGTTAGAATCAAATAGAAAAGAAGTTGTAACTGAAAAACTATAAGATTCCTCCAGGTCTCATATAAATTGGCATTTGACGCCAAACTCGTGGAGATAAAGTAACTCCTACAAGTGACATGTCAACCAAAGGAAGATTCTCACCAGTCCCTTGAGCCGTATGGTGACTGGTCGGCTGTCCAAGGCATCCGTTACTTTTGAGGAGAGGCTCTGGTTAAGGTGTGTACCATTTTATCAATCAAATATACCGTGTTGGCCAATAAAACTTGAAGTGTCAGAAATTTACCTGCAAAACCTTAGCAGCTGCATCCACCAGATCCTTGTTATACAACTTCAGCATGAGTACAGTTAAATGAAATGTATTTGGCTTAATAAATATGGATTTATCAATCCCCAATTCTGTCAGGAAAGTACATCAGCAATAATTACTAAAAGGAATAAAGAGGGCAAGCAAAGAAAGAGTTGAATCAAGATAAAACCGAACACACAAGCAATTATCATGAAAAGGAAAGTACCAATCAAAGCACCAAACAGATATTCCATGGAAAAACCAGAGAGTAACATTTATTCATGAGAAAGTATCGAAAAAGATATAATTAACTTGTACATGTATTTTTCTTCTTTTCTACTATCACGGTCCTGCACAGAATGTAACCTTTTTACGGGTGTATTTGACACAGTTCTCAAGGTTTGTCGAAGACTCAAAAACAGATGTAAAGATTATGTTTTTTAATCGCCTTTAACATGGCAAAAAATATAATATAAAAGTATATCATAATTATGTATTGTCATGTCTTATAATGGGTTAAATCACTTTTTGTTCATTGAACTGAACCCCAATTTACATTTGTATTGGCACCACAGCCATGCTGGACACTTGCATGAATTTTTTTGATAAATTAAATTACATATTTTGGCATTAATCTTCCTTTTTTTCTTAAAAAAAATGAAGAAAAAAAAAATCTTCTTCACATGAACAACTTCATCAAACAGCAGTTCAAACTCCATAACCACCACCGTCATCCATAACCACCACCATTAACAACCCAAACTTTTACACTACACCATCTACGAGCAGTCTAAACTCCACCGCCACTTAGATTTCAAAAAAAATCAACCCCAACATCAATCTCCAAAAACCCAGATCTGCAGCAATACATAGCTAGCAAACCCAGATCTACATAGTTAGCCAACCCAGATCTGCCTCAATAATTAACAAATTCACTAAACCCAATTTATTGAAACTAAAATGAGCCTTAATTTGTAGGACCTAAATTGAAACTCCAATCTGTAGAACTTTATATATATCCTTCTTATGTTTGAAGGCCATAACCATGGCTCAGAAGAGTGTCCAACGAAAGCATAAAAAATAAGCTTCCTATGAAAAATTTCTTTATCAAACTTCAATTGGACAACCTTTTCAGTTGTTTTGTTCTAAGACCAAAAATAATATCTCAGATTCTCACAAAGAGACTATGATATATCTATATGTGTGTGTGTGTGTGTGTGTAGAGAGAGAGAAGGGAAATAATGAAGGAACTTTTGTTTTGTGAAGAATAGAAGGAATTTAGTCTTTAAAAGTAACTTTGTTTTTTATGATGGTTTCATAGTTATCTAATGCTTCAATTTTGAAAAATATGAAAAGAAAAAAGAGAGTAGAAACATGAAGGAGAAGAAAAGGTCTGAGAAGAAAAAGTGATGGTGGTTTGGTTAAAATATTAATTATTTATTTACTTTGTTATGTTAATTAAATTTACTTAATTGACTATATTTAGGATACTTTGTTTAATTAGTCGCTATTTTTAAATATGTTTTACTTGTTTATTGCTTAATTTATTTTACCTTTGTTGATATAATACAAAATTATTATTTTTAATTATCTTGTATAATTTATTGAAAGTACTCTTTTTTAACAAAATATTTATCTAATTTTAAATTAGTTTAAGAGTAATTTTTATTTTCTTTTTCACCATGCCATGCCACGTAGACATATATGTAACATGGATATAGTTTCTCTCTCACGTGCTTGTCATTCCGTCAAAAGTCAAACATTTTAACAAATTTTGTAACAGATTGTAAAAAAATCAGTTTTAATTAGTCGAATAAAAAAACCAACTAAGTGATGCAAATATAAATTGAGATTTAGTTGAATGAGAAAAAAGTGATTTAAGCGGTCTTATAATCCATGACACTTAAAAAGGGAGACATCTTTTGCAGGTCATACATAGAGAGTAACAAATTATTCTTTTGTCTGAAAAAATACTCCATCCATCATGAGAGTCCTACACCTTCTTTTTGTGTGTATTAAGGTCTGCATAAATTTTATTAATCACAATTCTTGTTGTATATTTTAATTATAAGAAAATATTTTCGAAACAAACTATGTCTAAATGTTTCATAAACCAACTGTCATATAAATTACAAAAATAGGTCAACAAATCAAAAAAAAACTTTTTCGAAGAGAGCTAGTGCATAATTAAGAGTCACAGAAAAAAAATTGTTTCCATACCAGATAAGGCAGGAGTCTTCTCTTCCGAGGTAGAGGATTTTGATGCCTCAGGCGGATAACTTACAAGAGGTATATTGCTGATATCCACTTTACTGCTTTCACTATCTTCTTGAGCTTTAAGTTTAACTGCAATTGTTGGTGCTCTATTGAACTGCAGGTTCCTATCTTCTTCATCGGAAGTATCTCCATTGCCATCATTATCCAGATCTCTGACTTGGTCGGCATTCTTAATCCCTAATATTGAGTTTTGAAATTTGACGAGCTTCTCAACCAATTGTTGGTGTATAGCTAAGGGAAGCGATACAAAGTGAGTGTAGTCAAGAGCCGGGCTTTTAATTGCCTGTTGAAATAATATGCATGTAAGAACTAAAGTATTCTTGCTCAAAGGAGAGAATCTAATAGACTTAACTACATACAAGAAGGTTTAATAAACATAAATTTGTAATGACACTAGCAAAGTTGAGATAAAGAATTTCAAAAAGAAAAGGCCAAGTGATCGTAGAAAACAGAAATTACTGAGCTGAAAGGAAAGGCCGTATGAATAATTATAAGCATCATTAATTTTGGGTTATGCCAAAACTGAGATTTTCCAAAACACTTTTAATGCCTGTGAACATCTCATCCTGCCATAGCAGGGACGCAATACCAATATTCTACCACTTTAATGTCCCGCTTGGTCTCAAGCCCACACTTAGGGCTCACCTATAGGTAAAGCATTAACTGCTCAGGTGGAAGATAACTCTGTTTTGCTTCACTATTGCAAACTATGAGTCATTTGTGAAAATTGAGGCTTGAAAGTCACTTAAGCTTAAGATGTATATTTTTGTCCATAAAGTAATTAATATATTGAAACAATCTAGAAATGATTTAAAATAACTAAATTAGAGGATGGTTACTAACCTCATTAATCAGGACTTGCAGTTTTTCTAAAGCTCTAGCTACACTCTCTGCAGAAATACCTTCAATGACTGCAACAAATAGTCATATGAAGATTAGTCAATAAAAGAATATTAGGAAATGCTTAGCTGTTGTATGCTTCCCAACAGAAAAAATAGAAACCGGAAATTCATGTAGATGAGCTGAAAAAGTACAGAACAATGAACTTAACACCCAAAAAGTTCGGGGTAAACATGCCCACTTTTAAAGGCTCATGATACATGAGAAACCATTCATTTCAGCTGCCATTTTATAATACTTAACTAAATACATATTTAGTAGAAATATAAATATAGATATAGGCGCATTCTACTTAGTCCATCACATAATCAAAGAGGGTAACTAAAGGCCAAGGGGAGTACAAGATTGTAAAGGGGATAATTAAAGGCCGATGGCTTTGTTAAGATGACCACAGAGCAACAGAAGTGTGAAGTGTGATTATCAACATATAAAGAGAAATACGAGAAAGGTAATCAATCAAAAAAATTTCAAGAGGGATGGACATGCTTAAAGAGAAGAAGAAAACTACAGTGCTAGTTGAAATACAAATCTAATAATTGAAGTACTTAAAAATATCAGTTGACTTGATATATTTGAGATTAGGGAGAAGAAGAAAGAACACAGGTCTGGAATGAAAAAACCATGAAACAAATAACACATATCTAACTCGATTGACTACAATTAAAATACAACAACCACGCATAAAGTAACTACTTCGCCAGATACAAGCAAGTAAGAAACCTACTGATATAGTCCTCCTTCTTTGACCATGGAAATTTTATCTGAACTCCCATCTCCTCTTCAATTTTTTTCAGAGTAGAACTCCTGCAAAAGAAACTTTTACTAAAGTATGCAAAAATTTATAATACAAAATAAGATTTACTTTAAAAGAGATTACATATTGAAAATCATACATACTCTTGTCCTTTGATAAATTGAATCAAGGCAGCTGCTGCCTGCGGCAAAAAATAAATAAATAAATAAGGTAAACAAAACTATAGACAGTTGAAACTTCAAGCACACAAAACACTATTCATGTACAAATACCCCTACCCCCCCCCCCCCCCCGCTCTGCGGCACGAGTGCTGGCAAGGGCAGAGAGAAAACTGCAAAGAAAGACTGAACAACAACCAAAAACTCCTATTTTAATGCCTCTTAATAATAAAGCATGAACCTGAAGGTCCATTATGAAAGGGACTAATCTGATGGAAAACAAAGAAGAAAGAAAGTGGCAAATTTCAAGAGTTCAGTGAGAGGTAGATAATGAACAGAATAGAAAATGAAAATCTTGATAAACTCCTCCAATTGTCACTGCCACTCAACCAGTAAGATTTGAAATCAACAAATAAACTGCAAGTATGCACATCCAGATCAACTATAAGCATTCTGTACCAAACCCAGATATGTTAAAATTATTACCACCATCTATCTTAGCACTCATAGATGAAGAGATCATCCAAACAAAGTTGGGACTGGACAAGATCAGATTGTCAATATTACTTCTTGGGCACATAAGGAGCTGAGGTTGTCGAAATTACCACCTCAAAGCACTGTAACATGCTGTAACCTAGGTCCATATAGAGCGTATAATGTTCCCTTAATTAAAACCTGAAGATAATTAGGCTTGATGATGTATATATTGCACATACCAGATGGCTTTGGATAACATAACAACATCAAAATTACAAGCTAGAAGAAGTAGTTAACAAAATTGTCCATAAAATTAAAGAAACATGTTGCCTGTTTATTCAAGTTTATGAGGATTATATAAGCAGATATATAAAGAAAAGTTGATGCAGAAAAAAATTGATTATATGAATTGTACCTCTATTCTGATAGTATACTTCTTCTCCGTGGAAGGCATTGATCCTCCTTCTGCTGATCTGCCTTCATCACTTTCCTGCGCATCAGGAGAACTATAATTGGAATTAACTAGTTTATTCACTACTGCAGCTTCTGCTTTGGCATGTTCAGTGTTCAAAACAGAGTTAGACATCCTGTAATGCACGTCTGTAACTTGACACTCAACTTCTGTCTTTCCAGCAACATCCAAATTATGTTGACTCCCTAAATCAACCTTCGCATCCTTCACCATATATTCTGCAAAATGCACATCAGATAGTCTACAAGCTAGTGGAATGAGCGTCTATATTACCATTATCATGAAATTTCGTGTACTTTTTAGCAAGAATTGTAATGGTTATAAAATTTAACAATAGTAAAATTAACAGGGCTCAGTAAATGGATCAAAATATTTTACATGATAATAAATATAAATATATCGAATTCGCCATATAAATGTATGATGGTTCGCAAAAAACTTTAATTAAAAAAAAAATTAAAACACGAGTTGCAAGCACACTCCAAAAAAAACTTAACCTCATGGGAACTGGACTGAGTACATACTGGTTTCCATACGGTAGTAACTGCTTTTGACTTTCTCCGGTTCGTAACACTTTCCATATCCTTCTCACTGCCAATTTTCCAATTATTGTTCAAACCATGAAATAAACAGCATTTTTTCTGTCATGAGTTGCCATGTCAAAAGAATAATCAACTAGCAAACTAAAATGAGCATAACATTTAATTTCAATAGATCTTCAAAACTCAAGTCAGATTTGTTGCATTAATATGAGAAAGAAATAAGTTTTGCTAGCAGATAAAAATCGAGATTGCGAAGAAACCCGTAAGAACGGCGTTGGCTTTGGTACAAGATATGTGTTTGTGAATTTACAGGCTAGGTCGACTCTGAAAATAATAGAGGACTGGTAATCAAATATATATCATCACACCTCAATAATAAGTTTGTCCTATGGCTCATGAATTAGCGAGCGTATACCTGATGAGAAACATACAAGCTACTATCATATCATCCGTGTTTATCTGTCCTCTCGTCGGCGTCGTCACAGCTTCCTTTTGATATGAAGGTGGGAAGGGGAAAGGGCTACCTGAAAATATAAAAAATATATTTAGAAATATGAGTTTTTTATATTTTATGTAATTTTTTTTATTAGATAGAACAATTATATTTTTTGGAATTTTATAAATTAAATTATAGGGTTGGTATCTGTATTACATTGTATTAATATATTAATCATGATAAGAAGAAGAAGAATCATCAATATTGTGTTGTGTGTGATGATTTTAATAAGAAAATTGGTTTTTCTTAAGAATATTATTTTACTAATAATATAATTTATATATAACTAGTTATAAATTTATAAAAAATAAATAAATTTAATATTATAACAATATTTTATCTATTCATACAATTACAAAATATTTAATATTTCAAATTAATGATTCATCTATTTATATATACATATATTTATCTAATAATAAAATTATGTATATACTTCAATATTTATACTTATATATTTTAATAATAGTTAAATGATTACAAATATTATTCTAGTAAAAATATAAATTATAATAAAGCATTCACTAAATTAAAAATAAAGGTATAAAGAATAAAATATGATAATAAAAAAATAATTACAACAATAAGAATATGAATCAATTGAAGAACTCAATTTACAATTGAAAAATTCGCTTAACTCTTTCTCAATCGTTTCCATTCTCGATTAAATTTGGTCTCTTCATCTCTTTATGCTATTCGCTGTTTACAAACCCGAGAATCGTTTCATGAAAAATACACATCTCCCGTTTTTCAACTTCATGTAACCTCCACTCACCTCCTCTTCCTCTTCCTCTTCCATCTTTAATTTCTCTGTCATTATATATTTGTTTTGTTTCCTTCTGTCCCTCTCCGTCACTGTTTTGAGTTGCTGTCCACTACAGATTACAACAATTTGTGCCATTGGAAACTCAATATCTTCATCTCCACTTTTATAATCACATCTCTATTCAGTCGCTTTAATCTCCTCCTATTTTGTAAATACCCTCCAATCCTCGCTAAGGGTCTATTCGGGAGCTACTTATAAGTTGGTCAAACCAACTTATAAGTAGCTTTTTACTGTTTGAGTGTTCGGGAATGGCTTATTTTATGACTTATAAGTCAAAAATAATAAGCAACATTTTGTAACTTAAAATAAAATAACTTATAAGTTATTCTTAATAAGTTATTTTGACCAAATATAATGACTATTTTACCCCTTATTGTCTTGAAAAATTACATTTTATACCCTCCAACCTAAAAAGCCTTATCTCTTCAAAGGTAAACATTTATTCACGAATGAAATTGTTTGATCTCCATCGAATTCAGAATGTAAGGAAGCAATATTAGCACAATGTGAGTGCTTAAAGAAATAACATTTTGTTTACCAGTAAGCTATTTAAATAAGTTATATATTTTTAAACAATAAGCTATATATTTTACCAATAAGTTATATATTTTAGAATAATGAAAAAGTTATATATTTTATACTAAAGTAACATTTTAAAATAAATTATGTCATTTATTGCATCAATATGTAAGGATAATATAACAATAGTGTAGTTTAAAAATAAAAATATTTTTTATTATATTACCTCCTTTTAAACTCACAAACAAAAAAAAATTAATTAAAATCGTATTTCTTCCATTTTCTAAAACTCATTGATAAATGAAAACTATAATCCCCTCCTATCCCCTCATACTTTTCTTCCCATCCCTCCAAATTAAAAAACGCAGCATTCATGTTCGTGTTTAGAGTTAATTAAGAAATTATTTTCTTCATCTCGTGAGGTTAACTCAAAAAGGAATGCATATAATTTGTGTTCACGATGAAGTCATGTTGATGATTTAAAATTGATTTGGTTTAAGTATTGAATTTTCTCATTAACAAATAATTGTTCATTTTCGTAAAATATTTTTCCACCTAAACATATGGTCTAAAGGGCATTATCGTCATTTACTCTACCTTCCAGCGTTAAAGAGCATTTGTTATCTTTTTCCTCTGCTTCGCGTATTTGCGGCTCTCATTACTACCCCCATCGGTCATGGCCTCCTCTCTTCACTCAAACCTTACATTCCTCTCTCCTTCCCTTTCTTCAACAACCCAACCAACCAACAACAAGAATTACAAAGCACAATTCACAGTAAGGTGCGGCCCACGGGATAACCGTGGACCCCTCGTCAAAGGCCGAATACTGAGCATAGAAGCAATCCAAGCCGTCCAAGCTCTCAAAAGGGCACACAGATCCACCGACGACTCTCTCTCCAAAACCATTTCCCGTCTCGTTAAATCCGACCTCATTGCCACCTTCAACGAGCTCCTACGGCAAGACCACACCGACCTAGCTCTCAGAGTATTCTCAGCCGCCCGATCAGAATATTGGTATAGAACTGACTTGTCTTTGTACGCTAATCTGGTCTCGGCATTGGCGAGGAAGGGTTTGAAAGAGGATATTGACCGTTTGATTTGTGGTTTGGAAGGGGAGGGTGTGATTCCATGTGAAGGGAAGGGACTAGTGACTCTGATCAAGGCGTTGATTGCTGCAGGGAGTGGTTTATCGACGGTCAGGATTTATGGGATGATGAAGAGGAGTGGTTGGGGTCCCACTTGTGCGGCGGATGATTATGTGGTTAAGGTTTTGAGTAGTGGGTTGAGGAGATTGGGAGAGGGGAAAGTGGCAGAAGATATTGGTAGGGAATTTGGGAGGTCTTCGAGGGGTAATTTGGATAATGTAATTGTTTGATTTGCTACTAGCCTACTACTACTACTATTTTTTGTTTCAAAGATAAAATTGTAACAGTAGTTTACTCGATAATATAGGTTCTATTCATTTTGATATGGATCATTATCTTATTTTGAAATTAAATATATAATTTGATTTTGAAAACATATTAAATTTTAAATTTGATATAAAATTATTTAATTTTAATTGAAATTATAATTATATGATATATAACAAATATTATTTCATTATAAATTTGTACAGTTATGTTAATTTTAAAATTTAATATACCGTTATTTAAATTTACAAATTAAATTATATCTTCAATTTTGAAACCAATGAAATAGTATATATAAGGATAAATTTAAAAATAATTGTATGTATATAATTGAGTCAAGTAATATATATATCCCAGTCCCATATATCGGGTTCTAATACACTAAAACCTGACCAATTTTTGGCATCTCCATGTTTTGGTACCATTATAATCCAAAACAAAATTTTAATATTATTAAATTAATTTTTATCTTAATTTATGTTATCCCAATTTATCATTTATTGTTAGTAAATTTATAATTTTTTATTGTTTTCCTAATAAAATAAATTAAATAGTTACTCTCACATTGATTTTTAAAAAATTAATATTTTATGCAATTTTTACTATGTTTGTGCATGTTCATTTATTTGTAATTTTCAGCAATATTAATATGATTCCTTATGTTGTAAATTTATTGTTTGACTCAATGTCATAACAAGAAATAAAACATATAAGGTATAATATTTTTAGTATTTTTTATTATATCATGGTTGTTACTTTTATCATTGTTAAAATGATTTATAATAAAATTTCACACTATTTTAGAAAAGCTTGATGTCATTTTGAATTTAACAACAAAAATATTTAGTATCATAGTCAATAAATGTTTATAATATTTCTCACAATTGTAATTGGCATTTCAAATATTAATTAAGATAAATCCTTGTCTATCGCACGAATTATAAAGCTAGTTATATGAAAATTCGAATCCCATTAACATCATAATAAAATGAAAGGAGAAAAAAACAAAGCTTCATATAAGAGTCTTAAGCAAAGTAAGAAAAAAGAATTAGGAAAATACTTTTGTGTTTTTTAACGACCAAATACCCTTTTTATATTTAAACAATATTAACCGGCATAAAACTAACAAATTGTTATTTTCCATAAATAAACTAAAGAGTTGGTATTAACATAAAAGAAATTAAAAAAAATAAGGTAATTATTTTTTTAAAACTAATATACTATTGTTAATAAAAATAGCCGGTCACCATAATCGTCTTAAACAAAACCAATTGTCCAATACAGAGGAAAAACAATATTTATCAAATAAGATTTATCTCTAATCGAATCAAAGACGAGTAAATTGAAATACATTCAGACACAAATAAATAGCACATAAATAAAATTAATTACCAAATGACTGCAATTTTGACTCGGTAGTATGATGTTTCCAATAATTAATGTTAAAACAACAATTTCAAAAATCATCTCATAAATGTGAACCAATCACCTATTATTGAGAGGGGAGCTTTTGTAATTAACAATTTTTCTTGAATTATTATTTCCTTGATTTTTATTTTTAATATCAGCACAAGTATTTTATTATGAAATTTCGTAAGAACATATGTTAAGCACACAGTATAAATATATATATTTTAAATTTAATATAAATATAAAAATCAAAAAAATATAAACACAGCTTAAATAAATATTATGTTAAAATGTGTAGTTATCATATGGAGGACTGAGGAGGACCCTTTCATTATTAGTCTATCTATCAACCGCACTGCGTTGGCAGAGAGGGAGAGTTGCAGCCAGCAGGGCATCGGTCATACAAATTGCTCCTCCTTCTGTGGCTCTCTCTGAAGAGCCAATATTTATTAAAGAAAATAAAGATCTGATGGTGGGAGATACCATAGCTTCCTCAGCTCCGTCGAGTAGTAACAACAATCCCTTACCATCAGTACCACCAACAGAAGATGCTTGGGTTAATTCATACCAAAAATTACTCCCTCAATGGCAACAATCTTCCTCCTCCCTCCTTTACCAGGTATGCTCCTTTTTCTTTTCTTTTCTTTTTTGTAATTTTTAATTTTCTGTCATCACTTCAATCTCTAACTTCATGTTATTCTTTTCCATTTGCCTTCAGGCATAAACATGTATTTATTGTAGACGCTAATAAACTTTTGAGAGGGGTGATCAGTTAATTTGAAATATTTCGAGCCCTAGAGGAAAATTAAATCAACTATTCTGAGCAGACTGTGAAGATCTTTCCCCATAAACTTTTTAGTCTGATTATATGATAAATATTTTAACTTTGAACTTGTAAAATGGTTTTACTTTCCTAGTTTCACAAAAATTGATCCTGTTGTGTTGTGAAGATATGTTGATATGCAGATATGAGACTTTTGAGTTTAGGGCAAAAGTTTTAGGTATCACATATGTATCAGGAGAATTCACGTACAGGGTTTGACTGGTTTATACATCCAGAAGCCTATTTGCTTAATTATGTAACTTAAGTCTTTTTTATATACAGAGGCAGAAAAGTGATATACTTTTAGCATTTCCCCGCAACTAAATTGTTTTTCTTGGTGGTTTCTTTACAGCCAGTCTTCCCAATTGCTATCTCAAGAGTTAATCAGGTTGACGCTGGGAGGCTAGACATTGAAATGTCTGCCATGTTGAAAGAACAGTTGGTTAAAGTTTTTTCTTTAATGAAGGTACATCATTAAACCTAATTTGGTTGTCAGTCAAGTTTTTTTTTTGGTGGATGGCATTTGATTTGTTTCCCCTTGTTTTCTTTGGAATTAGCCAGGAATGTTATTCCAATACGAACCAGAACTTGATGCTTTCCTCGAGTTTCTCATTTGGAGATTTTCTATATGGGTTGATAAGCCTACTCCAGGAAATGCTCTCATGAATTTAAGATATAGAGATGAGCGGGCCGTGGAAAATAGAGGAAAAGGTAAGAAGTTTTGGACACAACCTAATTCTGATAGTTAGCTGATAGTCATAAGGCATGACTTACTTGCTTGGCTATTTTTTGTTCCTAACCGCTTGCTTGTCACTTGATGAGAATAATTACTATGATAATTTGATCAAAGTTCTATTCGAAAAGACTTGAATGGGTGAACAGGGTACTTCCTTGGATAGATTGTTTATTAACAAATCCTCCTTACATGTTGCCAACTTCCTAACAAGGTAATTGTATTGGTGGTTCATATTTAAAAGTGTATGAAATTTGCAAAGTATACTACATGAAGAAAGAAGTATATCTTCAAAAATTTTTCTCAGATTCACAAGTCTTAGTTTTTTTGTTGTTGTTGCAAAAGTTGAATTATGTGCTTACAAATGATGACACTTAGTAGTTTCTCTCTGTTATATTACTTTCATACGTGAATATTGCATTTTGTGTGCAAACCTAAAGGTCCCAAAAATGGTTTATCAATTTTTGTTACGTTGTTAAAAACTGTAAATAATATTGAAGTCCTATACCGATACATATTCTGTGTTAATAACATTGCAGTCCTATACCAATACATGTTCTGAGTTGTAGACTGTCAATAATTTGCATTACATCCACCAGTCAGAACGGGTTTGGAGGGACCTGGACTCACTTTTGCTCAAAAGATATGGTACTGTGTTGCCACTGTTGGGGGTCAGTATATCTGGGCCCGTCTACAATCATTTTCTGCTTTCCGCCGATGGGGTGATTCTGAGCAGGTATGTCTTTTATATTAAGTTCAAGCCCAATCAGATCTCTTTTTTTTTCTATGGTCTCCCCATTTAGTATGGATGTGCAAATGTAATGAACATCAAGGAGGAGGACAAAATGATTGCTTTATTTTGTTGGATTATATTTCAGAGGTCAATAGCACGTCGAGCATGGTATTTAATACAACATATTGAAGGATTCTACAAAGCTGCATCTTTTAGCAACCTACTCATATTTCTTTACACAGGAAGGTATGCTTATTAGCACCAGGGATTGCATTTGGATGGTTCTTAACCTCCTATAATTCAAA
This sequence comes from Panax stipuleanatus, assembly GCA_020205555.1. Classification (NCBI taxonomy): domain Eukaryota; kingdom Viridiplantae; phylum Streptophyta; class Magnoliopsida; order Apiales; family Araliaceae; genus Panax; species Panax stipuleanatus. The sequence continues at coordinate 2,269,356 of CM035124.1, forward strand.
ACCATAATAATATTGTTAACAAAATGAAGGTATGTAACAAGGCTAAGTAAAAGAAAAATGCCAGAACTGAAGTGGCTCATCGGTTGAAGCAATTACATTATCTAAATTGCTTTTATATAGTAACCAACTACTGGGGGCTTAGTTGGCCATTAGCATGCTGTTATGATAATTACGTGTCTGTTCTGTATGCTCAGATGTTATAAGCTGACATAGTTGATTTGGTGAAATACTTTGAGCTGGAACAAATGTGAGATGCTGTATTAGTGGAGAGTAGGTTTTTTAAGAAATGTTTGGGCTGAGTTGTATACTTCCAATGACCTTGTAGTATTTGACAGTATTTCATTTGTCCCTTTCATATTTATGCAGGTATAGAAGCCTTATTGAGAGAGCTCTACAAGCAAGACTTGTCTATGGGAGCCCTCACATGAATAGAGCAGTTAGTTTTGAGTACATGAATCGGCAGTTGGTGTGGAATGAATTCTCTGTAAGTTCTATTTCTTATTCTCATTTGTAGCAGAAAATAGTTGGAAATGTTGATGAGCTCGAGCTCGAGTTGCAATTATTTCATTACTGAAGTAGTTAAGCTTAACAAAAAGTTGGCCTATTCTCTATAACCTGAACTTTGTTTTCGATGATCGTTCCAAAGAGCACTGTCGAACTTGCATCTTGTTCCAATTTCTGCTTCAGAGCCTATTTATCCTTTCTCCACTAGAGTCTTAGTAGTGTAATTAATGTCAGATACTTGATCTTCTACAAGGTGAGATAATTTCCTTTTCCCAATATTATTCACATTGTATATCCATGTTTTTAGAACATTGTAGTAAACAATATTTTCATATCGACACATTCAGTGTTCCACATAACTTTGTTCATCAAGTGCAAACCCTAAGAGGGAGTCGCGTTTTACGCTTTCCTCCTTTCTTCATAAACTGTATCCTTAACTGTTGTTCATGTGCAGGAAATGTTATTGTTGCTTCTTCCTCTTCTGAATTCATCATCCATGAAGAATTTTCTTCTTCCATTCGCCAAGGACAAATCTTCAACATCTGCAGAGGATGAAACTTTATGCCCCATCTGTCAGGCGAATCCAACCATACCCTTTTTAGCCCTTCCTTGTCAGCACAGGTACAAGACTCTTTTGACTTTAATGGCTTTATGGTGTGTACTCTCTAAGCTGCTTAAGAAGGCCAATAGGCTTGAACCTAGCAGTATCATGAATCCCACATATTGCCTAGTCCATATTTAAGGGGCCGTCCCATGTAAACATTTCAACACTAAACAATTTGGACGTCATTTACATTTAGAAATTACAATTTAAACAATTTGGACGTCATTTACATTTATATAAATTGCAGGCACTCGAACAACCAATTTGTTTGCAACAGTTTTGAAAAAACTTGTTATGTTTGTGGATTAATGTGATTTCTAATGTTGGCAGGTACTGTTATTACTGTCTTCGAACACGCTGCTCTGCGGCTCCATCATTCCGGTGCTCCAGATGTAATGAACCAGTTATTGCTTTGCAACGGCATGGTGGTTGAATTGACAGTGTTACCAAAAGACAATGACATTTACGAAAATGACATTGGAAACCAAAAGGAAGTACAATCACAAAGACGTATAAAAAATGCCTGAAGGTGGCATTACTATTCGATTAAGGAATTCAAATTCATTGCAGAAGCATTTGCTCTTCTTTACTAAGTGCATGTATTCCTTGCAATTTATATATGTCAAGTGTGGTTATAATTTCATTTGTTTTTTATTTTTAAGTTTTGTTTACACTAGTGGCGGTTTTTCTTTTTCTGCCTACCCCAGCTAGTTTGGGACAAAAGGCAAGACTAAATGTACACCCGATTATCAATATTAATTAATTGCACTCTTATATATTTAAACAAACCATTTGGGATTCACATTTTCCTAAGGTCAAAGCTATAACAAACAGGAGCTTTCTTTAAATGAAATTTTGGAAACTAAAATCGGAAGACATTGCAGTGGATGATGTTAGTCTAATTATTATTTTTGCGCTACTTATTTTTTGAAATGATTGCGATTTGACGTATAAATTAGATATATAATGTAGTGATTAATATCATAATCATGTTCAATCACATGTATTAATACATGACTCGAATAATCAAATTCAATTTGGTGATCTAACAAGTTCACGCGGAGTAGTGTTTTTTTTATTTTTTGCTAAATTTAAATGTATTAAAAGAGAAACAAAAAAACACGGGTAAAGGGGCATACCCCAGCTACGATATGCTGAACATCAAGCAGATGTTCATTCTATAGTACCAAAAGCTAACACTAGAAAATGCTACCAAAGAGCAGCCAACTATCAACAGAATACAATTTCAAACTAACTAAAAAAGGCCTATACAAATCAATATGGAAGCAGCCAATTAAGAAGAGAGGAATAGTGTTTAATGAGTCAATCTCAAATCGAATTTACGAGTACACATGAGTTTAGTGGCTGCTCTGATTAAGAAAAAGAAAGAAAACTCGAGTTTTAAGTATAGCAGTGTTTATGCTTAAAAAGAGATATATATATATATATATATATATATAAGTTGATCAATAAGCCCACTTTCTATTTATTTTTTAGCATCGATAAACGGCCAGGAAAGATCCGACACAATCTAGTAAAGTCTTAATACCGCATTTGGTTTAAGGCCTACCCGGCCCAATCTATTAATTTGGTTTGGTGGAGTACTGGGGTCCAAATTGACCACTACAACAATAGAAAGAGAAAAAACGCAATCCAAGGCCTTTCCTGTTGTTTTTTACTTTCTATATAGTCTGGTGTTTGTTGGAAGCGCAGATAGAAATCATTACTCACAGAAAAAAAAATGGATACTCGTCAAAAATGGAAAAACACTGCCCTTCTGGTCATCGACATGCAGGTATCTCTCCCTCTCTCTCTCTTTGATAGTATGTATATGTGTGCAAGAAGCTAATACATCTCTCTTCATCACCATGTTCGTGAATTAAGCACAGAAAGATTTCATTGTAGCCGAGGGTTCGATGCGGGTTGATGGCGGTTTAGCTATTGTCCCTAACGTTATCAAGGCGGTTGAGGTTGCTAGACGCCGGGGAATTCTCGTAATATGGGTAATTTCACTATTTCCTTTTCATTATTCAATTATTGTCTAATTTCCTCACTTCTATTATTACTATTCTCTTGTTACTGTCTAATTTCAAGTTACTAGTATTCTCTTATGTCCAATTAAATTACAGTTGGGAATTTTATTTTGCATATGTTAGGATATCAACTTGAAAGTCCTTTGGAATTGTTTGGCATGTTGAGTATAAGGCTGGGTTGTTTTGTTGCGGGAGTTTGTTGAAATTTGCACGGTAAATAGTCCAGAAACTGTATGTTTCCAGATCATTTCCTTGTTTGTTTTTATGTCAACAGATAGCCTAAACCAATTCTAGGAATCGCAAACAGTCCTACTAAATTAAATTTGCTTCTCGTCCTAGTACAAGATAAATACTCTTATTTATGAGTTGTGCTTGTCTTCTTACTGAATATAAACATTTTTACGATTGGTTTACGTAGGTTGTACGTGAGCATGACCCACTGGGAAGAGACGTTGAACTATTTCGCAGGCACCTGTACTCCGATGGGAAGCCAAAACCAACTTCTAAGGATAGTGTGGGCTCAGAACTGGTTGATAGGCTTGTTATAAAGGAGGAAGATTATAAGTTGGTGAAGACTCGTTTCAGTGCCTTTTTTGCTACACACCTTCATTCGCTTCTTCAGGGTGCTGGGATTAATAGTTTAGTCGTCACTGGTAATGCAACCTTTCCACTGATTATTAATTTTTAGTTTGGAATCCATAATGTTAGGTATTTGAGTCCTTTTAAACACAGACAGAAGCAGATCTTCCTTCATCAGATATATGTTAATAGCAACCGGCAAAAAGCTAGAATATAGATGAACAGGACCCCAACAAAAAGCCAAGTGGCTCTGAAGGTCATAGCCAGCTGGCTACAGGAGATTTAGCCGGGCAGCTCTCCGCTGTAACTTCAGAAACTCCCAAATAGCTTTTGGCATAGGCCCAAAAGAATTAAGCCGTATGGCGTTCAGCCAAAGCTGGCGAGCCACCATCTAACACTTGTAGCCTCAAATTTGTTCCCATATTCTAACATGTTATATATTGTTCTGTTGTATTTGTTCCATGGTTTGTAATCTTTTACATTTCTGTCTAGGTGTTCAAACTCCAAACTGCATCAGGCAGACTGTATTTGATGCTGTAGCACTTGATTACCAGTCTGTTAGTGTTATTGTTGATGCCACAGCTGCTGCCACACCTGATATACATGTTGGTATGCATTTTTACTCCCTTGACACTACTATCTAAGATTTAGAGGTCCAATTCATATGTTTCTTTCTTAAGGAAGTTACTGTTCTTAGGGAACTACCTATAAATCAGGAAATATTATTGAATTAGGAGCTGAAGTCATTCAAAACCTGTTTTGGTATCTACCATTTATAAAACTCTCACTAGGAACACTTGCCAATGATGAAATTTTTACATGTCCTTTTGGTCTCCTATCAAAAATTGTCATTGTTTAGTACCATTTATTTGAAGTCAAAAGGTTCATGTTTTAATAAGAAAAAAGGTCATTGTTTAAAGTCAATATTATGGCTGATGGATTTCGCCTTTGCATGCATAGAATTGATAGGATCAGATTATTAGAATAGTGGCATTTAATCATTGCAGAGCTCCTTCAATCTATTGGTCAATGTCTAAATTTGTCCAACGAAAATCTCATTTTGAAATTGAAAACATTGAGCAGGGGCATTCAGTTAGTGAAGTCTGGAGGTAAACCCATTCTTGGTCTCTAACTATATGTATGTTTGACTCATTGGGATTGCTTAATATCAGTTTCAAAGTATGGATCTGTTGCAGCTAATACACTCATCTCATCCAAACCTCTAATAATTAAGTGGAGATGGCTAAATGAATCCTGAAAAGAACAAATGCACTATCACTGAAACAATACATAAAAGTGTGCTGTGTGAGATAGAAAAGAAACAGTTTTACATGTTGTGTTAAAACAATACATAAAATGCTTCTTTTTGGTGATAACTGAATCTGCTTGTCCAAGTAGAGACCATGTATCTATTTTAAGGCCTATAGTGACTCATTTGGAATATTTTTAAAGAAATATATTGTTGTAATTTATTAGCAGCAGTGAAAATGCATTCTGTGACAAGGATTTAAAAGGAAGCTAGGAAAGTATATCACTGATAGTATAACATTTAGGCTGTCAGAGTAGTAAATAAATTGAAAAAGTCTTGTATGCAAAAACAAAATTAGTTAGTTTATTCTAGATGCTGTTGAAGGAAAAGGCACATTAGAGAACTGTGAAGGTTGAACTATTTTCAGTTATTTCTGATCGTACTAGGCCATTAAAAATAGAGGAACCTGGTATGCACCAAATGCAAACTTGCTAAGAGTAAAATGTTAGAACAGTTTTACATGTTCTCGTTGTTTTCCATTTTGTATGTTCCATTCTGAATACTCAGACCCTTCCCGGTGAAAAGAACTAACAGCAACAGTTACTTCACATTTGTTTATTTTCCTATGAGTTATGTATTTGCTTTTGAGAATCCTATTTTCGGTAGGCTCAGATATTTCTCTATTTACTCTTGTAGTTTACTTCAGTTAAAGATTCTGTCTATTTTGTTGCTCTTTACTGTTGCTAAGTGTTAATTGCTACAAAATCCAGTTTGCCAAGTGTTTTAGCCTCTGTTAAGCCTTCGAGGCCTTGCTAACATGAATACTATCTTGAATCAGCCAATATATTCGACATGAAAAATGTTGGAGTTGCAACCCCAACACTAGAAGAATGGAGTAAATCTGAGGATTGATGCATTGCACGACTCGACCAGTTAAGATCCTTCCTGTTGTCTATTGGCTTGAACTGAGCAGCATGCTTTCTATGTAGATTGAATTAATGACACACTGTAAGTGGTGGGCATGCTTTAATACATGCTTTATGGGAACTGCTATTGGTAATAAATAAGTCAATGAATGTGTCCAACACACTTTGATGTAATTTATGGTATCTGCTTGTTTCAAAATTCAGTAGATGTCGTTTTGGTTATACGTGTATCTAAATTATTATTTAGGACATCTTATTGGATGACATTCGCTTAAAGGCTCATATTCTAGTTGTATTTCTAAAATTGGAGACCTGCAAGCATATAAACTTGAACTTCAAGTAGGAATGAAGTTATTGATTTATTTATTTGAGACGCATAAATTTGTATCAAATCTTAGAAACCAATTTGGAAACGGAATTTGACGTATCAAATGTTACACAGATTAGAAACCGAAATTAGTCGTCTCAAATTTATTTTTCAAAAATGTAAGATCGAAACGGATTAAGAGGGATTAGATTTTTTTAGTATGCCCTCAAAACTGATCTCCAATTTCACTCTTTCCCTCTTTATTTTTCTGCGGACACCAATCACCATTAGGTTAGGACTTAGGTCTCTCTCCGTCTCCCTCCCACCGTAAACCACTGCTTGATGGCAATTCAATGTACGTAATCATTTGTGCAATGTCTGTCTGATGGCAATTCAATGTATTATGAATAAAATTAAATTAAATGTATCATGTGGTTTTTTTCTAGGGAGAAAAAAAAAAGGCCAAATAAAACTTATTTAGTAAGGATTTTATTTATTACAAAATACTTTAGTTAAAATACAAACCTCTATACTATCTGTTTTATTTGGCTGAAGTAAAGAAAAATAAATAAACAACTTTCTATTGAAGTCCAGGGCGAAAGAAAAGAAAAGGATTAAAGCATATAAATTTGACTCTCATTTCATTTCAACTATATTGCACTTATAAAAGTAATTTTTTTTTTTTTAGTATTCTAATCTAGTTTAAGTATTATATAAGAGTTTGGTAGGTTTAACGAATGAAATGAAAGGTTGTTTTGAAATATAATGTCACCTTTTCATCCAAGATTGAAAACATAAAATCTCATTTTTGAACGTGTAAATAAAAGGAATTGGAATGATCCCCATTTTGGGTAGCAAGTCTTTTTCTGTTCTATAATTTTATATTTGAAATATATTTTTAATATTAATTAAAAATATAGTATTTGTTACATGGAAATACTAAGGTCTGTCAATGTTAAAAATTCATGTTAATTTATAGTTTAATATTAAACATAATACTAATAATTTTTAAATTTAAAACAAAGTTAAAGGAAACTATCTTTAATTTTGAAAAGGATAATAAAAAGGGGAGGATTAATAGGCCCCCCACCCCCAAAAAAACAAAAACAAAAAACACAACAGTAGTGATACGGATTGAATTAATAAATTGGATTGGACATTGTCTTGTTGTATAGAGGGGACAGGGGAGTGGGAGTATCAGGCATTTAGGCAATTAAGCTATCATTGCACTTGCACGCAATATGTTTATGATTAGAGGTGTAAATAATTCAAGTCGAGTTATTAGATCAGGTCGTACTGTTGTGCAATACTAATTCAGTATTAAGTTATTTAGATTTAATTTATAAAATTTATTGAATATGAAAGCTATTGAGTTGAGTAAAATTTTGAATCGAGTTTGAACAGTTTGAATTTTTCAAACGAATATAATTTAAATATCAATAAGAAATTATAATTTAATGAGATTCGAGTAATCTATCAAATTTTAAAACTTGTTCATATTTGAATCATTTATATTTCGAGTCGAATTCAAATTAAACTTTTAATCAAACAAATACGAATTGTGTCAGACTGTTTAATTCATTTTACTACGTTTCCTTGGGATGATGGACAAATCCCTCCTCAGTCCTCCCTATTGAATTTGGATTTGGTTGCCCCTACATACTATACTATACTATACCAAATTATATTAAGGCCTGGTCAAACTAATTTATAAGTTATTTTTCATTATTAAGGTATTTGACAAGTACTTATTTTTTAACTTATAAGGTGAGTTTAATTAAAAAGAAAAGAAGTAACTATTTGTGATTTATTTAAAAATAAATTATAAGTCATTTTAAAATAAGTTAGTTTGACCAAATGTAATATATATTTTGTGCCTCTTTTTATTAATGTCACTTTTTAGTAATCCTTACATTTATTTTAACTTATAAGTTATTATGAACCGAACACCTTCATAATTTGTTTTAATTTAATTTTTGACTTATAAATCAAATTAATGTCTAACGTTTTTATTTATAAGTCATAACTTAAAATAATTTATAAAATAATTTATATTTTACTAATTTATAAATTATTTTAAAATAAATCATTCCGGAACATGCCCTTATTATTAGTATTTATTTATTCCATCAACCCCCTCTTTGTCTTTCTGTCTCTCTGTAAAGGGCCTCTGACAATGTGATTTTTTTTTTGGTTACTGTTAAGATCAAACGTATTCAAATAATGCAGTGGAACTTTAAATGATTATTATGAATACACTAACAACATGTCTTAAGTTAAGGGGGAAACTTTATAGATGTACCAACTGTATGCATCTCATGTGGGATTTCTCATCCCCCATTCATATATCAAAAATTTTATGTGGATATAAAAATTAGATATGAGTGTATTTAAATTTTATTTATTTATATTTTGACTCTCAATAATGGGTAAAAATATAAATAAGTGAAATTTAAATATATTCATATCCAATTTTCATATCTACCTAGAAGAGCTCTTGATATATATATATATATATATATATATATATATATATATATATATATATATATATATATAGGGTCAGTCTCTCCAACGAACCATAAAGAGCGAACTAAAAACGAATTGGCTATAGCGACGGTTTTTTCCGTAGCTATAACATAGAAAGCCGATTTTTTATGTTATAGCGACAAAAAAATCCGTCGCTATAGCCGGTTCGTCATTAGTTCGTTCCCTATGGTTCGCTAGAGAGACGGACCCTATATATATATATATATATATATATATATATATATATATATATATATATATATATATAAAATTCATTTTCAAGGGCATACCCCTTTATTTTACATATTATGCTCTCCATCTTTAGCGTCGGACCCGACGACGGTGGTCCGTCGCTATAAAACAGATAAACAGTTTATATGTTATGGCGACGATTCGATGCGTCGCTAAAAGCTAAGACAACGGTTCTTTGATATATGCAACGGATCGAACCGTCGCTAAAGGTGATGAGTAAGGTATGTAGGATCAAAGGGTATTCCCTTGACCTTTTACGTGTGTGTATATATATATATGAGAAAAATGTAAGTACACAGCTGTGTAGTGCACAGTAGACTATAGCGACGGTTTTTCAGGGCTATAGCGATGGTTTGTATGTCGTTATAGACAGAATATCTATGGTGACAGACAAACCGTTGCTATAGCTCTAAAAAACCGTCGCTATAGTCTACTGTGTAGCTACATATAGCTCTCTCTCTCTCTCTCTATATATATATATATCAAATGATGTGATTACTCCAAAATTCCAAATTTAAAGAAATGAAATGAAAAGATCATTGGGTTTGGGTCCACCTCCATGACTGTATCCATGGCCTATGGGTGTTGTTGGAGTGTAATTTGATGGGTTCGCGATGACCTATGTCATGTGACAAATATTACAATCACCGTGAGTTTAGTGTTTTAGAGCGGTCACAGTTTACGTTGACTTATAATTCACATATTCAATTCAACTTTTTATTTTTAAGAAAATCAAATCTTAATCAATTACGAGACTTATAGTTATGAAGAATTTTTACAGGACTCCTAATCTAATTGGGAGACGAATATGTAGAAGAGGTGTGATCAAACTATAAATACAATCATAACTCAAGTTTCAGGTACTTGTACATTATCTATTTTTTATGCACTAAAACAATTACATACCTCTATTGTTGACATTTTATAACTTGTACTTATTTTCAATTATTCCTGATGACCTCAATTGTCGTCAAGTTTTTTAGTGTAATCGTTTGTTCATTGTGGAGGTTAAATTTGGTATAATTCCACGAACGAACAAATTTTAGCGTTAGTAAATGTGTAATAAGTCAATTAATAATCCCCACAAACTTTGACTGGCTACATATTTATATATGTTGAGGGAGAGGGAGAGGGAGAGGGAGAGGGTGGGGGAGGGGGGGAAGGCGGGTATGATCTGGGCAATTGTTCTTTTTTCTGCACATGGCTGGCCGGCTAGTTAAAGAAGCTATCTATGTGATTATAGTCAATAGATAGATGACTCCCCTCCTCTAGTTTGGAAAGCAATAAAGTATGAAAAATTGGCCCAACCATTTTGATCACTATGACAAAATAAGATCCGAGTGCAAATAAGTCACGATCCAACATGGAAAATGGAAAGAATAAGATTGACCACATGGGGACACAAATGCTCTAACAAAACATATATATATTAATAATTAAAACAAATGATTTTGATCCTCATAAGTAAGATGGTGGGTCTTAACTCTTATCCTGGAGAAAATTATAGAATTCTTCTACATATCCCACCCAAAAACTAGAGATGTGATGAGTATTGTAATGATCGATAAGGATCTTAGGTGCTGTTTGTTTATATCTGATTGTCTCTTAATGGATCATCTTTTATTCGCTAAGAGACATGATGCTGTTTTTTTTATTTTTTGTTACCTTTGAATGCCTCTTAATCGGTAAGACAGAAAATAAAATCTTAATAATTAAGAGATACCTCTTAATGAAATTTTTTTTATATAAATATATTCAACAATATTATTCACCCATTTTTATTAAATTGAATATTTAAAATTATTAAATAAAATTTTACCCTTTAAAATGATAAAATAGTGTCATTAAGAGACAACTTACTTTTTAGTTATCAAACAGTTTTTTAGATTCAGATCTCATAACTATTCAGATGATCTAATTTATTAAGACATTATAATCATTCAGATCTTAATCGCCAGGTTTATCAAACACAACCTTAGGCTCACGTAACTAAAAGCTCACCCAAATTCATCCCCCTTTAGCGACGGACCGGGCGACGGTTCGTCCTTCGCTATATATACAACCGTTGTCTATATGTTGTCCGTCGCTAAAAACTAAGACGATGGTTGTATATATAGCGGCGGATCAAACTATCGTCCGGTCCGTCACTAAAGGAGAATGAATTGGGTGAATTTTTAATTGGGTGAACTTAAGATCCAGACCGTTATAATGATTATCTGTAGAGAATGTTAGTGTATTTTTTTTTAATAAAATAATGGGTGAATTTAATTAATAAATAATTTATCATACATGAGTGTGAACCTAGTGCTGTCATTCATTCATTCTTGCGTGTATTCTGTTTATACGAACGAACACTCAAACTTGTAGCTTCCGCTCTTTCTTTCTCTTTCTTTCTTTTCCCACGATACAGATGAATCCGGATGATCCGCTTTTAATAGTAGAGCATTACTACTTTAATTGCCACTTCAAACTTGATTGTTAATTTTACTTATATATATATATATATATATATTTTGTGTGTGAGTGTGTGTGTGAATCCACTTCTTAGGAGGGCTGGGACTCAAAGTATATAAGTTTGACCTAAATTTTGATTTTCAAGGGGAAAAAAAGTAATTTACAGACAATCTATTCCATTTGGGATTGTACTTTCTCCCGAGTCTGTCCATTTTTTCAAGAAAAAAAATGAATAACTTCAAGTTTCCACGGGCGTTTTTAAATTTTTTTTTTTTATAATTTAAAGCGAAACATATCCCACATCTAACAAGAGGCTTAAGATTTATATAAGCAATTAAATTGATATTTTCACATGTATAAGTAAAATAAAAATGATAATTTTTAGTATATACTTATTTTTACACAGGAGCAATCTTCCCACAATCTCGACCGTCAAGCTTTTTCAATGTGATTATTTTTACAATAATACTACTATCACATAATAATACTCATATAAAGTTCATATACTGCATGTGTGACATTTATTAATTTATTATTGCATTAGATGCATGTTTGTTACTATAATTGGAGTACAAAATTGAAGCAAAAGTAATTATTTTACTACTATTATACCGGCTGACAAAGTAATGGGTCCGAAGGGTGACTGTCCTATTTTGAAACTTGAATTTATTCACCGATGTGAAAGACCAATGCTACTCTTATGAATATGAGAAGAAGAACATCCTAGAGGAGTAGCTACATTGTCGGTGTACGTATCTAATCAATCACTCTATGGATTATGGACTATGGTAATAGTAGTACTATTACTACTACTTCTATTATATGGTGCGGAGTGATTTGTTTATCATAACATTAATTTTATAATAAGTTAATTAATACAACATTAAAATACAAAAAAAATTTTATTTCTCACATACGTATCAACATTATATTAATAAATTGGTTAAAATTAATTTCATATTAACAACTCCCAAAATCGAGACATCTCGATTTTATATGTGAACTATCATAGTACTCTCTTTGGGTGGGTCCACAGGTAAAAGTATTATTTAAAAAATATATAATAATTGATCACCCCCACCACCAAGTAAAGTGATAGATATCGGGCATTTGGGGTTGAGTGGGATGGTGATCCCCGCCTGGCGACTGGGCTAATAAGGGCCCAGAGACTGACGCTACTGGACATCTTTGAGTGACAGTTGAGTACTGAATTCATTGGAACAGGGAATAGAGAGAATATATTTATGGATCAATTTTTAGAGTTTTAAGATTGAGGGAGTTATCTGGATTATTATCCATCCATCCATCCCTACTTCTCCTCTCTTTCTTTCTTTGTGCTGGTCCCATACTACAACATCAATCCATCCATCAACACATGAACACACATACATACATTCATACCTTTTTATTATGATGACGATGATAAGACATAAGTAATCAGCCGATACTAAATTTTTAAGTAATAAGTAGTAGGATGGATATAAGTTAGAATAACAAATGAGTACTATCCATCCATTCAACTTCAATTTCAATTTTTATCCTAATAACAATCTCATTTCTATACACACTTTGATTCTATTATAGAAGATAGTTGGAAGTGTATCCCTAGGACCCCCCCCCACCCCCTGGTCGCAATCCCTAAGATATCATCATATCTTTTATGCTTTTCAACTAGTTTGACACACAATCTCATGCCCAAGAAAAAGATAAGACACCTTTTCATTGTTGCACGTGAAGCGCCCCTAACCAAATTTACACACAATCTCTCCACCTCTCTCTTCTTTTTTACTACATTGACACACACCCTTGTTATCATCAAGAATCAAAGATATCAATGGGCCAAATAGCATGTGATAAATGACTAGTATTCTCTTTTACAAAAAGAAGATAAGAGTTGGATTCATGGGAAAGCAAGCAAAACAAGTTAATTAAGTGGATGACATACATAGTTGAGGACAGGGACGGGGGCGGATCATCTAGCTTGGAGCCATTGCTATAACTCAACTTTTGGGGATAAACAAAATATTACACCCTACCCTACCCTACAATAGCTTATATAATGCTTTATGGTAACTTAATTCAAGTTATGGTATTTTTGGGTAGAGAACATATGATATCATTGAGAGTGTTTAGTATGACTTTTTCCTCTTCATTTTCTGTTCATATCTCAAAGTGGTAGTTCTATCTCACGTGAGTGTGGTGTGGGTGAGGAGGAACTTAATTGTATACTATCAAATTTATCAACTCCCTATATATACTCTTCTCCATCTGATTTTTACTCTTTTTGCTCCTCTTTCTGTTTGTATGTATATATTGTTTTCATTACTTTTGAGAATTGATATTTTTACAAGTAAAAATATTATTCCTTACAAGAATAGTAAATAGAGTACACTCTCATGTGAGCGAGAATTTTGTGAAATTAATATTTTTCGATCCTCAAAATATTATTCTCTTTCTTTTTAGTAGAGAGATGGATAGTCCTTATCTTCCTTTTAGTTCATTTATAAAAATATTATTTTCTTATTACTCATCAGCCACGTGGAGGAATCATAGAGAATTCAATTCACCTCTTTTTCACTTTTTTTTTAACTGCAGCAGTTTTTATATTTACCGTAACTACTTTTATAATACCTTTTTTAAAATTAAAAATATATTTGTACAAACATATTAACTTTTAAAGATAACTTTATTTTCTCAAATATTGTCTTAGTAAAGTTAAGAATTCGACTGTCGTGATTTAATATTGTAAATAATGATAAATTAACTAAAATATATTTATATTTATAATTTTGGAACGAACTAAGAAAGAAAATGTATTTTTAAGTTTAAAACAAAAGAAGTATCTATTATCAATCATGTCACTGACAAGTATAATATCTCATTCTAAATTGTAGATTCTTTAAATCTAATAAAATAGTCTTATTTTGATTTTAAGAATTCATTACTAAAATTGATGTAAATTATTTAAGTTTTGATAGCAACAAATGTTTTAATTAGTTGTATCTTTGGTACTTTCCAGTTACAAAATTATTAAAACTAAATGAATTCTATCAATTGAAAATTGAAAAATATCGTCAATTGATTTTGAAGAATTAAATGGAATTATGTTATTTTAATATTATCCTAGCTAAATCAAACAAGCTTATAACAAGCTAGGGATTTCGCATTAAGCCCTAAACACAAACTTTCTTAATTCTTCATAATTAATTACTACTTTCAAGAGATTATGAGCTGGTAAAATTAAAAGATTAATTATGATTTCTGTAATACTGAAATATAAATTTGACATTTTTATAACATTTGTGGGGAAATAACTTAAAAAATAAAATAAAATACAGCAATGAAAGGCAAGGGAGTAGAACAACATAACACGTGGGCAGCTCCAGGATGGTACAAACATTTGGTAGTGAAAAATAAAAATAAATAAATCAAATTTTTTTTGTTGAGATGCAAGATTAAACATTTGTCGGGAATTAAGTAAACCGTCAGGAGGTCTAATCCCGTGTAAAGCGGCCTTTTTCCATGTGTATGCGTCATGGCGTGAGTGGTCAAAGCTTGCTGCATAAACAGCCCCAAAGTCTACATAATCAACCCATGTCAGAAGGGCGTAAACTAATGGAGGAGTAGTACTATTTTTACGGAATTCAATAACTTTATATTTTTTAAAAAAATTAATGAATTTTGATCCTTTTAATTAGATTTGTCAAACGGGCGGGCCGGACCGGGTTATTTTTGGACTGGGTCAAAACGGCTTGATTTTTTTGGGGTTGAAAAACGACGGTCCGTGGCCCAACACGGGCTGGACCGGGCCGGCCCGCGGGCTTTTGTCTTTATTCTTTATTTTTATTTTTTTTGTAAAATTTATTTTACACAATCTTTTTATGTCATAATTTTACAAAATTCAAGTTCCCTTAGCTTCATGAGTTAAGGATGTTTGTTAATGCTACAATCAAAACAAATCGAACTCTTTTTTTGGAATAAAAAAAAGACAAATGGACTCTTTTTTTTGAAGCAGAGAGTAGGATTTAACATTTATAATTTTGTATGAATATGATTAACTAAGGATGAGTTGTCATCACATATGGGCACATGACATATGATGTGTATAAAAGAAATATTTAAAACAATATTGTTTTGCTAACTTCTTTTTGATTATTTAAAAAAAATTATAAAAAGAAAATGACATTTAATTGTTAAAATAGAAAGCATACATTTTTTGCGTTTATAAAATATATTAGAAGTTGATTAAAAATATATGCTTACAAAATAATAGTGATATAAGAGGTTGAGGTTAATTTGATCTAAAAAATTTTAGTCTCAAACAAGTAGTTGTTGTAGCTCAGTTGATTTAACTCTTATTTAATAAGTTGGAGGTCTTGTGTTCAACCCTCACAAGCATCATTGTTTAAAAAAAAAAAAAACAACTCATGAACGGGCCACCCGCGGGCCGGGCCAAAAAACGGGCCGAACCAAAATGGCCCAGCTTTACATGAGTTGAAATTATAAAGCCCATAGCCCGCAGGCTTCTTTTGCCAGGTCTACTTTTAATAGATTATGTAATAGTAGTACCCTCATCCCATCATAAATCTCATAATTTAACTTTTCATATTAAAATTGAACATTTTAAATTTATTAATTATAAATATTTATATAAAATTTTCAAAATTTGAAAATAGACAATAATAATAATTTTTTCGTAGTTTATTATGATCATAATTACTTGACGTACATTTTAATTTTTTTAAAAGATTTATTAATTTAAAAGATAATCAATTTGATCATTAAAATCAAATTAAAATGCCTATTATGGAACGGAAAAAGTATTATTTACCCCAATAAAATTCATTTAATAATTTAAACCTAATTAAAACTCTTTGATTTTATCTCAAATTGTAGAGTTAGCACATTCCTATTGAATGATGTAAAAACACCGGTTTACAAGCCGGTCTTATATAATTTATTCTCTAATGACTATATATGCTCTTTCCATTTTTTTTATTTAGGAGAAAATACAAAAATTAATAAATATAATTAATACTATGTTTGATTGATTAAGATGAGTATAAAATTTTAATATTCTCCTTAAAAATATATTATCTATATATATTTTTTGATTTTAATAATTTTTTTGAATTCTTTATAAAGAAAAACTCTAAACACATAATCTAAAAACTGAAGTATTAAAATTTTATCTTATAAAAGGTAATATAGTTTCATCAAAAAGATTTTTTTTTAAATTTTTTTGTGCGTAGATTTATATATTAATAAAATAAAATAATAATATATAGATTCTTCCTGCCCAAACATATGCACATAGATAAATTTTTATTATATATAACAAGACTATTAATTAATGAGATTTTATGTGTATGTCAAACTAAAAAATTCAAGAAACCCTAATTATTATTCCTAATTTGTTTTATTGTAAAAAATCCAAAAAGTAATGAATCTACATACTGTTAACTCCACAGTGTGACGTTTGAGTCCTAAAAATAATAATTTAATTGTTTTTAATCCGTTATTGCTGCATCTGTAAAGCTCGAGTGTGTAAAATCAAGAATGATGCTAAGTAACACTTTGACTCCGCAGCTCATATTTCTTCCTTGTTGGATCTTCTTCTTCTTCTTCTTCACATAATTCCAATAAATATGAGTCTCCGCAGGAAGTAAGAAAAATCATTACTTTACATTTCTCTCTCTCTCTCTGTCTCTCTCTCTCTCTCTCTCTAACTGAATGTTGGTTGGTCGGTGAAGCTTAAAGATACAGGGGAACAGCAGAAATGGAGATGTGTATAGATCAGAAAATGGGGTACCTGCAGCAGCAGCAAGAACCAGTACCTCCAGTCCCAAAGAGGCAGAAGGGTGGTCTAATGACTATGCCATTTATCATAGGTACATACATGTATATTGTTTTTTTTTATATTTTCATGGGATTAGTTCGGAACTTGTTTCTAACTGGATTTCTTTTTCGATTTTGTGGGTGGTAATTGAATTGTGATGATGATGTTCTACAGCAAATGAGGCATTTGAGAAGGTAGCAAGCTATGGACTTTTGCCCAACATGATATTGTATCTGATAATGGATTACGGGATGGGCCTACCAAAAGGCCAAAACATACTCTTCTTCTGGAATGCAGCTACTAATTTCATGCCCCTTATTGGGGCTTTTATCTCTGATGCCTATCTGGGTCGATTCCTCACCATTGGACTTGGTTCCATTGCCAGTCTCTTGGTAACTTTCTCTCTCCATGTTCTTGTGCGATTCATGTCCCCCCTCGGTAAAAAGATGCAATCCCTACCAGTATTTATGTTAACCACACAGGCCTAGCTAATTATTCTAGATGAATTTAGATTTTTATGAGTTCAATTTTGATCTGGAGTAGTTCAAGCTATATGATCCAGGTACACCAAATTAGCTGCTGCGAGACTTAGACAGGAGCTCAAATAAGATAAGAATTTGTGTTATTTATCAACGGGATCAATTGTTTGCAGTGGGAAAAATAAACCGAATTGTCTATTATGCAAAATAGTTGTATCAAGTGGTTGAGATATTTGATATCTTACGAATGAGTAAATGGGGTAATTAATGAAGTTGAAAATCTTTAAATTATAGTACTATATTATATATATGGACATACATTTCTTATTCTAGTAGCCCTTATGTACGTATGTATTTTGTTAAAAATCTCAGGGGATGACTCTTCTATGGTTAACGGCTATGATTCCCCAAGCGAGGCCTGGCCCTTGTGATCCGCGAACCCAAACCTGCAAATCCACTTCACCATCCCAGTATTTTCTTCTGTTTTCGGCATTCGGTCTCATGTCTATTGGAGCAGGTGGCATCAGGCCGTGTTCATTGGCATTTGGTGCAGATCAGTTGGATAGTAGAGATGATCCAAAGAATGAGACAGTATTAGAACGCTACTTTGGCTGGTATTACGCTTCCGCAGCTCTGTCGGTTGTGATTGCTTTGACGGCCATTGTCTACATTCAAGATCACGTGGGATGGAAAGTGGGTTTTGGGGTTCCAGCAATTCTCATGTTCTTGTCTGCTTCTCTGTTTTTTCTTGCATCTTCTTTATATATCAAACATAAAGTTAGGACCAGCTTGCTGACTACCTTTGTACAAGTGATTGTAGTTGCTTACAAGAATAGAAAGCTTGAGCTCCCATCTACTACAGATTCTGATGTGTGGTATCATCGAAAGGACTCGCACTATCATGTGCCAACTGACAAACTGAGGTGTCATTAGTTTTTCATTACCATCTTCATTTAAATGTAGCTTAGCTACTGTTCTGAAGACGTAAATGCTTATTGATTATGTTTTTCTTTTAGGTTCTTGAATAAAGCTTGCATCATTACGAATCCAGAAGAGATAAGCTCAGACGGAGTAGCTTCAAACCCATGGACTCTTTGCTCGGTGGATCAAGTTGAAGAGCTAAAAGTATTGATCAGAGTCATCCCATTGTGGTCTACCGGAATCATGATGTCAGTAAACATAAGTCAGAGTTCATTTCCTTTGCTCCAAGCCAAGTCCATGGATAGGCGCCTCATTTCAAGCTTTGAAATCCCAGCAGGCTCCTTTGGGCTGTTCACCATCATTGCTTTATTCGTATGGGTTATGCTGTATGATAGGGTAGTGCTTCCAGTAGCGTCAAAGTTGAGAGGAAAACCAGTTCATCTAGGTGTAAAAGAGAGAATGGGAATTGGGCTTTTCTTTTCATTCTTGGGGATGGTAGTTTCAGCCATTGTGGAGCACGTACGGCGCAGAAAAGCAATCCAACAGGGTTTCTTGAACAACCCAAGTGCATTAGTGGACATGTCGGCATATTGGCTCGTGCCACAACATGTGCTGAATGGATTGGCCGAGGCTTTCAATGCAATTGGCCAAACGGAGTTTTACTATTCCGAATTCCCCAAGAGTATGTCTAGCATTGCATCGTGTCTATTCGGATTAGGAATGGCGGTGGCAAATTTGTTGGCGAGTCTCATACTGAGCACCGTGGATGATGTTAGCAAAAGAGGGGGAAAAGAGAGTTGGACTTCGACCAACATTAACAAGGGCCATTACGAGAGTTACTACTGGCTTCTTGCGGTTTTGAGTTCCATAAACCTCGTCTATTTTCTTGTTTGCAGTTGGGCTTATGGTCCTTGTGTAGAACAATTGAATGGGGTTAGGCATGAGAATAGTAATAATGGCTCCGGCTCCGGCTCCAGTTCAGGGAAAGAGTTGCTGAAACTAAGCTCTCGAGTGAAGGATGAAGCAGAAGAAAATGGCGGAGAATTATTCAAATCTAGACTATTACCAGCTTAAATTTTTTTCTTACTCTTTATTTGGTTTTTGTACTGAATGAATGCGCATGTATAAGTGGATAGTGATTAGTATTTACATAGCTTATTATGATTTATAGTCTCATATATCTATCTATTTATATACGCTATAGATTGTGGTTTTAGAAGTTTGGACATTATTATTGTGGATGTATATATAACAACAGCCTCCTATAAGTTTATGTTATATGGGTTTTTTATTATGTTGTTGCCTTGAATGTGTATGTAAGGAGGAGCTTTAGGCATCACACGTGATGCCAAACGAGAATCTTGAAAGAGAAAGTAAAAGGGTAAATACTGCAGCAGCAGACCACTGCTATTGTATCAGAGAATCTTGAAAAAGGAAGCAAAAGCTTTTGCTGTGGGACCAGCTGAAGACGATGCGATGATGGGTAAGGATGATGGATGGTCATACTTTTTTCTATCTTTAGTTGGTGTTGGTGGGTCCAAATTCCTCCAGAAATTTAATACTCCTTCCGTTACTAAAAGATTATCGTTCTTAAAAGATTGTCCTTTTAAAAAAAAAATTTATTTTAAAATATGTATCGTTTATAACTTCTTAGAAAAATAAATTATTTACTTTTCTATATTATCTTATCTTTTCTCATTGTTTCAATAAATTCTCTCTTGTATTATTAGTTTTTAATTTCTCATAAAGGAGTAGTGATAGAATTTTAAATAAATTTTACTAGTATTAAATGACTTTCTTAATCCATGTGCCCAAACCTTAAACGATAATCTTTTAGAAACGGAGGGAGTATCTTTGTTTTGGGAATGGTTAGCATGGACTTAACTTTGACCAATTCATCAATACAGTGTCGACACGCGGATCAAAAGATGATCTCTCTACGTGTCGACATTGTATTAAATTTAATATCTTTGTTTTGCTCAGTTTTCTTAGTCCTTAAAATGGATCATCTTATAATATTATTAACAATTGTAGCATTTTTTTTTTATAGAAAGTATAGGTTCATGCTTATGATAAAAATAAATAAAAATAGAGCGAGTTAGTACATATTTTGGATATTGAGAGAAGTATTGCAGTCTCTGAGGAAACACTTTAGCTGGAGCTATGAGCTCTTTCTCAAGTTGTTCACTAGGAGAAGATGTAGTAGCAAATTTGCTTTATAAGTTACTATATTCTTTTACATTTGGTACAAATAAATACATAAGCTGTGGTGCTTAAGAAGTTTTTTTTTTTTTTTTATATGTACCTTTCTGACACACTTGTTGTCAGTGAGTTATCACTTCCTTTTTTATTTATGAAGTAGTATCTGTTTCTATGATTGAGATGCTTATTAGAATTATAAATACGTCATGGACAACATGTTATGTCAAAATTATATACACTTTTACCAAGTAGGGAAATTGGAAAGGATTGTGTTTTTTCGTATCCCCGTGTGGTAGCTTTCAACTTTCGAAATTCATGTTGTGAGCAGATAGATGAATATTAATGTTAATACAATCTAAAAATATTATATTTAATTTAATTATTTTATTTGGTTGATTGTAACATCATTTCTATTTTATTTTTGATTAAATAGACGATTTTTTTTGTTATTGATTCATCATTGTGCAAGAATTTATAAATACTTTTTTTTTGAAAATTCTATTTGAATAGAGATCCAGATATTTCATATATTTATCTATGTTATATTGTACAAAATAAATATCCTTCTACAAATACATATATTCACATAAAAAAAATATCCTTATCGGTCGGATATAGATATAAATACATGTATTCACATAAAAAAAAAATATCATTTTACAACCCAGCAAACCAAGTAGAATTGATGCAAGGCAAAATTAGTTTTTACTGGTATAAAGATGGAGGCAGAGCGTTATGATTTTTAATTTTTCATATATTAAAAAAAACGTTCTAGAATTTCATTGGCATTTGGTGCTCATCAGTTATATAATATTGCATTTGAATTGAAAGAATGATATGGAGGACGAAATAAATTATCTTAAAATATTTCAAGTGTATATTTAGTTATTGGTGATGGTAAGTGTGATTATATAATGTCAAAATTATCCTATATATTTATTTTATTGAAATAATTTTTATTCCACCTCCGCATGAAATAAAAAACAATTTATACTTCAAAATAATTATCAAATACATTATTTTTATTTTATTCCTTTCAGTATTCCATTCTCTCTATCCAAATGGCAGGGATAAATTAATCATGTGATTTTCATAACTTGAATATAAAATAAGAGCATTGAAAGAAGGAAAAAAGGAAAAAATAAAACCTTTAAAAATTATATCCTGCAATTTAAAGAGGTTTAAAAGGAGGAAAAAGAAAACTGATATTAAAAGGAAATTGATATTTCCGCAATACAAATATCATTATGGATATATAATGATGAAAACCGTCGCTCCTGAAAATATCAATTTATGGTATGTCTGGTGTGTGTGTGTGTGAGATGATAATCTTCAGAGCTTGCTTGTGGTGTTGGTGTTGGTGTTGGCGGCGGCGGCGGCGGCGGCGGTGGGGTGGTATCGGTTGATGAGATCGGTAGAGAACCATACCCTGCCCACAGCAATCATCTCTCCATTCTCTTTCTTCTTCACCTCCACCACCACTGATTTTAGCCTTCCCTTCTCTCCTACTATTTTTGCCTCCACCTCTACTTCTTCCTGCCATATTAATTCCCACCAACACCAACACCAACACCAAATCTAAAACCAAAACCAATTCAAAATTGCTCAATCAAATATAGTAGTTGGGGGGTGAGTTTAAGTACCTGAGTCTTGGGGGTGGAATAAAAAGAGATGTGAAAATCAAGGGAAGCTTTGACGAAGAGTTGTTCAGAGTAGGAGGCCACCGCACACGCTGCTACGTCGTCAATCAAAACTGCCATCGCTCCCACATCCCAATTTCCATCCCTGTCCTGAATCAACCACCCCATCCCATAATTAACCACAATTACAACTACAACTATAATTCAATCATCAATCCACTACTTCTCAACTCCTAATCATAATAATCTTAACTCGATTAATTACTGAAATTGAAGAGAGATACTGTGTCTTCCTTCCCTACTTACTGATACGTTTTGCGGAATAACCAAAGTGCAGCGGACTACACCCTTGTGGACCAGCGTAATCTGCAGGCCCTCCAGGGTAAGGCCCTCCAGTTCCCCACCCGATCCTTTTGACATATCTTCCAGCCATTTTTGGGCTCTTTCTACTGCTTCATCTTCTTCTTTCATACTATTTCTCTCTCTCCTCGCTGCTGCAACCCTACCAACTACAGAAATATTATTGGCAGGGAGCCGGAAAGGCCTGATAATAGGATATCCATCCCTCATCTATCGTGGGCTCTACAGTTGATTTAATTAATTATTAAATGCAAGTATAACATACATACTTATGCATCCCGACGTCATAGAGTCCCACACACACTTCTTTAAATCTTTTAAATAGTAAGTACTTCTTTAAATCTTATAGCCCTGTTATTATAATATTACTATAAAATAAATATGTTTTTTAACGATTAAAATTTTATTACTAAAATTAATTTATATGTTCAAATATATTCTTTAAATCCGTACGTTAAAAAACCTTAAAAATAGTATTAATCCTATGAAGGAACTAGATATCCTGTAGGATATACCTTTTTTTTACAATATATATATATAACACCCCAACAAAGAAATTGGGTTTGCACCAACATTTAACACCCCAACAAAGAAAAAAAATATTAAAATAAAATTGGTCAATAGCTCAAAGGCCAAAGCCATAATCGTCCTCATTTTATAAACAAGAATCGAAGTGTACGTTACATTCTTGAGTTGAAGACGTTTTTGGCATTTTGCCACAATTATTATTATTATTATTATTCAGGATCACAGACATCCAACAAAACAACGGTTAAGTCGATACATTCGCTTAAATAACTTTAAAAAACAATTCGACTATAAGGAACACAAGAAGAAGGAACATACAGATAGATAGATAGATAGATAGATAGGAGCAGCCGATATATTTAGAGTTCTAATGTCCTTCAGCAGCCAGCTATTGTTTTCTTCAGTTCTTTTTTGTTCACCTGGGACATAAAATAAGGAGGCGGCGGCCTGATGAGTAGTTATCTTCGATCTGAAATTGCCTTGATGATACAAAGCAAGGAACTAACATTGTTTGAAAAGAAAGAACTCGTGGCTCACCTTTCCCATGGCATTACGAGGAATCGAGTCCCACAAGAAGATTCTCGTTGGTAGCTGGGTGAATCAAAAGATATGATAAAAAAAGTTATAGACCCGGCTAAGTATGCAGCTTTCCTAAATTTTATTAACCATTCAAATACATCCTCTAGAAAATAATACCAGACCAACTCAGCAACCGGATAATACTCGAGGAAAATTGTTTTTGTATATTTTTCCATGTGAGAGCATGATTTCAGATTAAATTAATTTCTAAAAAACAACAACGGTCCACCCAAAGGTTCTAAGTCAAAGCTTCAAGAACAGGAGTGTGTAGAGATGGGGTTGAGCAATACCTTGTATGGAGCAAGTTTCTCTTTAGCCCAGGTAGAAAGCTCTTCCAAGCTTAGAGCAGGCATCATTTCTTCCTCACGCTTTCTCTTCACCTCTGCATCGGGAACAATTATAGCGGACACAACTTCCCCATATGTTTTGTCTGGTAAACCCAACACACAACACTCCGATACAGATGGATGCTGTACAATATAGAAATTACTTCTAGTTTCCCAACATAGAATTCTTTCTAAAAGAGTGGGCTTCAAGAGATGATAACACTTGGAAGTAGAAAAGTTTAAATACGAATACAACCACTTACATCTAGGATAGTTGCTTCAATTTCTAATGCAGATAACTTGTATCCACCTACCTTCATAATATCAGCATTATTGCCTGGTGAACGACAATAAAGCATTAAAAGCTTCAATATAGAATTTAGAACCAGTGGTAAACCAAAATATTTGAAGTGCATATAATATTGAAATGAACTTGATGAACTGACAATATCAAGTAGCATTTCTAGAGGTAAAATAACTAGTTATTAACTCACTAGTCACTAGACGTAGAACAAAAATTCGTTTATTTGCATCAAGCTTTCGAGGGGCTCATTCAAGGCTTACTAGAAACAATTTCTCAACAGAAAATAAGAGCTTGGTTTTGTCTCATCGGGATAGGGATCGGCAAAAGAGAAATTTTCGTCGTTTGTGGATCACTAGAATAAACGTAGTAATTCGTGAAGGGGGGTAGGTACCCTATAGTTATAGTAGATAATACACGATCTGTATAAGAAACAGTTGCTTCTTAATTGTAAAATACTTGCACAAATAGCTATATCAAATAAAAATTGTCTATATGATTTCCAATGAATGGTCCCATGCTATGATACAAGGGAAGTCTTCTTAGGTATAAAATAGTAGTAGATATAACAATGACAGTTGTCATCAGCTGCATCTTCCATGCATTGAATACTTGTAAGTTGCAAAGATATTTATAAATAACTCGAGATATAAACTTGATTTAACTGGAATTGACAACATATTCATTAGTTACCAAATGTTACAAGTTCTATGCCCCAATAAATATTGTTCAAGTAGCAATAAAAAAATGAAGCTATTAGAATCCAGCCCCATGATAGAAAAGAAAAGGTGCGACTCCTTACAATTTGTGGAAGCCATTTAAACAGATGCTGCTGGTTTAAAATTATAGGCAATTCAAAATTTCAAGTTGCTGTATTGGATGCCTCAATCTCATCAAGCTTGAGAGTATTCCATACCAAAATTATTTAGCAGCAGCAATTATCACCAAAGTAACAAGTATATTCGACAAGAGCACCATAAATTCCGAAGTAGGCATAACTGGATCTTTTGCCAGGAAATTATAGGAAAAGCATAGAAGAAATTTCCGACAAGACTAACAACTATTTCAGAAATAGTCAAAAAAAACTTGTCAAAGTTTGTATGCTTACGTCCCAAAATGATGTAGTATCCATCTTCATCCACAGTAACAGCATCTCCAGTCTTAAAAAACCCATCATCAATAAATGATGCTTTGGTTACCTAATTTAATTGGTATAGGCATTAGAACGAGAAGCCAACAAAATCTGCATAATATATCCTGTTTATTTGAATAATTAGCTCCCACGAATCATAATAGCGTCAAAGCAGAGGAGGTAGTATTAGTAGTAGAAGACAAAGAATAACAAAACCAGGGACACCATAATTCAGTTTACTAAGTGATAAAAAGTCACCAGTTAAGATGAATACTCTCCACCAAAAGCTTGAAGCTATTGAATCCTTAATAAAATGCTCAATAATTTTCCTATCTATGATTAAAAAAAAGAAGAAAAAACTGATAATAAGCTTAAAACCAATCAAAGCCTCAAATACATCAAGTACCAACCCATTTACATCCCCAGAAAAGCTCCAAAAGATAAACAATTAGTATGACATCTAATAGCTGTAGCCTCCTGTGACGACACCATTACAAATTTTGGAGCTTAGATTAATGCCTTACAATTTAGCACATTTAAAAAAAAATAATGATTAATGTTTAAGCCAGATATATTGAATGGACGACCACCACATGGAAAACAATGATGAAGAATTAGTAGGTTATGGCTTGTATTCGGAAGTAATTGTAATCATCAAGAATATTACATCATAGAGAAATGATGAGTTACATAAACAGAAATAAGTCTCGGAGAGATAGAACATACTATTAAACTATCAAATGAAAAGAAAAACATACCATAAGGTAAAAATGCAAGAGTAATACTGGATGAAATCAAGAAGTACCTCAGGAAGTTTCCAGTATTCCTTAAACAATGAAGGGCTTTTAATGCAAAGCTCACCCACCCCAGTTGGATTATCAGTGCCTTCATCTTCCTCAAGAATCTTGGTCTAGCACAAAACAAGAACAAGTACCTTCTTAATAAGTTTACCAAATTACTAGAGCACTTGTGTAACATAATACACCAATCCTTCTTTTTTTAACCTTTTGTAGTTCTCTTCAATAGAAAGACTGCAAGCAGTTCAGAGATTTTTTTGTCTTGTTTTGTTTTTTAACAAGTAAACAGTTGTTCGAAGTTACATTTTTATAAATATATATAACCTCATCAACTTAAATAGTGGCTACTATAAACAGTCACTTCCAGCCTAGTAAGCCAGTTAATTATATAATTATCAGCCCGAATTCAAATAATGTACCCAGGCCAAGTTAAAGGAAAGATTTTAGGAGTGAGACCAATTAGAAACACGTGCATAAGAGGGAGTAGGCCAAAAATTACTTGGGAGAAAGTAACAAAAAGAGACTTGAAGAAGCGGAATATAACTGAGGACCTGTGTTACTCGGACTCGTGTGCGGGTGTCGGGTGCGGGTACAAATCTAGGTGTCAGACACGTGAAGTCAAAAAATAGAGGATACGCGGATATGGATCCGAATTTGGACACGGGTGCGGAGATACGGTATGTTATGATTTTTTAACAATAATGTTTTTAATTATATCACCAAGTTTTTTTGCTCTAGGGACTGAAGTGCAAATATATAAAGAAACAAGGGCAGAAATAGAAAAAAACAAAACTACAGGGACTGAAATGTAATTTTCCCGGGGCTATTATGAATTTTTAGAAAACCTGAGGGACTAAATTAAAAAACTTTAAAAATTATGGAGTACCTAGTTGTAATTTTTCATGAGATATTTTATACCCCCAGATCTGATTAAATATCACGCATTTCTTCTTCTTTCACGCCTCTCTTCTTCTTCCCTTCGACAGACTTCTCTTGCGCCTCTCTTCTTCTTCCTCTTCTTCCTCCTCGACAGTCGACAGGCGGCTCTTCTTCTTTCTCTTTCACGCGTCTCTTCTTCTTCTTCCCAAACAGCAGTATCCGGATTACTGTAGCCGAATCCTGTACGAATCCCGCACCTGCACCCGTATCGTGTTGTGTCGACACGGGTACTCCACCAAAAATGGCGAGTCCGAGTAACACAGCTGAGGACATGGCCTTCGATAGAAGAAAGTGGAGGAGTACAATCCACATATCAGATGCTGAGTGGGTTTTGTCTTCTGTTTCTTTCCTTTCACTCTCCCTTTTTGTCATTTTTGGGTGTGCTTCATTTTTTATATTTCTTTTCTATTATTGTTGTGAGCCCAATTATAAATTAGGGTTTACATATGATCTAAAGAAACTGGGAGAAGCCTCCACGTGTCCCGAGGCAGAAGGCTCATGGAAGTTGCTCATTTTGAAAATTGATTGAGGGATTGGATTGGTGGCTAGAAGGATAAGGAAATTTGGACATTACTCAAGTAACTAAGGGTATTTATGGAATTTCTTCTGAAATCACATGCCAGGCACAAGACCCAGACATGTGCCAGGCACGTGACTATTTTTCAGAAAACTCTATAAATACCCTTTTTCACTTCAATAGAAAGGGACTTTTTTATTCTCTCTGAACTAAAGGCTCTCTGGATCCTTGATACTCTAGTAGGGCTCATGGATCCTAGGAGTTCTGCCACATGCTACTCGAGCAATCGTTTACCTGTTCTTCTCCCCTCTTCAATCAATCAATCAAGACCGTACTCTTTGTGGATTTCTCTCCTCAGCCAACTCGAAACCCTAACCCTAATAAGGTACGATTTCCTTACCCACATTTCTTTGGCGACTCTGCTGGGGAGATGCATAATTCGTGAAGGGTATGATATGCCCACAACACGAAGCGGGAGAACTACAGAAAAAGTTTCACCGACAACTAGCATTACTTCACCGGATCCGGTTCCAAATCAAGCTTTTCAAGGCACGAATCTGGATCTCGATCAACCCCTCTTAGAAGACGCTTCTGAAGGAAGTTCAACATCACCACATATAGTTGATCAACAACAAACCAATGTCAGACAGATGGGCATAGGAAGACAAGGTGAGGAAGCAAGTGGAGAACAAAGAACCACGAATGCTATGCAGTGGGAGATGCTCAAGGCGTTAAAGGAGGCACGAGAAGGACAAGGGATGATGATGGCCATGATGTCAGAAATGCAGAAGCAACAAGAGGAGATGGGGAATTTTTGACAGCAGCTAATGCAGATCCCAACCTTCAAAGCTATGTTTCCAGGAAATTCGCAGGAAGAACAAGTAGGAGTGGATAACAATAAGGAAAATCAAAAGGTGCCTCCAGCAACAGATAGTCATCCGATTCCAATCATACATTTAGAGCCCCAAAATAGTGGTGATGTACCACAACCCAGAGTGGAAGTAAACCAGCCTCAACCAACCATCATTCCCACTACACTCCCGATGTTTTCACAAGTGCAGATACCGACTATCTCGAGCCATGCCCAACAAACAAGCCAACAAACACAACCAATGCAAGTTTGATGCAAGTGCACACCAGTCGATCTCCTTACCACATACACCGCCAACGCAGCAATACATCACAACCCCTCAAAGAGTCCATATAACAAGCCAGTATGTGACGAAGGATGATATGCTTGACGTAATCAACCAACTCCAAAGACAGACAACCAGACCCTCAAAATTGGACTTCACTCCACCATACCCGATGTATATACGGAGACAGCCTTACCCAGCAGAATATATTGAGCACCCTCCACAGTTTCCAAAGTACAATAGAGAGAAGACGAATGCAAGAGAATATATAGCCAAGTTTGTAAAGTCGATGTCTCCATGGTTGGGGTATAATGAAGTGATCAACCACAACCTCTTGCTTCGTGAGTTCAATAAAACGTTGACAGATAGTGCCTTCAGTTAGTACTACAATCTAGAGAAAGGGTCAGTCCAAGATTGGGACGATTTGAAGTTACAATTTTTTAAGAAGTTTTTCTATGTGCAGAAACAGGTGACCATCGTGGAATTAATGAGATTCAAACAAAAGCCAAATGAAGAGTTGTCAGATTACATAGACAGATTCAGGGCTCAGGCGCAAAAATGTGTGGAGCCGATTGAGGAGAAGAATCTAGTGAGCATATGCAACAATGGTGCCCTAGATGCCTTTAAGCCCTACTTGGTCACTAAAGTATGTGATTCCTTTGCAACGCTCTCATCATTTGCACAAAACTAGGGAGGAATTATGACTTTGCTCGCAAGCCATGCGACTGTTACGTGGAAGGGCAAAAGGACTGCTACTGTGGCTTTAGCAGACTCTCAGCAAAAGTCACAAGGGGTCAAGAAGGAAAAAAGTGAAAATAATGAAAGGAACCGAGGAAAGCTAGGAGACAAGTTTTCGAGATTACAATTCCCAGGGGCAATTACGTGCAGTGAGAAGGCATTCAGGGATTTGTATGAGCAATGGGTAGAACATGGAGTTGTAAAACCTCCAAGGCCCATATTTGTTGTAACAGAAAAGATGAAGAGGAGACCAGAATTCTGTGTATACCACTAATATGCCGGACATTCCACTATGGATTGTTACAGTCTGTGAAGGATTTACCATGAGAAGTTGGCGGCAGGAGAAATCGAACTGGAAAGAGGAAACAACGTGCTGGACAAGCCACTGCCTAACCACAAGGGGAAAGAAACGTGCAACACCATTACTCATAGTAAATCACCATAAGGAAGAGAAGTGGAGATGATGGAGGGCACAGAAGTGATGGAGGATGATTATGATCCTGGTCTGCAAGTGACCGCGTTGATGAACGGAGCTAAGTTCAGGAAATTTTTCGATCAGATCGGATTGATCAAGGAAGCAACGATAGAAGCGACCAAGACAATCATCAGAGCTGCCGAAGCACAGGAGACTTGCATGGCAATTAGCAAAGGGTTTGTGAAGACGGTGGAGGAGGAAGAGAACAAAATCACTTTCTCTAAGGCTGATAGAGAGGTGAGATACCCACATAATAGACCGCTATATGTGACAGCAATAATTAATGGTATAGAAGTGCGGAGGGCGTTCATTGATAATGGAGTGCCTGTAAATATCATGCCATACTCCATCTTTAAACGGTTAGGTCTGCCAAAGAAAAAGATTGTGAAGGAAAAGACAAACATCACGGGGTTCGCCAATCAAAGAACGAGAACTCTCGGATACGTCAAGGTGGATATGCAAGTGGGGAAGATCCGAGGACCTGTGATGTTCCATGTAGCAGAGGTTGACGCAGCATATCATGTGTTGCTAGGAAGAGCTTGGCAGAATGACTATGGGGTGGTGCCATCAGTTTTTCACCAGTGCATGAAGGCAATTTGGAAAGGCAATGAGGTTAAGGTACCAGCGACAAGGAGCCCTTTTGGGCCGGAGGAAGCACAAATCACCGAAGTAGCTTTCTTCGATGATGTCGCTGAAGAAGGAGAAAACCAAATCGCCAAGTCTGATTCTCTAAAACTAGCAACCTGGGAAGAGGTGCAGGAGGACAAGTTTGTGCCTGTGAAAAAAGAAAAGAAGCTGACCCTTAGAACAAGGTGAATGTTCTAAAAATAAGAAACCTATAGTAGTAGATGTAGAGAAAGAAGAAAAAGACCAAAGGAAGCGGGCAGCAGACTCGGAAGATGCCCGAAATATAATCAACGCTGAACGGACAGCCCAATCGAAAGCTGACAAAGTAAATAAAAGAAAAGAAGAACAGAAGACAAAGTGGAAAAAAATTGTCAAACCTGATGGAAAGATAGTGTTCCGCCTGTGACGGTGCAAGGGGGAAGAGCTCGAAGGTACACCCAAACCTGAGGGCTCAGGAGGTGTCCCCCACTTATGTAGCAATGAAAAGGAAGAAATCGTGCAGCAGAATGCAGAATCATCTCCGGAATTGGGGTAAGGAAGGAGTCATATTATAACTTCTCACGAGCTGTTCAAATTGGGGTAAGGAAGGAGTCATATTATATATATATATATATATATATATATATTAATATCAATTGACCTTTAAACATCTGGTGGTAGTAATAGAGTTATTTTCCTAGTCACCTACCTCAGTCAAGCAGTTTAGCATATGATAGAGGAAGATTTTACAGTATATGTTTTGCCATATACTGAGGTGGAGATCCATATAAAAAATATTCTGATGTTCGAGTTTTCATAAAATATATATATATATATATATATATATATATATATATATATATATATATATATATATATATATAGATCACATGACTATGCAAGTCCGTCCGAAATTCAAGGTTATATATAGCAGATATGCTTTAGGTTTCAGAAATTCATCATGATATCTTTCTTCTTTTGCTAAAAAGTCAATTACTGTGGAGAATATATATGGCTGCATCATCTGGTGTAACATGCATTTCTCTCTAGCTTTCAATATTTTTTCTGGATCACTTTTAGTGCGTGGCTCATCAATTTCACTGCAGAACATCAATCATGAAAGATGGCTATGGTCATGGAATTAAAACCACACAATGACATCGGTCCTTATAAATCTGGTGCAACCAAAATATTAGAAAAAGAAATCATAGATAATAAATCTGCTTGGACTTACCTGAACTTGAAAACGAACAAAACTTTTTTGGAGGTTATTTTCTTGAAGCTTTTTTGTTCCAATACAATACTACTGATATTGTATTACTTTATCAATAATGAAGAAGAAACTCAGCCTTGTCTTTCTATATATACACACATGATCATGAAACATAAAGCATGTATCCTAATGAACTTGTGACTCTACGTGAATCAATCTATGCGAAATTGTTTTGTTTTAGAACTCTAATTATTGGTCAAGAAGTTTTTTTTCCCAAACTTCTTATCATCTAGCTCGGATTGCTAAAGAAAAAAAATATATATATATAATAATAATAATAAATGATGCATATACTTATTATTTAATTATGAGTAACGTAGTACTGGAAAAAACCTATGGATCATGATTGCAAATAATATACATATATATAATGATAATAAATAAATACTGACTATGCTTTTTTTTATTTTTTATTTATATATATAACTTTTATTTCCAGATAACATGCTACGTTATATATATATTTTGATCGCATGCTATTTATATTTAATATTTATTATAATCACATGCTACGTTATATCAGTAGGTTTATTTAATAAAAAAAATATGTATTAAATATATTTAAAATGTATCTTTATTTTCATATTTTTGAATAATCAATATATATTATTAACTGTTGCAACGAATCTCCTGCTTGCCAAGTTTTCAGATTTAATTTAGCAAGATTTGGAAACAAATTTGATAAATGATTTCCAATATATCTTGAGAGAGCTCCCTTAGGGTTTTCCTCTCATAAGATTTTGGTTTTTTGAGATTTGTAACACCGAGCTCCGCAGATCGTTCAGAAATTTGAAACAGGATTCAAAGACAACAAGTTTGCACGATCATCACTTTGAAGGCGTGACTCACGTGCAGGGGGTAAATGTGAGCCCAAGTATAAATTAGGGTTTACATGTGATCTAAAGAAACTGGGAGAAGCCTCCACGTGTCCCGAGGCAGAAGGCACATGGAGGTTGCTCATTTTGGGAATTGATTGAGGGATTGGATTGGTGGTTAAAAGGACATGACAATTTGGGCATTACTCAAGTAACTAAGGGTATTTCTGGAATTTTTTCTGAAATCACATGCCAGGCACAAGACCCAGACATGTGCCAGGCACGTGACTATTTTCCAAAAAACTCTATAAATACCCCCTTTCACTTCAATAGAAAGGGACTTTTTTATTCTCTCTGAACTGAAGACACTCAAGAAACCTCTCTGGATCCTTGATACTCTAGTAGGGCTCTTGGATCCTAGGAGTTCTGCCACGTGTTACTCGAGCAATCGCTTACCTGTTCTTCTCTCCACTTCAATCAATCAATCAAGACCGTACTCTTTGTGGATTTCTCTCTTCCTCAGCCAACTCGAAACCCTAACCCTAGTAAGGTACAATTTCCTTACCCACAATTGTATTTATTCTTTCTTATTTTAATTTGTTTTGGCGTTTAATTTTTTTGTTTCTATATATATTGTGGTCAACACAAGCAAATAACTAGCTTGGATGTGGTGATTATCCCAAAATGACGTCGTTTTGATTAGTAAAATGATAAAATGACAAAAATACCATTAATGATACTAGTGAATTGACAAAACTACTCGTAAAATATAAAGGAGCTACATGGAGATGGTTGTGATGACCACAACCATCCTATTCATATTCCTATTCCTACTCCTACTCCTACTCCTACTCCTATATATATGTGTGTGTGTGTTCATTTTCAGCTTACCCCAACTAGTTTGGGACAAAAGAAAGTCATTGTTGGGTTGAGTCCACTTCGAAAGAGGCTTTTTCAAAAATAGGAACACCTCATGCATAAACATTTGGCTAACCTGCACACCTGGAAATGGTTTGCCAACAGTACCTCCTTTTCTTACGCCTCTTAAAGGATTAGAAATTCCCATTACAAACTGCAAAAAGAATAAAAAAAATTGACATAAAAACAAAAAGAATTGCTAATATAAATAATCAATCTTCATTAAGGAAGCAAAGAGACAGCAGAATGGACTTCATATATGACCATTGACTAGTATACATACCTCAGTCATGCCATATCTTTCCAAAAGACGATGTCCTGTGATGGTTTCCCACTGTTGCATGACGGGAAGAGGAAGTGCAGAGGAGCCACACATCTAGAAACAGAAATAATGCTTCATTAACTTTAAGAATTCAGCATTTAATTTAAAGAAGAGAATAGTTTGTAAAGGACAGCATAAAGCAACTTAAAAGTTGCAGCTTTTAATAATGATACAAAGACTCTCTAAGAAGGTTATACCACATCATTAAGTACGTGATTCAAAGTCAAATATTACACAAAATCTTTTTGTAAGCTAGTTACCATTAGACGCAACTGGCTTGCAGCTGAAGCAGATGCATCTTGTAATTGTGGATCCATTGCTTCATAACCTTGTATCAGTCTAGTATACATGGTTGGAACCTATATTTCAAACAGCAGTGTAAATATTAAACCACGGAAAGTACAAAGCTTGAACAATTTTATGTGCATATATTTGGCCCTTTCATGCTCCATTGATCAAAATTTTGTTCCATCTTAACGTTATCAAAGAAAAAACAGGTTGGCGGTACTATCTTCATCCTGAGTGTTTAAAGTTTATGAACAAAATCTCTCGAAACCAAGAAAAAGAAGATAAATTTGGGTGTCAAACAAAGAGTCCACTAATGTAATAACTATGCTTTACAATTTTTTTGAGCTGCACAAACCATTGTTTTGCTTAGAATTTTGTAAAGCATGCACTCAAGCACAACATAACAGATAGGAATACATCACTTACTCCTGTAAATACAGTAACAGCATCATCAGCCTTAGTCCCATCTTTTGGATATGATTCACGCCATCTCTTCCAGATACCACTCACACTAAATTTTGGCATGAACTCGACCTCCAAGAACACAGACATGTTACAATCTTAATCAAACAGAACCTTAGACAAGACAAAATTTGAAAGCCAACTCGGTGGAATTAGATAATAATTAGACTTACTGCAGAACCTGCATACAGAGGGGCAAATAAAGCATTGAAAAGCCCATGAACATGTAAGCTGGAAGTTAAGGATCAATCAAGAAAGCATTTTTCATTCTGATCATACCAGAGCACAATAGAAAAATTACTAATGCAAAATCTTGAGCGGACATAGTCAACAAAGTAAGCATAATTTATGAAATCAGATGTTATAAGATGATACATAATTGAGGATATGATGTAATGGTAGACAATGCAGAAATTGATCGCCAGATGTATACTCCCAAGCATTTGACAAGATTTGGACCTGAAATTCAGCAAGAAATACACAATTGGTTTAGACAACAAATCAGATCATAGGGAATCATTCGGGAAAACAAACAAGACAGAAGGATTTCTCTGTAACCTATGTCGCATACCACAAAATTACTTGTTTTATTGCAATAGTAGAAAGTTGCAAGCTCACGACAAACACAGAGTTCAAATAAGTACCTGCGCTAGGATGCTTTTATGTGTGTGAACAACTCCTTTAGGTTTACCTGTTGTACCGCTAGTGTACAATATTAATGCTGGGTCCTCCCCTAAATTGAAAGGAAAGATAAAGTAAGCATTTACTCTCTGTATAACATAAGTATAAATTACGATCATATAAATTGTCGAGGTAAACTACCTTCTATCTTATATGACTTTTCAATTCTCTGGAAACTTGCTTTGGCATCATTTTCTCCAGTTTGTGGCAGGCCATTCCCAGTTGTCTGTGAAGTTGTACTTGGAACAGGAGGAATAAGTGAAAATTGAGCAGCATTTTTAGCTGCAATATTTTGCATAAGCTCTTCATGATCTTCAGTACTCAAAATCATGGAGACATCCTACAAATCAGGTTCCATAAGGCATTGAAACTGGAGAATAAAGCATCAAATAATTACAGCACTCAAAGAGTTACCAAATATATTGCATATACTTTAAGAAGATGGCATTAAGTATTTCCTTTTCCAAAAATGCCTTTATAAAACAATAAAAATAAGCTGTTCGAAAGAAACCACCAATTCAGGAGTGCGCAACATGAAGGAATTGCACCATTGTGCACTAAATTGTTTAGAGCTTATGTCAGCAGCTGATATTGGGTTCATAAAATGATAATGATTCATTAACAGCTATCAATAAACCTTAGCAGCTAATGCGCTTTTGGACTTTGGTAGAGTCAGCCAAAAAGTCCTTTAAAATCAAATAAAATGAAACTACGAAACAGAAAGGAAAATAAAGGATAGTCAAGGGCGAACCGAATCATTCATGACATGTAAGAGCTCAGCTTCTGGGTAGCTGAGTGCAAGGGGTACTGCAACACCACCACTAAGCCAAGTTCCAAGTACTCCAGCAACAAACTCGGCGCAAGGCTTAGCCACAATTCCTATTCTAGCTCCACCAAGATGTTCATGCTCTGTGATGCCGTCAACCTGCAAGCTTATATTTATGTGTGCTACCTCAAATGACAAAATAAGAAAGAAGATGTCTAATTACTCATAACAAAAACTTGAATGAAAGTCAAGGTAAGAATTCCATAAACCCCTTCCTGTCAAACCACCCACAAATTAGACATCAGATGCGATTGTAACCTGAGGGATTTTGTAATTTTCTTTGCAGTTGAAATAGTGCTGGGATATGTGTGTGTGTGTGTATGAGAGAGAGAGAGAGGGACTGGGAGAGCAATAGATTTGCATTTAGCATGGGACATAACTAGAAAACCTCAAAAATTAAAAACGGCCTAATAATCAAACAAGTTAGTTAAAAAAATCAGCAATAGTTGTTATACTAGTGAGTAATGTCTGAAAAATAAAAAGCAGTAGCTGCAACTCCAAAAGAGCTACATTGCTACACTAAAATTGTCACAACATTGTTTTCACCTCTTAAGCATGTTAACAGGACAGTTTCATACACCCATAAGAAATAAGACAACTCACTGCTTGTTCGTAAGAAGTGCATAATAGACGCGATATACTCCAAGCAGATGAAATCAGTTGGAAGTAACTGTAGCTTTTCTGATCAGCTCTTATAGCAACACGTTCGCCTGACATATCACCCTGACTACCAACTGCTTTTACCACCTCCATAAATGTACTACAATCTGATGCTGTATCTTAAAATAACAAAAAGGAGATTAACTTTTAGGGACATAGTAACCAAGAGAGAGGGAGAGACTTTTAGGGACATAGTAACATAGTAATACGATTCAGGATGAATAATTAAGTGGTTTCGCCTGAACACTGGATTCAGTAGAAAAATTTGTGGAGCTTCTAATAGAGAGCTCCAGACGAAACTACTTAACACACATTTGGCAATTCCGTGGAGTGTTCCCATGATTCTTCTTGATAGAGTAAACTTAACTCCTAAGGATTGAAAAGTCACAATTCACAAAGCAACTTAAAACCAGCCCTCTCGAATTTCAGCAATAGCATGTTCAAATCAAATAACTAGTCCAAGACACTAATTCCGTGAGTAATCAGTAACTAATAACGAAGCAGAAGTAAAACAAAGAAATTCATGGCAAACTACATAGAAAAACAAAATCTAAACAAGAAATCAAGGTATTGAAACGTGCACAATAAGTTTAAGATGGGATATATTTGAAACGACGATCATTCCAAAACATTATAACAAACAAGTCCGATTCAACACAATTATTTGGGTAATGTAAAGCAGATAATTACGGTGAAGTTGAACTTACAGGAAAGCAGACGAGGGTAAGAATACAAGTAGCTAGGATTTGTTGTAGCTCTTAAATTACAGAAAAATTGGGAGGTTGAAGGAACTTCAAGGCATCGGCAGAGAGGTGCTGCAAGGTGGTTAATCGAATTAAATGACCTCATTTTTTAGGGTGTTACTGTTTGCTGTTTTTATTTATTGAAGGCGACCCAACCAACCAACCAACCAATCACTTCTACGTCTCTGTTTCGATGGTTCGATCAATAAATTCAAATAATCATTACAACAGGTGGCCGATTTTCAATGCTCTATTTTTCACAGTTTGACTACTTCTTCTTATTCTTATATGTACATAGACATAGGTTGAGCGAACCGAACCGAACCGAACCCAACCCAACGGAGACTAGACAACTGAGCCTCCAATTACCCAGAGATAACGTTTATATATGTAGAGGCTCTAATTCACCTAACACGGGTGGCGTTGCGCCTCCAAATAATGAACGCGGTGTAAAATTAATGATTTGTAAAGTTTGAAAGATTAAATAAAAAAGAACAAAATAAACAGTACTAATATACTAATTAAAATTATAATGGAAAAGAGAAAACCTGACACAAATTCATAAATAATAGTTCCTCCGTTTTTTAATATAGGTCGTTTTAGAGAAATATTTTTGTTGCTTAATATAAGTCGTTTGAGAATTTTAAGTAAGCATTAATTGCTTAGTTTTTAATATTACTCCAAATATGAAATATAACTTTGGTTCTCTCACTATTTTTTGCCCAATAAATAACACTTTCTTCTTCCAATACAAGGGCAATATAGACAATTGATATTACATTTAATGTTTTACAATCATTTTCTTAATACTTGTGCACAACTCTAAAACGACCTATATTAAAAAACAGAGGGAGTAGTAATTTTATGGGTCCTCTTAATATGTGTCCTTAGGGCACATGCTAAACACACAGTTCAAGAGAATATTATCTTGAACTGTGTGCATATTCTCTTGATTTTTATATTTACATCAAGTTCAAGAGAATATACACACAATTCAAGAGAATATTCTCTTGAAGTACGTGCTTAACATGTGGCCTAAGGGCACATATTAAGAAATTCCTAATTTTATTGCATTGCTTTCGTAAAAGGCGTGTCCTTTAAAATATTATGAAAATTCTTTATTGAGCAAGCATTGCTATATGATTTGTTAGGCATAAAGAGACTCCTTTAACGCTTTTTAAAATTAATTAAAAAATATGAAGCTGTAACAAATTTATTTGATTTTAATTATACAATTATTGATTTTATTCTCGTTGTTTTGTATTTGAGTTTACTCCCAAGTAATTTAAGTTGTGATGTGAATTTATTTGAATGTTGTACGAGTCAACATAATAGTAAATAACCAATTTGCAATCCTGGAACGATATTATTGGGCTACATACATACATACATACACGTACGTGCGTACATACATAAAATAAAATGATAAAACAAGTTGATGCTCTAAAACACGGACAGGCTTCAGTCTTGAAAAAATTGATCAGATGGACATGGCTTGATGCGGAGGAGGATTATGTAGTGATGCTGCTTGTTGTTGGGCAAGGATTCCATTCCGCCCTAGAGCAGGATCAAGTCCTCTGCTCCTAAGCTCTCTAAACTCCTGAGAAAGTGAACAGCACGGACAGAAGATGTGAGAGATGGCATCTTCGTAAGGAGCTTCTACCAAATTATATTTCTTCCTCAGCTTTGCTCTGTACTTTGACCCCATTACCCAGCTTGAGCACAAAGCTGGCATCATCAACATGTATATAAAACTTCCCAACGGACAACCTGCAAATCAAATCCAATCCCTCAATTAAGGAACTGACCGGAACGGAACAAACTCAATCATCAATAAAAGTCAGGCAAGGCCTTACTCATCTCTCCGTCGTCAAGTACCTCTGCTATCTGACCGAACGTCATGCAAGGCAAAATTGTTGTCATTATAGCTGCAAATATTATATGAATTCAAACTGGGTGGTTAACAAGGCCCCTTGGAGGATGGATTATTAAACAACATTTTTTTGTAACCAATATAATTAATTAATCTAAAAAAAGATTCAAACAAGTTGCTCGAAACCAATAGATTTGTTTCTTTACCATTTGTTTGATCTACATGGCAATCAAATAATCCGGTCGACCAGGGGTTTCCAATCGGCGCAGGAAAGTTGCTAACATTTGGTGGTTGATATGGTGAAGAGCCCCCCATAGGTAGGCCGGAAACTGGTACCTCCACATCCTCTTCTGTGCCATCAACGTCAACTCTAGCCATTTTGACCACACTTTAATTTCTCTCAAGATGAACGAACAAGTTGTGTATATGCATGCTACTATAAAGGCTTCCCAGTACCCTTATATTGTACTTATTCTACCAACTCTCCTCCCACATTACAAAGTCAACCGCATGAGCCTTCATGGAAACTCAAGCTGGAAGACAAACCAATAATGGTTGCTCGAGTCTTACACAAAAATAGTAATGTAATCCACGTTGTCAACTGATTCAAAAAAAAAATTAAAAAAAATTAGCTTGCTAGGCTAGTGGGAAGACTTTTGGCGGTGTTGAATATTTCAGCTTGGCACTTGGTTTTACACCTACCATGCTGATTGATTGATCAGAATTCCGTACAGATCTAGATACAGATATAAATTATTTATAATACTGCTTAGTGCTTACCGATCGATCATTATATATAATGATCAGTATCAGAGACGAGCTGTGGCTAATTTAACATGTTTAGTTGGACCAACACTCCACTGATAAACGGGGAATGGGGAAGTAATAAGGTCAATGCTTCACTGGAAGATCGATACTCTCAAATAAAATAATAGGAAACTGATATTTTTACACGTGTTTTTGATATTTCCACATAATCTCCTTTCACATGAGAAGTGGGTTCCACCTTCATGTAAGAGGGGATCATGTGAAAATATCAAAAACTCGTATGGAAATAGTGCTCCCCAAATTATAATGTCTTCTTTTTCTTTCTGCTAGAATACAGTAGTCAATGCAAAGGTCGTTATAAACACGGCCCTCTTTTTAACAAGTAGAATACTCTTTAGTCTTTACACACTAACTTAGAAATTTTAGTAATTTAGGTTCTGACATCAGAGTTTGTAGCGAAAATGAATTATGAAGGATGACACATCATTGACGTAGCCACCTTCTCCACCAAGAGGAGGAGGAAGAAGAAGTTTCTTCAAGGGCCGAAGGTGCAAGGAGCTCAAGCATGTTTTGCTTCTCTTTTGGGGTCAATGAGACTCCTCTAACAAGGTTCAAGACCATTATGTGCACGTTAGTCCTTTGCCTGTGCTTGTTGTAAGCCCAGATTCCTCCAGCTGCACCAGCAACTAGAATCTGTTACAGAGACCCAATATATTTCATACAAGTACCAAAACCTTTTTTGACAATAGAAATTGGAACAACTTAACAAAGAGGAGATTATTGGTCTTTTTAAACTGACCGGTGATAGCCACAAGGCTGCAGTCTGCAAATCGAACTTTGGGGCATAAAGTACAGTCTCCCCGTAATCTTCCTCGAGCTTTTTATAAATCTCTTTGTCACTTTTTCCAGAGCGAATTTCATCACGAATTAACTTAAGCAACAATGCAAGCATAATCAGCATATAGGCTGATTAATTACAAGAAGGACAAACAAGGGAAACATATGATATGAAACGAGAGGAGAAGGGGAACTGATGATCAAAATTCATTTGAAAAACAAGTAAAATACGATAAACAAAGCCGGCAGGAACTAAATAGAGTTTAAACAAACTATCAGTAATTGTTCATTGTTTAGTCATTCCTTAACATTTGTAGCATCCAAAATAAAACTTTTGCAATCAACTTAGGTTCTATTCGAATGTCTTAACCAACTTGCCAAGACAATCATTCATACAGTAGTAAGCAGCCGGGGATAGATTCAGCCTCACTTCTAAAGTCATTTTGACTCAAACTTAAGAACATGTATTGTCATTCCAAGAATATACTCAAATTGTTGATATGAAGGTAGAGTTCACTAGCAGAACTGATTTGGTGCGGCTGAAAATCCCCTTTCACACGACTCATAAGAAAAAGATGGTGCTTCTACACGGCGAGTAAGGAGGGTAAAGATGATCAAGTGGGAATTCAGGGAAGTCATGAACATAACAATATGAAAGGCCACCAAAGCCTACAAACAATCAAATAATCCAAATCTGACGTAGCAATTCTGACCATGTTATATTCGAATAACACTCCTTTTGAGTTATTTTAGGGAAGGGGGGGAAGGGGGGGGAGGGGGGGGGGGGGGGGAGGACATTATCCAAATATTTCAAGATTTCCAAAGCTAAGAATGTATGTAGTATATGTTAAACAGGGTATCAAATAACAAATACAATGTCAAGCTTCCTATCAAAGCATCCAATGTCATTGTTTTCATCTGCACCTGTACGCATACAATAACACGAAATAAGATTAGGTCTATAAAAAAAAGGGTTACCTTCCTTAGGAGAATGGCAACATCAGCTTGAGAGTCTTCAATGGACTGACTGCCACATTCTGTGCACCGAACATTATGGCTGATGTTTCTTGCTCGAGCATCCACCACCTGCGAATTCTTTATCTCATTCACTTCACTCCCCATCCCTATACCAACAACGTTAACACTCCAATTCTGTTGCAATTATACAAACAAGTAAATAATTAAAGCAAGACTTTACTCTTCAATAACATAATAACCTCCTAACTCTCGACGACGCATTTTATCAAACAGTTACTCGGCCCTATGAAATGTCGTCTCTACGCTGATATTGATACTAGGTATAGGTTGTTGATATGTTTGGGATCATGGTATCAGCAGTGATGGAAGCTAATTATAAAGAATTCGGGTTCCTTTTTACAGAGTAAAGCAACAAATATATAATGGAAATGGAGGAAGAAATTACCTTGATGTGTTTTGTGTTAGATAATAAAGTGAACAGTAGAAGTATTCTTTCTTTATTTTGCGACTGACATGTTACATTACTGTTGTTAAAAGACAGTGTTAATAATCTAGTAGTATTATATTAGTTCATGTAATTCTATATATATTTTTTCAATTGATTATAGTATATTTTAAAATTAAAAAAAATACCATTTACTTGATTTGTCATTTAATTATATCATTACACTGAAAAATACCTATTAATTGAGATTTGTCATTGTTTTCAATTATATTAATATGCGTATGTTGTTGGTTAAATCCAAATAGTAGTGAATTTTTATACGTTTAAACAATAAAAACTCATTCGACATTAACAGATTTAATATTTTATAATTTGTTTATAAAGACAAAATAAGATATTTTTAAATATAAAATTAATAAAATTTAAATTAATTTTAAAAAATAATAAATGATTTATTTTTAGACAATTATAATACTAATAATTCTGGTCTTTAAAAAGATTCATTTTAATTTCAAAATTTAAAAACAATTCAAATGAACTTTCAAGACCCATTGAAAAACAGGAATTACTAACATTAATGTTTTGTTTATCCTTATTTTATGCCAACAAAATCCCCGTGAAAATCAAAAACCTAAGATGGAGATGCGACGTGGGTGGTTTTTTAATTTATACTTTTGAGCCTCAAAGAGACGGAGAGTATTAAATGGAGTAATTAATAACAAGGGGGTTGGGCCACGTGAATGAATTATACTCCTTCCGTCCTAACATAACTGTTTAATTTTGACTTTTTAAAATTAAATTGATTATTTTTTAAAACTATTTTTTGTACCATTTTTACAGAATATAAGTGCAGAAGTTATAACAAAAAAAAGTATATACAATTTACTACTAATACCAATTTTTATAATGTTAAAAATATATTTATACATGCTTAATTATTAATTTTAAAAAAAGTCAAAATTAAATAGTTATTTTGGGACGGAGGGAGTAGTATAGTAATGATCATCGACAAAACATACAGTTAATTGGAAAGAGTGGTAATAAATATAGAAGGATTCATAATTAATACTCGAGCGTAAAAAGCAAAACTGCCACAGGGATTCGTGCTATGCTATACAACATTGCATTACAATTAAGATACAGAGTTAAATCAACAGTCAAACCCAGACTGCATAGCAAGGAAAACAAGACGATCACTAATTCACCATCTACAGCCATAAAAATTCAAAAATACTAGTACTAAAAATCTATATCACCAATACCACATCCAGCTGCTTCCCC
This sequence comes from Panax stipuleanatus, assembly GCA_020205555.1. NCBI lineage: Eukaryota > Viridiplantae > Streptophyta > Magnoliopsida > Apiales > Araliaceae > Panax > Panax stipuleanatus. Next base: position 2,313,478 of record CM035124.1, read on the forward strand.
GACAGAAGTTACGTTTACTTTATCAAGAAGGAGCACACATTTATAAACTCATTACCTGGATCTGCAGATTAAAAAATAAATAAATAATATGAATATAATAATAATATCAAAAAGATTCAGTCAAAATTCAGACGACAACTGCTGTAGCAAAGAATACCTTATTTACAAGCAAGTTTACTTGTTCTCTGTACATCTCCTTCAAGTCCACAATATCAGCACGAAGTTCTTCAAGCTACATTAAACAATCTCTTTAGCTTTACTACTACTCCCTCAGTTCTAATACTACCATTTGTAAGGACAACATAGATAAAAAGGAACAACATTTTCTCTCTCTCTCTCTCTCTCTCTCTCTAAGCAAGCAGCCACGTGAGATGGAGTGAAGGGACTACTAATATCTAAGAAATCAAAGAGATTTCATTGACAATTTGTGTAAAACTCCAAAACATATCAACTCCTTATTCAGCTGCTGCTTTCGAAGCTCATTTAATTATACATGATAAGTACCTTGAGATCAAAGCATTCTACCATCACAGTTCATATTAATATACCTCTTTTAATTCCAAAAACTCTTTTAAAAAACAAACACAACTCACCTCCTCATCACGCTCCCCCATTAATTCCAAAGCCGCAGAGTGCCTCCGCCTTAATGCTTCGAGTTCTGCCCGTACTCCAGGCAGTATGGAAGCTTCTCCCCTTAATTTCTCGCACTGCAGGCAATATAATTAATCTAAAGAGAAATATTATGAGACATACATATTGAACTTATTATTTCTTCAATGTTCACCTGCTCTGTCAATTTAACCAGCTCTTCAGCAAGTGAGTCTCGGATGGATTCCATGGATGCCTGAAGTGACATCATTAAATACTTACAAAGATGCATAGAGAGAAACTGAATATTGATTCTGCACGTGACTATAAACTGCAATAATGGTCAGATATGACAACAATGAAGTAATTAAGACCCTTAACAAAATGGAAATACTGAACATCAACTTTTCTCTTGGCTGTGTCAACTATCAATTTGTTAGATGTGAATTTTCAGGCTGTGCAAGACTGCAACTCCTTGTGAGCAGGTATATGTACTAATATTTTCTTGAAGGTCAAGGACTCATTATTCAAGGTGGAAGGTGGGGGGTGGGGGGGGGAGAAGAGTTTCCTGCCAGAAAGAAAAAAGGAGAATCGGAGCAATATGCACTACAGTGTGCAATGGGGAAACACTACTGCGTATATGAATTTAAGTTGTGGCCAATAGTAGTTAAATATGACGAAACAACTTGGGAATATGCCATACCAATCGGGACATATAAGATGCAAGTTCACCCTCCTTTTGACGAAGGGCAGCTTCAAAAGCATTTGGTGTCATGCTTCTAATATAGTAAGGACTCATGGTAGTCTCTCCAGGATTTCTCCTTTCAGAGAAGCCGTCAGATGAGTCTAGAGATGCCTGCAGAAAGTAACTTTCCTCCATGCTGCTCAAGCTGCTAGCACTTGAGAGTCTGCGAGTCAAGTTTCCTGCAAAGTAACTTTTAAATGTAGGAAACAATAAGGAAGAGCAAGCTCATCAACAACAATAAAACGAGGACTGGTTACCATTTTCAAAAGCAGATTTGTGCTTTGCTAAGGGACTCCGATCAGATGCAGCAGAAGATTGAAGGCGAGCTGTCCTTTCCAGTTCTGAACGAGCAGCTTTCTCCTGTTCTATCTCCTGTTAATCATAGCGAAGCTTGGTTCAGCAAACTTTTCTATGTGCGATAAATGATCATTTAGATGATATAAAAGTAAAACCTGTTACCATGAAACCAGGTTGAAAAACATGGTTTAGATTGTTCAAAATATACTAACAATTTCATATATAACTACATTGACAATGTCAGAAAACTTTTCTAATCCATTTTACACAAGGGTCCTCTAATGAAAAGGAATGAAGCTAAAGCATAAATGGTACTCTCAAATTACACAACGATAATATTAGACTAGGGACGGCAATTACATTGGTTCAAGAGGATACCTGACCACTCCAAAACCTAATGAGACCCGTTAAAATTACTATAATAGGGTTTGGGTCGAGTAATGGGATTTAAGGTAAGTACACAACCGATGGGTAATGGAACTTACCCCTTGGATATCCATTACCCGCTACCGATAAGAAGGGTAACCGCATATAAGCAACCTGCTATCCTGATAATAACACATAATATACTCCATTTAAATTAAAAAATGTCACAAACTGACTTTAAAAGTCAAAATGAGATTCTTTCCGCAGAAAGGAGGTAGTATTCTATATATTCTCTTATATATAAAACATTATATCATATAAATATAATATAATATAATATATATATATATATATACATGGAATATAGTTTCTTATCATTAGTTTTCTTATGATATTGCAACATGAAGAATCTGAACTTGACCTTTTTTTTGGAACTTGATCCCGAGGTAGTCTAAATTGTCTAAGTTTTAAAATAAAATTGCATGATATTATACTATTAATTGAAACTTCAAGATGGGTGCATACTGCATAGTGCTTCATCAAATTTATGTAGAAAAGAAAAAGGAACACTATTAGTACTAACATGCGAGCTTTATAAGTAATGATAAAAGATGCTGACAAATGAAAAAGAAAGACCATTAAAAAATAACAATAATAATAAGTAAACAGGAACTCGTGGGAATTTGGGTAGGTAGCAATCAGGACGGTACAGGTAGCTGTAATTTTCCAGGTACAAACATCATTGCCATCCCTATGTTAGACAACTAGACAAGTTAATCTTTGTTGTTGATTACAGATAGCTTAAGTTGAATGTGTTGCTCCATAAATCATTTTCATCAAGCACAACCACTGTTGAACGTTCAATTAAGGAGTATGCGGGCCACAACCAACCATCTCAGTTGTTATCCAATCAATAAGTAAACCTAGAAAGAGATTAAGAGATTGGTGATACACATTTTGAGATAAGTACACAATTAAGAGCTCTCTTCACTTAATGGGCTAGATAGTTTGAAGGTATAGGGATTACTCAGAAGACAAATTAACTGCCAAGAAATGAAGGTAGCGATAGTTTTTTTTTTCTTTTTAACAAGTAGGTATGGATACTGCATAGGTTCAATGTTTACATAGCCCAAAAACTAACACGTACAAGTGCGCTGAGATTGAGCAGTTAGACTTTTAAAACATCTTTCAATTAGCATAGATACCACAAGTGCTACCTGCTGGAGAAGTTCCCGGTGTGTCAATGCTTCACTTAACTCCTGCTTGTGTTTCCTCTTGAGCTCCCTAATTTCTTCCTCAAGTTGGTTCACATGACCTTCATGTGTGTCAGCTTCCTCTTTTAAGGCAAGGTACTCCTGCCTACTTTCTGCTGCTCTCTGTCTTTCCTTTTCAAGGGACCTAGTTAGTTGTGTCTGCTCAGTCCTCAGGCATGATATCTGCAACATCTCACTATCATAAGTTAATAGTGGCAGTGGACCTGCATCAGTATTGATCAATATTGCAAGAAAAGAAAGAACCTGAGCTTCAAGAACATTTATCCGAGATAAGGTCTGAGATAAGCGCTCATTCACATATCGCTCTCTTTCTTCTGCAGCAGCAGCTTTGCCTTCTGCTTCCTGCAGAATCAAATTTAGAAGGATTCTAAACATGAGAAACAAAAATTAAACACTCTTTTGACAAACCTGAAGACGAGAGTTGAGGGATCTTTCAACAGCAGCCCAAGAATCTGCTCTTCTGGCAGTTGTTTCCTATTACCAATAGGAGAAAACAGTTGAATAAAGAGCATGCGACCAAGTAACTGAAAAAGTTTACGTCAAGAAAACCATGTTCAAAAAAATATGTAGATGCAACATAAAATGAACCTGCATAGCTTCAATCTGCCTCAAAAGTGGCCTAGTAGATTCAGGAACTTGCATAACCAACTCTTCACACCGACGTTCACTAGCCTGGATACCAAAATTTGTCATTATGTTATCTCTAATATTATTGAGAATGATGCACTAAATATTCAAACTAGTAAAACTTTTAGGTGTGTTCAATCCAAAAAAAAGTTTAAAAACCTGGTATCGTTTTTGAAGATCCTCAATTTCTCTGCGTAACATATCTTCTCTAAAAACTGCCTGCAACATTAAGATGATGTTATAGTTCTTCACATATCAAATAGATTAAAACTGCACCCTCAATGTTCTTAACAAAAACCTGCTGCTCCTTTCTGCTCAGAGTTTGCCTTAATTCTTCAAGTTCCTGAACTAGCATAATTTCACGTTCCTCAGCCTCCCTGAGCCGACTCTCTATTGCAGTTCTGGCTTCATTGTTGGCTCGTGCCTCAGCTAAAGCTTCAGCTTCTTTGGCTGCATTCAACGCATTTGTGTAGTATTCTTTTTGAGTTGCAAGTTCCACTTGGTGTTTTTCTATAGTTTCCTGCAGCAACTTCTCAGTTGCTGCCTTGTCCCTCCTTAAGCTCTCTACTTTATTCTCTTCAACCTGGAAATTGATAGAAACATATTCAAACAAAAATTACTAATAAGGGAGAAATAATATGCAATGTAGTCTCCCATAAATATAGTAAATACATGATGACAATATTAAATTATAAAGGACATCAAAGAACTTTGGTTATGGTTCAGGGAAAACAGCGACTTTATTGCTTCAGGTTACTCAATACTTCCACTCTCCAAGAATGCCTTACCAGCGACATGGACAACATGATCAATAATAAATGCTTTCACTAGGCCTCCAGCAAATTATTTTCCAAGATGAGAAATAGAATTTCTCTCTTCGTCTTTCCAATAAGAAATTAAAAAATAGGAGTACGCTGTCTGTATTTTAAGCTAACAACGGGAATTGAATCTGCGCATGGTGGATTCACAGTACAATGCCTTGATCCACATGGCTACAGTTTCTCCTCCCCATCTTTTTCTTAGACTTTATAGCAATTTCTGATGCAGAAAAACCTTAAGTCTCAAGAAACACACGGGCAAGGTAAGAAGAAACATTTTTCGTTCTCTAAATCTAACTGATGCTAGGGTTACAATATGATGAAGTAATCAATACAAGGCCACAAACAATAAGTGCTTTAAACAAAACTTACAAATCCAACTCGTGAAAGAATTAAACTTTTACTTTAATTAACAAAATATTGCAAGGCATGTGGTTTGTTATATAGTCCTCTAACTATGTAAGGCCACAAAGTGAGAACAATACAAGTGGCCCAATTCCCACTAAAGAAGCTAGATCAATGTTTTCAAACTCGGACCGGTCATTAAACCAGAAAGATTATTGATGGGTCATTGGTTTAACCAATGGTCGAACCGTTATTGGATCGGTAATGTCATAATTAAATATTAAAATATTAAATAATTAAATATATAATTAATTTACTTAAATATAATAAAAGGGAAGACTCATAATTTGGGACACAAATATATTCAAAAAGAACACACAATACAGGTTACAAAAATATAATAAGAAAATTCTTTAGCTCCCAAAGTCACCACATGGAGACAAGAAAATGTGCTAAGTGATGTTATCCACGAAAAAATCATCACGTCATTACCTTTACCGTTTCACCATATCTTCTCTTTCTTTCATATCTCCTACTACTCTTAATCTTTCCTGATCAAATTTCTTTGCAACAGAGTTCCACCGTTATTCATGGTTGGGTTTTGCACACACCATTTTTGTCCTCCAAGTTCACCCACAACTTTAAGCTTTAAGATATAAAGAAAAATGGAAGAAGAAAAGAGAGAAATTCAACCGGCGGTTCAAAGGAATTGATTTTGACATGTTAAACCACCTGTTTTATTCAACCGGTAGTCAAACAGTTCTAAACAAGCTTTGACCACTCCGGGTTTTAGGGGTCAACCGGACCGTTTAATATCAGTGTTCTAAAAATTCCCGCCTAGGCACGAGGCCTCCCTGACGCCACGCCTAGCACTAGGCCCCCCCTGGCATCTCACCTAGGCCAAGGTGGCAAAAAAAGCCCTCCAGGAAATTAGGCGGGGCCTAGGCGGAGAGATTTTTTTTAATTTTAATAATTACCCAAACCAGATCTTAATATATTTATTTTTCTAACGACCATATTCATAATACAATTTGTAGTATATCAAATCACAACAAGAAGTAAACAAGATCAAGTCAAAATGCATAATTTTTTTATAGTTGTAATTTTTTGAATGTACCAACTTCAAATTATATAAATGATGATACATTTGTAATATTTAGTTTAATTCAATATAATTCTTAAATTTATGTTTAGTTTCTTAAGTTTTAATATTGAATTGAATTCTTAAAATTTTAAATTTTATTATTTAATAGTAATCTTGTTTAAGAATAAAACTAATACATTACAGATATGTTTGAACTTTGAACAATTGCATGTTTGTATTTGAACTTTGACATTGGCAATATAGATATGTTTTTGAACTTTAAGCAAATGACTTTAAGCAAATGACTTTATTATAGATTGTTTTGCTTTATACTATTGTTTTGTTTGGACAAATGTAAGATAAAATATTAAAATTAGCTTAAAATAAAAAATCCCGCCTAGGCCCCCTAGGCGCTAGGCCCCTCCCGGCCACCCGCCTAGCGCCTTTTAGAACATTGTTTAATAGACCGGTTCCCGATTTAATTGGTTGAATTGGCCGATCCAGTCCGGTTTTCAAAACCTTGAGCTAGATATATTGCTATGCCTCAATTACTAAAAGGAAGTTCCTCTCCCATTAGCTTAGCCAGTGCGCTTCCATTGCTCTGAGGTCTTCTTTTGTAAAGAGAGAAAATTTGGGAGAGGCACAATAACTTAAATACTGTTACTAAACAACAAATTATAGAAATGCTCACTCAGGATTTTTCCATTGACTTGCTAAGTTAATTCAATTTAATATATGCAACAACCTCTAGACAAAGTCATTCAAACTTCTGATAAAGATTAACTTGCTAAACAAAGAAATTGATACCTCTAATACCTATCCATAAGTTTCACCAAAAAGGATCATCATCCTAAAACCAGAGCAGAACAAATAGATGAAAATATCTGCCAAATGGCAAAACCATATACCAATAAAGAATATTGTCAATCTCGGCAGTGCATGCAAAACCCATCTTTGGATACTATATTTTTTGTACAACCAAATACGTTTTCTTAATAGAAAAGAGAATATACAACAAAATAGGGGGACAAGAAGTTCACCCTCATAGAATTAGACAACTAGTGGAAAGTAGACGAAAAGAGCACTTATAAAATGTAGCCCTCTGATAAAGATAAAATGCAGAAACTAAAGGGATGCAAAAAAAAACTATATCCCTCAACAAATTAAAAGATAATGTAGCTCCTTCTAAATAAAAGTAAAAAGATGATGACAGAGAGGTGGATAAAATTTGACCACCAAAAAGCAATTGACTTCTACAGTAAAGATAAAAACAAAACATTGAAGCAAACCACATAAAAGATAATGTCGCCATGGATTCTTTTTCTAATTGGATCAAGTTGAAAAACAAAAGACTATATACTCTAAAGTCCATAGCACCAATAATTGACAGAAAGAAACTTTTATGTTCAATGTGACGATCACAAAATAGACAATTCCATTACCTGTAGCTTGGTATTCAATCCTTTCTTCTCTTCTTCGAATTCTCTTATCTAGATTTCACAGAAAACCAAAAAAGAAAAAAGGAGAGAAAAAGAAAAAGAAGAAATACTTGTTAAGTTATCAAGGTGGAATAGCAGCAGTATTAATTTCTTAATGAAAAGACTGCACACACAGCCTTACAGTACCTGTGCCCTTAATTTCCTAATCTTAGATTCTTGAGCAGCTTGCTTTTTTGAAAGCTCTTCACCTGGAATGAATGACAACATGATCAGCTTGTATACAAAAGCTCTATTACTCCCAGTGAGATTTGACACAACTATTTCTAGAAGTTGAAAGTTTTAAACCAGATATATATCTCTTATGTAATAGACAACTCAAACCCCATGAGGGTAATCTAGTTCAATAAGGCCAAGAGGTCTTGACAGCCATAATTTACCAATCAGTCCGTACATTTGCTGCCCTCTCCTGACATAACTGAATGAGAACAACATGCAGGCTTGCCTTTTCTGTTTTTCTTTTTGGATAAGCATACCCAAATCCAAAATCTTTCAGGAGATCAAGAAGCTAAACATGACCAGTTGGATAACATGCTTTATATTAACTAACTAAATATTATTTTGAAACAAATTGTCTTGGTTAATTAATATTCCCTTCCTTTACCAAGTCTAAAATCTGTAGCAAATGTTTCATGACTAGTCACCAGAACTTCAGGTTATGTAGTCTGATTTTCACATCTATGGAAAAGAGAGGAAACATCGTCCTAATAAAGTAATATCCCCAGCTATTCCCACCCCTCCCCTGAATTCACATGCACGTAAGAGACAAACATTTCCACTTAATAGAGACAAGCTCTGGCTTGACCTACATAACAGACACTCTCTAAAATTTTGACAGTTTAACCATGTACATCAACTCCAGGAAAACCCAGCTAAATCATGGTTCTACACTAGATCCCAGCGTGTCAATACCTAGTTTGCATTGTGTTTTTCAGATACAGTAAGCAGATCACTAACACGTGAACCTATTAGCATGAAGCTCTTGCGCCATCACTATTTTCAAAATGCAAGCCCTAGTCTTTACCCTGCTGACCACCAACAACATCAAGCCAGATCCACACTTTGCAAATAAAGCATGTTCAAGGCATATAATTCCTGGTTATTTGTTGTATTGACAGCCCTATACTCCCAACTTATAAAATCAAAGCCATGTAATGTGGAGCTAATGAAGACCATATCCAGTATAATCCCATGATGACATAAGCGCTCTCAACATTTGACTAATGTCATTGACTTTTATTTATTGACTTCAAAAAAAATTCAATTCAATCGTCCCTTAATCCTCAATATTTTCTTGTTGTTTTATTTATTGAATCTGACATATTATAAAAGTAACTGAAACTCAAGAATAAAGATAAAGCTTTACACATGGAGAAGATTTATTAAATTTATTCTACCTTAGGTATATCATGGGAGCTAAATTATGGATGTTACTCCACCACAGGTATATCGTGGGAATTTAAATTTGCAAGTGTTGCATAAACAGAGCAAGTTTTTACGTAAGATGAAAAACACATAGATACAATCTATAAAAGGAACCACTTCTCAAACATGCAGAACACACAGGTAATTTCACACCTTCGGCCATAACCTGGTTGATTATTTCATCTTTTTCCTTCAGAAGAGCAGCAGCATCACTTTTCTTGTTCTGCTCTCTACGTAGAGTATCCCTTTCCTTGGTGAGAGCATAAACCTAAAATTATATATGCCAAAATGCAATTAAGAAGAACCGAAAGTATCACATTAGAAATAACATGAAGATCGTCTTGAAAATAAAGGCATATGCACCTAAAGAAAATGTAAACAACTAAACAGTCAATCGTGCCCCCCCAAAAAAAGGCAAAAACAACACCCGCATATGATACATATTCTTTATGAATTTGGTTCACGAGAGGTAAGCAATGCAGAAGTTCACACAAGACAACAAAATTAGAAAAGAAGACTATTCTAGGGTGTAAAATAGCAAGATGATCATTAAAAGTTGCACCTTGGCTCTCATAAGGGAAACTTTGAGCTCGTCTAGTTGCCTTCATGACTAAGCTCAAGCTGAATTTAAGAGATAGTTTCCTAACAAGCAGTCATAAACAGGCCTAGCTCGACTCACCTATCACCTGGACTATTTTGTAGATTTTTAAAGGTTTAAGGCAACTTTTATAAATTCTTCATATATTATAGAGCTCAAAAATGCAGAGCTATCAGAATCAATGTCTAAGAATGATAGACAAATGGGAACGTCAAAGGTTGACTTCCATATTATATATAGATGACAATAAAATGGTATTACCACACATGTCACACCAAGTAGGGCTCAAGTCCATTAAAAAGATGAAAGTGTAAATAGCTCCAACTTCATACTTCTTCACTCATCAAAAAATGTTTAAACCGTTTGAGTGGGAAACGGGCCAAGCTTGGTCAAGGTCGATCTGAATACATGGCCTTATAAGTCCAAATTGAACAATATAATACTCTGTCTGGCTCAAACTCTATTAATATATCAATGGTTGAGAGGAAGGGGGTGAGTTCGATACATTTGGACCATTGGATGTGTATAAAGTTAACTTGCTAAAGTTTTAATTGATTAGTAAGTCATTTATTAATGAACACATATTAACTGTACCTTAAAGCATTAGTTTGCAACACGAAAATCCCAGCAAAGCATTGAGAAGTCAAAAAATTAATCTTAGGGACCCAGGCTAAATTTTACGTAGCATGTTTTCTTCTTTTTACCCCTTCACAAACTTAGACTTGCTCGAGATAAATTTTCTTCTTCTGTAAATTATATGATCGTAAAAAAATTTGAATGCGTAGTTATGCTTGAGTTAACTCAAGTAAAAGATCTTACTTTAAATGCCGATTATGTGAGAGAACAAAAAGGAAGAGGCTACACCAATCAAAAGAATTTTCAACAGATCAAATATTTTTATCCTTTTCCACAAGAAAGGTGGGGAAATATAAACGATTCAAATATGAGCAAATTATAAAATTCAATAAATTACTCAAACCTCTTCAAATTGCAATTTTCTATTGATATTCAAATCATCGTTCAAAAAGTACAAACTGATCAGGCTCAACACGGTAGCTAAATGAGCATCAATCAAACCTTATTTCATATTTAATAAACTAGTTGTGTCCCGTGCCTCCGGCACTACATAGACGGTGCGATTTATCCCAAACTTTGGACGGCCCAGATGATCTATTGAGTGAGCGGAAAATTCAAAATCATTTGTATTTTGTTAGATAGATTTTATGAATCAAATCTGACAACTCAATACTCGACTCGGTTCATTTACACCCCTCACAATGGTACAACAGAACGTCAGAAAGTATTCCGCAATACTTTACTAACCTTATAGCATCTAAATTTAAGCATATATAGAAGTAATGAAGATATCTATTTACCTTTCTATCAAGAGTCGATACTCTTTGATGGTACTCCTCTCGAAGAGACTCAATTTCTGCTTCATTAGATTTTCTCTGTACAATGATTCAGATAGTTTAATAACATTCTCAGTTTCTCATCAAAGAGAGGGAAACAGACATACACACAGAGATATTTACGAATATTAATAACTTTTGGAGATGAAGAGAGAAAAATAAGGCTCTTTTAAAGGTTATCAAAGTTAAACCTTGTCCTTATTGTCCTGGGCCTCTTTTTGCATTTTGATAATCCTTAAGAATTTGTTAGGTCTTGAATTTTTTTTCTATGAAATTGAAATTTGACTTTTTTTTAGATAGAAAAGGAAAATTTATACAAGGACTTGACCCCCACTATAACAAGTGGAAACAAAAGAAAAACAAGAAAGATAAGAATTAGAAATAAAATACAAAACTCGAGAAAAAGCAGCTTTCCAATCTCTACGAAGATCCCTAAAGACACCAGGGCAGAAATGGAAGATGCTTGAAAGGACTTTGTAATCATCAAAATGATAAGCTAATATAAGAAATAATGCATTAAAATTCTTTTTTATTCACATTCTTTACATCCATAGTGTATAAATAGTTTAAATAAGATTTTAACTAAAAATGAAAGATAAAGATTACTCATATAATTAACATAGAAGAGTTATTATTAATTTATTTATTTTGATAGGCAATTTTGGCCCAAGCATGGGGATTGGAACCAACGACCTCGAAGAGTTAACAAGCGCTGTGCGCATACTGTGTTGAATATATTATCATTTGGAGTTAGACTTTAGCCAATTACTAACCCATAACCCCCATAATAGAACCAAACTTACCCTCGCATCCTCAATCATGGCCTTAAGCTGCTCATTTTCAGTCATCAACTTTGCAATTTCATCAGCTTTTGCCTGGAAAACATTACAAAAATAAATAAATAAATAAATAAATAGAAGAAACATATTTAACGTAAAAAAAAGAAAGTCAAATATCCCAACAAACAATCAAGAGTTATTTTAATTATTTTTACTTTGACAAGTGTTAAGCAAATAATGATTAGTAAAATGAGTAAATCTGGTAGTTCTGTCGTCCAACAAACTATAACAAAGCTGTGGTGCTTGGTTTCTCAAAGAGAATTCTAGCATTACATAGGGATGTACAAAAAACTCTATATTTTTTTCATGAATTGCATGCACAAACTCATAACCCAAGAACTGATATCGATAACCTATATTTAGTTAAGCAAAGTTGGATGATATACCAGTTACTTTTACCCTAAAGTTCCAAATTTCAGAAAAGATTTTCTATCCTAAAATCATACTTCCTCTGTTCCATATTAAATGTCCTAATTTCTTTTTTTGAATGTTCCAAAATAAATGTCCTATTTCTATATTAGTAACTATATTTATCCTATTATTCCTCTTATACCCTCGTAATCTATTTAATATACTTATTGGGAATGTGAGAGTTACAAAAAAAAATATCTAGAGAATTAAATGACATAGAAAAGAGTAATTATTAGGGTAAAAGAAAAGTGAAAAAGCAATTATTAATGTCATAGAAAAGTGAAAGTAATTATTGATAGAAAAGTGAAAAAATACTTTAATTAATAAGTAATCAAAAAGGGTAATTTAGGTAAAAGAAAACTTTATTAATCAGCGTGCCGAAACTAATTAGGACGTTTATTTTGGAACGAGGGAGTATATGATTATATTAACATAACTTAGAGAAATTACAATCACTTAAATACGTGTTGATGTTACACCATTCTACATGCTAAAGTACCGGAAATGGAGAGACAAAGAATCATGCCTGAGATTTGGATGCAAGTCATTTAAATACTTAAATACCTGGGCTTGTCTAGCAGCACCTTGCAGTGCAGTTTCCATCATTTTCATCTCCTTCTTCACCTTCTCCAGTTCAATCATAGAATCTGGAGAGTCAAACAAATTGCTTCCTAAACTTGTGCGTTCTTTTATGTTAGTTTTATGATCACTTCCATGCTGGTTGACTTCAACCGATCTAGAATTTGCATCACCTTCACATGATAACGTTTCAGGAACCACCTCGGAAACCTCATTTGAAGGTTGTTCAACAGGCAAGGGACTTTTAGAATTTTCCTCGGCACCTTTAGTCTCATCTGAAGTGGGAGAATTTGAACCAGGAGGCTCTACCCCACTTACAGTTTGGCCATCAATTGGTGCATCCTCAGCTTGAATAGGAGAAACTTTATCTATAGTTTCTTTCTCTTGCGTCTTTTGTGCATCTGTGATCTCACCCTGATGAATAACATTATGTAATTCATGTGGCACAGTGATATTACTATCACCTTCATCCACATGAATACTGGACTTGGCTTCCGGTGACGCTAAATCTTCAGTAAATACTGTTTCTGAGCTCTCCTTCTGTTGGAGACAGTTTGAAGAATCTGATCTCTCAGCATGCTCAACATTGGGTTTAGATAATCCAATAGGCACCGATTGTGAATCAACTTCATCTTCAGAAGATTCAGAAGCATTGGTTTGTGTTCCCTCTGCAGATGCAATATTTGTTCCCTCTTCAGGATCTGGATGCACGTCAGGCATTATTTTTTCTTCATGTGCTTCTTCGTTAGAAGCGGTTTCGCTCAATGACAGGAACAGCTGAGCTAGCAGTCTCAACCTCAGTTTTTTCATCAGAAGGAGAATGAGGCTTTGATAATACAGGTTCAGGGTTTTCCAATGCTTCGTCTGTACTTTCCTCACTTTTATTCCCCATAAAGGCCCTGACAGGATCAAGTAGTGCTATCTTGTCTGTAGATGAAGGCCACATCCCTGAAGCTGACATCCATGGGGAGGTTTTTAAGAGCAATTAGTCCAAAATCATTACTTTGAACCTTCGTAAAGATATTTCCCATTTTTCTTTTACTTTTTGCACAAGTAAAAAGATTCATAATTCAATTTATAAGAAAGATTTCTAAAAAAAACATAAAGAATAATGGATATGATTCGAATTTTGACAAATTTTCATGAAATTAAAGAGACACAAGAGCTACATAGTCCCTAGGTACTTGGCAGTAATAAGTTTAGCTAATACAGGGTTCATTCCTAAGAGAATTCCTCTCGAAAGGAGGGCAATGAACTTTTGAAATTTCGTGTATGTAAATCATGTCAATAAGATTTTCATGCCGCATGCATGCAAAAACTTCAAAGTCATTTGAATTATCTATTAAAATTAGATATTGCCTCACAAGTATAGCAGGCAAACCCTACTACATGTCTAAAACAAATTACTGAAATAAAAGTGATAGCAAGGAAAACACGTGTGCTTCAATATCGCCAATACAATCCAAACTAATTCATACTAAATCAAGCTAAGGAATTACCACCAATAGAGAGTGAACACGAAAATGTAAAGTGCCCTGTATACTTTTAGAGTTTTCTGACAACACCATGGGCCTCCAGATGACTCAGGTTAAACATATACTATTTTTAAGCAGCAGGTCAAATAGTGACAGGCTGAATCCTATTTTCTGAATTTAACATGGCTTGTAGCTGTTTTTGAAAACTTGGTAAACAGGTCACCATCACATTGAGTTCTCATTGAAGCACAAACATACACATATATTTAAATATGAAAACTGAGAGGAATATAACAGATAAATTACAGAAGTACCTTCACCACTAACAGCATCAGACTTCTCCTCAAAACCGAGAGCATTGTCGAAATTCTTCTCAATGTTCTTCACGCTCTCACTGAGCTTATTGACTGCTCCAGCAAAATCTGGGAAGTTCCCTAAAGAAACTTTCCCACTAAACCACGCCATATTGTAATCTATTCCAAACAATTCAATCCAAACTCAAACTTCCCAGATCACAACATTAAGAGCCCGGAAATTTAACAACAGATTAGATTATATAAAACTGCACATGAAAAAATATTTCAATTACGTAAACAAAGCAACATTTGTGTCTTAATTCTCGAAAAAGAACCAGCAATGTCAAAACTTAAACGAAATCCGAAGATCTGAATACAATCGATGAATGAAGAAAGAAATATTAAGCGATATATATGTACGAACGCAAACGTATACACGTGTGAATTTATGAATGAATTTGAAGGAAATTTGATAATCGAACCTTGCGGATGATCGGATTGAGGGCAGTAAAGTGCAGAGAATGGACGGGAACTGTGAATCAATTTGCGTGCTTGTTCATTGAGCAAGCGAGAAAAACAGACAGATCGGAGCGGTGGCGGTGGGTCGAATTAGATTAAATTTTAGTCGGTGGGAAAAGACGATGCAGCAGGATCGATCTCGCCTCGATCGTTTGATAGTCCAAGTAGATGAAGCGCTAATATTTTATCACCCCCTGAAAAATATACGAAATATGAAACGACGTCGTTGAGATCCCTGTAACTGCAAGCTTATCGGATAAATTTCAAATGTGTCATAATTCAACGATAATATTTATAATAGTAATAATCTATTTAATTAGAATAAGAATTAAAAAAAGAAAAGAAAAAAAGGATACAATGCATTTGGTTCTATGAATATGAAAAGTCATACATTGTAAGCTTGTGATTTTGAAAAGGCATTGTAAATAAATATATGACACAAAAAAATAAAATAAATAAAAAATAAAAAATACTTTTAGGTTGTTAAGTCATAAAATAAATCTTTTTTTTTTAAGATTATTGACTCGAGACACTACTTGTCTTGTTATATTTTAATATTATTAATTTATATCTAGATTTGGTAGACTCGTAATGAAATTAGTTAACTCTAATCATCTAAACTATCATTTCAATTGCCAATAAACTAAAGCAGTTAAGATAATAAATATTATAAATATGCTATATTTATATTATTATTACCTATTTTCTTGACTAGTATATTTGTTTGGAACTGGAGTCCTATTTTTTTAATTAGTTTATTAGTAAATTTTAAGATTTACATTTGATACATTACATGACTTTTTAAATAAAATTTTAATGATCAAGTTAATTATTTGAAGTTTAATATTAGGAAAAAAAAAAGAGTCTAAAATCTGTCAAATGTAAAATTTAATATTCAAAACAAATTATGATAATATATAGAACTCAAATTTCAATAGGGAGAGTACTAATTTAAAATATTTTCATCATTGGAGGTAGAGTATATAATATAGTAGGAGATTGCCCCCTCCTTCCGTTTCATATTATTTGATCATTATTGTCTTTTTAATATAACTTAAGAGATTTTTAAATTCAAAATTAATATATATAATATTATAAAATATCTAAAAAATAGTATTCATTATAAATTTTATTATTTCATAATGTTTAACAAGTCGTATTAATTTTAAATTTGAAAAACGTACAAATTAACTTTCAAAAGTCAAAAATGATTATATAGTTTGAAAAGGAAAGACTATAGTATTATTTATCGTGTATTATTACATAGTACTTTTCAAAAATCAATTTGACAGGATGAATTCTCAGACAAAGGCTATAAAGTCTAGGAAAAGAGTTTCTTATTACCGTTAACCATTTAATGACGGCTAGAACCGACGACAAATTAAACACATGACTAACCGTATTTTACCAGCACCAATCTTCTTGCTTTCCATGGCCTAGAAATTTGGCCTGGCATGCTAGCAGTTGTATAGTTGATAAAAAAAATAATGCTACTATCACATAAAGTGAATCACATAAATATCACATAAAGATGATGTGACTGTATGTGATTTGTTGTTGAGTTAAGTGAATCATGTCAATAACAAATCACGTACTGCCACATCAGCAGTATGTGATGTTTATGTGATAGTAGCATTACTCTTGATAAAATCAGCGAATTTCATATAATAAAGATTAAGACAGAAATAAGATTTTGTTTCCTTTTCACTTGTAAGTATCTATAACATCCCTCCCCCCCTCCTTCCCTCCTTTCTTGATCTAAAACTGCTCGCATTATTCAATATGAATACCTTGGAGGGCAAGGAAAAATATTCCAAAATAACCTCCTTCTGATAAAACCACTCATGAAAAATGTATTAATTTGATCTCTGTAAATCTCACATGCACAAGATTGTGCATATTTGTAATTGGTACAGCAATATACATGGAGCTATAACACATACGGTTAATATCCAGAGTCGGATACATTTGTTGTGGCAGCGGACACTACTGGCCCAAGATATCTGATATTGACTTGTTGATGGTTTGCCCCAGCTCTTCCCTGCAAACAAGAGAAAAGATGAATACACGTACTTATGGGTGCTGTTAAAAGTTTTCTGAGAAACCATATCAATTACATGTGCAATTATGATACATTTGTTGTGGCATGCGAGAGCTATAATTCTCCTCAGATAAATATACTAGCTGACAACTCACGCAATAATTTCTTCCCTTCGTATAACCCCATTACATTTGGTTAACTTGGTTACAGGAAAATTAGCAGTAATATCTAAAACCTAGCAGCAGCAACAGCAACAGTGCTGGGTCAGCTGAGGGTTTGATCCCTGGTATACAGGAAACAGATTGCCACTGGCTTTTTTATTGTCCCATTAGCACACTTTGCTTATACTAGAGTCACATTTACAAACTATATGTTTTGTTGTAATTATGATTTATAATTGTAATTACAAACTAAACTTTGTTGTAACTATTACAAACAAGTAAATTATTCCCTAAAATGTTCTTACCTGTCAGGTTTGAATAACAGATAGCGATATACGAACCACTGAAATACAGAGAAACAAAGTTAATATTTGCAATGAACAGTCTTCTCTAAGATACTCTCATTTCTGATGCTGATATGACAAAAAAAGAAGAAGAAGGATTATAGGGGATGAACTGTTATAGATATTGAAGATCTTATGTTCCTGCGATCCACTAGAGCCTACCTAAATCATAAAACTTACCGAAGAAAATAATATGCCAACGAATTCAAGTACACTTGGGATAAGAGGAAGTTTGTCAATGGCCTGCACATAAAAAATAGAGAGAAGAATGTCCAAAAAATTGGACTTGTTGAATACATGCATATAAAGGGAAACCATCATTATAAACAACAAGGCTTAATTGGAATAGCATAATGGCAACAACACGCCAAAAACTGTGGCAACTTTTTTTGGAATGGGAGAAGAAATACCACTCTAATGATCCCATTTTGGGCCAGATATCTCCAGAATAAATGGTTGATTATATAAAACAGAAATTCACAGAAAGATCTTGCAATTACTAATCATTCAAAATTAATTCATGAAAAAATTAATACAGGACAGACGGAATTTTTACTAAGCTGACATGATTAGTAGGGATTAAGAATTTGTTGAAATTCAGTGTTTAGAAACGTAGACTAAACACTAGCACAGGAATTAGAAACAGAAAACTGAAGTTTCTTCGGATAAGTAAAGGCATTGGCAATTGTTGTCTGCTCTGTAATAAAGAAAATAAAATAAAAACATCTCTAACAATGCCTTCATATATTTAGAGTTTGTTCTCCTAAAATATCTCTGTATTGACATCAACCTTGTTGCTAGTACTGTGCTTTTATAATCTTCAACAACAATTACATACTATGGGTTGTGGAAATTACTGTAACTAGGTTTGAAGATGCCCAAAGAGCCACAACTGCTGCAAATCCCAACCCAATTATAGCAACCCGATCTTCAGATTTATCCCACTGTTAAAACAAATTGCAGCCAAATCAGAAACTCGTATTATCTGTATAACTAAGAGTATAACTTGATATTTTTCATGGAATAATGAAAGTGTTGAAAATACAATAAAGAGGAGGAACATGCAAGTAAACAATTAGATAAAGGAGATTAATGTTGCTAGCAGAATATAATAACACTGAAGAAAAAACTGTGATACACTTAATAAATAATATCAATATATATTGAGAGAGAGAGAGAGAGAGAGAGAGAAGAAATGAAGAAGAATTTCAGAATTACAAACACACCCAAGTTATGAAAAATTCCTTCAATATACAATTCCATTTCAGCTATTAATAAAGAAAAAGGGAAATGGGGGAGAGATAGATAGAGAGAGTGCTTACAATATTTTGGACAGACTCAACAATGCTCAAGGAAGTTGAAGATTCAGAGCTTTCACCTGTAGCCTTTGCAACAACAGCAATACGGCCTTGTCTCTCTATAACAACAAGAATAAGGAACACAAAAATGTGAATTTAAACCTATAGCCCTGAAATATACAACATATACTTATTTATCGTATAATATATCAAAAGAATGCCAAAGGGAAACATCGGCCATGTACAAAAAGACATATCCACCAAGCATACCAATTAAGAGGCACGCCCCCTATTACGAAAAACTTATAGCTCTAAAAGCACCCAAAGAGTAGCTAGACAAACCCCCACAATGCAAACACTGCCAAAAACCCACAAATGATAGACAAGGCAGCACCTCGATTTTCCCAAAAACCAACAAACTGAAAAACAAAAATCTAATGTGGAATAGATTTTTCTGTTTTCAAAAACTAATTATTCTCTCCCTACATAGAACCCTCCACAAGCATTTGGAATTAATTCTCATCTATTCTGCTCACAATTATCAACCTCAATATCTTTCCACGCCTTTAAAAAAAGTCAATAACTGAGCCTAATTACCCACACAAAAATAAAAGGTCAATGATTGAGCCTGGCATCACCCAAAAGTGACACCAACAGAGAGACAACCAAGCACCAAAAGTGCCTAACCACCTAAAAATGTAAGCTAGAACCAAAATGTTGAATTTACCTCCAAATTCTTATTCCAACATTTTATCTTTTCTGAAAATATAGACAGACAAATACTGTCGTTAGAAATCTAATGACTTCCACACTCGTATTCACATCTTGTACTCCCTCCGTTCCTTAAAGAGTGCAGTTTTAGAGAAAAAAAATTGTTCTTTAAGAATGCAGTTTTAGGAACCCAATATAATTTTTGTATGTTTTTTTCAAATATGCCCTTGTTCAACAATAACTAAACAATTAATGTTTACTTAAAATTCTCATTTATTGGTAAGGCTAGCTTTGTCATTTTATCCCACTTATTGGTTTGTGTGTTTTTTGCTAAAACTGCAGTTTTTAAGAAACCGAGGGAGTAGTTGTTAGTCCATACAATTTACAAGGAAATTTTTAACTTTTTCAACCATTTGGAGGTTAGACAATTAGAATCAAGATTCAAAATCTAAAAAATTACTTGCACTAATTTAATCAACTACAGTTGTAACTAAAGTTAATCCGAAGTCAGAGTGTCTTAAGCTTCTTCATTCATTCATATTCTAACTTCCTTCGATGAAAAAATTGTCACCGTTATAAATATGGCCAAACAAAAGCACATGAAACTTCCGTCAGTAGCTATGTATGAGCTTCAAAAATAAACCTAAATAATAAACGCCAATTAAACAACAGAATTACTGCATTGGAATTTGAGACTAGTAATAGGGGGGGGGGGGGGGAAGGAAATTTTACCTCCTCCAATGGCAGAGACTTGGAATTTATGAAGAGGCCTCAAAAAGGTTTGTTTTTCATAGACAAACAGTGGTGGAAGTGGAAGAGTGAGACTTGTGATTGTAAAAGCCATTTGTGGGCGATACGAGAATCTGAAGATGAATTTGACATAAGAAAAAAATAAATAAAAAAGAAAATCAAATGGGTAATAAAATTATATATCCAAAATGAAAAACAGAATATGAAAGATCTGACTATTGAATAACAAGTGTTTACAAAAAGATTAGGGTTCTATTCTTTTGCCTGTTGACGCTTGAAGATAGAGAGAACGAGAGCTTCGAATTTCTGGGTAGATAAACTAGTCAAATCAAATGGGATAGTAATTAACTGTACTAAATTACTACTGCATCAAACTTTTCCGGACTTGAAGTTAGTTTCATAAAAACTGAATGGGTTTCTGAATTTGAATTAAAAAATTAATAATTGATACGTCTGAAATATAATATTAGAATAATAAAATTTTATTATTTTATTTTTTTAAAAAAGTTTAAAATTATTATAAATTTATTATAATATTATTTAAAATTAATTATTACTATATATAAAAAAAATCATTCAGTAATTCATTCAATCTAAAAAATAATGCTAAACTATTTAACAAAGTCTCAATGAGTCACGATTTTTTTTAAAAAATAAATTTATTAAATAATTAAATCGATCACTCATAATCAAACAGCCTCTTATATTACAGACAGAACACGACACCATCATTAAATGGGGTAACTTGCAGTGGCACTGATTCGTAAAGGAGTGAGCTTACGACAATATAACTTATTTTTTCCTTATCCCTTATCCTTCTCCGTTTGTTTTTCTTATTTTTGGGATTTTTTTCTTGTACGATCGAAATTACTAGCCAATTAAATTAGTGTTACAAATGGATCGGGTTGCGGACTGGCCCTAATATTTGTTACCAGTTTTATAAGCAACATCACGGAACTAGCCCATTATAAGCCCTTTTAATATTATTGATTTTCTGTGGTTGCATGACAAATGACACTGTACGATGAACACTCCATACTTCTTTTCTTCCAAAAACAAATGAGCCTTATTTTTGTCGCTTTGAATTTAATATATGACACAACTTAAAAATAATATGATTTTTTTTATTTTAATTAATATAATCATAAATAATATAAATTTCATGTTTTCAAAATTTGGTATAAAATAATACTATCTCTTTTTTAAAATTAGAAATACAATTTGACTTTTGAGTTTTGAAGTCAAACGACAACGTATTAAATTTCAAAATTAATATGACTTATAAAAATTTAAAATAAAATAAATTTTGTGATTAATAATTTTTGTTATATATTATACAGTTATAATAAGTGTATCAACAAAAATTAAATAAATTTATATTAATTTAAAATTTAATATGTTATAGTTTGATCTCAAAAATTAAATTATATTTGTAATTTTGGAACCAAAAGATTAAAATGGTAACCATGCATATTAAATCTGTTTGAGAAATACGAGAATTTGTGATGGATAACTATTTCCCCCCTCCCCCCCCCCCCCCCCCCCCCCCCCCCCGCCCCAACTAATATTGGCCTTAGCACACGCTTTTAGACATTTAATCGAATCAAAAAAGGACATAATCAAGCAGAGTAGGACCTTGGACATGCAAATGGACACTTAGTTGATTGTGACTATCTCGGTGTCCCATGTCAAGAAGCAAAATATTTATTATTTTATTTTATTTTTTATTTATAATTTAGTTTATTAGTAAATATATTTTTAATATTAGTTAATTAATGGTAATATGATGTTATAAATGATAATAATAAAATAATAATAAATTAAGATTATCATATCATTTTATTGTTTTAAAATATGAATATATTTTTAATTTTAGACCAAATAAAAAGAAATTTGTATCCGTAATTTTAAAATAGAGCAGGTATTAGTTTTAAAAAAATTGTATAAATGACTTTGAAATGATTTTATAATCATTATCTATTAAAATAGTTTGACATAATCTTACTCAATAATAGTATTTATATTCGTTTTTCATATTTAACAAAATACGTTGGGTCATCAAGACAAAAAAAAAAAAGAATAATTAAAAAAAAATATAAATGAATGTATAATATGACGCTCTCAGAATAGGTTCAGCCAATCCAACCCATTCTGAGTCGTCAAATACATGGTACAGAATTCAAATACAAACTTTATATCATACGGTCGTGCAAAATACGACCACACAACTGTGAGTGTCAATACAAATATGTAGAAAATATTAATATTCAAACTAAGTTCTCATTACAATTATTATCACACTATTTATCAAAAATAGTGAGGACTACTACTGCTCTAACTCGGACCATCACTCTGTCTCCCGACTAGTCTCTGCGACATTCTTATTTTCTGAAGAGGACAACAGATGAAAAAGGTGAGCTCAACTAGCTCAGTAAAGAATATTATGACTAAGATAATGGAAAATAAATTATCATTAGTCTTCAACAAATCAGATAAAATATAATGGACAACCAACTTTTGCAGCGGAAATAACAATTCGTTAGAAGAGTTAAGTAGAGAATGAAGTCTACTATCTTCTATGATTTAAAAGTCCATCATCAATATTTTATCCCTGTAACATCAATCAATATACATCTCAAATCAATATTCATCTTTGCACTACAGGCCAAAGATATTCATTTGTATCATTAGTGGTCATGTTCATCTCAACACCTGTCATCTTTGCACTATGGCCAAAGATATTCATCAGGTAATCATTCATCTTTGCTCAACAGGCCAAAGATATTCAGTTACATCACCTTTTAGGACTGAGGATGATGAAAAACCATATAAATAATGAATCAAGTGAAATAAAGGATAAGATTAAGGATTCGTATTTTAGTATACCCAATTCAAAAATACTTCGTAATAATCAATTGTGGAGCAAAATTCAAGAATAAAGCTCAAAACTTAGATCCAACCAAAGATAGTAACCTTAACAAACAATCTGGACAAATAGAAGAAAATTTAATTTTTTTTCATGAATAGTGCCGTATACGTGAATAGTAATCCTGACGGAAAAAGTAAGAATTTCAACATAAAATCTATGACAATATTTTGGTATAATGATATTGAAAAGAATAACATCATTTACGAAAGAAATAACATCCCTTACCTCAAAAGGATAGTACTTATGACTGAAATATCGGATATAATATCGAAGGAAACTTGCATTGAATACTAACATTCAAAGTATTAAAATACTCACAAAAATACGCTTGATATTATAGAGAGAGAAAACTTCTGGTTCTGGTGTGATTTTCAATTCTAACCTACGCACCCTATTTATAGAAAAATTTTAGGATGCCAAAGGAAACTAAAATAATAAAATATTATTATTTTCAAAAAATTCCGCCACCTGGCGGCTAAAAAAAATTCAACAAAAGTGGGGCCCACCCATTAAAAAAAATATTTATATTCCGAAACTTCAATAATTCATAATAAATAGTCACTTTGTCAGAAAAATACAAATTCTATGTCATTTCATAGGAAATTTAATTCTCTACAACTTTACAGAAGGAAGTTTTTCCAAATTCCAAACATAAATTATCCGAAATCCATAAACAAATGATTTCTCACACCAAAATACTGATAAAAACACATCAGCACTAATTCATTCTTTAATATCCATAAAATAAATATTTCTTTATCATATAAATCAATAATTAATTATTCACAAATAATATTACAGAACTACAATATTGACAACTAGGTCGTTCCCAGAAAAGAGGGGGCCTTCCGATAAGGACTTCTCCTTACTGGCGCGCAATTAAATAACCCCTCCTAGACAGAACTTCCTTAGACATTGTCAATAATGCTATCTAATAATATTATTCAAATAATATGAATTATTGAGTTGATAATGTGAAATACTGTGCAGTGACAATTGTTGAATCAATAATACAAACTATCAACTGTAGCCATTATTGAATCAATCATATAAAATAGCAACGTAGCAATTATTGAGTCAATAAAATATCAATGTAACAATTATTGAGTCAATAAAATATCAATGTAACAATTATTGAGTCAATAATATAAAATATCAACATAGCAATTATTGAGTCAATAATATAAAATATTGAACAGTAATTACTGTAACGAACAAGATTTTTGTAATTTAAATTGAATATTTATTGAATTAAATAAATATTTTTCGATGATTTAATTATTGAGTTAAATAATTAATTGATGAAATTGTGGTAGATTAATTTAATTATACGTGTCACATTAGTTAAATTAATGTGGTGAATTTTATATTCAAAGTATGTATTTAATTGAGCTTATTTGATTAATATATTAATTAATAAGCATAATGTTATTCTAATTAATTTAAATAATTAATTGGAGATTTAATGAATTTGGCATAATTAATGAATGAGAATTTTAATTATGTGACTATGTGATTTAATGTGATTTATGCTATTTTATTTAATTGATTTAAATAACATTAATTGATTAATTAAAAGTGTGACATTATTAAACTATATTATAGTAAGTTAATTAAATTAAAGAGAAAGGAGAGTGAATGGGAGAAACCAAACATGGCCTTATGGGGAGTTGATCAGTTAACCCACTATGGGACTAACCGACGACCACTCACCCACTATACACATTATACGTATTACGCTATACATATATCTTATACATCAGTCTTATATTTTATATTACAAACATTAGAGAACTTAGAGAGATTATGAGAGAAAATTGAGAGAATAATCGATTAGAGAAGGGATTGAAGAATTAAAGCCCATATCATCATCTTCACAGAGTTTACTAGGGGTAATTCATTTGTCCCAATTTATTTCACGTACTATGTTTCCTTCATGAACATATATTCTGAGTTCTCCGTGTATGGGAAAAATTAGCAATTTTTGATTATATGCTTATATATGTGTTATTATATCATTATAACATATTTTGTATTTGGTATGAATGAATTAAAATAATCGAATTCATGTAATTAGGCCTTAATTGGGTTTTCAAAATTTTACAGAGTTTTTTCATTTACGAGCTTTAAAAATTCTCTGTGAATGGAAAAAAATTGATATTTATTCATTATATGGCTATATTTGTGTTAATATGTGTTTATAATATATTATATGTCATATATGCATTACTTTCAATGATCACACCATGGAATTTTGTTGATAATTGGGTTTTCAAAAGTTACAGAGTGTAGAAATTGTACATATGGCCCATATAGCCCTTACGTACAAAATTTACACGCCTTATACGTTTATTTAACTTAAATTGATACTTGCATGTAATTATGTACGTTTAAACGAACAAAATGGAAGTTAAACGAACGGATTCGGTGTTATAACGAATCCGTAACGTTGAATTTCTTGTTTTCCTTTAAAACTTTACAAAATATTGAAAACAGTGAAAATAGATGCCTTGGATTGTGTAAATACGTAATTTAAAATGCTAAGATCATGCTAAAAATGTTATATAATGTTTCTGTGGAGTTTTTACATTATGGGTAGCCTTATAATTCATTACGTTAGTTTAATTTGGAATTTATTTGGGCTACTCTGTGTGTTCATCGCGAACCAGGGAGTGCACCAGCAGGGGGACCCGCCCCAGCGGGTGTTCATGGGTATTAGGACCCGCCCCAATGGGTATAAGGGCTGTCCAGGAGCCTTTATTTTTTTTATTTTCGAGACTGTTTTGACCTCCTGTAGTAAAATAAGCATAACTTTTTCATACGAACTCCGATTAAGGCGATTCAAGATGATTCGGAAAGATAACGAGTAGACCTACAACTTTCATTCTTTAAGTTTTTCAATTTGAAATCGTTAAAATGGGTAAAAATGGTCATCTTTGTGACTGATGCGTATTCGGAGGCAATCGGAGGGTTTCGGACATGCACGCACACAAGTGTAGTGTTCTCGATAATAAAAGATGTTTTAAGTTACATAAATGAATATTATATGATTTGAAGTTCATGATTAATAAATTAAGTTATTGACATGTATAAGATAATGTGAAGGTTCAAGTTAACAAACTAAGTGCGAACTTGAATATCGTAATTGTAAAACTTGATTATGATTGTTTAAAGGGCTATACATGTGTGATATGCATGTTGTGAGTTTACATTCATGTTATGTGGTTAGCCATTGAGTAATATTATAAACCAAGTTGTAAGTCGAACTTAAGTGAATAGTTCTACAGTTAAACATGGTAGTTATGAAAACTAATCGATGTCGTATACATAATGTAATGTGTAGGACGTTGAGGAAGTGAATTGTAATTATATTTGTAGCTTGTGCAAGAGGCAAGTATCCTATCCCTAACTTATTGATTTAGCAAGTTCCCTAAATTCTAATTTATTCATTTATTAAGTCTTAGACTTGTGTTTCTATATCGAGTAAGCTCGTGTTCTTAATTGTTCAAGTTCGAAATTCATATTACATATTGTAACTCTTTTAAAAGCATGATTCAGTTATACAATACTTATTCGATTGTATACTCTTGAGATTTATTATTCAAGTTGAATATCGATGTTATTGTTGAACCTTATAGGACTAGTGAACCCTTATTGATTCGACTAGTCCATAGTTGATGAACGTTCTAAATTCCAAAATACTTATTGAGCTTATCCAAACCAAACTTCCTTTGGTGCGGACTCTGATGTCAAAACTGATATGAACAACCCTGTAAAAGGGGATTATTTACGCTTTAGCGTTGAGATATTGTGCACAGTATGGTACTAAGGGCTGATTCTCCTAAGTACGAGAAGTAGAGTCCATAGTCTTATGACTGTTAAAGGTTTAAAGCATAAAAACTTTACAACCTAGGACATAGTTCAAGGTCTTATGACCCTCAGACGTTCTTTTGATTCCTGTTATTCATTCTTGAGTCAAAAGTTGAGTTTCTTTATTCAGATGTCTTTGATTCACTCGCATGTTATTATATTGTATTATGATACTTGTGGGCAATCGTGCTCACTCTTGCGTAATAATAACATTGCAGTTAAGAACGAAAGGTCCAACGAGCCTTCTACTAGTAAAGGCAAGGGCAAGGTCAACAAGTGATGAAGACTTGTTGTTTATTTTATGTGTTTATGTTTCAGACTTATATTAGAGTTGTGTAAGACTTATTTATTTGTTTATGTTCCGCACAGATGTTTAAGGTTAGTATGACCTGGGATTTATTTTATTTATTACTCAGATGTTGTAACCCCATAAGGGGAGAATTTAATTCTATTTATTGCATGATTTGCATTTACTATGGGTAGATAGATAGATAATATTCGTACAGTGAACACCAAGTCCCGTGGAATTGAAGTACCCGGATTTGGGGGTGTCACAATTACTGTAACAATAATTGAGTAAGTGCCTTCTCATGTAAGACTCAATAATTCAAAATACTGTGCAATACCGTGTGC
The DNA here is from genome assembly GCA_020205555.1 of Panax stipuleanatus. Lineage (NCBI taxonomy): Eukaryota > Viridiplantae > Streptophyta > Magnoliopsida > Apiales > Araliaceae > Panax > Panax stipuleanatus. The sequence goes on from CM035124.1 coordinate 2,341,409, forward strand.
TACTGTGCAACATCGCGTATCACCTGTATTTTAACCACCGAGTATTTCAACAGTACTAACGGTAACAACTACTCCGTTATTTTATAAAAAAGTTATTTCTGTCGCTTTCTATATTCGACAGTTATTCCGTTGTGGGGCCCACAAATAGCTGCGCCGTCGTACGAATATTCTCCGACAACAAGAATATTCTACGACCAAACGAATACTCCCCGACAACCAGAATATTTTATATCCACTTGCTCATTTTAAAAATATTTACACATTTTACCCATAACTTTCATATTTATTAAATCAACACCTTACTATTTTGAAATAATATATAATGAAAATTAAATCTTTATTCATAAAAATTGGGGTCTTACATATAATGCATTTTAAATTCCCTACAAAGAGATAATCGAACGCCTATAAAGAGAGAAAGTTACCAATTTACATTAAATTACCTACAAGTTCTATTAGTATATCTTATAAATGATTTGTCTACAAATAAAGATAGTGAAATAACCCGGGTCAAATCGAGAGTTCAGAATAAATTTTGGGTTAAATTTTAAGTCTGAATCGAATCAATTTATCAAAACAAGGCCTTAAATCACTGACACAATAATATCTTCTTGGGTCATCTTAGCCCATTACAGACTCACCCATAAGACCCGACCTGAGCTTTCGAGAGTCAGCTCTTATACCATATGAAACAACCCTGGTCAAATCCCGAGTTCGGAATAAATATCGGGTTCAAATCGAATCAAATCCATCCAAACAAGCCCTTAAACTATTGACCCAATAGTATCTTCTCGGATTATTTAGTCCATCACAAGCTCACTCAAAAGGTCATGACTGAAGGTACTATTAGCAGCAACTTAATTTTTTATACAAAGATAAATTTTTCTCATATTTTTTGATATAGAACTGAGGTGTTACAGAGAGTCTATCAAGTCTTATATATATTTTATTAGATTATGCAAATATAATCAAAGTAAAAATATCAACAAATTAAATTTAAGTATAATTTTACGAGTCAAACCAAAATATCTCACTTAACTCATACTGTAAAATATTGTTTGTGCTATTATAATATGTAACCCGTTCTATAATTTGTTGGAGAAGTCTAAAATTTAATTGTCATTTTGGCCGCCACATACCACTTAACATGATAAAAATTATGGGTATCATATAATTATTTCAATTTAGACAAATTTTGCCTTCACAATTAATTTTAGTTATAGTGATTTTGGTACGTAGCCTACATTATTTTACTGACAAAACCATATTTATTTAAAATAAAAATTTTAAAAAACAATTGCCTTGTCTCTCGCATATATATACTATATACTCCCTCTATTTCAAATATAGATTAGTTTAAATTTTCAAAGTAAAATTGATATAATTTTTAAAATAAAAAAAGAAAATATTTATTTAAATACAATAAAAATAATAAATTTTATAATTTGTACTACTTTAGTGATAGTTGACTAAAATTAATTAAACAACTTAATAAGAAAGTGACACTTCTGATTATTTCTCTATTAAGAAACCTTTCCACATACATTAATTTCACAAACACGTAAATGAGCTAGCTACTTAGTTACCATATATATATATACATGATCAGGTTCTCCAGCGAATTATAAGAAGCAAATTAAAAATGAACCGGCTAAATAATTATAAAAAAAGCAATAAATTGAAATTAATTGAATTAAATTTCATGAATCGCCTAATAAAAGAGGGGAAAAGAAACCCGTGTCTCGCACATGTTTAAAACTTGTCTTTAGTTAATTTGTCAAGTCTCTTTTTATAAATCAGGTTGAAATGATGAATTGAAATCGGACCCGCAGTGCAGAGGGAGTAATATTCTACTCATACTACTTTTTTTCTTCTTCCCGAAATCGACTTTCTTTCAACTTTTCCTCTTCTTTTTTTTTCTTTTCTGCTTTTGAAGAAGTAATTAAATGTTAAGGATTTATATTTCAAAGTTTACACAGATGTTATATACGTAATGTTTTCATAATAACGAAATTGTAATAATAAAATTAAAAATATCGTTTATTTTATATAATTATCAATGAAAAGATAAATTTAGCTTGTAAAAATAATTGACGAAATAGAATTCTTTGTATTGTAAAGTTTGGAATGAATTATTTATTTGTAATTTTGAATGCCATTGCAGTCGATTGTGACAGAAAGTAGTGGTGGACAAAATAAGATAATCTCAAAGTGCTAGTCCAGACTGTTCCTAAAACAAAAGCAACAAGGTTGCGCTATTTGACTATATAATTGTATTCTTGTATTGTAGTGTATGTATTGTATGTATATCAAATTAACTTTGACCACCACTATTAATATGGGTTTTTGAGATTTATACAATATTCTCTCCAACCCATAATATATACATGATCACGTTTTAGTTAATTTTAATTTTTTAAATTTATTTGTCGTTTTAAATAATTTAAGATAATTAATTACAATCTTTTTAAAATTATCCTACAGATGAAAGTGAGAATGAGATAGTATAGTAATTAATTATGAGAATTTAAGAATATTATAGACAATTAATATTATATAATCATTTTCTTAATTCTTCTTGTGCACAACTCTAAAACGTGGTAATAATTAACTTGTATCCACTAATTATACAGTACCCATGCAGTATTGGATCGGTGGGCATACTTCATCATCATCTCTTCAATTCGGCCCAGCATTGCATGCATGTAACATGTTTAACTTTTCTTTCTCGTTATAGAAGAAATGCTTTCTCGCAACAATTTCATTATACTCGTGAATGAATGAATGAATTACTAAGTAGATTAATTTTGTTGAATGAACCGTACTTTTGAATTGAAATACTCTCTTCATCTCAAATTAAATAAATACGCAGTGCATGCATGCGATTGAATTTGACTGATATATATATATATATATATTATAGAACGGATCTAAAACACTCCTCTTAAATAGCACTCTCTTTTAAATAACACTCTTTTATTAAAACTACGACGTTTTGAAAATTCTTTTAAAAAATAAAATAATATTAAAATAGAATGGTCTCATTTGCTTTTCTTTTATAATACCGTCTAGATCAAACAAATTTTCAAATGTTTTATATATATTCAAAATATGTGAGCTCCAAAATCCAAATGACTTCTAATGTTTTATTTTGCTTCCTTAAGATATATAATTACAAATTACATATATATTTTAACCAAAACTTAATATTTGTGTATATATATATATATATATAAAATGATTGAACAGGTTTAAGTAAACTCTCAGTTATGAACTTAAAATCAAATATACTATATTACCTACGTCCACCGAGCAACGTCACAAATTTTAATATTACCCTTAAAATATTGTACTCTCTCTGTTCCTAAAAGATTGTCGTTTAAAGTTAATGCACACAGATTAAGGAATGTAATTAATACTTAACAAAAATACTATACTACCCTTATTAATTGTCTCAACCAATTATTTCCTTCCTAATGTTTCTTATTCAATTCAACCAATTACTACTTGTATTATAGCATTGAATTAAATAAGAATCATTGGGAAAGGAAGAAAATTTTAAATAGGAGAAAGTTTTAAATAAGGGTAAAGTAAAAAAAAATAGCTAATGTGTATTGATAAACTCAAAACGACAATCTTTTTAGAACAAAAATTATTTTTTAAAACGACAATCTTTTAAGAGAGGAGGGAGTACTACTATAGATGATGTTCTTGGAAGTAGTTTTTGCAACGAGTCTGACGTTCTTTATGATGGGAGAGAAGAGAATAATACTCCTTGTGAACTTGTTAAAGAGAAAAGGGAAGGAGGGAAAAAAAAAACTAGTCTCTTAGTGGCAGAAAGCTCATTTCAATTTAGCAAAAAAAAGAAGGTCATTTCCATTTTACCCCTACTGGCTCTGTAGCATTTTTAAATTAAATAAATCATAAGCTTAGTAGGTGGGCTGTGGTCATATATATATATATATATAGAGATATATATATATATATATAGTCTGGATTTTAAATTCACTCTTTATCTAACATAATTTGCTCACTTTTCTTTAGCGACGGACCGGACGACGGTTCGGTCCGTCGCTATATATACAATCGTCGCTATATGTTGTCCATCGCTATATATACAACCGTTGTTTATATGTTGTCCGTCGATGAACCGAACCGTCGTCCGGTCCATCGCTAAAGAAAAGTGAACAAGATATATTAGATAAAAGGTGAGCTTAAGATCCGGACCATATATATATATATATATATATATATATATATATATATATATAAATTTCATTAGTTTTAACGCGTAGACTTGAGTTTCATGATATTTGTGAAATAAAGGTGAAAATAACACCATTCTATCTTTCCTTATTTCCGGACACCATTCTACTTGTTTATCAGTATAGGTTTCGTATATTCAAAGAGGTATATTATATATATATATATATATGACAAAGGAATTTTTGAACCATCAATGAGGATTTTATTATATGATTCATAAAACAATAAATATTACTCCTTTCTGTTCCAAATTATAAGATTAATACTAATTTTCTAAAAATTAATTTAAGATATTATGAAAATAATAAATCTTATAACTGGCAAAACCTTTTAACGTAGTTTATAATATTCATAATTGTATTGACATAAATTAAATGAATTCATACCAATTATGCGTTTGAAATATTTAAAATTATTTTTTTTAAAGTCAATATTAATCTATATAACGATGGAGACGGGTAATTCATATATTTTAATTACTTTATACTAAGATTGCAAAAAAAAATACTTAATTTATAGTTTTAGTTATATTAAATGAATATATAGTAATTTTGAGTTTTTTGAACATCTCAATCTAACTTCAAAAAATCGATAAGGCATCATATATTTTGAAACGAAAGATCAACATAGTATTTATTATACTATTGTTCATGCAATTCACCATAAATAAAAGTAGAGGAGGAATTCCATCTATGAGGGTCATACATATACTATTAGAAATTTCTTAACATGTGTCCTTAGGGCACATGTTAAGCACACAGTTGAAAAAATTATTTTTTTAAATTGTGTGCATATTTTCTTGAACTTAGTGCAAATATAAAAATCAAAAAAATATACACATAATTTCAAAAAATATTTTTTTAAATTATATATTTAATATGTGCCTTAAATACATGTTAAGAGGACCCATATTATTACGTGGTGTAAGATAAATTTGAAGTTCAATAAAAATTTACAAAAAAAAGACAAAATTTAGTGTGACACAATTACATAGCTGACACATCATTGACTTCGAAGAGATGGAGTATAAGATAAATAAATATTTGAGGCGCGTGAGTTGACAACAGATTCTCAACCATCTCATAAAATTTAAATTATTTTCTATTTTGGGGATTTAACTCCAAACACTATATTAAAGCAGTGTTATATATTTAATGCTACAATTTTTTCCCACAGATAAAGGCAATAAATTATAGAGTAATTTGGTTAGGGCATCATGTGAACATTAAAGGGTATGTGGGTCATTCATTATTGCTAATTAGTTTTCCAAAAGAGTGTGATTATTTATGAGAGTGAAAATTTAAATAAGGGAAGGAGATAGTGTTGGAGGCAAATTCATTAATAATTGCCTTAATTTCTTTTAAAATAAACTCTTTAAATTAAGAGAATAGTGTTGCGTCGGTTAGTGTAAGCTGTTTCTCTCAAATATGGCTGGCTTGGTGTAGCCCAGGCGAGCCAGTTGATTCCTCTACAAACGCAGTAGCGCTCTACAAATTAGAAAAATAGCCTTGAAAATAACTCAAGTAAGTCAGAAACTTAAATGACTTAAGAATTTTATACATTGACTAATGAGAATTAATTTTAAGGCAGAATGGCAGATTATAAACAAGTTCAAGGTGTGAGCTTTGCGTAACATGTCTTTGCCATTGCTTTACAGAAAGTCCGTATGAACAACTTTTTTTTTTTTTTTTTTTTAATTTTTGATTTAAAACTTTAGGTGGTTACATTACATACTGTTTATTGCTGTCGGGGAGAGGAACAAAGTTGTTATGAAACCTACTGTTTTTTTAATTGACTATGATTTTTGACGTTATTAAAAAAACACCAAACATTTAATTAAAAATCAATAAAAAAAGAGAATTGTTAATTCCACAAGTAAATTTGACAGTTTCACAAGCTCCTCACATGAATAGTAAGTGAGGATCCATCTCATGTGAGAGAGGACCTTATGAAACTATCAAATTTACTTGTGAAAATATCAATTCTAAAAAAAATCTACACATTGAATGGTTTATTGGTCAACTGAGTTATATCGAAATAGTTGTCCATATAATTGACCCACTGTACACCATAAGTGATCAAGCACTCGAACTAATTAAATAGTTGACTTAATGATGTAGGAGGATTTGAGCCAAATGATGCTGATGAAATTGAGTTGTCGGATAGTACAGCCAAATGATGCTGATGAAATTGAGTTGTCGGATAGTACATTGATGAATGACACTGAAATATCATGAGTTAGTGAATCGGCGTAAGGATAGCGGACATTGATATCTTCGGGGTCAAGAGGTCCAATTGATTTCGAGAGTTCGGCTTCAGAAATCTTTTTGAGAGTTCAGGATTGAATTCCTTTAGCCATGTTTTCGTTTTTTAACTTTAGCCATGTTTTCGTTTTTTATGCAAGTGTTTTATTACTAGAAAGTGAATATTTTTTTGTTATTACGTAGTTAATTTGGACATAAATATTGTAGGGATTTCGCTATATCTTAATAAGAAAATAATTTAGCTATAAAGTTCGACTTGTGGGCTGAATGAAAAACAATTTTTTGTTTTGACAATATCAATTTAAGCATCAGAAAAGTTTCTGTGTGTTTGGAAAATTCTTTTGCTTTCATACGCACAATCACGAGATATATGGGTTGTTCTTGTTTATTTATTCATTTAAGTTAAATAAGAAACAACAGTGTGATAGTATGAGTTATTGTCATTAATTTAAATATGAGTAATTCTATTTGAAATAATAATCGTGTCCTAATTAAGAAAGGGAAGAATAATACACGAGTCTATTTATTTTTAAAATTAAACTTATGTACTATTTGTTTTAAGTGCATAATCAGTGTACAACTATTAAAATTTGTCTTGGAATATTTAATATTTGATGTTTGAATATATACGCTGGCTATTATTGGTGAAGAGTAAATGCAAGAAAAAAATAGTCATATAGGATATATAGGATGAGAGCGATGGAGGAAGTATTTGTCGAGCCATTCATTGAAGTTGAGCTAGCTAGCTGATTTTGAAAGAAATTTGCTGAAAGCCGTCAAAAGTAATTGAAAGAAAAGAAAGAGGAAGACTGAATCTATTGTCAGCGCGCTGCACTGTATATGTACTCTCTGTATGTGTGCGCGTGAGAGAGAGAGAGAGAGAGAGAGAGAGAGAGGGGGGTAATAAAAGAGCTTAGTTGAATTTTGTAGAAGTTGTAGTAGTGCTACGTTCTACTACCCTGGCCTCCACATATATTAGTAATATCTAACGGTCAAGTCCTACCAGCCCCCACTCTTTCTCCCTCTGCAACAAAAACAAATACACTGTATGTATGACTCTAATAAATATTACCCCATAAAATACTTTCTCACTCTCGTAATAACGTTTTAGATAATTTTATTTTTTTAAATTATTTATCATTTTATATAATTTAAAAAAATTAATATTACATATAAAAAAGAATATAAAATTATAATAATAAATAAAAATTTAAAAATATTATAAATAATTAATATTATTTAACTATTTTTTTAATTTTTGTACACAACTCTAAAACTTAATATTATGAGACGGATGGGGGTGAAGGAATAACAGAAAAGTGGATCGCCTTTCTTAGTAAATTTGTTTTTATATTCTTGAATCAACCGGGCCCCACTCGTCCTTCTTTCTTTCTCTTCCTCTTCCTCTTCCTCTCGCTCTCTCTCTCATCTGGTAGCTGCCACGGCATACAATAAGAGAGAGTGGTTTGTTGGGGGCTAACTAACCAACCCCTCCCCTCTCTCTCTCTCATTCATGGGCGTGGACATCATGTCGTCTGATCCTCCTCCAAATCCAAATACAACCAAAGATTTCTTTGCTTCTCCAGCTCTCTCTCTTTCTCTTGTAATTAACTCATCATCATCTCCATCAATTCTTTTTCAGACTTAGTTTATTACTTCTGCAATATATAGCTTTTGATTCCTTCATTCCATTCCTAGCTAGTCATAATTAATTACTCCATATATATCTATATATATCGCTCAGCTGTTTCTATGTTATATATACATGCAATAAACTTGTTGTAGTAGTCGTAGCTAGATATAGATTTAGATAGTACTGTAGTCACTTATTAATTATACCTAATGTAATTATCTTCTTTGTTTGTTCTTAATTATAAGGCTGGGATTTTCCGACATGGAGGTGGCACGGCGGCTGCAAACATGGACGTGGAAGAAGGAGACGAAGGAAGTGATGGCGGCGGCCGCAGAGGAGGAGGTAATCGCAGAGAGGATATGACGGAGATTAGCAGTGAGAACTCGGGCGCGGCTGCTAGATCACGCTCCGTTGATGATTTTGACGCCGCTGCTGATCCTGACGACGACGCCGACGACGACTTGGATATTATTAGAGACGACGACAATGACAATAAGAACAAGAAAAAGAAGAGAAAGAAGTATCACCGCCACACTGTTGACCAAATTAGAGAAATGGAAGCGTAAGTATATAAATCAGTATCATTAATTACTTCTTCATATATATATATATATATATATATATATATATATACTCATTTAATTACCCTCTTAGACTCTCTTTTTCTCATATACACCCTCCAGTTTGAAAAGTACTAGTTAAGCAAGAAGGATCGATTAACTATTGGTTATTAATCTAGTAAGACAGACTAATTATAAATAGACTGTAACAGCTTTACAAAACATATGATCGATCAAAACGTTAAAACTACCTCCTTATTAGAAGTTTTGAATTATTATTATAAAATAATATAACCTTTCCCTTTTTTTGGCTTATTTACATCATTAGTCCAAGTTCGTGATGAAAAGTACACTAAACTAACTAGCTGCGTACGTACAATGTGCTTATCACTCCTACTCACGAAAATCATCCTCTATTCCTCCAACGGTTCCAACTTATATAGAATAGTACTATTGGTTATGTTAATTGTAGAAAGAATACGCGCGGTTAGGGCTACCAACATTTTTGAACCAAATTTGAAGTCCATAAACATATTCTTTTCAATTAATTTGGTCATCCATGGCCATATAGACCGCGCGTACGTATAATAATTATTCAAGAGTATATAACTAATTTGCAGGCTATTTAAAGAATCACCCCATCCAGATGAGAAGCAGAGGCAAGAACTGAGCAAGCAATTAGGCCTTCATCCTAGACAAGTCAAGTTCTGGTTTCAAAATCGTCGTACCCAAATCAAGGTATCTAACCCTAATCAATCTTCTTATAAATTAATTGTTATTTATTCTAGCTTCATTCTCTTCACCTGAGAACAATCTTGTTGTCGAACTCCATTCCAAAAAAAAACACTTACTTCTTTGGAATACAAAAAGCCATTAATGTTGAGTTGATTTTGATCCAAGGGTATGGTCATGTAATAAATGCTAATATTAATTTCTTGAGTCCCAATTAACTGGAAAACAAATTATATAGTAGTACTATATGGTTGTAAATAAATAAGTCCGTACGTGTGGTACGACTGCTGCAGGCTATTCAGGAGCGCCATGAAAATTCGTTGTTGAAAACAGAAATGGATAAGCTTCGCGACGAAAATAAGGCCTTGAGGGATATCATTAATAAGGCCGCCTGTCCAAATTGTGGTGTCTCTACCTCTACCTCTACCAAGGATGCCGCTATAGCAACTGAGGAACAACACCTAAGGATTGAAAATGCTAGACTAAAATCCGAGGTTCACAAACTAATTAAGCTACCTACCTACCTACCTACCTACTTTTATTTATAAGATAAAAGAAAAAACTAATTATACAAAATTTTGAATTAAGGTATGTATTAGTACGAACTAAGAAAATTTAATAACAATTATGCAGATTGAAAAACTCCGAGGAGCAGCTACCGGGAAATACCCGTCAGGAACATCACCAACTAGCTCCGTCTGCTCAGCTCAGAATGAGCAAGCTGGGAATAGATGCTCTTTAGATCTTTACAGCGGCGTTTTCGGGCTGGAAAAGTCGCAAATTATGGAGATCGCTAACCAAGCAACTGAAGAGGTCAAGAAGATGGCCACTGTAGGGGAACCACTTTGGATTAGAAGCTTTGAAACGGGTCGGGAGATACTTAATTATGATGAATACATGAAAGAGTTTGCTGTTGAACATTCAATCAAAGAGCCACCCAAGGGATCATCCATCGAGGCATCCAGGGAGACTGGAGTTGTCTTTATGGATCTCCCCTCACTAGTTGAAAATCTCATGGATGTGGTACGTAACGTACGTAAGATCATAATAATTAAGTTGGATTAATTTATAATTAAGCATAAATTAATATTCTCATGCCATGCACCTTATTTTGAAGTTGCATATATAATTAATTATCTTATTTGTGTACGTAGTTTAAACTTTTGGATAATTAACACTGATTAACTCGTCTTAAATATTGTAGAACCAATGGCAAGAAATGTTTCCATGCATGATCTCAAAGGCATCTACTGTGGATGTTATCTACAGTGGAGACGGGGCTAGTAAAAATGGAGCCATTCAATTGGTAAGTAACTGCATCGTACAATTGCTCGTTTTATCTCCGTGCTATATAAGATTTGGTGGATGGCTAGTACTTGCACGTAAAAGTGAAAAGAAAGAAGTGAATTAGTGAACTATATATATATATATATATATATATATATATAGTGCACCAAAAGTTCTGATCATCTTTTCCTTTGATTGCAGATGTTTTCAGAGCTGCAAATGCTCACCCCTGTGGTGGCCACAAGAGAAGTTTATTTCGTTCGATATTGCAAGCAATTGAGTGCTGATCAGTGGGCGATTGTTGACGTCTCGATTGACAAAGTTGAGAATAATATTGATGCATCCCTAATAAAATGTAGAAAACGTCCATCCGGTTGCATCATTGAGGACAAGTCAAATGGCCATTGTAAGGTACGTAAAATTAAAAAATTATTTAGCAGCGCAGGAAATCATATATTTACGATGAAATTTACAGGTAACCTGGGTAGAGCATTTGGAATGCCAGAAAAACATGGTACACACGCTGTATCGGGCAATTGTTAATAGTGGTCAAGCCTTTGGCGCAAGCCACTGGATGAAAACATTGCAGCTGCAGTGTGAGCGCCTCGTCTTCTCCATGGCAACAAACGTTCCCACAAAAGATTCAAGTGGTAATTAAAGCATGAACTTTTTTAGTTTTCTTTCCTACATTTTCCCCCTATCTATTTAGCCACGCGAAGCCAGAGTTCATCCCTCCGTTTAGTACTATAATTTTGACTGTTCACAAAACTTAACTAGGTGTTGCCACATTGGCGGGAAGGAAGAGCATTTTAAAGTTGGCGCAAAGAATGACAAGGAATTTCTGTCGCGCGCTTGGAGCATCTAGCTATCATACATGGAACAAGGCCCCAAGTAAAACAGGAGATGACATAAGGATAGCTTCTAGGAAGAATTTGAATGACCCCGGAGAACCCCTTGGAGTCATATTGTGTGCAGTATCATCCGTCTGGTTGCCCGTTTCTCACCACATTCTATTCGATTTCTTGAGAGATGAAACCCGAAGGAACGAGGTTAGCAACTTTCTGTTTCCTACTTCTTTGAAGTATTTACATTTCTTCAAGAAACGTGTTTTCATAACCTCTGTCAGTTGGATGCACTTTAGTGGGAGATCATGGCAAATGGAGGTCCAGCACAAACCATTGTAAATTTGGCTAAAGGGCAGGATCGAGGAAATGCAGTTACTATCCAAGTGAGTTGTTCAACTGAAGAAATTTATAAACACCTTTTTTTTTTCCCAGCAACTTTGCTCTAACTTGCGTTTTTCGAAAAAATTCAGGCAATGAAACCCAAAGAAAACAGCATGTGGATACTCCAAGATAGCTGCACAAATGCGTACGAATCCACTGTGGTGTATGCTCCGGTGGACATCAGCGGCATGCAATCTGTGATGACGGGGTGTGATTCTAGCAACATTGCTATATTACCTTCGGGTTTCTCAATTCTTCCCGATGGACTTGAATCGAGGCCTTTGGTGATCTCTTCTAGGCAGGAGGATAAGAGCACAGAAGGGGGATCTTTGCTTACAATTGCTTTTCAAATCCTAACAAGCAACTCTCCAACAGACAAACTTAGTATGGAATCTGTAGAGTCTGTTAACACTCTCGTATCATGTACATTGCACAATATTAAGACTGGGTTGCAGTGTGAAGATGGATGATTGATACTATATATCTTCTTTCATAATAGTTGCAGCATGACTGATTCCAAAGGTTATTGCATTTAGATTTTGTGTTCTCATTTTCGTGTTTGATTTTCCAAATTTTTAAGGAAAGAGTACATTAAATGTTGTTTTCTTTGGGATTTAATGTTGTCGTGCTCTTATTTAAGGGCCTTGGGCACTTTATCATTAACATCTTTAATTAATAGACTATACGTTCCAGTTATATTCTAGATTAAATTTTCAATATGGACGTTTTCAAACAAAGCAAAGCATGATCAAATGATGAATGAATAAATAAATAAATAAAGGGAATTGATATTCTTACAAGTAAAAGTGATAATTCCACAAAGTTTACTTGCGGACATAACAATTCCCTAAACAAATACTTGTATATACTGAAGCAAAAGTCTCCAGTTGACATAGTATATACATGTTCAGCCAGCATCATCAATATCTTATCAAAGAAGGTATAAAAATAGAGAAAGAGGGGTGCGTGAATAATAAAAATGGATTCAAACAAAGAATGCAAAATATACTTGAGGGGAAACAACAATAACTAAGAATAGGTTCCAAGAATAATCTCTATGATAGCATGATATGTCACAGATTTGGAAGACTACCTAGAAGAGCCCATAAACCACACCAAAATCACATTTTTACACTCCTAGCTAGACGAAAAGAAAGGAAATTGTCACATGATCACTACCGGAATGAAGTTTATAGAAGCACTTTTCTTTTTGATCAGTTATATAAGCATTCAAGCTATGGAAACTATCAGGAGGATGTTTATAAAAGCATCCAAGCAAGGCAAGTATCTGACGGGCATTGTAACAAACACAAAAGCCTTCTGTTTAGGACAATAACCAAATGTTTTTCCCCAAGGACAACACTAGTCTAATTATCACAGTCAAATTCCGCAAATTTATAAATAGTTTTCGAAACCAACACAAAAAATAAAGTAGACAACATATACCAACCAACAGGAACGCTCCAATATTGATCAAATGAAAAAAGCTCATTCCAGTTGTCAACATGAAAATGGAAAGACATGACAATCAAGAGAAATAATAAGAAAGAGGTGAAGTTAAAAAGAAATTGGAAATTCACATTAAGCTTGTTGAGACTCTAATGGAAGTCCAAGCTCCTGCGGAGCAGCCTCTTTGGGCTTGGGAGCATTCCTCGGAGGGACTGGGATTGCAAGAAAAGTCTTGGTCTTGCTAATGGGCCTGGTTTTTTCGAGCTGCACAAAGTCACCGACTTGAAACTTGTTATCTGGGTCGTGAGCTTGGTACTTCTTCTTCTTCCTGACTCGACGCTTGTACTTTGGGTGCGGGGCCAAACGGGTGACTTCCACGGACACCGTCTTGTCGTTGGTGGCGCAAACAACTCGGCCCTGAAGGGATTTCATGGCTCGAATTGGAGGAAGGAAAGTGAACGCCGGTTGGGGGGTTTTGGAGGAGGAGGAGTTCGCGAGGAGGAGGGACGTTGGTGAGGAGCCATGGAGGAATGGGGAGGTGAGCTTGAGGGATTTGAATTGGGATAAAGGTGAGGTGAGAGACATTTGTGTTGGATGGATAAGAGAGAAAGACCGCGACGCTTTTTAACCATGATGATCGACGTATTGGATTTGGGTATTTGCAGGCCTTTTTCTTTTCTTTTCTTTTTGGGGTTGGGTTGGGTTGGGTTGGGTGTAGGCCTTGTTCTGTTTTTCGTTCGGCTGCAGGCCCGATCTTCACGAATAACTCAGAATAATCAATCAATTAAGCATTTGCCCTTTCGGCGCAGACAAGTTTTATCTGTCACATAATTATATACCAGTCGCGATGGCACAAGTGCATACAACTACGGTAAAGATATAATAAAAAAAATTATTAAATTTTAGAGGTAAATATAATATACTAAAAATTAAGAATAATGAAATTATAATAAAACCAAACTTATAGACTTATAGTGCAAAAAATAAATAAATAAAATATTTGTAACACAACCTCAACAAACAATTATTTTTCTCTCCCTCTCCCTACTACATAACTACTCTGCGTCTCTGCCTAAATAATCTCAACTCCTTTTTGTTTAAAACTTGATTGTCTAACCTAAAGCTGAGGTCGGTATGACATCCAAGTCTTCCAATTCTTTAAGGTTGATTTGGGCCTTCCGGTGGCCCAAGTCCTTTGTCTGAGCGGTCATCCATTCAAATATCTCTCTCTTCTCTCTTCTCTCTTCTTCTTCTTAACCATCTTCTCATGATTTTCAAATGTTCCTTCAAACCACAACAAGAATATGGAGGCTCTCTCTTCCCCAACATGTAAAACTACCTTCTTTAATCAATTCTTTCAGTTTCTTACATTCATTATCTACCATTCACTACCAATCCCCGCATCACGCTCAACTTTCCTCCTTTGACTACCCCTCTATCCTCCAATCATGTATCACTCAAAAAGCGATTGAGCCTGGCAGGCAGCTTCATGCCCGCCTCTTCCTCACTGGGCTAGGTTATGATATTAAATTAGCCTCCAAGCTTGTAAATTTATATTGCACTTGCAACTCTTTATCTGCTGCCCACCTTCTGTTTGATAGAATTCCCAAAGGAAATATCTTTCTTTGGAATGTTTTGATTCGTGGGTATGCCTGGAATGGGCCTTACCAGATGGCAATCTCTCTTTACTACCAACTGGTTGATTACGGGCTTGTACCGGATAATTTTACATACCCCTTTGTTCTTAAGGCGTGCTCAGCCCTCTCTGCTATTGACGTGGGAAGGGACATTCATGAGAATGTGATACGAACCGGGTGGGAGATGGATTTTTTTGTGGGCGCAGCACTAATTGATATGTATGCAAAATGCGGCTGTGTTGATAATTCTCGTCAAGTGTTTGATAAAATTATAGTTAGAGATGTTGTCTTGTGGAATTCTATGCTAGCTGCTTACTCCCAGAATGGGCACCCGGAAGAGTGTTTAGCTTTATGTGGTGAAATGACATCAAAGGGTTTGAGACCTACTGACGCAACACTAGTCACGGCTATCTCAGCTTCTGCTGACACAGCTGCCTTACCAAAAGGGAGGGAGCTTCATGGTTTTAGTTGGAGACAAGGGTATGATTCCCAGGACAAGGTAAACACTGCCTTGGTAGATATGTATGCCAAGAGTGGTTCTGTGAGGGTTGCACGTAATTTATTTGAGCGCCTTAAGGAGAAAAGAGTCGTTTCTTGGAATGCTATGGTTACTGGGTATGCAATGCATGGTCATACTTCTGAGGCGCTTAATTTGTTTCAGGAGATGACCAGGGAGGCTTTGCCTGATCACATAACTTTTGTGGGTGTTTTATCAGCCTGCAACCATGGAGGTTTACTGAATGAAGGAAGGAAATATTTTGAATCCATGGAAAAAGATTACCATATAGAACCAACTGTTCAACATTATACATGCATGATTGATCTCCTTGGGCACTGTGGTCGACTTAATGAGGCTTATGATCTGATAATGCAGATGAAAATGTTTCCAGATTCTGGTGTCTGGGGGGCTTTGCTTAACTCATGCAAAATCCATGGTGATGTGGAGTTGGGGGAGCTTGCACTGGAGAGGCTGATTGAGCTTGAACCTGAAGATGCAGGAAACTATGTGATTTTGTCAAACATGTATGCTCAAGCGGGGAAGTGGGAAGGAGTTGCAAAGCTGAGGAAACTAATGACAGATAGGGGTCTAAAGAAAAGCATTGCTTGCAGCTGGATTGAGGTGAAAAATAAAGTACATGCATTTCTTTCTGGAGATACCTCTCATCCAATGGCTGATGAGATATATGCAGAGTTAGAAAAGTTGGAACCTCTGATGACAGAGGTTGGGTATGTGCCAAATACCACATCTGTATTCCATGATGTGGAGGATGATGAGAAGAGAAGAATGATCTGCAGTCACAGTGAAAGGTTAGCTATTGCATTTGGACTCATTAGTACACCTCCTGGGACCAAGCTATTAGTAACCAAGAATCTACGTGCATGTGAGGACTGCCACGTGGCAATCAAGTTCATCTCAAAAATTACTCAAAGGGAAATTATTATCAGAGATGTTAATCGCTATCATCATTTCAAAGATGGCATGTGTTCTTGTGGTGATTACTGGTGAATGGTGTATATGTAAAGAACATGAATTTTAAACTCCTTATAAATTTAATATGTGATTTTAAATTTTTATGAGTTAGTTTTGTGAACTTATTTAAACCTTATGTGATTATGCGAAACTATGTAATGAATTATGGGAGTCACTAATAGTTATTTAAATTAGTGGACCGACCCTAAGACTTTAATATCAAAGAATTGATAAGGTGATTAGTAATTAAATATTCAATTTATTTGAATATAGTGAAGGGATTTAAATGTGTTGATTAATTGCTATTGTAAATAAACAATAAATTAATGAGCAAAGGATTAATAAATATAATATGATTATATTTAATTGATTAATTGTTTTATACAAAGCATGCAATATATTAAACCTTTAATATAAGGTAGTTACCTCTATATGGTATAAAATGCAATAATGTAGATATATATTATATAGTAAGATTAATGACATTATGTGAGTTACATAATATATTATTGCTTATGCGACATGATATGTGTGGGTAAAACCTAGTGTATACCCTATCACCTTATTTTAATATCAATAAACAATTATTAATTGATAATGTTTTCAATAAGTTATTATAAATATAATAATAACCGTTGTGATAATGAGTAATAATAATACCCAATTGAAGTATATGTGGTGTTAATAAAATGTACATGGATTATATATTGATATATCTATGTGTACCCTACTTGATACTTTGTAATTAGAAAATACATTGTATACCCTTTTTTTCCATTATAACCTAAGTCATAGAAAATGAAATGTGTATATATAGTATATAACCAAAGTGTATATATTATGTGATATAACTCAAGTATGGTATTTGCAAATGTTGAGTGTAGCTTGTCCCATATTGAGTGTCCTATTGCTCTCCATTTGCCATTCACGTGAAGGGGCCAAGGCCTATTCTACTTCATCATTTCTCTTCCTAGCTAGCAATGAGAGTGATAATGGCAAGGGGAGTGGGTTGATGTGGTTGGTGGCAACTATTCCACCAACTAACCATTGCCCATCATCTTCTTCCTTCACCCATTGGTTTGATTCTTGGTGCAAAGCTTTGGTATGGATATTGAATTTTCCTATAAATACCAAGCTTCTCTGCAAACTTGACTAAGATTAATGTCTATAAGTTTATAAGTCTATAAGAATTTTCCTGACCAGAAGCTTCTCTGCAAACTTGACTAAGATTAATGTCTTTTAGATTCTGACCATGTGAGAGCGTTTATATGGCTTAGTAGTGTGTTTTAATACATGTGAGACATGGTTACGAAACACTTTGTTTACACTAAACGACCTTTGTGGACTTAGTATACTTTTCAAAGAAACTTAAGATTTGAAAGCTAATAACATCAATTACTATGTGGGTTATGTTGTGAGCATGCAAACATACATATTAGGATTTCATTATGCCTATAGACATGTTGACATGAACATCCTACATGAATATCGCCTATGCATGCTTATTCATAGAGATTGAATTTCAAGCATGAACTACGTGGATTAAAGTATACATGTGTAGTGTACGTACGAGCATGCTTACTAAGTATTGTTAATCTCGTTATGTGACAATATGATTTTTGTGGCTAAATAACATAGATTTGATTGGCTTAAGGTTTACCGGAATGAAAACCTATAACCTTAAAAGTGAACATAAAATGAGCATGCTATGTTTCGAATTTGAGTTAATAACTTGATAAAGCATGTGTGTTGATTTATATCAGTAACTTGAAGTGCTATGTGTTCAAGCCTATATTGATGCATAGAAACTAGATAATCTAAAGTTATTAAATCTAAGACATGATTAGATTAACTTACGTGAATTATGTGATAAACTTATATGATAAGTAGATTCTTGTAAGTGTAGACTTATATTGGTTTACACATGCTAATTGAAAAACCGACTTGTTAATGTTAGGTTGTTTCAACGAGTTTAATTAAAGCTAGAACTTATTCGTAGCTGAACAAACAGACAAGTATTCTAAATTCTTGCACTACCTTATTTAATGAATCGTGTAAGCGAGTTTCTTAACTTCACTTGATTTGAATACAAGTTCTCTTACACTCTTTATTGTGCAAGTTCTTATCCTTCTCATATTGTATTGAGTAGGTTATTACCGTATTGACAGTTAATTATTTAAAGCTTGAACTTTATTTCCAAGCATGCTATTAGGTGGTTTAATTACTTTACAATTATTCCACATCGATATTATTGTTATTCGCACTTGGTGCACTTGAGTTCGTACAGTCTTAGACTTGTACATTATTTAAAGTTGTATAATTCTTGAACTGTGTCAGATAGAGTCTGAACCCTTGTTCGGTCAGACAGGTATATGAAATTTTATAAAAGCTATCCAAACCAATTGATGGTAAGGATTCTTAGACTGAAAGAACACCCTTATATTATAAGGGAGTAGCAGGTATCTGATATAAGATACAAACAACAGAGTTGAATGTTATGCATATACATAGCGTACGCGAGGCTGATCCCCTCAAGTACTATTCTGTAGCCAGTAACCAAAGGGTCAATCAGCTATTGATTCCGTTGGAGTTTTACAGTTCGAAGTCTACTTGACTATCAGCTATTCTAAAAGTAATCATTATTCTTGCTTCCGATATTCATATTGTTGAATTCATTGTCAGATATTTTCTATTCATCATGATATATCCTTTATTGTTGTATTTAAACTTGCTGAGCAAACTTGTTGCTCATTATTGCTATATCATGACTTATATTGCAGTTAAGCCCGAGACTTCAGGGAAGGACAAGGGCAAAGGGAAGATATAGGATTAGTTTGCAAGGAGCAGACTTTATCTTTATGTTTAATTAAATTACTGTTTATGTAATATGAACCTTAATAACTATTCTAGGGTATGTTTGTATTTAGGTTATCGAATTATGGGACTAGTAACATCTTTTGAATGAACGACATACGTTTATTATATTTCCGCATTTAGTTATTGTATGTTATTTAGAGATGGATATTTGTATTGTATCGTGACGACCGGACCGGGGTCAGAGGACCCGGATTCGGAGGTGTCACAGTATATGTAGAGTGGTAGTTGGTCTTTCAAATTCCGCGGTTCTTGGAAGGTAACCAGACGAGCATTGAAGAGAATCCAAGATCAAATTTGAGTGATGGAAGAGTAATTGAAACACATACTTAAGATGGCATATTTTACTTGATGTGGCCTTGAATCAAGAGTTGCAATCTCTTGCACGGTGGAATATATATAAAAAATAACTCGGATGGGTTTCCTTATCTGTTTCAATAGTTTAACGTCAGAGAACTATAACAACAATGAGGAATTTGTAAGACTCGAAGGGTGAATTTGTAAGAGGTACCTCTAGTAATTTATCACCGTAATAATGTCCACATTGTACTACAACAGTGTATAAGATATTGTACATTGGAATTCATTTTATAATCAACAGGTGCAAGTGATCGTGTAAGTTGTTTTCAGACTCGGATGCTGTAAACTGAGAAATAGGCATTTCATTGATGCTTCAGTTCCATTTACTCATAAACTGGGGTATTTCTTCTTGTGTTTCAATGTGATTTATCATCGACTTATAAAAAGCAAGTTTTATCTCTAATCTTGTGTAACCTTAGATTGTTCACTGATGCAGCAAGTGAAATATCATCTTGACCGGATTGTTTTAGTTCTCATTTAACAATGCTAGGAAATGCAGTTCCGGATAAAGGGCAAAAAAAAATACATGCTACTAATGATACTTTAAAAATGAAAAAGAATTAAGATCTAACTTCCATCTTAATCTCTATCATGGGTATGTATAAATATACAAGTATTAGCATGTCAGACCAAACATAAAAACTCAAATTCGTGTCTGTCATTTCATTAGAATTATTTTCCTGGTCAAAGTTTAACGTCTCGTCCAGGCCCAAAAATAAAATAAAAACTAAAAATTTCCATTTAATAAAATAATACCGCTGAGTTCAGTCGAGACTCGGCTGGAGTTGAGCAATGATCTTAAAGGGATAGGCTTATCCAGCTCTTACTCACGAGGCACCTCATAAAATGGGATCCCCAATTCCCATATCTCTCCCAAGCAAACCCAGTTAGCCACGTGGCAAGCTATGACCCATGCAAAAAGATCAAAGTTATCCATCCATTAGCCAGAGTATACAATATACCCAATTCAATTGAATTGCTAAGTGGGAATCTGGAAGTAGAAGTTAAGTTAGTTTTGAAGCTAAAAGGGACAGGCAGGCACCAGTCCAATGGCATCTCTAGCAACCTTTGCTGCTGTTCAACCCATCACCGTTAAGGGCCTTGGTGGAAGCTCACTTACCGGAACTATGCTCCACATCAAGCCCGCTCGCCAGGCTTTGAGACCCACCAATTTCAAGTAACAATGTTTATCCAATATACTCCCACACTGTCTGTTTTAATTTCTTTTGTTTATTTATTTACTTTTTTATATACACAATTTAATTAGCTGATACTAATGTGCTATATAATTATGTATAGAGCTGGTGCTGTGGTGGCAAAATATGGTGAAAAGAGTGTGTACTTTGATTTGGAGGATTTGGGCAACACCACTGGCCAATGGGACTTGTATGGTTCCGATGCTCCTTCACCATACAACCCTCTTCAGGTATCTCGCCCTACTTTCCGTTTGTAATTCATAGTTGCATCCTTAATTCTGACTACTAATTTAATAATGCTTCTGTTAATTTATACTTCCTCAATCTAAAGATGAAATGCTATTCGACTTGTTGAACCATTTTTTATGCATATTAACTTTCAAGGTTTGTCTAGGATACAAACAAACCTACTTTTGTTTTTTATGCATATTAATCACAAGTCTTGCTGCAATTGATTAGATTTGCCTGCAATTTTATGGTCCAAGCCATTGACAGTTTAATATTCTCAAAACCTAACAAAAATATGCCTCTAGGTTGAGTGCAATGATGAAAAGTACATGTGGTAGATCCCAGATTTTCTACAGAGGGCTAAAACTAATGGATTATTAATACTTATTCAGTGAGGGCATATAGTTTAAGGTCTACAACAATGTTAATAGGAAGAGTGAGGTGATGTAACGAAGGAACAAATAATTTTTAATCCAGGAGCTACCATTACAGTGCAGAGCAGTCTGCGAAGATTTATGCAAGAAAGTTGACCGAATTAGGGATTTTGGAAGGGCATTTAGATGACAAAAGATGATTGATCCTTCAGATGCAGTCATTTTCCCAGGATATTTACTAGAATCAAAAAATTGAGCTGATACATATCCCAGTGCCTTGGTGCTTACATATTTTTAATGAGAAATAGGCTGATTAAAGGGTTACATCTCACATATGCTGAGGTTAATTTACATTATGTGGCTTTCATAAGAATAATCCTTTGAGGGCTGTAATTTATGGCATTCACGGTTACATGTATTCAATTAATTCAGTGTCTGTAATAAAGTGCGTGCCTGCATATATATTATGTTTCCTTGATACTTTACTGAATCTTAGGAGAATCTGGTATAAGATGCTTTTTATCTCATATTTGCATTGCAATTGCAGAGCAAGTTCTTTGAGACATTTGCCGCTCCCTTCACAAAGAGAGGTCTTTTGCTCAAATTCTTGATATTGGGAGGTGGTTCCACCCTTGCTTATCTAAGCTCCACAGCCTCGGGGGATATTCTACCAATCAAGAAGGGCCCACAACTTCCTCCAAAGCTTGGTCCACGTGGAAAAATCTAATTTATTCTAGCTCCTACATCCTTCAACCTCTTGATTGTGTTTAAAATGTATCTTCCCTACAGCTTGTAAGTATGTTGGATCCCCTCTGATTATTTCAATATGTTTGTATTGTGATTTGGGGGCATTCCTGTAAACTTTATGCTGGGCTGTCTCTAGAATAAGTTAAGATTAACTATTCTGCATTACGTTTGCAATTTGCAGGGATGTTAGTCTAGGAAAAAGAAAAAAAAACTTCTTCTGTGAAAATTTGAGTTACAAATAGGTCAAGAGACAAGGACTCTCCATAGGAGAAGTCAAATAAAAAAATTATTTCTAAGATACAACTCAACAAAGTGATTTTCTTGTATAGAGGAAGTGTATCCAAATATTTCAGACAGTATATGTCGCTCCTTCCTCCATATTTAAAGAAAGGAAGAATGATTTCACCGAACCTAAGCTTCTGCACTCTTGGTGTGCCTCTCTGAGTCAGGCTCTTCTTTGGATTCCAATTAATCTGCTTCTAAGTTGATACTCATTAGTGGCGTGCTGTTGGACTTCTTAGCCCGCATTTCTCAAGTTTCTCCATATAGGAAAATTTCTTGTTAGCGACAATGTTGGGGGGTTTGGTCAGGCCATCTTTGGATAAATCTTCCTGCGAGTCTTTCTTCAAGTCAGCGTCGCCTTGATCAAAATTCCAACCCATGAAATCAGACAACGTCATTGAGGTGGGTGTATCCTCTGTGTTGAGTCTCTCTAACTCTTCTTTGGCATTTGGGAACCTCTCTGATCCCCTAATTGAGGGGCATTCTCTAAAAGAATATCCCTTTCTTTCTCCGGTTGATGGATTTTTTGCAACAGAATCTGCATGTAGAACGTCTTCTATACGTGACATTACTGTGAAGGCCAAGCTCTCTAATATTCTTGAATAGCTCTCAAGAACGGCATGTCCTATATCCTATGAAACAAAGAATAAACGAGGTATTATTTTTCTGATTAATTATAAAAGTATACAAGACGACCATCCCTTATGAACTCGAAAAGTCTTTCTTACTCGGTTGAACTGGATTTTGCTAATATCTAGTGAAGATTGAGCGATTCCAGGGTATCTATGCTTGAGAATAAGTAGGATAGTTTCCAATCTCTCTTCAAACATTTCTCTCTTTTCCAAACTCACTGCTGAACCCCAAGAAGACTTTCCATCTTTAGCGGTCATCTTCCTCCTCCATATAACCATGGATGCCTCGATCCTGTTCTTCAGATCAAGGATTTTATGCTCCGATGACAAGTCCATGGTGGATAGAAAAAGGTCCGGATCAAAGCATTCCACCGTGATATTCTTATATATCAAGTCTCCGAGGCTTGCCCTCCCATTCTACAGTAAGAAAGATGCAGAAAATTTTTAGTAATATGCTAGTTCATGTCTACTAATGGTAATGTTCTCTTCTCTATATAATTAAGTACCTTAGGGAGAGATTCGATGTAGTCTTCAGGGATCTCCATTTCTGATAGGATTTGAGCATTTATAGCCATGGATGCTTTGTGTACTTGGTTTACAGAGTCCTTCTGAAATTGCAGCCATTTCCTTGTAACTTCAGATAAACCATTTGGCGGAACCTGGGGAGTAGGTACCCACCATTTGTCCTCATTCCTCGTGTTCTTCCCTTTATGTGAATCATCAGAATTTTTTGACTTGTAAGAAAACTCGTTTTGATCTTTAAAGTTTTTTAGGCAGTCCTGTTTCAATTTTGGGACGTTGAAATGTACCTTAGCAAATAAAAGAGCCAATTTTGGGACTTTGAAATTTACTTGATAAATCAAAGTCATAGTACAAGTTTGCAGTATATATTTTCTTACAATAAGCATCGCGTCAAGCTTGCGTAGGGCAGGAATGTTCATGAGAAGATCAGTTCTCTGCCTTGTTGTCATTATCTGTTCAAATGAGGATGGATGTATGTATATATATATATATATATATATTAGCTGTTGTTACAAAGCTCAGAGAGAGAGACAGAAGGAAAGAAAGAGTATTACCTCCATAGTAATCCCATCTTTACTTTGCTTGGAAGGAGCAAATTCTACAATGTGATCGGTAACAGATAAGAGCCAATCAGTTTCTTTTCGCCATCTTGCTTTCCTCTCCGCTGGCATGGGCTCTAATCGCTTATGTTCACTAAAAACAGAAGCTGGAATTGTTTGATAAGATCAGAAAATTTTAAATATATAGGATATATATATATATATATATTGAAAATTTCTTACGTAATCGATCTGTAAACAGCTGATGGATACAGATGGTGGTTTGAAGTTAGATGCATGAATTTTACCTGCTAGGTTTGTGATGGCGTTTGACAATGCCAAAGCAGATGAAACACCCTTCCCTCCGCCGGACATATCCTCGCCCAGAAGCAACTTTGAGAACCTTTCTTTCAGCATTTGCGCATCTGTTTTTATAAAATTCACCAACATAAAATTTAATTTAAATACTAAAAGGCTCGCACGTACCCCGCCGCATGAATCCATGCATGCAAACAAAAAAATTGTATGAACAAAAAGGGGTTGCCTGAGGATTGGCCGTGTCTGGACAAAGGGCTGAGTGCAGCTCCATCAGTTCCAAGGCGCGATTTTATTTTGTCATGATGGTTAAGTGCAGAACCAATGATGATTTGTTGTCTGTCGATAGGAGGAGGCTGCCCATTTAAAGGCCTGGAGGAGGGTTGGCTTCTGACAATTCTATCGTCCATTGTAGTGCTACTCTCCAGGATCATACTATGCCCTTGCCACCCTCCTTCATCTTGAAAACGAAACAGCCTGGCCTTCAAATCTTCTTCTTCTTCATCTTCTTCATCTTCTTCTTCTTCTTCTTCCTCTTCTTCTTCTTCTTCTTCTTCTTCCTCCTGCTCCAGTGCTCGAACCATCTTTAATTCGAGCTCGATCAGGATTTGGTAGCAGCAGGGCAGGGAGAGCGATTAAGGAATTAATGATTTCTTTTTTATTTCTTGTTAATTTAGAAGGAAGGAAGGAAGATGACTATAGGAGACCAACCAATGATCGATCTCCAAATGATTAGAAACTTAGTTTCTACGTACTTTTGTTTGTGTGTTTATGGTTGTTTGACAAAAAAGAGCATGGTGGACCTGTTAGTTTTTTGGAACGTGGGGTGCATGTTTGAGAAATCACCACAAAACAAGTCAGAGATGAATAAATCAACAAAAAGTTGGTTTAGGTGATGTGTGAGAGAGAGAATGGAATGGAATGGAATGGAATGATTGTATTTAAGTTTTGAAGGTGGAGGCTCATCTATTCTTCATTTCACTCTGTCATCCCTACAACTATGCAACCATCCAATGCATATTTTGCTTTATTTTTAGTTTGAGATTTTAAGACTAGTGAAAAATATATTTTAGATTAATAAGATTTTTTTTAAAATAAACAAACAATTAAATGTGTCTAAATATACTATTTCTTTCGATCAAGTGGTTTATTATTAATGACTATATATATATATATATATATGTTTATTGTTTCTTTGGTGTCATAATAATAATCATAATAATAATAATAATAATGCCAAGACCAAGTGAATATTAGTATGTGAAGGAGAGGGGAGTAGTTAGAATGAAGTTAACTTTGATCAATTGACCACCAATACAGTGTTGACACGCAGGTCGGGAGGTGATTTCTCTGTCTGCGTGTCAGCACTGTATTGGTCAATTGACCAATTTACTATGAAATTAACTTCATAGTAACCGGATCCAAAGGAGAGCGTCAACGAATGATCAAACCCAATTTTGGTCCTCTCCATCCATTTATTATTGTCTTAGTTTTTGTCATCATTCACGGTCAATTCCCAAATTTTAATTTTTTAAAACTATTATAAAATAAACATTTAAAATTGACGTCAATTTTGTAATATGGCGAATTCAAAAAATGTAAAAATTAAATAAATAAATTTTAAAATAAGACAATTATTAATTTCTTTAAATGGTAAAAACAGTGGACCAGCTCCCAAATCCCAACAATTAAAACCCTCCAAGACGTATCACTCCACTAGAAAATCCATTCCCACCAAATCCATATAATATTCACAGAATAATTCAAAGTTTAACCATCAAATTCATCTGCTTTTCTCTCTCTCTCTCTCTCAATTCCTCACCGGAGTCGCAAAAAAAAATGGAAGCCATTGGAGTACTAATGATATATCCAATGTCACCGTACCTCGAACAAGAACTCGACAAGCGATTCAAGCTCTTCCGATTATGGAACTTTCCTCAGAAAAAGGAGTTCTTGAAGGCCAATTCCAATTCTATTCGAGCGGTCGTCGGTAGCGCAACTGCCAGCGCCGATTCCGAGTTGATTGACTCGCTCCCCAGTTTGGAGATTGTGTCCAATTACAGTGTGGGATTGGACAAGATCGATTTGGCCAAGTGCAAGGAGAAAGGGATTAGGGTTAGTTATACTCCTGATGTGTTGACTGAGGACGTTGCTGATTTGGCAATAGGTTTGATGTTGGCCACTTTGAGAGGTATTTGTGAGTGTGATCGCTATGTCAGATCTGGGCTGTGGAAGACGACGGGGAATTTTAAATTGACTACAAAGGTTAGTTCAATTTTTTATTTCTTGTCATTTAAATCAGAAAATTGAATGCGTTATTATTGGGTTTGTGGTACAATCCTGATCAGCAAGTTATTCACATATTACATGTAAAGGAAAGCAACAAGTTTCACACCGCAAAAGATATCCTAACATAGCAAGGATTTTGGGATTTTAGGAAAAAAAGATTTTGTTTCCTAAAATATTAGGCAGATTCTATTAGCCTAATTTTTAGGGATTTGTTTTACAGATACTTATCGAATTCTATTATAATTAGGATTTCTTTTCAATTTAGATTTACTTTCTAAATAAGATTTTTATTGTTTTATAGAAATAGGAATTTCTTTTCCAAATTGATTTCTACTTCTTTGTAGAAATTAGGGTTATGGTTTGTAATTCCTATTAGGATTAGGATAATTTGTTACTATTGCTATTAGGGTTTGGATTTTTTTGAGTAGTAAATAGAGGATCAAGTTGATGTAATAGATAAAAGACATTATTCATTATTCAATATACAATTCCTAAGTTATTTTTTTAGTTTTTCTTTGAGATTCAACTTTGACTTATCATACAACAATACATAGTTGTGTTTGGCGTCTTCTACCGTATCAATCGTCGATTGTACCGAGATTACCGCTTCAATATAAGCGAGGGGTCAAGGTGTCGTTGGTGTCCATTCAACGCAGATTTCCGAACGCGAGTAATTGTACCAAGATTACCGTCTACATATAGGCGAGGGGTTAAGGTGTTGCAAGCAATTCACCCAACAATTTTGCTAGAAACGATCGGGGCGACGACCACCTCACGCAAGCGTGCCGTGGAGTCTATCATTTGGTATGAAAGCTAAGCATTTCTTGCGAGTTACTTATCTTTAATTTTCTGTTGCATATATATTGAAAAAAAAAATGAAAAAAAAATCTTGAGTTAAAAAAAAAGAGTATAGAAAAAAAATCAGATTCTATTTCCATTGTGCTAGCCAAACTTGTAGCACACCATCAAATCATCAAATTCCAACCAAAAGTTCATCCTGTTCCATTCATTATCAATTCCGACGAAGTGACATCTCTCTTTTCTTTTCTCTCTCATTTTTTTAAACTTTTCTTTTTCACTATCAATCTTTTGAACAATTTCTTTCTGTCGATCTTTTCCACATGTATTTTCTTCCATCAACTCTCCAACCTGCCTTGGCAACTCCATCAACTCTCCAACCTGCCTTGGCAACTCCGTTGTTTTCTCGGAAATACTATCAGCTGATTGGTCTGGAATGATAGCACGGGGTATATCATCAACAACCTGCACAAGAGACAAAACAGAACTAGACAAAAAAGAATCATTAGTGTTAGTATTCAAAAGCGCCGTCTTGTACGAATGTACAGTCATTGGCTTTTTAAAATACAACTCACTCTCTTCATAGTCACATATTTTCCTCTCTTCGTCTTGCTCACCCTCTCGTTTGTTTTTCTCTCGTTTATTTTCAATCTCAATCTTTTCATTCTCTCTTTTCTTTTCTCTCTCATTTTTTTAAACTTTTCTTTTTCACTATCAATCTTTTGAACAATTTCTTTATGTCGATCTTTTTCACATGTATTTTCTTCCACAAATTCATCTTCGTGATCACTAGAACCCAATAGCTCTCCTTGGACTGCATATTCAATAATATCTTCTTCAATCTCCTTCGGTTGAATTTGCTCCATGTGTGCTTTACGGGTGTTTTCTAGATGTAACCAACAATCTTCCCACGTCTCACTAAACGAACCCATGATGTCCTCTTTTATGTTCTTGGACGCCTTAAGAATGTCTTGTGGCTGTCTCCAATGCGAATCCTCCTTGTTTATATGTCGACAAACCCTCATATCATCTTCTAATGTTGATCGTCTTGGAGCAAACCGTTCTTTCATTGTTGTTTTTAATTCTGCCCATGTCTCAATCGAACGCTCTCCACAAATTTTCCTAAAATCCCACCATATGATTGCAAGATCGAAGAATTCTTGAACTGCCCGTCTGACCTTTCTCCGCTTGGAGTAATCATGATAGTCAAATTCTCGCTCCATTTGTCTCTCCCATCTCAAATAAGCAGCTGGATTAATCCCTATTAGGAAAGTATTCTTTCGAGACCCGTAAGAATCTTCATAACCATAATCATACATATTTGTTGCAAAACAAAGGTTAGTAGATAAATATTTTCCTCACACTCCCTTACGTGTTTCGCTCAAACAGAGATTATTCACTCGTGTATCAGTCACTATGGCTTTTACCCTCTAATAATCTTACTATTCTCGTCTTTTACCTCTCAATATTCCCTCTTATATGATCTTTTTGAATTCACCAAATAAATTCACAGTTTACAATTAATTTAAAAATAACTTATCAATAACAAAATATAGATGGTGTGACTATCGGAATACCACAAAAATCATAGATTGATTGCCTCGTACTCCTCTTGTATGTCCTTAAAAAAATCCGTTTGTATGCTTTCTCCGAAAAGTTATGATGTCACTTCGTCGGAATTGATAATGAATGGAACAAGATGAACTTTTGGTTGGAATTTGATGATTTGATGGTGTGCTACAAGTTTGGTTAGCACAATGGAAATAGAAGCTGATTTTTTTTTATACTTTTTTTTTAACTCACGATTTTTTAATTTTTTTTTCAATATATATGCAACAAAAAATTAAAGATAAGTAACTCGCTAGAAAGACTTAGCTTTGATATCAAATGATAGACTCCACGGCACGCTTGCGTGAGATGGTCGTCGCCCTGATCGTTTCTAGCAAAGTTGTTGGGTGAGTTGCTTCCAACACCTTAGCCCCTCGCTTATATGTAAACGGTAATCTTGGTATAATTGCTCGAGTTCAGAAATCTGCGTTGAATGGACACCAACGACACCTTGACCCCTCGCTTATATTGAAGCGGTAATCTCGGTACAATCGACGATTGATGCGGTAAAAGACGCCACACACAACTATGTATTGTTGTATGATAAGTCAAAGTTGAATCTCAAAGAAAATAACTTAGGAATTCTTCAAAGAACCTAAAGTAGAGAATAACCTCACAAGTATATTGAATAATGAATGTCTTTTATCTATTACATCAACTTAAACCTCTATTTATACTACTCAAAATAATCTAAATCCTAATAGCAATTGTAACAAATTATCCTAATCTTAATAGGAATTACAAACCATAACCCTAATTTCTACAAAGAAGTAGAAATCAATTTGGAAAAGAAATTCCTATTTCTATAAAACAATAGAAACCTTATTTAGAAAGTAAATCTAAACTGAAAAGAAATCCTAATTATAATAGAATTTGATAAGTATCTGTAAAACAAATCCCTAAAAATTAGGCTAATAGAATCTGCCTAATATTTTAGGAAACAAATTTTTTTTTTCCTAAAATCCCAAAATCCTTGCTACTTTAGGATATCTTTTACCGCTTGAAACTTGCTGCTTTCCTTTACATGTAATATGTGAATAACTTGCTGATCAGGATTGTATCAGTTTGATTTCATATACTTTACTTAGGTGACAAAGCGTTCCCTCCAAGAATAGCAAATTTTCTGTTTATTCTCTTTTAATGATGTCAATTTTCTTTAGCTCTGGTTTTTCTTGAATCATTTCCTAAAATTGTTAACTGAATACCGTTTCTCATTTTTTGTTATTTTTTTTCATTCCCCAAAATTGAATTCACGTATTTCAATTACCCATACCATCTGTTGGAGAATTTGATTATGATTTAAGTAACTTATATGGAGATTGCTCATTGCCTACTCTCTTTTTTCCCTCTATTAGATAGTAGTAGGTTGTTATGTATACTACAGATTACATCCTGGTAAAAGGTTATATGTAAACTTCTGGAATATGTAAACTTCTCGTACACATGGACTACTAATGATTTTCTGTTGAGATTTAGAAGTAGGATTCCCAGGGTCTATGCCATAATGCAGCAGTTGGAATCAGTGACTGGTATTGTAAGGAAAGATGTTTTTCTTACCTAACAATTTTACTTTTACTTTTGAAGTTTACTGAGAATGGGAGAATATTTGTCCTGTATCCCCTGGTTAACACATTACTTCTTACAAAATCTCAAGTTTTTTAGTTACCTATGCTTATTATAGCATATTATATGTGCACTGTCCAAAATTTATTGCCTTACTTAATATGCCAGCATTTCAAGCATTTGGTGCGTTTGGAGGTTCAAACGCACCAATTATGGTAAGGGTTACATTTGAACTTCAAACACTGCATTTGTGAGTTAAATAAGTTGCATTTGATATAAGTTGTTTTTACACGAAATAGATTTTCAGGTGCGTTTGGACTTCCAAACGTAATGTAACCAAACATGCACTATGAAATCGACTCTCTCAGCTTTTGTGAGCAAAGTTATGATCTGGCTCGCAAAATTCTTAAAGATAGAAGCATTTAGGATTTATTAGTGAAGAAAGACAAATTCCAAATTCCGGAAATTGCTTTCTTAGAATAGTGAAAAATAAATTTCCACCAGCCCAAGGCTCACAGCCGAAGTTGAAGAAGAACGAAGAAATTAGAATATAGCTCCAAAATTGAGGGAAGAAAAAAAACCTTTATTATTATGGAGGAATCTAAGTTACAAGCTTACAATTAAAAGCTTACAAAAGAGAAAACTTACATGAGAGAAAGTAGGAACAAGCTTGCAATGGTAGTTGTTGTTGGTGATTTATGTTTGTGTTGGTTTGATGATTTGAGGTGGTGGGGGTCTATTTATAGGTGACTAGAGAAGGGTCTAGCAACTCAAGGTAGGTGGAGGTTTGGATTAGAAGAAAAGTGAAGATTCTAGATGTTGGTGGAATAAGTGCAAGCATGTTATACAAGGTTCTAGATATTGAAACTCTCAAATACATTAGTCCTCACCACATCCCTCAAAAATTTAAACTAAATAATTACCAAAAGTTTACTTTAAATTTTTTACATTATATCACATCTTTCATGGGCCGTTAGGAACTTGGTGTGATTGTCAAAATCGAATACAGGACATAGGCGGAGTTTCAGTGATGCTACCCTTATCTTTGTTGTGGTTAAGCTTCCAGTTTCTCTAGACAGAAATTTAGCTTAGACTCTTGTGTTTGTTTTTCTTTTTTAGTTGTAGTTCTTATTTTTCCCCCTTCCATGCAGTTCAGCGGCAAAATAGTGGGTATTATAGGCTTGGGGAGGATTGGCTCAGCAATTGCAAAGAGAGCCGAAGCATTTAGCTGTCCTATCAGTTACTACTCAAGATCGGAGAAACCGGATTCAAAATACAAATACTACCCAAGTGTCGTTGAGTTGGCTTCAAATTGTCATATCCTTGTTGTTGCGTGTCCATTGACTGCTGAAACTCGCCACATCATTAATTGTGAAGTCATCGATGCTTTGGGTCCTAAAGGTTTTCTCATCAACATTGGAAGGGGCCCTCACGTTGATGAAGCCGAGCTGGTATCTGCTCTGGTTGAAGGCCGGCTGGGTGGTGCTGGGCTTGATGTGTTTGAAAATGAGCCTGAAGTCCCTGAAAAGCTCTTTGGACTAGATAATGTAGTCCTATTGCCTCATGTAGGGAGTGGCACAGTGGAAACTCGCAATGCCATGGCTGACCTTGTTATTGGGAACCTAGAGGCTCACTTCTTGAACAAACCGCTACTAACTCCAGTGGTTTAAATGTGTTGTGAAGGTAATGCATATTGATGATTATTTTGGGGCTTCTTATGTTGTTGTTGATTCTCTTTCAGTATTGTTGTCATTGACACCTTCTGAACTCAGCTAATTTCTGGTGGAAGAACGGTTTATTGTCATTATCAAATGTTTTCTGTCATCATAATAAACCGTAGTGAAGTGGTAGGGATTAGATTAATCTCATATATGAAGGTCATTTTTGTAGCCTCAAATCTGCACGGTAGTATTACAGACAGTAGAAGGTTCTTCTTTTTTGCTAAATTAGTAAAAAGCTCTTTTGTTAGTTTTCACTCCATGCAGGGGCTGTTCTAGAGCAAAATTTTTGTGACTGCCTGTGAATTCGCATCACACAGGCAGTTGTTTGATTGTTGAACTTGCACAGGTTCATTGAGGAGATGGCAGGCAAGCCTCTCGGTTCGAAGAAGAAGGATGGAGACTGGAGAGAAAGGGGAACTGGGAGAGAAGAAAATGAGAGTCAAAAAAGGCTTTAGTTTCTCTGTAGTTTAGTCTTCATTAACTGATAAAATCACTTTTTCTAAGAATCTTTTTCAACGTCTCTCTCATTTTTCTCACTACTAATAGAGACCATGAAACAAGGTTTTCTCTTCTCAATATAAACTCTAGTTCAATTTATTCCTCTGGCTATTTGGAAAGTCGAATATGAAAGGATTAAATACTATCTTGAGTTGTTTTACTTCTAAAAAGATACTCTCTAGTCTCTCCCTTTCAAATTATAGGATAAAAATGGGATTTTTATTTGTTCCAAAATAAATGATCAAAGAGTAATGTTACATATCAGATTTACCCATCCGAAAGACATGAGACAAAATTTGAGACTCCTAATCTCTCCAAAGTCCATTAAGGTCTGTTTGGATGAAGGATTTTAGTCACATTTTTTTTAAAAAAAAATTCAAGTTATATTGCTCTTGTATTCGGTAATTTATTTAAATATAATCCCTCAAGATGTCTAAACAAATAGAAAAGTCTAGATCTATGTAAATAATAAATATATAGTTAATTATAGTTATTAATAGCTCAATATGATAATTATTCTTCATAATATTTAATTTTTAAACAAAATGATGTTATCTACATTAGTAAGGGATAGGAAATAGTTGAATAGTTGAACTCTCTCACTTTAATATACAAGTAAAAAATTAATAATCTCACTTTTTTATTTATTCTCTCCCACCCCTATTCATTCTTTATTAAAATTGTTAATTGGACTAAGGGGGTGTTTGATAAAACTGAATGATAGTTCTTAATGTTTACGTAATCTGAATGAGCTGAATGAATCATAATTGTGAATACTGAATGAAAAAAATTATTTGATAATTGACATGTCTAAAACATCTAATTAATATATTTTTATTATCTTACCCCTTTGAAAAAATTTAAAATTGTTGTAAATTTATTTAATATTACTTAATATAATAGTTAATATTGTAAAAAAATAAATATAAAATACTTCATTCAACAACAAAAAAGTACACTTAGTCATTCAACCCAAAAATCTGATCGATTTAACCTAGACAATTTTTATTTAAAACAAACGCATTGAATGCCTGATCGATTCAGCCATTCAGCTCTAAACAAACACCCCTAAGTGTGTCGGACTTAAGATTATTCAAACTCAACGCATTTAAATATTAGCGAACTCAGTCTCGGTCCATTCAGACTTATAATATGTTGTTCAAACTCAACCATATAGGATCGCGAGTTTCGAGACCTATTTTCGGACAAGTCTAAATAAAAAATCAAAATTAATAGTAGTAAACTATAAAAAAATAATGTAAATATTAGCTCATTTTGACAACTTAATAATAAAAATATTATTTTTTTTGCAATTCATAACATGAAATATCATCAAAAAATAAATAGTATATACTAGGAGGGGAGGAGGAGGAGGAGGAGGAGGAGGGGCGGGGTGAGAGATGGAGAATAGTGGTATTGGAGTATGGATAACGTGTCCAATGTCCGCCTATCTCCAAGAAGAGCTGGCCAAACGTTTTTGTGTCCACAAATCCTGGGAAATTCCGGCTCCTTCCAGATCCGAATTCCTCCGCCGACACGCCCAATCCATCCGAGCTTTAGTGGGTAATGGAGCCTACGGGGCTGACTCCAAATTAATCGACTCCCTCCCCAGTTTGGAGATCATCGCCAGTCACAGTGTCGGGTTGGACCAGATCGATTTGGTCAGGTGCAGAGAAAAGGGGATTAGGGTTACTTACACGCCCGATATCTTGACCGATGAAGTTGCCGACTTGGCGATGTCGCTAGTATTGGCTACGCTGAGAAAGATTTGCGAATGCGATCGCTATGTCAGAAGTGGGCTCTGGATCAAGAATGGGGACTTCAAGTTGACTACAAAGGTTTTTTTCCCCTTCTGTGCTAGTGTGAAAATTTATATGTGTTTAGCCCACAAATTATAATACTCCTATTTGTTTTGTGACACGAATTCACCATTTTAACAGCTGCTCAAAATATTTTCAAGAATGTGCAAGAGTTTTTCATTCCTTTGTTTTCTAGTAGACTTGAAAACCAAACATAACGAAGTTACTTGTATATAACGAACAGGAGCAATAAATCACGGATATCCTTTGGAGTTATTAATCAATTACACATTTTGATGTGGTTATCAACTTAATATAGTAGAAGATTTAGGTGGAATACTCAATTTAAAGTTATTTCAGTTTGCGTTAATAAAAGGTTGGACAAATAATTTTATACGCGATTCTTCACTTACACTAAGTTAGTTTTGGGTTGATGGAGAACAGCCATTTTTTTGATCATCTTTTCATGACTTATGGTGCTCATCTGTTAGGGCCCTCTTGCAGTTCAGTGGCACATCAGTTGGCATTTTAGGATTTGGCAGGATAGGCTTGGCAATTGCTAAGCGTGCTGAATCATTTGGTTGTCCAATCAGTTACTGTTCCAGATCCCAGAAGCCAGATTCAAATTACAAGTACTACCCAAATGTTATTGACTTGGCCTCCAACTGTCGTATACTTATTGTTGCATGCGCACTGACAAATGAAACTCGTCATATCATTAATCACGAAGTCATCGATGCCTTGGGTCCAGAAGGTGTGCTTGTCAACATTGGGAGGGGTTCACATGTTGATGAACTTGAGCTGGTCTCTGCTCTTGTTGAAGGCCGGTTGGGTGGAGCTGGGCTAGATGTGTTTGAATATGAACCTGAAGTTCCGGAGAAGCTCTTTAATCTTGACAATGTAGTCCTTTCGTCTCATAGGGGAACTGCCACGGTAGAAACCCGTAAAGCCGTTGCTGATCTTGTCATTGAAAATTTGGAGGCTCATTTTCTGGGCAAACCTCTCATAACTCCAGTGTTTTGATTGTGCTGCTAGAGTAAAACCAAAGTATGATTGTTCGGGGCCATGCTGCTGTAAGTTTTTTTCTCCCATTATTGCTGCCTCCAAATCTTGGCAGGAGAAACTTGTATTATCACTAGTGATTAGATTAATTACAAAAGTTTGGTAACATTGTTATCCACCCTAGTGAATAGGAAGTGAAATGCAAATTTATAGACTGACTAAGCAATGGCTGTTTTTGTGAACTGCAATAATAGTAATGACTGCAGGGATTAACTGTGGTCTTCTTCCCATCATATGCTCACCTGGTGAAATATTCATGCTTCCTCACTTTTTAAACTTATTACCATAAGCAAAACAAACCCCCCCCCCCCCCCTCTCTCTCTCTCTATATATATATATATTATTTTTTTTGAATCAAGTAATCAAGCAAGCTAAAGTGGATCGAGGATTAAGCTAGTGAGGACCAAAGTAAGGTTTTCTAGTGGATTTTAGTTATGATTGGCAGACAACTTTGGTTTGAGCAGCTGTCAAATAATGACATCAAACCCAAGAAAGTAGAAAACAAATCATTCATCGTACTTGAAATATGTGTTTTGGGAGAAGAAAAAAAACTGTATATATGTGACTCTGTTCCGTCAAAACCGGAGTATTTTTTCTATTGGCCAAATTTTTTTTACCTTTTAAATTCTTCTTCTGTTTTTTTTATGCAATTTGTTAAATTATCGCTCCTTCTTTTACACAAAAAGAGACGCATTTTATTAGTTTTTTGAGTATATATTTGAGTGGCTACTCCATTTAGTCTTGCACAAGACTGACCAGCCAGTATAGAACCTTTGATGCATTAGCGGTTGTCAATTTCTGTACCAATTACATACCATTATGAAAGGGAAGAAGCGCACTGTTCAACCCAACTTTATCCATTTAATAAACTTATCAACAAGGTAGCAAGAAGTTGTAGCAAGAGATAAAAGAAAGAAAAAGCTATATGTGGACGTAAAAATTGGAAATGAGTGTATTTAAATTTTATTTATTTGTATTTTGACCCCAATGGTGGGTAAAAATATAAATAAGTAAAGTT
Source organism: Panax stipuleanatus (assembly GCA_020205555.1). Classification (NCBI taxonomy): domain Eukaryota; kingdom Viridiplantae; phylum Streptophyta; class Magnoliopsida; order Apiales; family Araliaceae; genus Panax; species Panax stipuleanatus. The sequence goes on from CM035124.1 coordinate 2,378,359, forward strand.
CAAATACATTCATGTCCAATTTTTATATTCACTTAGAAGCGCTCAACAAAAAAAAAAAGTAAGATCAACCACGAGAAATTAATAGGACTACTTTGGTACGGAACACAAGAACCCTGCCTAGTGATTCCCTTATATTCGGATCATTAACTAGCAAAAAAAAAAAACCACAATTAAACCGTATCTTATTTTTTTGATTTTGAAGTAAATTTTTATAATTATAAAATTGACTTGATTCATGCAACCTAAATAAATAAATAAATTTTATAGTAATATACAATTTATAATAATGACTGAGTGAAGTAAAATTTATAAATTCATATAAATTTTGACATATAAAATTATGTAATAATATCAAATCCTAAAAACAAGAATACATATACATATATATATGGGGACCGATCCATAGAAACGTTATAAAAAAGGGTCTAGCCTTACAACATATCGTGAATGTCCATCCGATGATCTAATGGTTTAATATTGCTCTTGTTCACAGTTTAATTTTCAGTATTCTGCAGTTTAATACTGCGGACGGGATAAATGTCCAAAATACCTCTTCTTGTACTAAAATTTTATTTTTTTGGCATCTGCAGTATTAAACTGCGGAGCCTTGAAAATTATCTCTCTCCTATATTACTTCGGATGACTTCGACACTCCGAACTCCCACTTCGTCAGCTGCAGTGAAAAGCTTAGCATGAATCGACTAAACTATTTGAACCTTAGCCTGAACCAGCTATATACGTATGTAGCTCACTTTCGTGAGTGATGGACTTGTGCTGGCTGTTTGTGGAAAGGTGTGAAAGAGGATCCAAGGTAGAATCATTATAGCAACATTTTATAATTTATGGTCCTAAATAGTTAACTTCATTTAACTATTTTCCACAGCTGATGAAAAGCTTATTCGAGATTTCTTTGTGGTTAATATATTACAGTACTTATTTTATGTGAAACCCATAGAAGTACTTTTTGAGAGCATGGGGATAAAGCTTCTTCTACTCTTAATCTGTTTATGGAACTCTTTGTGCATTTTTGCCAAGTTGTTTAACATAATTTTCTTAATTGAAATTATGTTGTGATGTATTCAATTACTTGCAGGTGGTAGGAACAATGAGATAAAGTTATTGGAAGGGAATCCACTTGCAGGTGGTCGTCCTGAAGTGATCCGAGACCTTATCAAAGTGGTCCGAGACCTTGCCGAAATGGTCCGAGACCTTGCTGAAACTACTGAAGCCATCCCTTATTTTTCTCTCTCTATTCTCTTTGTTTCTTTCTTATGTAGTGGAGTAATATTATGCTCGAAGTTGATGAAGTTGGACCATGGATTATTATGATCTTCAGAGAGTTCCCTTTCTCAAGAAAATAAAAAAGGACAAATTTTCAATGTTTCAATCTTCAGTCAATACATCGAGCTGTTTGCTTTGTCAAATAGAGGAGAGAAAAAAAATGCAATAAAAGGATCCGCAGTTTAATACTGCGGATGTCGTTTGATTTTTATAAGAAAGGATATTTTAGTCTTATGTCCCGTTCGCAATATTAAACTGCAGAATACTGAAAATTAAACTGTGAACGAGAGTTCCCTAAACCGTTCGATCTTAAAATGGAGGGTCGCGATGTGTTGTAAGGCTAGACTCTTTTTTACAACGTTTGCTATGGATCGGTCCCCTATATATATATATATATAGGGGACCGATCCATAGCAAACGTTGTCAATTTAAGGTTATCCTTACAACACATCGCGACCCTCCATTCGATGATCTAACGGTTTAATAGACATCACATACCCTCCTCGTAACAATATTAAACTGCGGACGCTAAGTATGGCAGGCACAATTGGGCAAGTCTTATTGACCAAATTCAAATTTTATTTAATTTTCCAGCTCAAAAAACTTCGGGACGATGACGGATTATCTCGGGAAGGATTCGGATAACACCAAAGTACTGTTAAGTAGCATATCCGGCTTCCACGCAGCCTCTCCAATATGATTTACTGTTTCCAATGTTAACCGTTGAAGAAACGCTAATGTTCTCGGCGGAATTCCGGCTTCCACGCAGCCTCTCCAAGTCCAAAAAGAAAGCTAGGGTTCAGGCTTTAATCGATCAACTAGGCCTGAGGAATGCCGCCAATACGGTGATCGGAGATGAAGGCCACAGAGGAGTTTCCGGCGGGGAAAGGCGGCGGGTGTCCATCAGAATCGACATAATTCACGATCCGATCGTCCTTTTTCTAGACGAGCCGACATCCGGCCTGGACTCCACTAGAGCTGTTATGGTGGTCAAGGTTTTGTAAAGGATAGCTCAGAGTGGAAACATAGTGATCACCAAAGTACTGTTATCTCGGGAAAACGATGGCGGATGTCGTTTGATGGTATACCTCCCCGATTTGGTGATCATTTGGTGAACACAAATGCTGGCCGATATCAACAAAGCATGGCAAAAAAGGCAAACTCCCCGAAACGCACTGAACAGTCAGCAGATTTATTAATAAGCTTTACATCAGCCCCTGCATTAGACATGGCAAACGGTCCAGGTTAGAAGCGGATCGGGTCAAAATAGCTCAGCTTTTTTTGGGCTACAATTGTGAGGTCCATGGCCCGGGTTGAGCTTTTTTTTTTTTTTGCAAAGTCATGTTACACAATTTGTCAATTTAACTCAAAAGAAATATATATTTTTATACATATACAAATACATAAATGCACAATCAATCTCAATAATACAAATGAACATTTAACTTTAATAAATTGTGTTATTTTCGTTTCAAAATATTAAATCATTTGTTTTGTAAAATATCCCAAAATATAAGATTAATTGTCGTGTTAGTTGTTACATATAAAAAAAATAAGTGATCCTATATTTGAAATGAAATAAGTAATTTTTATTTTTTTTCCTTTTTTGAACTAATAAATCATCTTGAATATATGTTCAACTGCTCCAATAACGAAAATATGTTTCTAGTTATTTTTTTACTTTTATGAATTAATAAATCATCTTAGCTCGGCATAATATGCATCAACTACAAGTATCTCTTTTTGCAAATGGACAAATAATTTCGAAAAGGAAGAAAATATATTTTGAAAATTGAAAAAATATTTTGGAAATTGCATTTAAAACAAATAACTGTTGTTGCTCAGTTGGTTTAAACTCTTATTTAATATCTTGGAGGTCTAGCGTTCAACCCTCACAAGCAGTATTGCTTTTATTTTTAAAAAAATAACTCAAGGACGGGCCGGGCTAAAATGGCTCAACTTTACGTGAACTGGTGAACTGCAATAATAAAGCCCATGACCCATATTTTTGCGAACGGGCCCGGGCCTCTTTTTGCCAATCTACCCTACATAAACAAGTAAGTGAAAGGCTTCAACATGAGTGCAGCAACCATTACTGTCGAAAAACCTTTGTCATCTTGATAATCTAGATTAATTCCTCCTTGTAAAATAACCGCTTTCAAAGCTTGTAATTATACTCTAGATAGATTGGTCGAATTGGGCTTTTGATAATAACAGTGTTGTTGGAAAAAAATATGGTGTTCGGGCTTCGGAAGTAATCCGTCGTCATCGTCCCGAAAGTTTAGAAAATTAAATAAAATTTAAATTTGGCCCATACGTCGTCATTGGCCAATTGGCCTAATAACGTCTGCAGTTTAATATTGCAGACGAGATACTACCTCCGTCCCATAATAAGTGTTTTTTTAGGCTTAACATTTTTTTCCAAAATAAGTGATGTGTTAGAATTTCAATACATTTTTTATAATATTTTTCCATATGTGCCCTTATGCAACCAATGGTATTTATTGCATATTTATTGAGAAGTTAAAAGGTTGAAGAAAGAGAAAGAGAGACCAAAATGCAATTAAAAAAGTCTCAAACAAAACAAACAAAGTATATTAAGGGTATTTTTATCATTTTAACTTGTGTATTGGTATGTGTGATTTAAGCTAAAAAAACACTTATTATGGGACGGAGGTAGTATTTTACAAAGAGGGTATTTTGGACATTTGTCCGTCCGCAATATTAAACTGCGGAATATTAGAAATTAAACTGCAGACTTGAGCAATATTAAATCATTAGATTATCGGATGGACGCTCACGATGTGTTGTAAAACTAAACTCTTTTTTATAACATTTGCTATGAATCGATCTCCTATATATATATATAATATAAATATACGATCTTTAAGCACCAAAAAAACATTATCAAGCAGCAAGAATCTAAATTAGGTCGAAACCCCTCCCTCTAATTATTAATCAATTATTAACAATAAATTAGCCAAGCTAGTAGGTCCATCCCATATGAATATGATAGTGGATAGTGACCCGACCTCTACAGTTGCCGACACACCATATACTTCGTAGGCTAGGCTCGGGAACAGGTACGGTTTCAGGTTCGGGTGCTGTTGTTGGTTGTGGGTTCTCCTTCTTCCTCCCTCCCCGAGTCCGAGCCTTTGCACATGCAAATAAGATGCCTACAAAACCAAACCCACACCTCCACTTTCTCATTACATGAAAAATATCCTAGAGACACTTTTACAGAGGTAAGTCTTTCATTTTCTGGGTATCAATTCAATTTCAAGCCAAGTTTTCTCCTTTGCCACTAAAATTTTCAAGAACTCCCACAAATTGTAACATATTTTTTATTATTATTATTTCATTTTTCTGTAAGCTTGAATCTGTCAATTTTAGCTCTAGAAAAGTTGTGGGTTTGCAAAAGATTTTCACTTTTTGAGAATCTTGTTAGTTAAATTCAAGCGGTGTGATAAGTTCTTGTGGGAGTTCTTGAAATATGTTGCACACGAAGTCTGAGTCTGATATAACAAGTTTAGCCCCATCATCACCTTCAAGGTCACCAAAGAGGGCGGTTTACTATGTGCAGAGCCCATCAAGGGACTCTCATGATGGGGACAAGTCCTCATCAATGCAGCCCACTCCCAACTTTAATAGCCCAATGGAGTCCCCTTCACACCCTTCCTATGGCCGCCACTCTAGGAATTCATCAGCTAGTCGATTTTCGGGTATATTTAGGTCCTCTTCGGGGAGGAAATGGGGCAGAAAAAGGAATGATAAGGGCTGGCCCGAGTGTAATGTGATTGTAGAAGAAGGTGATTATGATGATGAAAGAGGGTTTACCCGGCGGTTTCAGGCTTTGATCGCTCTGCTTAGCTTTGTTGTTCTGTTTACTGTGTTTTGCCTGATTATATGGGGTGCAGCTAGGCCTTTCAAAGCTGAGGTTGTTGTCAAGGTATATATGCCTTTATTTTAACTTTGCTTATTTTTGTTGTCTGGTTTTATGTATTGTAATCAATTTTTTCACGTCGAATGAAATAACCATAATTAAGGCACCATTTAATTTAATTTAGTTAACATGAGTATTACTGATGGATATCTTATCATAAAGACAAACTCTGATATTGTTTGATACTTCAATTTCAGTTTGGGGTACAACAGCTAAGTTTTTTTAGGACCATTGATTTAGTAAGTTTCTTTATCAACATATTAGCTGTCACACTGTGCATATAAAGTAAGAAGCACTGTACAGTGTACATATGAGCAATGAATTTCTCCTTAGAATTAGTATCAGTAGAACAATTTCGGAATTTGATTTCTTTTACTGATCTTTTAAGGAGAGAATCTTGTCTTTGTTGTGCATTCAACTTTACCACAAAAAAGGGGGTTAGATTTACAAGTGAAACATTGAAATCAAGAATTTCAATAATTTATAAATTTGGATATGATTGTGTACTAGAAGTTGTTGAAACCTTGCAAACTGTATAGATTGTCTGGAAACTTTGCTAGCTAAGAAGGTGGAAGAATGTAAGAAAATTTATCAAACTTATGGAAGAATGCCAGCAGAAAAGCTTTGAAGTAGTGCATTTGATGTTTCATTCTTCAGTTATATTGGCGAGTAATGAGCACTTGTCTTGTTTTGAATTACCTGTGCATGATTTTAAGTAACTTATCATATCTCCTAACTGAGTTTTTCCTCTTGGATGCTGACCTTGGTTCTTGTCATTAAATTACATAGTACGTATAACATATTCCCTGCCCAGATTGGGTTGATCAAGTTTTCAATAATCACCTTTGTCTTATGTGGTCTTTTCTCAATTTCCAATACATGTGTTTCACTCCAAACAATTGGGATGTAGTCATCATCAGCACATTTATTCAATGTTAAACAACTTGAATTTATCTTGACAATATAAGATTGAGTGAAACTGTAAAATGGCTCTCTCCCTCCTTACCTTGCATTGGAATGTCTTCAATTATATAGATGGCTTCATATCTATCCTTAGATGTACTTTTTCTGATGGATGATGCAATCTGCAGAGCTTGGCAGTTAACAACCTCTATATTGGGACAGGGTCGGACTTTACCGGGGTCCCGACAAAGATGCTGACAATGAATGGCTCATTGAGGTTGAGCGTATACAATCCTGCTACGTTCTTTGGCATTCATGTTAGCTCCACACCTGTCAATCTCATCTACTCAGATATTGTCGTTGCAACTGGTCAGGTGAGATAGTTCTTCTCATCTCCTTCCATTAATGAATCCATGATTGAAAATAATGAATTAATTATTAAACAATGATAAGATTGTTGGATTGGTCAGTTCGGCAATTGGAAAAAATGACCAGTTCAAGATGTTGAACAAGGCAGCTAGACTCAACATCTTGAAGAAAGAACGCAACCCAACATTAGATAAATTATTACGAGGTCAGGAAAAAATAAAAAACAAACTTAATCCATATTGCAGCTTGTCTTGTTGCTTTCTTGAATTTTATGCTTGTATGCTTCTATTAATTATTTACAGTCGTGAATAAATCACTTATGGGTCATGATAGTTGTTTCCCTGATATTAGGATCACTAGACTTCACCCTCCAATTGGGGGGAATTTCTTCAGAACATGTTTGTCTCCCATATTGAAGCATATACCTTCATTTCACATGTGACTGCAGTTGAAGAAATATTTTCAGCCAAGAAAGAGTCATCGGACTGTATCAGTTAACTTGGAAGCATTTAAGGTTCCATTGTATGGGGCTGGATCAAGTTTAGTTGCATCTGCCAATGGTTTTCAAGTTCCACTGACACTGCAGTTTGAGATTCGGACACGAGGAGAGGTTGTAGGGAAGTTGGTGAAGACGAGGCATCGAAGGCATATTTCGTGCCCTTTTGTCATCGACTCTACTAGCACTAAACCTAAAAAATTCAAGAAGAATTCATGCACTTATGGGTGATCTCCTTTAACATGCTGGAAATTTTGCTCGTGGCTTTCTGCGTGAACATGTAGAGACTGCACTATGTTATTGCCTTGCAAATAATGGTCTGCCTAATTCAGGGAAGAAAATTAACTTTTGATACCTTGGTGAGAAAAGTCGATATGTAAAAAGCTGTGAATTAAATTTTTATGGAGCTACTGTGAATGGTTTTCTGCATTGTGCTCTTGTAAATTGCAAGGTTCGTTCAAATAAATGTAAGATGGTGAATTGGTGATATGTTTCCATGAATCTCAGTAATGAATTTCTTTCAAGAATACCATGACCAAGGCATAGGGGGCAGTCTACTATATCAATGTGCGGATGCTTGTGTGAGAACCAAGAAATAACAAATTTTCAAGTCCTACACAATCATTGTTTCAACTAATGTTTTAAAGTTGGTAAATAAAAAATCTGCTGTTTTCCTCTGTATATAGCATGAAAAGAGCTCTATAGTTCTAAATCTTGATTTGTAATATTATTTTGCAGGTGATATAAACTTGACTTTTGAACTGAGAATACTATAAAGTTATTTTAAGTCACAATAAGGAATATATATATATATATATATATATATATATATATATATATATATATGTATATATATAATCACCCTGTCCCCAAAAGGATAGCAAAATATAATTTGCACACATATTAAAAAAAATAAAGATAGAGGAAAGGGAGTAAAAAGTTCCAAATTTATCATTAGTGACCCTATAAACTGACTATTACTTTTACTTTGATTTTGTTGGGAACGGAGGAAGTATATCAGAACTTGACTTCAAAAGAACTCCATCAACACAGCCATACAGTAACCTCTTTCATAATGTAATTATTTATAGAAAGCACAAGTTAATTTAGTCGTGCGGAGTATTTTTAAGAATAATTTCACCAATCTAAGCCTAATTTAATTTCTAAGCTCCAAGTTATTGGGCACGGGCCACTAGAAACTGGACTCAATATCCATAGACACAGTCCACAATGGGTTTGGCCCATGTTTGGACTAGACAGTGCAGTGATTGGCGCGAGAATGAGATAGATAAACTGATAAAGAAAGCGCCACCCAGAGAAACCCCCGATCTCTAGGATCACTTTCACACTTTTACCGACAGGATTTAGTTTTTATCGTCACTGAGATCTCCTCGTACTTTCGCACATTTCTTTCTTCACTGACCCAAAACAAGATCAATATTGATCACATTCAATAACCAGATTTAATCCTTTCTACAATTCCTTAAACCCCATAATCTTTTAGTCCTTACCCCCCCCCCCCCAATGTATACTCCAAAACACACTTCAAGATTGATCTGTTTCGCCATTATTCTTTCCCTATTATTGAGTTTCTGCATCACTATATCTTCTGTTGATGAAGATGTTGATGATATGGAGGGCCTTGAAGAGCTCATAGCATTAGATGAAGAAGAAGATTTACACCAACAATCCCCAGATCATGGAAAACCATCTGAGGCTGAGGTTTTAAGCTGGGCCCAAAGAATAGTTATTGAGCTAGACAATGACAATAGCAAGAGATTAATTGATGGAAATGAGTATGTTCTGGTTCTCGGTTATGCCCCTTGGTGCGCCAGGAGTGCTGAGTTAATGCCTCAATTTGCTGAGGCTGCAATGGCATTCAAGGAATTGGGGAGTGACCTTGTGATGGCGAAGATCGATGCGGAACGATACCCAAAGGCAGCTTCAGTTCTTGGGATTAAAGGGTTTCCCACTCTGCTTCTGTTTGTTAATGGCACTTCTCAACCTTACCATGGTGGACTTTCCTCGTAAGAACTTCTTTCTATGTCGAAGGGTGTATTGATTCATGAAAATTATAGTTACCCACAAGCATAACTATAACTAGATCTTACTACTGATCTATTTACTTGGGGGCTGATTAGATATATAAGTGTTAGTTTGGGGGAAAAGTGGATATATAAGAGTTAGTCTGGGGAAAAAGTGGATATATAAAAGTTCAACGTGTGTTATTTCAATACATAAGATTATTTATAATGACTGATAGGTATAAAGTTTGTTGACTTTTTTTTTGTTGGTTGCTTTTCAATTAGGGAAGAAATTGTGGTCTGGGCACGTAAGAAGACAGGGGTGCCTGTTGTAAGAGTTAGCTCCATAACTGAAGCAAGTGAGTTTCTTAAGAAGCATTCTGTGTTTGCAGTTGGACTCTTTGAGAAATTCGGGGTATGTGCATTTGAGCCATTGTTAGAGTTCTTGCATGATGTGTTACTTAATAAACCTGATTCAAGTATTAATTGGAAGATTTTCACTCTAATGTACTTCTAAAAATTATAAATTGCTGACTTAGTACAATTGCCTAGAAATTAGTTTGGCATCTGGGCAACATGAAAGAAGAAAGAAATTGACCATTTAGATTGTAGTTTGCCATACGGCACATTTAAATTGGCCGAATCACTGACTGTACAGGAGAAATAACATTGATCAAAGTTTTTGCATAATTTACCTTGATGCTTGAACTGCACTTGGCTATGCGGTCTCTCTAGCTTTTGTGTACTATTACTTTAAACAATGTACTTTGGATTTTGAGTGTCAGATACCTAACCTGGCATTTTTCATTGTTGTTGCACGGAACACACATGGTGACTGTGTATCTGGCACCATTAGTCCCCCCCTTCCCAGTAATTTTAGTTCCTAAAATTTCACATGACCTTTTCTTTTTCTTTTTTTACCATAAACAGTATTTATAGTAGAGACCATTTTTGTCCATAAAAATTACATTTAAATCAAACCATACCAAATTAAATATTGTAAGAGTGTCTATTTTTCCGGACTTTTTGAATCTCAAAGATTGGTCAATTTTATCTTTACATTATGTGAGGGAAGAAGTACAGCTGTTTCCACTTATTTAATATTCAGGATTCAGTTCTATCATCTTTGTTATGGAAAAGTTTTCTCTTGCTTCCATAATTTGTAGAGTACTAGAGTGATTTTATATAAATAACGAGCTGACACTGGCTAATAGGTAAGCTGTTTTACTAATGCCGCATTCAACATATTTCTTATACTACATTTCAGGGGCCTGATTATGAAGAATTTCTAAAAGCAGCGACATCTGACAATGAAGTTCAATTTTTTGAAACAAGCAGCAGTGAGATTGCCAATATTCTATTCCCAGATATTAATCCAACTGATCTTTTCCTTGGACTTGTTAAAAGTGAGCCAGAGAAATTCACAACTTTTGGTAAGTTGGATGTTACTTACATTTGGTTTTGTCAACATGGCTATACCGTTATTTGAACTCTCATCTTATCCAAAGGATGGGAAAATTCTTATTTTCTTTCACGGTCAACTTAGTGTAATATATTTTTACTGCTACAAATTAATTTTGAGTTGATTTGAGTTGTTACAGATTACTTTTGTTTTGTGAACAAAAAATGACCCCCATCCCCTTCCACTACCTCCAAATTAACATCCCTATTCTTTAATAAGAAAATGAGGATGATGTGATGGAATTTTTCGTTTTAGTTTTGCTGCTTTTGCATATAGTAGTAGATTTGGCATTTGCAAGATTCCTGGTAATTATTTTTACTTGCGGATTCTTTCGGTTTTGTAGAGGGCGCCGTCAAAGTGGACAATATTCTGCAGTTTTTGGATGATAACAAGTTCCCGTTAGTCACTCAACTGACTGAAATTAATTCTGCCAGAGTTCATTCTAGTTCAAACAAACTACAGGTTGCTTTCTTCCTCTTGTTTTCTCTTAATATGTGTGTTTTTCTTTTCTTTTCTTAATGTTCGGATTGTTCTTTTTCTTTTTTACATTGTCATAATTTTAAAGACCACCTTCAGCTTATCATAAACTATTTATTAGTTTATTGGGCATTACTTTTCAAACTAATTAGTTGGTATTAAAAATCAGATTAAGAAGGTAGAACATTATGTGAAGATAATGCCTCCGGAATATTAGCTTTTTTTTGGTTGTCCGCTCCCTGTAGAAAAGCTAAAACTTAATTAATACTTAACAAATCAATAACAATGGCGTAACCTAATTCTTGTGACATTTATGAATTGGTGCTAGGTAGAGGTTTTGTTGTAGAGTTTTCAGTTATTGCATATTTCTGGTGAGGTGCTGTAGGTCAGATGCCTCAAGTTTTGCCCAAAAGATAGTTGTTTGTGCTATCTTCTTTTCATTGAAGCAATATGGACCATGAGATGAACTGTTTAGGTTGTAAAGGAATACTTTCTAGTATAAACAACAATTTTATTTTTATTTTTTGATAAGTTTTCTAATATAAATCTTAATTATCTGAAGGCAGAAGGATACATTCTCTCTTCATATTTGTACATGGAACCATATCCACTTTAGTCAGATTACTCATTGCTTTGTAAACATTTTTTTCTGGTGGCACTCATGTTAGTAAAATCTTCAGCTTACACATATACTTTCCTTTACATTTCCAGTCATAATAAGTTTGAATTTTAGGCTCAATGCTACTCTGTGGATTGTAAATGCCAGACATGTTTCTGATTCATATTCTTTTTGACCTATCTTCAATGTCAACTAGGTTTATGTCTTTGCGGAGGCTGATGACTTGAAGAATCTTATCGAACCTTTCCAAGATGTTGCGAGGAAATTCAAATCAAAGGTTGACAAAGCTAATCTGGAAGCTACTGGTTTATTTTCTGCTCGGGTTATTATGCCTTTTTCTAATATCATCTTCTTGTTGCAGATAATGTTCATATTTGTAGACATTAAAGTAGAAAACCTTGCGAAACCCTTCCTCACTTTATTTGGGCTTGAGGAATCAGAAGACACAGTTGTTAGTTCAATAAATTATTCTTTGATGTGGTTTAATCATTAATTTCAGGTGTTGAGATTAATAGATGCAGTCATTTTTCCTTTCTATGCCTGATAGGTAACTGCTTTTAATTACAAGATCAGCTCCAAGTATTTGTTGGAGTCATATCCAACGCCAACAAAAATAGAAGTAAGAATGACTTCTGAGGACTTCTACTGGAAATGAGATAATTTGTTTGATTGACTTAATTTGTCTGTGAGGATACTACTGGGTCTCATTTTGGACTTTGGCCTTTGTGTAGGAGTTCTGCTTGGGGATTCTGGATGGGACTCTGTCACCATTTTACAAATCACAGCCAATACCTGATAATGTGAGTGAATAATTTATTGATTGTAACAACACATGCATCTCTGACCTGCTCGATTACCCTCTTTTTGTACAAGTACATCTCTGGTTACCCTAATTGCATTCTTCGTGTTTCACAATCCGAAACAGTTGCATGCCAATAATTGAAGCCCAGTTAACTAAATAATGTTTAAACATAGGGACTCTCTATCTCAACTTTGGTTCCGTTAAGTGATGGGCTCATGCTTACATCTAAAATTTCTGGAGATGATTTTGCCCTAAGTAGGAAACACCAATTTTGTCTTGGGTGCCATTGCTGAGCAATGGGTGCATGCTTCTACTTATTTAATTTTAAAAAAAATGTTTAACATGGAATAAAAAAAATTAATTTTTTATATGCAAAAACAATTTCTCTCAAATTCCACCTAATTTACATTGACCTGTTCAGCTTTCCATGTGAAATACATTAGGAGTTTTCTACTTAAAATGAAAATGTAGTTTGGCAGTTTGCGCCTTCTCTAACTGCTAGAGTAAATCATTTTACCGTAAATAAGTATTAAAAAGTGGAAAAACACTCACCGTCATTAAGATTATGTACTCCTGCTATTCATGGACAAACTCTGATCTAGTTATTGGATTAAGAACTCCATTCTACTTGAAAGTGTTATCTTGTATTATGTATACTACACTGATGACCTTCTTAACAACAGTACTATTTTGCGGAATTTTATTCAGTTTCACTTCGGTGCGTTATTGAATTTGTTCTTTTAATGTATTTTTTTGCTTTTTTTTATTTCCACTTCAATTTGTGTTAACTTGAAACTCATCTTTGGGATTGTGACAATTACAGAATGAGGCAAGCATTCTGACCATTGTGGGGAAGACATTTGATGACTTGATTCTGAGCAGTCCCAAAAACATTCTTCTTGAGGTGCATAATTTTATATAGTTTGTATTCTATTTGTTATAAAAAAAATTAGCTTCTTTCTGCATACATTTATATAAAGAGATGAATCAGTATAAATGTTGACAGTACATGGCCTCAATTATTGACTGACATGCCAACACTGCAATTTCAGAACCAGTTTCTTTTACTTTAATTTGATGTAGCTAATATAGATGTCGCCAATCTTGAAACAACTGCTGCATGTGTTTATCCATATTGCTACATCTGTAGTCTTTTTAATTTCCATAACCTTGTTATTTTTTAAGTTTTCCATTCCCAGAATCTTGCTGGGGGGCATATCACCTTCATATCTCTTTTCTTGCAAGAAAACAACATGATTGTTCTCATATTTAAGGTACATACACCATGGTGCTTCAGTTGTGAAACCACAAGCAAGCAAATAGAGAAATTGGTGAAGCACTTCAAGGGGTTAGAACACCTTAGTTTTGCAAGGATAGATGCTTCTGCGAATGAACATCCAAAACTAGAGGTCAGTGTTCCCAAAATATTTTTAGCAAGTGATACTAATAGATTGCACTGATTAAGAATGACATCAACAGGGTAAACGTGTACGCTATAGCAAAATTATTAAGTTTTAAGGTTTGAAATCACTTGTTAATTTTTCTAAGATCTGCATAAGCTAGTTTAACGGAATGAGTGTGGTGAGGAAGTGTCTCTATTAGAATATTTATTGGATATGCTGCTGCTGCTGCTGCAGGTTAATGACTATCCAACTCTGCTCTTCTACCCGGGTGATGATAAGTCAAACCCTGTAAGTAATTACTCCATTACATAATCCTCAATTTTATTTTTCTCCTCTTTTACTCCTGTCCTGATGACTGTTTTCTTATGCAGATTAAGCTTCCTACAAAGTCTAGCTTGAAGGACTTGGCAACACTCATCAACAAAAATATGAAATCCCAGACCAAAGATGAACTATAGTAGGTAGAAGAAGGTTGAATGAAGAGAAAAAGTTTACATGCTGATAGAATACATTGAGATGCGTGGAGGAAGTACTACAATTTCACTTGTAGAAAATAGTTCCATACTCTCTTGTTTGTTAATTGAAGATTTTTTGATTATTCAATCAAACATTTGCATAGACGCAACGCCCCAAGGTCCTTAAAATCATAAGACTTGCCCACTGTCTTGGTCAATTTTTTTCAAAGAATATCTCAACCAATACAATAAATGCTGCTGCGAAATTTCTTTTTTACAATAAACAAGACAACAGATTTGGATAGCTTGATGATGCATGGGAGAGTTTTGAATAGTTTCTAAACTCAGAGAGCTGTGAAGTCGATGAACAAAGGGCAGGAGGCTTCAACATCAAGGTATGATCATATGCACGCAATGTAATAAAATCCCCCATGCGAACGATCATGTTTGATATGCCAACCCCAACCCCAACCCCAACCCCACCTGTTTTTATAAAAGAGCGTATTAGGTGTCATATAAATTCTCCCTCTAAACGGGTTGGTAGTCAGTGAATGCGATTTACACAAATGACTAGGAAAATATATCTAGTAACCACTTGGTGAAAACTTTCCATAGGGAACAGTAATAAATACTATATGACTGACATGGAGGCAGAGAATGTCATCGCAAAGGTTGCACTTGATACCTGCATTGGAAGATCTCCACTAGTCAGTCGCCCAGCTATATTGGCATGAATGCTTAAAAGTTAGCTCAAGGTTGTAACGATGCTTGATACAAGGTTGAAAAATAAATGAGTAGCTACTAGCAAGTATTGCAACAAAAGTAAAGAGCAACTATATCCTTATCATCTTTAAGCTTCGTGAAAAATAAAAGTTGAGAGCGCTTAATACTTTAAAACTACTTAGATTGGACAAAAACTGCGAAGAATATTATAATGCTGTTTGAAAATATAAAACGCATCTGAGAAGGAATTCCCAGTGGACCCAAAATGAATCCTCCACCAAGACCAAGCAGCCCGCCTACTATACCAGCCAGAATGCCATAGAAGCAATAAAGAACAAGCTGGTTCAGTTGCCAATTTGTGCCTGCTTCACCTTCGGAAGCAATTACCCTGCTTCCTTTGTATAAGCCGACTGCCTCGTATCCAGATGCTCCAACAGCCACAGGAATCTGAGGGACAATAAAAAAAATGAGTAAAATGCAAAAGTGATTCCTGTACTATAGGGGTTGTTAACGCCAAGTTTTGCCGGCGCGTCCAATCACCAAATCCGCGCGCTCAAACCTGCACAATAACACGTCACAAGCGAAGCTTGACGGTTGTGGCCGCCGGGTGATGGCTCCGGTGTGAGAATAAGTACAAGCTGGTTATAAGGTTAACAATGGAGGCAGTAATGTATAGTGCTCAAGTGAATATTACCTGTTACCATTAGGTCAAACCTTGTATTTATAGTCATTCTCACCGCCTTTAGAGCCCATGTCCCAGTCGAGTTAGGACTCCTAAACATGGCAGTTACCATTGTTTGGGTCCAACACAATCTCCTTCAAAAGTACAAGTTGGTGGTTATCCAACCACTTGCCTTGTAGGAGTTGGTATTGAGATAGGATTAGGGTTAAGACTCTTAATCCTTTAGACTCCTTATTGCTCCGGGCTCCATCCGAGAAATAACCTTCGGTATGGGCCTTCCAAAGTGGTCTGAACCCCGTCCCAAAGGGCTCGACAGTCCGGCCCGAAGGGCTCGGTAGTCCGACCCCGAACATCGTCATGTTGGCCTGGGTTCCGGTCCCGTGGAACTAGGATGCCCGATCCGAATAATACCAGCTGGGTCTGGGTTCTGGCCCAAAGAGCTCAAATACCCGATCCCGAACTCTGCTACCCCAATCCTGGCTTCGGCCCACTGGGCCCGGTAAGCTCCTCTCGACCCAGGCCTTCTATCCATGTAGGGGTCGGTGGATTATACCCGATCAGGGGTATTTGGATGTTTTAGTCACTGTACTAGGAGTCGATTTCCATTGTGGTTACCGAATCTTTTTTTGTTACAAACATATTATTATACTAAAAAAAAGTTACAAAATAGTCATTGCTTAACCTTTCATCCAAAAATGTGAACATAAGTGCTGACTAGTGTGACGCCCCCAAAATAGGTTCAATACCAACCCATTCTGAGTCGCCAAATACATGGTACATAATTCAAATACAATCTTTTATAACATACCGTCGTGCAAAATACGATCACGCAAACTGTGAGTTTCAATACAAATCGTATATAATACGAAATATAAAACACTCAAATTCAGTCCTCACTAATTACAATCATTATCACACTATTCTATAAAATAGTGAGAACTGTTACAGCTCTAACTCTGACCATCACCCCGATCCCCGACTTGTCCCTGTGACATTCTTATTTTCTGAAGAGAACAATGGAAGAAAAGGGTGAGCTCAACTAGCCCAGTAAAGAATATTATGACTAAAATAATGAAGAATAAATTATCGTTAGCCTTCAACAAATTAGATAAAATATTATGGACAACAAATTTTAGATCAACAACTGCAGCGGAAATATCAATTCATTAGAAGAGTTAAGTAGAAAATGAAGTCTACTATCTTCCATGATTTAAAAGTCCATCATCAATATTTTATCCCTATAATATCAATCAATATACATCTCAAACCAAATATTTATCTTTGCACTACGGGCCAAAGATATTCATTTGTATCACCAGTTGGTCATGTTCATCTCTATACCTATCCATCTTTGCATTACGGGACAAAGATATTCATCAGATAATTATTCATCTTTGCACTACAGGCCAAAGATATTCATCAAGTAATCATTCATCTTTGCACTTCAGACCAAAGATATTCAGTTATATCACTATTTAGAACTGAGGATAATGAAAAATATTTTAAAAAACGAATCTAGTGAGATAAAGGACAAAGATTAGGGATTCGTAATTTAATTTATTCAAGTTCAAGAATACTCCATAATAATCAATTGTGAAGCAAAATTCAAAAATAAAATTCAAAACTTGGATCCAATCAAAGATAATTTGAAAATAAAAAAAATATTTTTTTACCGTGAATAGTATCCCGTGAATAGTAACTCGTCATGAAAAGATAAAAATTTCACAAGAAAGTTCAGACCAATATTCCAGTGAAATGATATTAGATGAAGCGCAAAACTCAAAAAATTTCTGATCATTTCAGGAATTATAGAAGCAATACTTACCGTACTAAATTTAGAGTTAGGAATCTGAAATGAAACAATATACGAAACTGCAATTGGATTTTCACCCGTCAGACGGTAGTCCGCTCAGACAGATTATTTTTATAATTTAATAACAACTGAATATGAAGGGTTATTCACCAGACATGCGGTGGTCCGCATAGACAGCTTATTCCCACAAAATAATAAAGAATAAAATAACAACAGGATTTTACTATGCATGCGGTAGTCTGCATAGACAGGTTATTCCAACAGAATAATAAAGAACGGAATAACAATCCTTACGAGTATTGAAAGAAAATAACTCTCTTCATGAATACGAAAGAAATAATACTCCTTACCTTAAAAATTTAGAGACTGCACTAGTGTAATAGCAGAATATTCTTCTTCTTTCTCTCTTAGTCTCTCTATACTTTCTCTCTCTATAGTTTTAGTTAATTCGTGAGAAATAATGAAGAAATGAGCTTCTATTTATAGGCTCGGCAGAGTGAGGGTAAAATAGTCTTTTCGCCATAATTTATGACATCATCGCTTACATCATCGATCCTATGACATCATTGTTTACCTCATCGTTCCGATGACATTATTGCTTATCTCATCGTTCCGATGACATCATTGCTTATATCATAAGAATTCAAATTCAATTTGTTCTCTTCTACCTCATTTTACTTTTAAACCATGAATTTACTATAATAATGTTACCATTCAAATTATAAAAATTATACTATTATATAATCACATCATACTACTATAATGTAATATTATAATAATATATTTAAATGAATTATTTTATTGAAAAAGATAAAATACCAACTTTCAACAAATGTCACATGCTAAAAATTCCTCCGTTTAAATCCACATTGAATAAATATTTTCTTATCATATATATCAAAAATTAATTATTCACAAATAATATTACAGAACTACAATATTGACAACCAGGTCGTTCCTAGGAAAGAGAGGGCTTTCCAATAAGGATTTCTCCTCATTGGCGCGCAATTATATAACCTAACCCCTTTCCTCAACAGAACTTTCTAGACATTGTCAATAATGCTATCTAATAATATTATTCAAATAATATGAATTATTGATTTGATAATTTAAAATACTGTGCAATGATAATTATTGAATCACTAATATAAAATATCAATGTAGCAATTATTGGATCAATAATATAAAATGTTGAACAGTAATTACTGTAACAATTATTGAATGAGTGACTTCTTACGTAAGAACCAATAATTTAAAATACTGTGCAATACCATGTGCTACTGTGCAACACCGCGTATTATTGTATTTTAACCACCGGGTATTTCAACAGTTTTAACGGTAAAAATTTTACCGTTATTTTATAAAAAGGTTATTTCTGCCGCTTTCTATATCCAACAGTTATTCCGTTGTGGGCCCCATAAATGGCTGCGCTGTCGTACGAATATTTTCCGACAACAAAAATATTCTACGACCAAACGAATATTCTTCGACAACAATGAATATTTTATAACCACTTGCTTACTTTGAAAAATTTACACATTTCTCCCATAACTTATCACATTTATCAAATCAACACCTTACTATTTCAAAATAATATAAAAAAATAAATAAATCTTTATTCATAAAATTTGGGGTCTTACAACTAGACTAACGGTTAACATGTGTTAATTATGTTGCACGTGACGTGGATCGGGTTAATTGATGTTCTGGTCATTGTACTAGAGGTCAATTTTTATTTTGGTTATTTAAACTCTTTTTTTCACATTCTTGTTATCGAAGTACCAAAAATATTATAAATTAGTGATTTTATAATTTTATGTCCAAAATATTAACGAAAAAGCTTACTTGGCAAACATTTGACATATAGATGTGAAATATTCTAACGAGGTAGCATGTGTGGGCCAGCTTGTAAAAATAAAATAAAATACTCATTTAGAAGAAAAGGAAAAAAAATAAAGTCAGACTAATTATTTTAAGACTCCAAAATATTATAAGAAGATAATTAATGTTTTAAGAACAAAGGAACATAATTTAAAGAAGCAAAAGCAATTAAAAATCAAAGTTTATCTGTCTCTTCTAACTACGAACGACGGACTTATCGAAAAAAATGGTGTTCTACACTTCATGTACATCAACTCTTTCTCTCACTGTGGAGCAAGTCGGAACTACAACTTCTTGTCGAAAATGTAGTTTAGAAAATAAGACTCTTATTCCTCTGTATACTCGCCAAAAAAGAAAGAAAAAACCAAAAAAAGAAGAGCGGCAAATTGACGATGGCAGCGTCCAAGGCTATTTGTTTCACTTCGAAATGAGAGTGAAATAATTTCTATTAAATCGATTTTTGCGGTAGTCGGCAAATCTGTGGACCAATTTTCTCTCTTAGTTTGCAGTTTGATTTGGTGTTTAGAAAGTTCAAATTAAATATGATTTTGAAAATTTTATGGATTTAAATTAGCTATGATGTACTTTCTCTTCATACATGTTGTAATATTTTGTAATAAAATAACAAATTTGTAATATTTTTGGTACTTCAATAACGAGAATAAAAAAAATCAGTAACCAAAATAAAAATCGAACTCTAGTACAATGACCAAAACATCAGTTAACCCGATTCATGTCACCTGCCACATAATTAACACCTGTTAACCGTTAGTCTAGTCAGCACTTCCGTTCATTTTTTTGGACGGAATGTTAAGCAATGACCATTTTATAATTTTTTTTGAGTATAGTAATGTGTTTGTAACAAAAAAATATTCGGTAACCACAATAAAAATCGAGTCCTAGTTCAGTTACCAAAACATCAATTAATCCAAAGTATTAAAAACACCCTGATTTGAGAAGGTATCAAACAAACTCACCATTAGATGCCAATCGCTTAGCAGCCTCCTGAAAATCAGAAGCAAGTGAGACAAAAGATGGGTGGTGGGTAAGTTGAACTACAATATACACGAAAGCAACATTGAGACGAGTTTTAAGAACCTTTTTACTTATGGTTTCTTTTTTCCATGTTTCGATACCTTTGAAAAGAGCCTTGGTTGATGTTCCTGCAGATAACCCTGACCAATCAGGTAAACTGTTACAAAGGAAATATTGGGTAATTTGCAAGTGAATATTAATTACCTATGAAAAGGATAATAAGTAAGAGGATAAATGTGATGCCCCCAAAATAGGTTCAATACTCAATCCATTTTGAGTCGCCAAATACACTCAACAAAATTCAAATACAATCTTTCATATCACACGGTCGTGCAAAATACGACCACACAACTGTGAGTGTCAATACAGACATGTAGAAAATATTAACATTCAAACTAAGACCTCATTATATTTATTATCACACTATTTTAAATAAAAAGAATAGTGATGACTTCTACAGCTCTAACTCGGACCATCACTCCATTCTCCGACTAGTACCCGCGATATTCTCATTTTTTGAAGAGAACAATGGAAGAAAAGGATGAGCTCAACTAGCCCAGTAAAGAATATTATGACTAAGATAATGAAAAATAAATTATCGTTAGCCTTCAATAAATCAGATAAAATATTATGGACAACAAGTTTTAGATCAATATTCACAGCGAAAATAACAATTCATTAGAAGAGTTAAGTAGAGAATGATGTCTACTATCTTATTTGATTTAAAAGTCCATCATCAATATTTTATCCCTGTAATATCAATCAATATACATCTCGAATCAAATATCCATCTTTGCACTACGGGCCAAAGATATTCATTTGTATCATCAGTTGGTCATGTTCATCACAGCATCTGTCCATTTTTGCACTACGGGCCAAAGATATTCATCAGGTAATCATTCATCTTTGCACTACAGCCAAAGATATTCATTACGTAATTATTCATCTTTGCACTACAGGTCAAAGATATTCATTTATATCACCATTTAGAACTGAGGATGATGAAAAATAATACGAATAACGGATCCAGTGAGATAAATGACAAATATTAGAGAATTTATCCAGAGTTCAAGAATGAAGATCAAAACCTGGATCCAATCAAAGATGATTTGGAAGAGGAAAAAAAATTATCGTGAATAGTACCTCGTGAATAGTAACTCGACATGAAAAGATAAAAATTTTACAAGAAAGTTCAAACCAATATTCCAGTGAAATAATATTAGATGAAGCGCAAAACTCAAATAATATCTGATCATTTCAGGAATTATTAAAGCAATAATTACCATAGTAAGTTTAGAGTTAGGAATCTGAAATGAAACAATATACGAAACTGTAATTGAATTTTCACTCGTCTGGCGGTAGTCCGTTCAGACAGATTATTTTCATAATTTAATAACAACTGAATACGAAGGGTTATTCACCAGGCATGCGGTAGTCCGCGTAGACAGATTATTCCCACAGAATAATAAAGAATATAATAACAACAGGATTTCACCTTGCATTCGGTAGTCTGCGTAGACAAGTTATTCCAACAGAATAATAAATAATGGAATAACAACCCTTACGAGTATTGAAAGAAAATAACTCTCTTCATGAATACGAAAGAAATAATACCCCTTACCTTAAAATTTAGAGACTGCACTAGTGTAATAGCAGAATACTCTTCTTCTTTCTCTCTTATTCTCTCTATACTTTCTCTCTCTATATCTTTAGTGAATTGGTGAGCAATAATGAAGAAATGAGCTTCTATTTATAGGCTCGGCAGAGTAAGGGTAAAATAGTCTTTTCGCCATAATTTATAACATCATCGATCTATGACATCATTGCTTACCTCATCGCTCCGATGACATCATTGTTTTCATCATAAGAGTTCAAATTCAATTTGCACTCTTTCACCTCGTTTAACTTTTATACCATGAATTTACTATAATAATGTTACCATTCAAATTATATAAATCATACTATTATATAATCACATCATACTACTATAATGTAATATTATAATAATATATTTGAATGAATTATTTTATCGGACAAGATAAAATACCAACTTTCAACAAATGTCACATGTTAAAAAAATTTCCGTTTAAATCCACATTGAATAAATATTTCCTTATCATATATATCAAAAATTAATTATTCACAAATAATATTACAGAACTACAATATTGACAACCAGGTCGTTCTCAGAAAAGAGGGGGCCTTCCGATAAGGATTTCTCCTTACTGGCGCGCAATTAATCAACCCCTTTCCTAGACAGAACTTCCTTAGACATTGCCAATAATGCTATCTAATAATATTATTCAAATAATATGAATTATTAATTTGATAATTTGAAATAATGTGCAATGACAATTATTGAATCAATAATATAAAATAGCAAAGTAACACTTATGGATATAAAATATCAACGTAGCAAATATTGAACCAATAAAATATTATGCAATTGTTGAATCAATAATATAAAATATTGAACATTAATTACTGTAACAATAATTGAGTAAGTGTCTTCCTACGTAAGAATTAATAATTCAAAATACTGTGCAATACCGTGTGCTACCGTGCAACACCGTGTATTACTGTATTTTAACCACCGGGTATTTCAACAGTACTAACGATAACAGTTTTGCCGTTATTTTTATAAAAAAGTTATTTCTGTCGCTTTCTATATCCGACATTCATTTCGTTGTGGGGTCCACCAATGACTGCGCCGTCATACGAATATTCTCCGACAAAAAGAATATTCCTCGACCAAACGAATATTCCCCGACACAACGAATATTTTATAACCACTTGCTTACTTTGTAAACTTTGCACATTTCACCAATAACTTTTCACATTTATCAAATCAACACCTTACTATTTCAAAATAATTTATAAAGAAAATTATATCTTATTCATAAACTTTGGGGTCTTACAACCTTCCCTCCTTATGAAATTTCGTCCTCGAAATTGACGTACGTACCTGGTATGTCGAAAAGGTGAGGATACCTCGTTTTCATTTCCGATTCTAACTCCCAGGTCATTTCCTCGATATCATGGTTCCTCCACAAAACTTTAACTTGAGGTATATCCTTTGAGCGTAGGACATGTTCCTTGCTATCCAAGATCTTAACAGGTACCTCCTCGTATGTTAAATCTTCGGCTATCTCGTCTAGTTCTAACTCAATAATGTGGTTTGGATCTTTCACATATTTACGAAGCACAGATATGTGAAAAACGTTATGAACACGAGATAAGCTTGGAGGTAAGGCTAGTCTATAGGCCACATTTCCTACTCGGTCAAGGATTTCAAATGGACCAATGAATCGTGGGTTGAGCTTTCCTCTTTTTTTCGAATCTCGTAACTCCTTTCCATGGAGCAACACATAATAATACATGATCTCCGACATTAAACTCCACGTCTCTTCGATGAAGATCAGCATAACTCTTTTGTCGATCTTGTGCAGTTTGTATATGTTGCCGGATCATTTGAATCTTTTCCGTAGTCATACGTACTAACTCCGGTCCCAACAATGTTGCTTCACCCACCTCGTCCCAACATACTGGAGAACGATATTTTGGTCCATACAACACCTCGAATGGAGCCATGCCTATACTTGCTTGATAACTGTTGTTGTAGGAGAATTCCACCAATGGTAGGTACTTATCCCAACTCCCTTTGAAGTCTAGAACACAGAGTCTCAATAGATCTTCAAGAGTTTGGATAGTCCTTTCCGATTGCCCGTCCGTTTGTGGATGATATGCCGAACTAAATCGTAAATCCATGCCCATAACTTTCTGTAAGCTGACCCAAAATCGTGAAGTGAATCTTGGGTCACGGTCCGAAATTATGGATACTGGCATGCCATGCAATCTTACAATCTCATCCACGTACATACGAGCAAGACGTTCAAGGGAATAAGTCTCTCATATCGGCAAGAAATGAGCAGACTTGGTTAATCTATCAACAATAATCCAAATTGCATCTATGCCTTGAGAAACCTTGGGAAGACCCGTAACGAAATCCATGGTAATGTGTTCCCACTTCCACTTTGGAATCTCAAGTGGTTGCAATGGACCCTTTGGCATTTGATGCTCCGCCTTGACACGTTGACACGTTAAACACCTTGAGATGAACTCCGCGATCTCTTTCTTCATATTGCTCCACCAAAATGTATGTCGAAGATCAAGATACATTTTGGTACTTCTAGGATGGATTGCAAACGGTGTGTTGTGTGCCTCCATCATGATTCTATACTTCAAATTAGAATCGTCAGGAACACAAAGTCTGGAGTTGACTCGAAGTATTCCTTCTTCATCAATCCTTGCTTCTGGAATAGCACCTTCTTGCACCTTCTTCCTCATATTCATCAACTCCGGGTCTGTAGCTTGAGCAGCTTTAACTTTATCAATCAAAGCTGGTTCTACGCGTATACTTGATATCATCGCATGGGTCCCCGGAGTCTTGAACTCTATCTCCATCTTTTGTAAATCACACAAAATAGGCCTTGAAAGCATCGCATTCGTTTTCGCATATGATCTTCTACTCAACGCGTCAGCAACCACGTTCGCTTTTCCAGGATGGTATTGGATGGTATGATCGTAATCTTTCAACAGCTCAAGCCAACGTCGTTGCCGCATGTTGAGTTCCTTCTTGGTGAAGAAATACTTGAGGCTCTTATGATCCGTATAGATCTCCACTTTCTCCCCATACAGATAGTGTCTCCAGATCTTCAACGCGAAAACGACTGCTGCCAACTCTAGATCATGAGTAGGATAATTCCTCTCATATTCCTTGAGTTATCGTGAGGCATAGGCTATGACTTTCCCATGTTACATGAGAACATATCCTAACCCTTTGCCCCAAGCATCGCTGTAAATGACAAATCCATCCGAACTAGATGATATCGTCAGAACAGGTGCCGAAATGAGTCTCCTCTTGAGCTCTTGAAAGCTCTTCTCACATTCCTCGTTCCATATGAATTTTGTATCTTTCCGTGTCAGCTGAGTAAATGGAGTAGCGATTCGAGAAAATCCTTCCACGAATCTCCGATAATAACCAGCTAAGCCCAGAAAGCTACGTACTTCGGTCACCGACTTCGGTTGCTCCCAATTTTGTATTGCTTCAATCTTCGTCGGGTCCACAGATACTCTACGTTTTGATACTACGTGCCCTAGGAATGCTACCTCCTCAAGTCAGAACTCACATTTTTTCAGCTTGGCATATAACTTGTTTTCATAAAGCCTTTGAAGTACTAGCTTCAAGTGGTGCTCATGATCTTCACGGCTTTTGGAATAGATGAGGATGTCATCAATAAAGACAACCACGAACTGATCTAAATATTCCTTGAATACATGGTTCATCATATCCATGAAGGCAGCAGGAGCATTAGTCAATCTAAAAGACATGACTAAGAATTCATAATGCCCGTATCGAGTTCTGAAAGCAGTCTTCAAAATATCCACAGTTTTAATCTTCAGCTGATGATATCCAGAACGAAGATCGATCTTTGAAAATAATTGTGCACCTTGCAACTGGTCGAACATGTCATCAATACGAGGTAACGGATACCTATTCTTGATTGTGACATGGTTCAACTCCCGATAGTCAATACAAAGTTGCATACTCCCGTTTTTCTTTTTTACGAATAAAACAGGAGCACCCCAAGGAGATGTACTAGGACGTATAAAACCGATGTCTAACAACTCCTGTAGTTGGACCTTTAACTCCTGAAGTTCTATAGGAGCCATTCGATATGGGGTTTTAGAATTGGGTTTTGTACCGGGTTCAAGGTCAATAAAGAATTCAACTTCACGTTCCGGGGGTAGACCAGGAAGTTCTTCGGGAAATACATCAGGAAACTCATTAACAACAGAAATATCATTCAAACCTGACATATTCTAGTTTAGATCAGTGACATGGGCTAAGAAAGCTTGACATCCGTTTTTCAATAAACGAATAGCTTTATGACTTAAAATAACATTGATTGATTTTAGTGGTTTGGTTGTTTGAATTCGCACAATAGGTTGGTTAGGAATATGAAAACTAACAACCTTACGAAAATAATCAATTTTAGCATGATAAGTGGTCAACCAGTCAATTCTTAAAATTACATCAAATGCAAGTATTTTCAACGATATAAGATCAACAGGTAGGGTGAACCAATTTGAATCGAGCAAGATTTGTAAACTGTAGATGTAACGAAGGTTTCTCCCAACGAAGTTTCAACAGATAAGTCAAAGTCTAATTTCTCAGGTGTAAAGTTCAAACGTTGAGCACAAGCAGGTGAAATAAAAGAATGGGTAGCACCCGTATCTAATAAAGTGTAAACTTCACAAGAGTTTATTATCAGCTTACCCGTAATAATCTCGTTCGGGTTCCTTGCTTGTTGGGCAGTCACGACAAAAGCTCTTCCAGGAACCACTGACTTTGACTTGTCAGGGATAGCATTTGGAGTCACCATCCCTGCTGGACTTGGTTTCGCTATAGGACACACTCGAGCTATGTGCCCTTCCTTTCCACAGTTATAACACAACTTGGATTGTTGTGTGCAGTTGGGGCTGATGTGTCCCTCTTGCCCGCATTTATAGCATACGACCAGCGGTCGTTCTCCTCCCCTAGAAACAGTTGATGTTGGTGCTGCTGTCGATGTTTTCACGTTCTCATTGTTGTACCTTCTCTTCTTGAAATCTCCCCCCGACTCACTTCTTCTATTATCATGGCCACGATTACCACCGGAGTGGTTATCGCTTCTGGCATGATACTTTTCTCCCTGCTGGTTGTCATTGTTTCGATGACTGTTGCCACCGGTTCGACCTTGGTTGTTGTCCCTTGGTTGAACATAATCATTATCTCGTTCTAATAACTGGGCCCTGTTCACTACATCCGAATATAGAGAAAATTTGTGAGAAATGAGGTATTGACGAATCTTGGGTTTCAAACCTCTCAGAAACATCCGCGTCATACGTTCCTCATTCTCCACCAAATGAGGTGCAAACCGGAATAACTCCGCGAATTTAGCCTCGTACTGGGACACAGTCATGTTATTCTGTTTCAGTCTGATGAACTCTACCTCTTTTATGTGACGAATACTTTCTGGAAAGTACTTGTCATTGAACAGTTTCTGGAACGCCCCCCAAGTCATCTTGAGTACGGCAGGCTGGGTACGTTTTACAGATTCTCACCAGTAATCTGTTTCTCCACGGAACATAAAGGTGACAAATAGAACCTTCTGTTCCACCGTGCATCCCAAGACATCAAATAACTTGGTAATTTGCTTAATCCAATTTTCTGCCTTGATTGGATCTGGCTTTCCCTGAAATTCTGGTGGTCCCAACTCTTTAAACTGCTTGGCAGTGACAAGCCGCGAGTTGTTATTTCCACCAGTATTATGAACACGAGTCTCCCTCGTCTGATTTTGCATGAACTGTAAAAAGCTTCTAAACATCCCGTCATTTATCATTTCTTCTGTAGGATTGTTTACAGGAGGAATATAACCTTCCTGTTGCACGTTCTTCTCATTGGTGATTAAAGGTGTCTCAACGGTCTCATTCACTCCATTGTTTAGATTTTCAGCTGCCATTCTCAAATACTGCCACAAAACAAGGGTTAATCAAACAAATTAACATATCACATATTAACCATATATTCCAACCGACCAACTAAATAATAATTAAGCTTAGGTAGGACACACTAGCGAAGGTTTTACTCGTCTTTCTCCTCCTAGTTCTACTCCCAGATCTTCGCCAGGGATCATATCCCTAAGCTCTGATACCAACTGTGACGCCCCCAAAATAGGTTCAATACTCAATCCATTTTGAGTCGCCAAATACACTCAACAAAATTTAAATATAATCTTTCATATCACACTGTCGTGCAAAATACGACCACACAACTGTGAGTGTCAATACAGACATGTAGAAAATATTAACATTCAAACTAAGTTCTCATTACATTTATTATCACACTATTTTAAATAAAAAGAATAGTGAGGACTTCTACAGCTCTAACTCGGACCATCACTCCATTCCCCGACTAGTACCCGCGATATTCTCATTTCCTGAAGAGAACAATGGAAGAAAAGGGTGAGCTCAACTAGCCTAGTAAAGAATATTATGACTAAGATAATGAAAAATAAATTATCGTTAGCCTTCAATAAATCAGATAAAATATTATGGACAATAAGTTTTAGATCAATATTCGCAGCGGAAATAACAATTCATTAGAAGAGTTAAGTAGAGAATGATGTCTACTATCTTATTTGATTTAAAAGTCCATCATCAATATTTTATCCCTGTAATATCAATCAATATACATCTCGAATCAAATATCCATATTTGCACTACGGGCCAAAGATATTCATTTGTATCATCAGTTGGTCATGTTCATCACAACACCTGTCCATCTTTGCACTACGGGCCAAAGATATACATCAGGTAATCATTCATCTTTGCACTACAGGCCAATGATATTCATCACGTAATTATTCATCTTTGCACTACAGGCCAAAGATATTCAGTTATATCACCATTTAGAACTGAGGATGATGAAAAATAATACGAATAACAGATCCAGTGAGATAAAGGACAAATATTAGAGAATTTATCCAGAGTTCAAGAATGAAGATCAAAACTTGGATCCAATCAAAGATGATTTGGTAGAGGAAAAAAATATTTTTTTACCGTAAATAGTACCCCGTGAATAGTAACTCGTGAATAGTAACTCAACATGAGAAGATAAAAATTTCACAAGAAAGTTCAGACCAATATTCCAGTGAAATAATATTAGATGAAGCGCAAAACTCAAGTAATATCTGATCATTTCAGGAATTATAGAAGCAATACTTACCGTAGTAAGTTTAGTGTTACAAATCTGAAATGAAACAATATACGAAACTGCAATTAAATTTCCACCTGTCTAGCGGTAGTCCACTCAGACAGATTATTTCCACAATTTAATAACAACTGAATACGAAGGGTTATTCACCAGGCATGCGGTAGTCCGCGTAGACAGATTATTCCCACAGAATAATAATAACAACAGAATTTCACCATGCATGCTAAAGTTAGCGTAGACAGGTTATTCCAACAGAATAATAAATAATGGAATAACAACCCTTATGAGTATTGAAAGAAAATAACTCTCTTCATGAATACGAAAGAAATAATACTCATTACCTTAAAATTTGGAGACTGCACTAGCGTAATAGCAGAATACTCTTCTTCTTTCTTTCTTATTCTCTCTATACTTTCTCTCTCTATATCTTTAGTGAATTGGTGAGAAATAATGAAGAAATGAGCTTCTATTTATAGGCTCGGCAGAGTAAGGGTAAAATAGTCTTTTCGCTATAATTTATGACATCATCGCTTACATCATCGATCTATGACATAATTGCTTACCTCATCGCTCCGATGACATCATTGCTTACCTCATCGCTCTGATGACATCATTGTTTGCATCATAAGAGTTCAAATTCAATTTGCACTCTTCCACCTCGTTTAACTTTTATACCATGAATTTACTATAATAATGTTACCATTCAAATTATATAAATCATATAATTATATAATCACATCATACTACTATAATGTAATATTATAATAATATATTTGAATGAATTATTTTATCGGACAAGATAAAATACCAACTTTCAACAAATGTCACATGTTAAAAAATTTTCCGTTTAAATCCACATTGAATAAATATTTCCTTATCATATATATCAAAAATTAATTATTCACAAATAATATTACAGAACTACAATATTGACAACCAGGTCGTTCTCAGGAAAGAGGGGGCCTTCCGATAAGGATTTCTCCTTACTGGCGCGCAATTAATCAACCCCTTTCCTAGACAGAACTTCCTTAGACATTGTCAATAATGCTATCTAATAATATTATTCAAATAATATGAATTATTGATTTGATAATTTGAAATAATGTGCAATGATAATTATTGAATCAATAATATAAAATAGCAAAGTAGCACTTATGGATATAAAATATCAACGTAGCAAATATTGAACCAATAAAATATTATGCAATTTTTGAATCAATAATATAAAATATTGAACAGTAATTACTGTAACAATAATTGGGTAATTGTTTTTCTACGTAAGAATCAATAATTCAAAATACTGTGCAATACCGTGTGCTACCGTGCAACACTGCGCATTACTGTATTTTAACTACAGGTATTTCAACAGTACTAACGGTAACAGTTTTGCCGTTATTTTTATAAAAAGGTTATTTATGTCGCTTTCTATATCCGACATTCATTCCGTTGTGGGATCCACCAATGACTGCGCCGTCGTACGAATATTCTCCGACAAAAAAAATATTTCTCGACCAGACGAATATTTCTCGACACAACGAATATTTTATAACCACTTGCTTACTTTGTAAACTTTGCACATTTCACCCATAACTTATCACATTTATCAAATCAACACCTTACTATTTTAAAATAATATATAAAGAAAATTAAATCTTATTCATAAAATTTGGGGTCTTACAATAACCATCCAGTCAGCAAAAATAATATTGAATGAGACTCCAATACTGATCCCAAGCATTAACATTTGCTGGAAAAGAAGCGCTAAATCGTGGTCAATGATAGGCAGGTTAAGCGTAGGATGCCTCAGCTTGCTGGACACGTGATCATGCCTTAAGAATGAAATAAAAGCCCAAAAAATTCTTAGAAGCACAACCCCATTGAAAAAAATAATCGAATAGGTCAAAAAGGATGCACACGGGGGAGAGAGAGAACAGACTACAGAATCATGTCAAAATGAGCATATAAGGATTCATTGTCTAGTAATTAAGATGCACAAACTGAGTCTAAAACTTTTAACTTATGTTGGCTATAAAATATTGATCAAATTTCTGAATTACTTTAAACAACCTCATGGATGATGATTAAGTTAATGGATTTGGTTTTGACTCGTAGCTTCTCACATCTTAAGAATTAATTTAATCAAAAATCTGCAATTTTATTCAGCTGCCAAAACTATGGAATATGAAAATATTGTAGTTGCCAATTTATCATGATTCTTATATCAAAATAATTCGCTTGTGTTACATTTTGAAATTGCAGTTGATGATTTAGCATTAACCCAATGATCAGAGTAAGCATGGGGACGCAGATGCCACCACCAACACTCCCAAAAGCAGCTTGATAGACACGTAATTAATACATTTTAATATTTCTATATTCATTATTTTATATGCTTATTTTATTTAACTAATATATTTTATTTTGTTTTATAGGAAATAACATTTATTTTTCTTGGAGAGCAAATAAAAGATTGATATCCAGCTCTTAAAAATAGAAAACGACTCTTGGAGGATTGTCATATAGAGATTGAAGTCAAAAAGGAAAGAAGAGAAAAAAAGGGAACAAAAGTGTCCAAGTTTAAGGAATCTAAATTAGGGCACAAATTTATTTTCCCTGTCTCTTGTTTTAGAGGGAAAGAGTATTAGGTATTGTATTACTCTAGGTTAGGAGTAGGAGTAGATTAAGGAGTAGATTAAATTATTTTATTGTACGCTTGTTAGAGAATCGTCAATAAAGGGAGTTTCTTATTTATTTTTAATCTTATTCTCTTCTTTATTTTAGTTAGTTAATTTATTTTTTTATGTCTAGCTATTTTTTTTATATCTAGGATGAAGATGAAATTAAATAATTATTCATGATAATATTTGTCATCTCTTCTATTATTTATGCTTTTATGTTTAATTAATTTTGCCTTCATATTTCGTTATTGAAATACCTTCGTTTTATTGTTCTTATGTGATTTTAAATTAATTAAGAGGTTTTGATAGATTATTGTTAAGATATAAATTTATCATAATCCATGCTTACTCGAAGAAGTTTTGATGGGTTATAATTAATCCTTAAATTTTCATAGGCTATGTTTGCCCACGTTAATTATAAAATTACTAAATTAAAGGGAAGTGGGATCAAAATCATAGTTGAGTTATAAAAATAGAAGAGATTGAATTATATGTTATGTTTATTATTTAATGGATTCGAATTCTTAGATTGCTTCTTCATTATTAGTTTTCATATTCTAGTTAATCAATTCTCAATCTTTATTTCTAATTCGCCTAAAATAGATATTAAGGATACATTAACATTAATCTGGTCTCTGTGGGTTCGACCTGTACTTGCCAGTCCTTCAACTTGACACTGTGCACTTATAGTTACATATTTTTATCACATCAAGTTTTTGGCGCCGTTGCTGAGGACTAGACTAAATTTTATATTCCTTAATTTTTATTTATTCGAATTAGTTTTTTTTTAAATTTTTTTTTAGGATTATCGAAGCGGATCAACGGTGTGGAAACACAAAATTATTGCTGCGCTTTTCCTTGTATTTTGTATCTTAACTTAAAAAATAATAATTAGTACCTTAGTTTGTTTTTTTTTGTTAGTTAGAAAACTAATTGTCGCATTCATGCATTCACTCACGTAGAGCACATCCTGTTTAGGTATTTTATTTATTTATTTTGTCAAATATAAACTGTGATGATTGCTGGAGAATTGAGTTACGCCAAATTTCTCATTCTTTTGTAATTCATATAGTTTTAGGATATATTATTTTTTTAAAAAAATTTATTTGTGCATTTTCATATTTAATCTAACATTAAAGGCAAAAACCTGTAACAAGATAAGGTGGGGATTTCATCACCCTTCCTTAGCCCACAAACCACCTATTCATTTTGCATAATCTTGACTTAATAAAATCAAGTAGACGTTAGCCCCTAGAACTCTCGAGCTCAATTAGGACAAGGGACTCCAAGAGGAGGCTAAATTTTAAATTAATCAAACAATTGGTGTCTAGGCAAGTGGTTCAAAAGGTAAACGTCTAAAGAACGTGTGGTTATTCAATCAGTCACCGTACTCACGGAGAGACTCCCACCTTTCTTACACTTACCGGGCTAGTGGTGTGATTAATTTCGAATTTGGTGAACCTTAAGGTGTAACTTGGAACAGTTAGAAGCTGTCTAGATTTTATTTAGGTTAACCGTAGAATTAGGATCTTTATTTTGTTTTATTTTATTTATTTAGTTTTTTATATTTTTATATTTTCTATTGTGTATGTGACTTTCGTGGTTAGTTGTCTATTTGTTTTGTGATTTGTGGAAAGATGAATTCTTATTATAGTTGGAATAATAATTTTGTTTGGAATCAAGAACCCTATAAAAATTTTAATGCACACCAAGTAAATTAATTTTCTCTAACTTATGAAAATCCTTATCTAAGCTCATATCCATGTTCATATTCATATTCATATTCGGATCCAGAACCTCAATATTCACAAGAATTTTCAAATGAAGAAGAGGAAAGATTCAACACCTTAGAAAAAACTATAGAAGCTTTCATGCAAAACACAAATCATGCTATATCTCGTCTAGAAATTCAAATGAGTCGCTTAGCCACAATAATAAATGAATAAGATGTGGGTGAATTTTCTAGTAACTCTGAGGTTAATTTTGAAAATCTTGATGGTTGTGGAAATGATGAGGAAAATAAAAATTTTGTATTCAATTCTACACAGTTTGAGTCAGGCGAATTTAAAGAGTCTAAAAATTATGAGTCTATGCCTAAAATTAATCATGTCACATTTAATGAGTCAATTGAAAAAGTCTATACGCCTAAAGCTCCATACCCTGAAAGACTTATTTCTAAAAACCACCTAGTGATTGTTTGGACCATCCCATTAAAATAAACATGATCCAAGAGTTGTCTATAACCCAAAAAAAAATTGAAAATAGACTCTTGATTGAAAAAGATCCAATTAATTTTTTCTTAAATCACCTTGACCAAAATTGGAATGAATCTGAATATTTAGATAAGGTCAATGAGCTGTTGAGATCTACTACAAATAAGTTAACTAAAATAGAACATGTATTTGAACCAATTCTTCCATCCTTTGAACATGTTAATGAAAGTTTTCTTGAGGTAAATTTTAAGCATAACTGTGATGAAAATTCTGACTATTTTCAATTTTTCAGACCTCCTGAAAATAATGAAAAGTTCACACTCACTTACCCATTTGTATAATTTATTTTTAGTCACATACTTTTTAGGATTTTTGAAATTCGTAGGTATGTACATTTGTTTTCTTTCTCACCACATTTTCTTGCAGAATAAATGCCCCGCATACAAGGTACAATTCTTTCACATCTTAATTCTCTTTTCTTCATTTGCATACATTGAGAACAATGCAAGATTTAGGTATGGGGGGAGTTTGTTTGTATTATTGTATTAGATTTTTTTTTCTTTTTAGGAAAATACAGTTTAAAAAAACACAAAAAAATGTGCTTGACTTCTTATGAGTTGAATTAATTCTAATAAATGGTTGTGGAGCAAAACTCATGAGTAAGATTGAAGGATTTAGAACTCTTGAATCTTTGATAAGATATGAAATCTTAGTTTGAAATACCATCTGGAATAAAATTGATTTCAAAAGCATTTTTGCACTACATATTTGCACAAATTCTTAGTTGTGGGGTATAAACTATGATTCGAGTAATTTCAAAAAAAATGGAAAGGAAAAAAAGAAAAAAAGTTGAAAAAGAAAAAAAATAACTGTTTCAATGCCCACTGGACGAAATAACTGGGTATCCAAGCCTTATGAAGCATCGATATTCACGCTGAAAAGTGTAATGGATATAAGCAGGTTGACTAGTCTAGTTTTGTGGCCTTTGTTACTCGAGTTAGTAAGTCCTTAAAGGTGTCTCTACACCTAGTGCCCAAAAATCAACTGATTTGGGAGTCATTGGTCCAACGCTCGCTACATGGGTAACTCTGAAAAGCCTAAGAAAATGAGACATTGCACAAGTCGAGAAACAAATTCAAAAAAAATGGAAAAAAAAGGAAAAAGAAGGAAGAAAAATAAAAATGAGGTTGCTTGATTTTTATGGTAAAAAAATCCATACTAAGAGTTACATAACATACACATGCATGCATCACATGTAATTAATTTAATGAAGGATGGTGTCTAGAATAAAGATTGAATATTTTTGATAAGGTGAAAGTGTGATTTTGAATTTAATCTTGCTTATGTATAATGCCCATGGATATTTAGAAGTTTTATTTCAATTTCATGACTTGTTGAACTCAAAATTTTTTTTAAATTTTATGGGTATATTCACTTCAAACTCTCACGAGACACAACTCGTCCACTTGGGATAACCTTGGGATTTAAAGGCTTGTTGCACAT
Organism: Panax stipuleanatus; assembly: GCA_020205555.1. NCBI lineage: Eukaryota > Viridiplantae > Streptophyta > Magnoliopsida > Apiales > Araliaceae > Panax > Panax stipuleanatus. Next base: position 2,413,939 of record CM035124.1, read on the forward strand.
GCTAAGTGCAATCGTGTTTCCTACGAAAATGGGATAGTTGTAGGGATTTCGGCACATAAACGCAGCGGAAATTAAAAATTTTCCGAAACCCTAAAATAGGATCCATGCGAAAATATATTAATTCATAGGTTTAGATCTATTTTACCGATTATTCAAGCCTGAACGGAGACGATGGAGATTCTGGAACAGCTTCAAATCTTCAACGCAATCCAAAGGAACTGCGTCTCTACGGTATCCACACGAACGTCCCGTGAATCGTCACACGATTTGCAGCAAGGAAAGCTGCGGTACTAGCCGCCAAGGATCTGGACTTTCAAAGTTTTTCTCTCTAAGAGTGGCTAGGGTTTTTTTGGGTTTATAATCAATACCCTAAAACGGCTGATATATCATATATATAGCAGTTAAAGGAATTAACCAAAACCTAATCCAATTAAAAATATAAAATCCGAATATATATATATATATATATATATATATTATATCTTAATTAAGTCTTACTTAACTAATATACATATATATACAAATTATCCTATTAATTTAAATTCGTAATTTAAATACTATCAATTATATTGATATATTTAAATCCTTATAATTTAAATTAATTCTCTTTTAATTACGTTCTTAGTGTGTGACCCTATAGGTTATTATTATGTTGACAATAATTTTAAAATCATATTATAAAATTATAAACAGTGAGCGGCATCTAGTAATGCATCACTGCTATCCAAATAATAATAAGATCGGTGATTCGATACAACATTTTCGTGACTAATGTTTCAATGTAATTTAATCCTTTTAACTTTGACATCCTAGATTAAACTCGAGGCATGGAATGTGTCATCCTCTTCATAATTTAATCAGAGTTTTCTTAATCGATGAGTAGACTATATGAAACAAATCACTATTTGAGCATGACCATGCATTTCATAGTCCTACTCAATCAAGAGGCCTATGGATATCACCCCTAATATATAGGAGGGTTAAATTCCATCTAGATCACTCATATTCCTCACACGATTCATGATGTACCCAATAATCACCTTTATTGTTCACCCTATTAAAGGTGACTTTTGATGATATCAAAGTACATTAATTTCTGTGTAGTAATATAGTGATTTCAAGTCGGAGGATCATTACATCATTGTCACTATGAGAATTGCTTATGGCACTCTGCATAATGCTCCATGTAGAATTCTCATGGTGGGTCTGTCCAGTACATTGTTCTCTAACATGTACCTATGCATTGACTCAATATCTTATATATTTATGACCAATGAGATTTGGCCATCAGTCAATCCACATACTAGTCTCAATGTATCATTGTTGTCCCATTAACAATGACACTCGACTAGGGACATTTAAGAGTAATGATACTAATTGTAATTATATGATCTCATGTTCAAGTCACATACTTGAAGCCATATAATTTGTATCACTATTCTAAGGACTTTTATTATGTTAACATTTATATAACGCAGTAAATAAAATCATAATAAAATAATTTATTTATTCAATCAAATATAATATCAAAAATGTTAAGCAATTACATCAAAGAATTGGTCTCTAGGGCACAAACTATAACAGTAGTATCATTTTTGTTTTTATTTTATTTTATTTTACTCGAGGACTAGCAAAAGTTAGGTATGAGGGTATTTGATAGACACGTAATTAATACATTTTAATATTTCCATATTCATTTTTATATGCTTATTTTGCTTAACTAATACATTTTATTTTGTTTTGTAGGAAATAACATTTATTTTTCTTGGGGAGCAAATAAAAGATTTATATCCAGCTCTTAAAGATAGAAAAGGACTCTTGGAGGATTGCCATATAGAGATTGAAGTCAAAAAGAAAAGAAGAGGAAAAAAAGAAACAAAAGTGTCCAAGTTCAAGAAATCTAAATTAGGGCACAAATTTATTTTCCCTATATAAATACGTCTCTTGTTTTAGAGAGAAAGAGTATTAGGTATTGTATTACTTTAGGTTAGGAGTAGGAGTAGATTAAATTATTTTATTGTACGCTTGTTAGAGAATCGTTAATAAAGGGAGTTTCTTATTTATTTTTAATCTTATTCTCTTCTTTATTTTAGTTAGTTAATTTATTTTTTTATATCTAGCTAATTTTTTTTATATCTAGGATGAAGATGAAATTAAATAATTATTCATGATAATATTTTTCATCTCTTCTATTATTTATGCTTTTATGTTTAATTGATTTCGCCTTCATATTTCATTATTGAAATACCTTCATTTTATAATTCTTATGTGATTTTAAATTAATTAAGAGATTTTGATAGATTATTGTTAAGATATAAATTTATCATAATCCATGCTTACTCGAAGAAGTTTTGATGAGTTATAGTTAATCCTTAAATTTTCATAGTCTATGTTTACCCACGTTAATTATAAAATTACTAAATTAAAGGGAAGGGGGATCAAAATCATAGTTGAGTTATAAAAATAGAAGATGTTGGGTTGTGATATTTGGGCCTAGCCATGGGGTAGCCCTATCTATGTAATGGGCCGGATTTAATGTTGGCCCATATATGTTTATTATGTATTTTATTGGGAGAGTCCTTATTAGAGAAGGATTAGGGTTTCCTTATTTGGTGGAATAAGGAGATCTAACTTGGGAAGGAAACAATTGCAGTTATAAGGAGATTCTGACTAGGACTCCTATTCCTAGTAGGATTTGGACAGACAAGACTTCTATAAATACGGCTACAAGCAAGGAATGAAGACATGGATTATCAGATTCATTATGAGACAAGGACACAAGAGATACAACATAAATACACACTTGTACTCCCAATATTATTATAGTGGATTACTCTCTCTCTCCGTGGTTTTTTTCCAATTGGGTTTCCACGTAATTCTTGTGTTCATGCTTTATATTTCTTTATATTATGTTTATGTGCGTGTATTTCGTGGGTTTGATCTCACAACGATACAATCAACCGTTGGCGCTATTTTGGTATGTCCTTTTGGGTGATTTCGTCAGGCGTACAAAATCAGGCGTTAACATTGGCGCCGTCTGTGGGAACGAAGGCACTTGTTCTAGTGTCGAATTAAAATCACCAGATTTAATAGGAGGATCTACATATAAAGCTAAGTTATTCTTTTTTATTAGATCAAAAATATATATTAAACGCGTGCATGAATTTTCTGTTATTAATATGATCTGTTGTAGTATCATCATATTCATAATTTATCGACGTTATTATATTTTGATCATTCGTGGATATTCCCCAGATAAGTATCAAATTATATTTATTTATGCATATGAGTATGACCAGGATGCTGCGAAATAGTTAATATGTCATATTGTATGCTCGGATCTCTATATACATGGTATTACAAATCAATAACCAATAAGGTTGTGTTCAGGTCTCTATAGAATAATTAATAATGTTATATTATATTCTTCCAATCAATAAAATTGTCTAGTCAGTGCCACAATTCAGGTCACTATTTTTATTCGGTTTACTATATATATATATATATACAGGGTTTATCTCATTGGGTCTAGAGCAAGCTAGCCGGCTATAGAGACCGGTTATCCCGACTACTACATCCGCTTCACCAACAGCGAGCACAAGACTGACCTCAAGAACAAATTCAAGCGAATGTACGGAGAAAGAGCAGGAGAGTGAGAGATGCAGGGGAATAATATCACAGGAGGTTCTGATCCGAAGCAACCGACCCAACAGCAGCCTCCGCCTCATCAGCAGAGATCCGACAGCGGCGCAGAAAGTAGGTCGATCTGGGTCGGTGACGAAAACTGAGGAGGGATCGTCTTCTCCACATACCAATTTGTGCAACTCATTTAAGCCAGATCAAAGTTCCTTGAGGCGTTCGACTCATCAATAGAAAACCCATCGGATAAAGATTATCGCCCGGGCAATTTTATAGTTTTCAATCTACCAACTCCAGCTAATTGAGGATTGCCCAATCTCCGAACTTTCATCACATCTGTTCAAAACAAGAAGAAGCCCTCAAAAACACTGATACTCTGCCAATTCGCCATCCCCTTCGCCAATTTATCGATTAAATCATCCGATGATTTTCGACCATGGACATCAGAAATTGCAAAAGGCGACGAAGGAGGCAAATCTTTTCGGCCGTGGAAAATTTAAGAGAAAGAAAATTGAGGTTCTGTCTACCTCCGGGGGCTGAAGATTGAAAAATGAAAGAGAAGTTCGGCTCTTAATTTGGCTAAAACAGTACATGGGATTATATGACCTGGCTATTGAATAAATAAAAGACGCACTGTTGCTAACATTCTAAAGAGGTCGCCACATAATGGATGGTAATTCGTAGCAACACTATTACATACATATCATGTGGGTTAATCCCCCATATACAGAAATTATGGAAGCAACCTCCCGGCTCTGCCCACTTACTGTCTTTGTCAACATCGATTATCAGCAGAATTAAGTCTGTACCTCCACTTCACCATGCAAACTCTGTATACATGCCAGCATCCTGCTAAGCGCCTCGGCACAAGGCCCAATTCATAGAAGGGGATCAGTAGAAAAGGTTGATAGCAGATTTGAGACTTCGACTTTGACAAACGCATGTTATTTTCGCACCTTCGGATACGTAACAGTCGAGCACAGTTTCGTGAGCAGTAAAGGAGGCTTAACAAAGAGAGCTTTTGAAAGAAGTTCCCTGCCAATTCGTAAAATTAAGAGGCCAACAAGACATTGATGCAGAACGGTCTTAGTTACTAATGTTGTTATGGGTCATCAAAAGAAGGCATTGAAGTTGTTCATTCGACAACTGGATGCACTCTATGCAAGCTTCATCTTCAAGAAGGTGGCCTCCATGTTGATATTAACGGGGATGGAGTTCTTCATCATGTACAGAAACAAATAAAGTCGGGTTCAGACCACTTCGGTAGTCACTTCGGCGATTCCTCTTCGGAACACTTCGGCTTGACTTCGGTACTTGGACCAATTTTCAAACTACCTCAGCAAGATTTCGGCATGACTTCGGCGGGACTTCGGCAACACTTCGGCTGACTCAACAACACCACGGCGGCACGACATCTGCCTCATATGAAGAAACAAAGGGAAGGAAGAAGCCATGAACCGGTAGTTCGAGGAGGACAACTACAAAGGAGGGGGAGATTAATATTCAATCAATAATCAACACTTTCAACCACGGGTTCAGAATCTTGTCTAGTGTGCAGCACTTGGGTTCGGCTTCTGGGTGTAAGGCCCTTGGTCCACAACCTCCATCGCGGAAACCGAAGCCGAACGAAACAACAGAGAACAGTCGAAAACAAGATAGATAAATTGCACCAACACTAACAGCAATAGTCAGTACATAATACTACAAAGGCAGTTAAACACCTCATCGCATCGGCAGCCTAGTCCAAAGGATCAACAGCATGCAGAATGGCTACATTGTAAATAGAAATCGAATCAAATTTGAATAACCAGGCAACATTGGATGACGTATAAAGCCGGTCACAAGAGGATACGGGGAGGGCCGAGAGTGAGCTTCGGAGCCGCTCTTGTGATAGAAGTAGATCTGAAGACAAGTCAGCCCCCGTGGGAAGAGGTCTTAGCAGGAGGCCTAACCGTCAGTGCAGATCAGTCGCAGAGATTGAAGACAAGCCAGCCCCTATAGGAAGAGGTCTCATTAGGAGACCCAACCGTCAGTGCAAAAGCCGAGGGGAAATCGTCAGGATAGCCCTCGGTGGAATCGGGACTTCGAGAAAATTGGTCTGGGCTTCACCAAAGTTCATGACTTCGGCATTTATTCAACACTTTGGTTTCGACACCAACCATTACAAGCTACAGAATAAAAATTCATCGGGGCTTCAGATTAGTCAGTCAAGACTTCGGCATGGTCGCCATTAAAATGTTATAGCAGAATTGACGGTTCAAGATGTTCACTCCGGCACTTCGAGCAATAGGGTCCACTTCGGACGATAGCAGTTTGTTTCAGAATGTATCACATCGGCTTCATCATATTTTCACTTCGCCAGGATTTCGACAATCCCTTCGATGACTCCTCTTCGGACTACCTTTACTTGGCAAGGCAACTTCGGCGTTTTCCTCAAGCTTCTTCGGTTAAGCTATTTTGCGGTGTTGTTCAGGAAGAAAGAATAAATATGCCCACCAGGTTTTGGAGACTGTCATCGGGATGGTGATGTTACGGGAAATGGGGAATCCGCACGTGGAATGAGGGATACAGGGCATGGACTGGAAGTGACAAAACACTGAAATCACATGATGAAATTTATAGTTACTAAATATAAAGTCATTAAAAGGAGATAGAAAACTTTGGATCACTTCGGCACTATAGGCATCACAAGCATATCGACTAACTCCAGCTTAATCCCCAAGTAACAGTGGCTCTTTCTTTCGGTGACTACTCCTATGGCTCTCGACAGTTCTTCGCAAGTCTTTAGTCACTATGTCCGATGCTATCTTGTATGTGCAACTTCCTCCGCATCAAAAACAACAGAGAAAGGAGGCTTCAGATTCAGGAATTTACTATGGGGGATATTCGATGGACTTGACGGGGATAACAGCGGAGAAGAAGACTCACAGTCTAAGGGGAAATATTTTTAGAATCAGTACAGTGGGTTTGATTGAACAATTCAGCGGGACTGTTGTTGATAGGCAGACAATTCGATGACTTTGAGAACGGAGTACACATTGCGTCATGCAGCGAATACGAGGCGAACCGAGAGCAGGCTTCGGAGCAGCTCTAGTGACAGAAGCAGTTCTGGTGCAGGAGATTGGGGGTAAGCAGCACCTAGTCCCTAAAGGATGTGGAAACAAGGAGCCCGAACTTGGAAAATATTGATGTACGCTTTGGTAGTGGCCAGTCAGAGGCTTCGGCAATATTTCCAGGATCGGTTTGTTGGTGGAATAGACGGATCAGCTTCTAAAGAAAGATCAGGGCTGGTCAGAGGTCTCTGGAAGACTAGCAGCATGGAGTTCTTTTATGATTATCCGTTCAATGGACCAAAACCTGCCTAATCGATCAGCGGATCGGTTCTTTTGTTGCTAAGGAGGAAGACCCTTCGTCTCTTTGTAGCGGAGTTTTATTTTTCCTGGTGTACCTTCGACTCTAGGAGAGAAGGTCACCGGAGTGATTACGGTGGAATTCCTTCGTCTCTTTGTAGCGAAGCGAATATTTATTCCTGATGTGTCTTCGGCTCTCGGAGAGAAGGTCATCAGTGAGGCTATGGAGGGCTTCGTGATAGAAGCAATTTTTCCTGGTGTACCCTCGGCTCTCGGAGAGAGGGTACATCGGAGTGTCTAAAGGTTGGATTCCAACGCCTCTTCGGAGCGTCTTGGAACATTCCTGATGTGCCTTCGGCTCTCGGAGAGAACTTCATCGGTGGGGCTATGGAGGGCTTCATGTGTAAGCAATATTTTTCCTGGTGTGCCTTCGGCTCTTAGAGAGAAGGCACATCGGAGTGACTATGGTGGGCTTCTCTTAGAAGCAAATTTTCTCGGTGTATCTTCGGCTCTCGGAGAGAAGGCACATCGGAGTGACTATGGTGGGCTTCTCTTAGAAGCAAATTTTCCCAGTGTATCTTCGGTTCTCGGAAAGATGGTACATCGGAGTGACTAAGGTGGGATTCCTTTGCCTCTTCGGAGCGATGTGCATATTTTTTATGATGTTCATTCGGCTCTCGGAAAGAAGCTTCAGAGGTTTAAGGTTGGGTTCTTTCGTCTCCTCGTAGCGAAGTGAATATTTATTATTTAAGGGTGCACTTCCATTCATGAATGCATTCATTCATTTATGCATTCATTAATTCATTCATTTATGCATGCATTCATATCTTCATCCATGCATATATAACATGAGCATCAACTCGAAGGCGAAGGCTGGGCTAGGTCAGAGAGTCTCCAGTTCTTAGATTTGCTTGGCTCGGTCAAAGATTGCCAAATGCTTAGCTGGTGGGCTGGACGTTTTGTGTTGCTGGGCTATGCCTTTTATATACTCTTCCATCAAATGTTCCGTTTTATGAAAGACTGGGGGGCAATGTTGGGTTGTGATTATTCGGGTCTAGCCATGGTGCAGCCCAATCTATTTGTATACTCTCTTATTATAAGTTCCTTATAAATAAGAGACTGGGGGGCAATGTTGGGGCGTGAATATTTGGGCCTAGCCATGGGGTAGCCCTATCTATGTAATGGGCCGGATTTAATATTGGCCCATATATGTTTATTATGTATTTTATTGGGAGAGTCCTTATTAGAGAAGGATTAGGGTTTCCTTATTTGGTGGGAAGGAGATCTAACTTGGGAAGGAAACAATTGCAGTTATAAGGGGATTCTGACTAGGACTCCTATTCCTAGTAGGATTTGGACAAACAAGACTTCTATAAATACGGCTACAAGCAAGGAGAATGAAGACATGGATTATCAGATTCATTATGAGACAAGGACACAAGAGATACAACACAAATACACAACTTGTACTCCCAATATATTATAGTGGATTACTATCTCTCTCTGTGATTTTTTCCCAATTGGGTTTCGTAATTCTTGTGTTCATGCTTTATAGTTCTTTATATTATGTTTATGTGCGGGTATTTCGTGGGTTTGATCTCACAACGATACAATCAACCGTTGGCGCTGTTTTGGTCTGTCCTTTTGGGTGATTTCGTCAGGCGTACAAAATCAGGCGTTAACAGAAAAGATTGAATTATATGTTATGTTTATTATTTAATGGATTCAGATTCCTAGATTGCTTCTTCATTATTAGTTTTCATATTCTAGTTAATCAATTCTCAATCTTTATTTTTAATTCGCCTAAAATAGATATTAAGAATACATTAAAATTAATCTAGTCTCTGTGCAAGTTCGACATGTACTGGTCAGTTCTTCAACTTGACATTGTGCACTTGCAGTTACATATTTTTATCCACATCACAGCTCCAAGGAATCCAATATTGTACCACAATAATTGTTCCAGCCAAAATTCATTTCATGTGAAGCCAAATTGCAAAAATTAGAATATGCTATCTCCGTGCTAATGGCCATATCCGAAAATAGAAGTAGATAAACTTTCAGTTAAGCCTATACATGAATAATATAGCATCCGGGGGCGGAGGGGACCCCCCGGCTGCCGAAAAATTAGTATGTAGTAAGTATGTGGGTGAGTTCAGCCTGAAATTCGGCAATGACAGAGGGTCCGGGGGAGTTCTGCTTGCACTGAAACGAAGAAGGAAGGGGAAGAAAAAGAAAGAAAAAATAATATAACTTTATAATTAAGTAGCCTACACATAATATAAATATGACATATTAATAAATTTTTATCCGTTTGCAATTTTAAAATGGTCAAAGAAATGAATCTCTAATTTAAAAAGGAAGAAGTACTAATTACCTAAATTTTTTGCATCTTTTTGACACTTTTAGAGGCAGGTCGTCTAACAAACTTTATTATAATCTATCTATTTTGTGAGAGAGAAAAAGAGAGTCCCATTTATAAATTTTGCAAACACCAACTACTTTTCATTTATATATGTATACTTTTTAAAATAATAAGGTGTTCATTTATTAATAATGACATTATATACATGAATATAACTAAGTGATAGGATTTATTTTTTTTGAAACGAAGGGAGTATTTCTGTTATTTAAAAATAATAATTACTTCGTTTCACAAAAAGAACTTTATTTATAAAATTTATCAATATTAAATATGTATTTTTGTTCTATATCTATCTCAAGTGAATAAGTTGTTAGGTTAACATTAACCACACTATATTAAAATATGATGATAATTTATACTTATCACTACAAAAATAATTATTTTTATACTTTTTTAAAAAGAGTAATGGACGTGTTTGATATTTTCAATAGTTTTCTATTTGTGAAACGAAGTAAATAACAGATAAGGTCTGTATATTGGAGGGTCTGGTAAACAGAGGAGGAGAGGAGAGAAGAGCCGCCGCTGCTGCCGCCGCCGCCGGCGGTGGCCGACGCCCGTTCGCCGGATCCCCTGCTTAAAATCTCTGGTCCGCCACTGATAGCATCCACCAACAAAATGAACAATTATAATGGGTTAGAACTCCTATATATATAACAAGTCAAGCAAACTTGAAACTATAATCAAGAAGGTGGAATATTAAATTTAAAGGGACTTATGAAAATCAACTTACAGGCCCAACATGATCATGACTTTGTTGTCCTCCTTGCCATAAGAAATTGGCAACTCTAAAAAGGTACTTTGTTTCAACCATGTCTTCTTTTGTCTGTCTGTAACCTGAAGTCTCTTGTTTCAGACTTCGTTCTGCTGAAACAATCACAAAAGCTATAACAAGAAAACTAACCACTATCAATCTCAAAACCATCATTTTCTGTCCAATCTCAGCCTTCAAATTTAACTTAAAAAGTTCAAAGCTTCGGTTTTCTATTCTTATGTTTTGAATTTTATTCTACAAGACTAAACTCAACAGAGTGAAGGATGGAGATATATTGATGCAGGGATGCCAAAAGCTTGATGAAACTAGAAGGATGGGCCAGGTTGTTGCTTTAACCCCCTCTCTCTCCATCCTTCCTTAATGGAGCTTTGTCTTTGAATACTCAATCTGTTGCTTCCTGGCCCTTTCCCTCCTTCATCCTAAGTTTGTATTTGATCTCAGCTTGTTTGTCTGCACAAGGTCGATTAAATTGCCTATAATTAATGCACAGAAAAAGTTGAGCTGTTGATATTAATACAAATTCAACTCTTTCTTAACTGCAAATCTGAAACCATAAAGAAGTGGCATCATCATCTTCTCTTGTTGTGACTCTGCTCTTTTGAATAAATTGGGCTTCCCACTAGGGGATGATGCTACTTCTCTAGTCTTTCTTGCTACAAACTCATCGAAATAGGTTTAAAAAGTACCAACCAAGCTA